>CM038226.1:27202217-28454193 GCA_021442155.1 Cymbidium sinense | reverse complement strand
AGTGTAGTCTTCCTTCTCTTTTCTTTTAGCATAGTTTTGAATAGGATTTGGCAAAGTGTATAATTCATTTAAAAAGAACACAACACTTGCTTAAATCCTTTCCTATTCATTCCTATGTTATTACTTAAGAAGGACATCCATACTTGCATTTATAAATTTCATAAATAAATCAAACAAATAAACATAACCTTTTGCATCTTTCCTTTTCCATTCATTTCTTTTGTACATGCATATGTATCTAAGGAAAGTGGTTAGTTTGGACAACCCCGAGATTGCGAGGCTTTTAGTGGCCCTAAGTAGGTCTTATACCCTACACCCTTGGTGATAACAATGGCATCGTACTCACTTATTCCTTTCATACATATGCATGTGAAAAAGGGATAAAAAGAAATCCCTCTTTTCTACTTAATGAAAATCATGCATCATAAAGCATCCCAATTTTCTTAAGTAACACTACTTAGCATTCATCATTAAGGTGTGCTAAGCATTCCCATTTGTATGTATTGATATACTCAGGGTTCATCTATATGCATGTTACACATGTTGGGAAAGAAATGAAATGATGTGCGTTTTGTAATATTAATTCACTTTACTTAATCTTAAAATGTCATTCTTTTTGAATAAGTTTTTTTAGGGAAAATATAAACTTAGGATTAATTAAAACACATAATAAAAAATTCACTAAATAAAAATTAAACATGAATCTACTTTAGAAATTACTTAAGGTAGGAAAAGAAAGAGAAGTTCTCTTGTCTTTCCCCCTCTTTACAACTTAGTAATTAATTGTAGGTTCATTCAAACCTAAACAAATCATCAAATAAAAAAATCAACTAAATCAATTAAACAACTTAAATAAAATCACCCTCTAAGTTGAACTTTTCACACTTAGAAAATTTAAACCCTAAAGCCTAGCTAAGCATACCACACAAATCTTTTAAAGCACACACATTAGACTAAGTCTCCATTTATAGCTTTAAGTTAGGGCGGTGCATGGTTTAATGCTTTGCTTTTATTTTATGATGTTTTGTTTTAGTATGGATGTTAGGGTGTATGTGTGTACACTGAATGGTAGGACGATTTAATATAATCATTATCTTCTGCACGGGATTGGGCTTAAGGGGCACTATAATAAAAATATAAACTTATTTTTACTATGCAGGTGCTTATACCCCTAAGCATAATCCAAAATAGGCTTGGTGGACTTGGTTACCCATGTGTGGGGTGCTAAGTCTAATTTACATGTATACATGCTTGGGAATGTATGGTTTGTTTGGCTAATCTCTATTTTGTAGGGGTTGGTTAGATTTTTTTTTCCCATTTTTCATGTATGTTTACAATTAGGATTTTGGAATGATTGTTATGGGGATTAGGATGAGCATTGGTTATAAGATTACATCTTATGTACCATGTGAAGCCTTTGGAGCAACTACATTCCATCCATCCAAAAGAAGGAACTAAAAGAAGAAACAAGAAATGAAGAATGAAGACACCCATTACAGGAATTCCTTGCATAATTGTAATTAATTCATTTGTAATCCGGGTTGTATAAGGGTAGAGCTCGGCTACCCAATTTATTTTTAGGCTTGTGTGATGGAGCCTGACCACAAATGGTCTTTTATTCTTTTGCACTAGTTTTATGAATTGATTGATGTTTATTTAATTTGCGCATTAAGATGGCATATTTTTCTTGTTTCTTCCTTGCTTTGATGTATGGCCTAGATGATGATTAGGCTCTTAACAAAAAATAAATATTCTACCAAATTAATCAACTCAAAATTAAAAATAAATAAATTATAATCTCACCTAAAGTTTAGGTTATATATCAAGATAAAAGAATTAGCAACCCTTTAGCTGGATGTTGTCTTATTTTTATAACATCATGAATAAAAAGCATATTATTTTACTCTTAATTGGAGGGCTTCTACCTTTGCTAAAGAACTTGGCTTGACCTGTGAGAGCCATGGTGGAAACACAGCTTTTTATCCTGCTAATTTTGGGCCATAGTCTAATTTCTCATGCATTAGGCATATGAATCCTAAAGCATGTGTCAAATTTATTGTCCAAAATGAAAATAAAATATATGAAAAATTTGCATTAGATTTAAGTCATTAAAATCATGCCCTACATGATCTAGTCTCTTAGTAAGTGTGTTTAAGGACTTAGTCTCTTTCTAAATAAATAACAGCTTAGTTATCTTACAAAAGCATTTGACTTGTCTACATATTTTAAAACCATAGGAGGAGTTAGCTGGCGGCTACCCCTAGGCAGTAGTAAGTCCAACAGTCGGGTGGTTTATCCTCTCTTGTGGAGGTAAACCAAATACCCATTTTTTCTTTAGATTTAGGTCGTGCTTCTTGTCCCTCGCCAAAGCTCCCTAGATTTAGATTTAGAGATTGCTACTTCTCTTTGTGGGCTACGAGTATAAATCCTCACCTCTTAGGCATTTTTTGTGACCTTGTATCATGGAATTGTAAGCCCTACATTTCTAATAAAAATTCAACTCAAATAAATTAATTCAATTTCAAAAATATAAAGCCCAATCATAAGGTAGTTTGGGATGCTTACTAGGCTTCCTAGTATCTTAAGCATCCCCTACTTATTTTCATTTGGCTTTGATAAGAACTCCCTCCTCTTGATCGATCCCACTTGACTTTCTAAAAATAAATCAATCGATTAATAGTCCTACCTTTTGAAATCTTTGGAGACAACGATCATTTACCTAAATTGAGAGTATTCCTAAAGAATCCTATTCCGCAGGATGTAATTAACTATGAGGGCTTGCCCCTATACGAACTTAACGAACCTAGTTTAAAATAAACCCAGCTTTACTTTTCCATGTATAGTAGGGGAAGAGTCTATGGTAAATTCCAAATACCCATAGTCCTTAGGAGTCCTTTTTGAGGTGATTAGGTTCATTGTAGGGTGGTGACTTCTATATTTTGAGATAGTACACCTCTCCTCAATATCGTACCCGATCACCCTAATAAGAACATCTGTAGATCTATTTGGCATCCCAACAAGACATATTATATATATTTATGTTTTCATTTGTACTCCCTTTTTCAAAAGGGTTGGGGGATAGATGAATGCAAAGATATATATAATAAAATATTTTCACCACATCATCAAAGTTTGCTAATACTGAATGTATAGGTATGCTTAGGATTATTCATATCATGATATACATGATGGAAAGAAATGAATGAATATATTTTATGTGATAGTAATCCATTTCAATTAATCTTAAGATGTCTTTCTTATTGAATATGGTTATTTAGAATGAACCTAAACTTAGGGTTAATTAAAATACATAATAAACCATTCATTAAAGAGAACTAGGCTAATTAACTCGCCTTAGAAATGACTTAAGGTAGGGATGAAAGAGGGGTCCCCTCTCTTTCTTATCTTTATAACACTTAGTTGTTAAGTGTAAGTCGAATGAAACAAAAGAAAACATTAATGAAAACTTATAAATTAACTAAACAACTTAAAGTGGAACCACCCTTTAAATTGAATCTTTCTACACTTAGAAAATTCTAACTCTATAGCCTAGTTAGGACATATCACACAAGCCTTAACACATATATTAGAATTAAGTCACCACTTCTAACTTTATGTTAGGGCGGTGCATGGTTTGATGTATATTTTATTTTGTGATGTATTATTTTAGACTTGATGTTAGGGTGTATGTGCATAGCCTGAATGTTAGTCTGATATTAGCCTAATCATGTTTTATGCAGGGGGTTGTGCTTAAGGGGTTGATGTAATAAAAATATAAATTCTTTTTGTTGTGCAGGTTGCTTAGGCCCTAAGCATAGCCCAAGTTAGGATAGCTGGACTTAGTTGCCCATGTGCGGGGTGCTAAGTCCAAATTATTCCTATAATTATTTAGGTTGTATGGTGTGTTTAGCTAACATTTGTTTTCCAAGTGTAGCTAGATTTACTTTCCTTCCTTTTAATGTAATTTTTGCATTAGGATTAGGATAAAGTGTTATGGAGATTAAGATGAATATTGGTTATAAGACCATGTCTTATATACCATGAGATGCCTTTGGAGCAAGCTACATCTCAATCAAGCCAAAAGAAAAAAGAAAATGGAGAAAATAAAAAATGAAGAAATGAAAGGTGAAGAGTGAAGAATGAAGGATGAAGAATGAAAATCCCATAACACTTATCATTTTATAATTGTAATTATTCTTTCATTATAACGGGATGTACAAGGGTAGACCTTGGCTACCCACATTTTTTTTTGGGTTGTACGACGGTACTCGACAGCATCGGCCTTTTATTCTTTTGCGATAGCTTTATAAAATTGTTTGATATTTATTTAGCTTGTGCATTAGAAATAATATACATTTTCATAGTTTCTTTATGATAGGTGATTGCTGTGTAGCCTAGATGCGATTAGGCTCATAGGGTAAAAAATAAATTTTCTATCCCACTAACAACTCATAACTAAAATTTTAAAATAATTCATAACTTCACATAAAAGCCTAAGAATTAAATCAAAATAACAAAATGTTTACCAATTCATTAGTTGGATGATTTAATGTATAATATCATGCATGGCATATTCTTCCACTCTTGCTAAGAGAGGGCTTCCATCTATGCTAGAGAATAAAGGCTTGACCTATAAGAGCCTTTGATGAAAAGATACCTCTTTCTCTTTTGATTTGGCCCATAATCAATTTCTCAAGCATTTAGGCATATAAAATCCTACAGCTTGTGTCAAAATAAAAAAGTCCAAAAATCAAATTAAACTTGTTAAAATTTTGCATTCATTATTCATGCCCTTCATGATCTAGTCTCTTAGGGAGTGAGTTTAAGGACTTAGTTTCTCTTCTAAATAAATAATGGCCTAACCATCTTACAAAGCATATGACTTGCCTACATAGATTTAAAGCATAGGAGGAGTTAATTAGCTACCACTCTAGGTGGTAATAAGTCCAACAGTCAGGTTATTTATTCTCTCTTGTGGAGGTAAATCATATACCTATTTTTGCGTTAGATTTATGTCATACTTTTGTCCTCACCAAAACTCCCTAGATTTAGGATATGAGGTTGTTATTTCCCTTTGTGGCTACAAGCATAAATCCCCACCTCTTAGGTATTTCCACAATCTTGTATTATGGAATCATAACTCCTATATTTTTAATAAATGTTTAACTCAAATAAATAAATCTCTTCAAATTTAAATACATAAACCCAACCATAGGATAGATTGGAGTGCTCATTAGGCTTCCTAGTATCATGAGCACTCCCTACTTATCTCCTTTGGTTTCGATAAGAACTCTTCCCTTTTGATCTCTCCCATTTGATTTCCAAAAATACAACCAATCCTTTGATAGTCCTATCTTTGAATTCTTTGGAGATAACAATCACCTAGTTTAATTAAGAGTATTCTTATAGGATTCACTTCCCTTAAGATGTAATTGACTATGAAGGCTTGCCTCCATAGGGAATTTAACGAACCTGATTTAAATAAATCAAGCTTTACTTTTTTATGTAAAGTAGGGGAAAAATCTCTGGTATATTCGAAGACCCATCATGCCTTAGGAGTCCTTATTAGGTGATTAGGTTCATTATAGGATAGTGACTTCTATCTCTCAAGATAGTACACTATTCTTTAATATTGTACCTGATCATCCTAATAAGTACATCTATGGATCTGCATGGTATCCCCTCACATATACACATAAAGCACCCAAACAACAAAAATAAATACCACAGTCATGTGATAATAGTTCAATCAAATTAATTCTAAGTTATCTTTCACATTGAATGGGATTATTTAAAGTGGTCATAAACTTAGGATTAATTTAAAATGTATAATAAGCCATTCACTGAAGAGAACTAAAGAAAATTAATATGCTTTAGAAAGTGACTTAAGGTAGGGATGAAAGAGGGCAATCCTCTTTCTTCTCTTTATACCACTTAGTTGTTAAATGTAATCATATGAAATAAAAGAAAACATAAATTAAAATTCTCAAATCAATTAAGTAACTTCAAGTGAAATCAACCCTTTATATTAAATGAAAGTCTTACATACTTAGAAAATCATAATACTAATGCTTAGTTAAGACATGTCACACAAGCCTTAACACACACATTAGAACTAAGTCACCACTTCTAGCTTTATGTTAGGATGGTGCATAGTATGATGTATGCTTTATTTTATGATACATTATTTTAGATTGGATATTAGGGTGTATGTTTCGTAGACTGGATGTTAGGCTGATATTAGCCTAATCATATTTTCTGTAGGATATTGTGTTTAAAGGACACTTAAAATAAATATAAATGCTCTCTTTGCAGGTTGCTTAAACCCCTAAGCATAATCCAAGTTAAGACAGGTGGGCTTGGTTACCCATGTGTAGGGTGCTAAGTTCAAATTATATATAACTACTTTGGATTTTATGTATATTTAGCTAACCTCTATTTTACAAGTGTAATTAAATTTATCTTCTTTTTAATAATATAATTTTGCATTAAGAATTAGGATTAGTGTTATGAGAGTTTAGAATGAACATTGGCTAGAAAGCTTTGTCTTTAGACACCATGTGATGCCTTGAAGTCCACCAAATCAATAGAGGAAAGAAGTGAAGTTAAGAACAATCAAGATTTAAAGACCCCCCATAGCATTTATTCATTTATAAATTATAATTATTCTTTCATTTTTGGGTTGTGCAACAGTAGAGCTCGGCTATCTATCTTTTCTCTTTTCGGGTTGTACAGTGGCACCCGACTGCACCAGCCTATTATTCTTTTGCAATAGTTATAAAATTATTTGATGTTATATTTAAATTATGCATTAAAAATGGCATTTTTTTCATAGTTTCTTATGATTGATGCTTTAATCTGCGGCTTAGATCCAATTAGGATCTTAGGAAAAAATAAATCTTTTACCTAACTACAACTCATAACTAAAGTTTTAAATAATTCACAACCTCACAATAAAGCCTAAGCATTAAATCAAGATAATTAAAAGATTTAGCAAACCCTTAGCTAAATGTTATATGTCTCATATCATGCATGCATATTCCTTCTTTCTTGAAATTAGGGTATCTCCATCCTTGCACGATAGGGGAATGCTTGACCTGTGAAGGCAACCCTTGTGGTGGAGAAAACCCTCTTCTTATTGATTTAGCTAATAATCTATTTTCATCATGCATATAGGCATTAAAGTCCTAAAGCCTTGTCAAAATTGAAATGAAATTTGAAAAGATTTGTATTTGTAGATTAAGTCATTATTCATATCACTCATGCTCTAGTCTCTTAGGGAGTAGGTTTAAGGACTTTAGTCTCTTTCTAAATTACTAGCAGCCCAACTATCTTGCAATTTCATAAGACTTGACTACATGGTTTTAAAAGTGTAGGAGGAGTTTGTTGGCTGCCACTCCATGTGATTATAAGTTCATCAGTCGGGTGGTTTACTCACTCTTGTGGAGGTAAACCTCATACCCATCTCTGCTTAGATTTAAGTTGTGCTTTAGCTCTTACTAAAGCTCCCTAGATTTAGGATCTGAGGTAGCTATTTCCTTCAGGCTATAAGCATAAATCCTCACCTCTTAGGCTTTTCCACAACCTTGTGTTGATGGATTATAAGCCCTAGTAATTTAATAAAATTTCAACTCATAACATATAAATTTCTTCAATTTCAAACATATTAAGCTCAATTATAAGATAGATTGGAATGCTCACTATGCTTCCCATTATCATGAGCATTTTCTACTCAAACCCTTTGGCTTCCAAAAATAAGTCATCTCCTTGAAATTTCCCATTTGATTTTCCAAATATACCCAATCCTTTGATAGTCTAGCTTTGAAATCTTTGGAGACAACAATTGTCTACCTTAATCGAGAGTATTCCTATGGAATTCACATTCCTTTAGATGTAATTAACTATGGGAGCTTGCCCCCATAGGGAATTTTAGAACCTGGTTGAATATAAACCCTGCTTTATTCATCCATGTAAAGTAGGGGAATCTCTGATACATTAGGACCCATCATGCCTTAGGAGTCTTTATTAAGTGATTAGGTCCATTGAAGGGTGATATTTCTATCTTTTGAGATAATACATCATACCTCAATGTCGTACCCAATCACTCAATAAGTACCCCTTACAATCTGCATGGTGACCCCCCCCCCCATACATCCAAAAATAAACACCACATATACCATTAGTCAACAAATATCTCAATTATTATATTCAGAATAACATATTATAAATATATTCCCACATCAACTTCTAAACTAATTATGTATATAATAATTTTTGAATCAAAAGAATCTTTATTAAATTTTAATAAAAATATTTTTGCATAATTTTAACATTTCACATGGTTCATTCAAATTAACTAAGACTTGAGATTGTTTTCACATCGTGACTAGACTCATTAGAGCACATAATATCATGCATGACCATAAACTCTTTATAATTGAGTGGCTACTAGCATCAATACAAGGCAACAACTTGATCAATGGTGATTAAGATTGAATGGTAATTATTT
The DNA here is from genome assembly GCA_021442155.1 of Cymbidium sinense. Taxonomy (NCBI): domain Eukaryota; kingdom Viridiplantae; phylum Streptophyta; class Magnoliopsida; order Asparagales; family Orchidaceae; genus Cymbidium; species Cymbidium sinense. Next base: position 28,445,684 of record CM038226.1, on the reverse strand, counting down.
CTTATCTTTAGACATGCACGTCACTATTGGGTTAGGTGTGGTGAGAGAGATGCTTGTCATAACTATCATCCTAAAGGCATTTTGGAGTAATGGAAATTGGTCAAATTGAAGGTTAGATGCCTAACCATTCTTCATTTTCTATATGTTATCTCAAAAACATCAATTGTGATCACATATAAAGACATTGGGTAGCTACAACCTTTAATTGGCATATGAAAAGTCCATATGAAATTTGAATTGCCTCATATTCAACGAGATCCCATAATCAAAAACATGAATAAGTAGTAAGGCCATTGGTATTGCTCTTAATAATGATATAAGGGTTATTAAACAACTAAGGATATAAGTGTTGGTAAATATCAAAAAATATAAGGGTTGTTAAGGTTGAGGGTCATGAAGTCAAGGGGGATGAGAAGAGAAAATAAATAATATTTTGCATTCAGTGGTCCTAATTTTTATAATTTTATTATTATATGAAAATAAAAAATATCTAATTTTGTGATTTTTTTTTTGGTACTTTAGGGATCCTCTTAATATATATATATATATATATATATATATATATATATATATATATATATATATGTTATATAAAGTTTGAGTGAGTGGCATATTTTATACTGTGCAATTCATAAAAAGAGTAAGATTTTGTAAGGCTAAAATTTTAAATTATTCTTAATTAAAACATTAATTAGCTAATTAGACACAAAAACAAATTTTAAAATAGACCTAATTGCCCGTTCAATTGGCGACTAGCTCTGACGTGGCATCCATATTATAACTGTTCTAATTATTGAAGAAATCATAAATTTTTTGATGTCATTGAAAAGATGTTCTAATTGTTAAAGGTTCTAATTGGTTTAAAAGTATATTTTGAATCATCTAAAATCAAGAAATTGTCATTTAAATTTTTTTAAAAAAATGAAAGAGAAAATCGTTTACTTCACGGTTAATGTTTCTCATTTTAGCATTTATAGTTTCAAGTGTTTTCCATTCATTCACTTTTCTTATTATACCTTGTCTTGTTTGGTCATGTGAATGTGAAGATTACTTCAGACTACAGAGAGATCTTGTATATGTATTTAAAAAGTGCATTTATCTGGTGTTACAACACTTTCCAATGATCTAATCCTTTTTATAGAAGATTAACTGCGTAATTTTGATTATGTTTGTATTCCACTATAATGAACAATATTAAATTGTGAAATTTGTTTTAGTTCCTTCTTTTTTATATGATTTAAGAAGTTCATTTTTTGTAATCTAACTTCTCTTCTTTTCTCCCACTAAAGTTTGAACCTTCGTATTAATTTTTTTGGGGAATTGTTTACTTTGTCGAGAAGATCAGGTGAAATCATGGATGGATATAAGGAATGAAGAGGACTAACTTATCCTTTATTGCGACTAACTTATCATTTATTGTTCTCAAGTTCAAAAACTATTTAAGGGTAAATGCATAATTTAAGAGCATGCTTTGGCTCTTTTTTGCTAATCATATCAATTAGCATGCTTCTATTATTTTATGCTGTTTAAATATTATCTAAAGCTTTTAATATCATCATTGTCGTCATCATCATCGTCACCATTAACTGAAAATCGTAGCCAGTGATGTTGTGTGTAAGATTCCTAGTTGGAATATAATATATCTAAAGCTAATTTTATTTTATGTTTATAACTACCTTTAAAGTAATTTTTTGGGTATAAAGCAATTTTTTGATGTGTCACATATAGGCAACTAATTCCATGTAGTTCTTATGAGTTTGTCTGATTTGAACATATGTGATATTCAGGTTGCATGTGTCCAATACACATTTTAAGATTCAAAAATGAGTTTGAATACAGTTTGTTTAGTTTTATATTATGGTGACAAACTCAGTGGTTGTGAAGACCTTTTTCCTACGTACATGGGTGAAAAAAACTATCCCATACAAGTTTCACATCAAACCGATCTTGGAAGCCTAAAGAATCGAATCATGAGATCATTAAAAATCGATCCGACACATTTTAGTATTAATCTCATATGTCGATTTCTTGTTGGTGCTAGGTTCATTGCTTCTCGGGTAACTGACGATGAAGTGTGTGAGTTCGTTATTAATGCTACAACCATACAACCTCTGATTATATATGTTGAAGTTGAGTTGATACAAACAAAGGAAAGAGAAGTTCATCATTTCAACAGAGGTCAAGTTCCTCCAATTGAAACTGAATATGTGACCTTACATTCACAGAAAACTTATCAGATCAAACTCAATCAACAATTTCATATGTATGTACAATGAAGTCATAATATCATTTATTTTTATGGTTTTAATGTTTAGTTTTATCTTATACACTTAGTTGTAATTAGCAACACTGTTGAAAGAGATGTTACTATTTCATCTACTCGTGTTCAATATATTGCCTCAACTTCTGGTGGTAGGAGTGAATATCATGGTGAACCTGTAGCACCATTACCTACTGAAGATGATGGCTACAAAATAATAGCTAGTGCAACGAGTACTGACACTGTTGATAGTGAAGGTGACTTTGGAGAAGATCAATGTCCAGACTTTGGGAGCAGCCATTTGCTAAGATATTATTCTTGTAGAACAAATATGGTTGAAGAATACATGTTTAGCAATAAGGATTATATTCGGGCTTGCCAGACAATATGAGAATGGGATTAACAAATGAATTTTGATAGTCTCTCAAATGATTCTGAGATGGTATCGATCTTGGGCTTCACTCTACATGCTGAAGGCACCAACAATTCCCCCCAGACACTTATTACCCTCGAGCGCTTGGAGAGTGAATAATGGTAAGCTTGTATTTGATATAAAAATTATTGTTTTGTATAGTGATCTGATCGTAACTAAATTTCTTTCAACACAACATGAGCTCATCTTGAATACTGAGGATGTATTCTAGCATTATTTTGGAAAAAATGATGATACAGAATTTCAATATTCTATCAACCAGTATGAGGAGTTTTGCAAGAAACTGCAGCATAATATGCATATCTCTAATAGTAAGTACAGGACACTGACATTTCAGGTACTTCATCATCAGTATAGCCAGATAGACCGGCTATGGATGTTGGTCATTCTTCTACACCATTGGTTGGACCCTCTACGTATACATTCACACAGCCACCATAATATTCATATTAGGAAGCTATGTGGACTCAGATACACCAATGGTAGACACCAATTCCTCCCATATATGGTCCTCTATCATTCCATATGACACCTCGTATGAAGTGTACCATGGTTTCTCGCTCCCTACGTAGGCTTTAGCAGATGTTCTAGTGTCACACACCTAGGTTACTCGCAACAACCTGCCAATTAGATTTAAGAGGAGGAGCAGCATCAATAGCATCATCTACGAGATCAGCCATGACAACCACCAGCCCATTACACTTTCAATAGTGATGCGATTCCACCACGCAGGCATCATCGAAGATAGTCGTATGTACTATTATCTTTTGTAGATAATGAATATCATTTACTTGTAGTTGTACCTCATTTATTATGGTTACTCATATCTTTTTGCTAGTTTGGGTTGGATTACATCAATTATCAGCTTTAAATTCATGTCTTTTTGCTTTAGTTCTAGATGTTCTTACTATACATTTACAAGAGGTTGTATCTTGATGTATGCTTTTTATTGATGATATTTGGTTTGTTGATAAGATTAGGGAGGGAGTTCAAAAAATTGGTTGTTATTTTTCATTAGTTGTTGTGAGCTTAGTTTGAGTTGGCTAGTTATGTAAGAGGTTGCTATTTTTCATTGGTGTTGGATATCATTGATGTTCTTACTACACATTTACAAGAGGTTGCTATTTTTCATTGGTGTTGTGAGCTTGGTTTGAGTTGGCTTGTTATGCATGTCTGAAACATTTTAACAGGAAATTGGTTGCATTCTTACTTCTGGCATATTGATATTTCTTATGCGAATGGTATTAATTTGAATGGTCCTCTCTAAACAATAAGCTTAATGGGAGATAAGCACTTGCTTATATTCCATGTCTCTTAAGATTTTGTTAACTGCACTTCATTAAGAGCGTTATATTGCAGGGAGTTATTACAAATTCTTCCAATGGTCCATTTGGTTGATTGAGAGTGATAAATTTGCTTGATTTCACTATTTGGGTGGATGTAAATTTAAGAAAATGATGGCATGCTGGGAGGAGGAAAGTTTAATATTTAATCCTTGGCAAAATCTACCTCATACTGGTTGGGTTTGTTGATAAGAGATGCTTAAGAGTAAAAGAAATGCTCACCTCCAGTGGGCAGACACATTTGCAAAAACTGCTGCGTATTGGGACATAGTCATAATTTTTTGTCAACATAAAAATTGTGGAAATTTATTTACGATTCTAATGATACCAAGCTTGCTCGATTCTGATACCGGATGCGTCTGATACGAGCAAAATACTGTGGTTGGTCCAATATTTCAACTCGGCACCTTAGATTTGTGAGCATTTGTAAAAACTGCTGCATACCAGGCTACAATCACAATTTTTTATCAACATAAAATTCATGTGAAATTTTGTTATGATTCCAACGATACCAAGCTCGCTCGATTTCAACACCGGATGCGTCTGATACAGAAAAAATACTGTGGTTGGTCCAATATTTCAACTCGGCACTGTAATTTTTGTGAGCATTTGCAAAAACTACTATGTACCGGGCTACAATCTTAGTTTTTATCAACATAAAATTCGTAGGAAATTTTATTATTATTCCAACGATATCAAGCTCGCTCGATTCTGAGACTGGATGCATCCGGCACGGGCAAAATATTGTGGCTGGTCTAATATTTCTACTCGGTACCGCAATTTTTGAGAGTATTTACAAAAACTGCTCCATATCGGGCAACAATCACAGTTTTTTGTCAACTTGAAAGTCGTGGAGAATTTTGTTATGATTCCAACGATACCAAGCTCGCTCAATTCCGACACCGGATGCATCCGATACAGGCAAAATACTGCAGCTATCCCAATTTTTTTTAAAAAAAATTAAGTTGATGTCAACGGACGACTGTCGGTGACGTGGATGTCATGTCAGAGCCAATCTTCCATTAAACGGATGACTAGGCCTTTTTTAATTTTTTTTTCCCGTGCCTAATTAGTTAATTAATATTTTAATTAAGTCTAATTTAAAATTTTAATCAATTTTGTAAATAAAAAATGAACTACACAGCATTTACAATAAATCTGGTCAAAGTCATTCTTATGACCTATGATTTTGACTAGGATTTGGGATGTATAGATATGAATGTATCATTAGAATGCAAAGGATAATGTTACAACCTTATCCATTAGTCATTCCTTTGACTATACAACTCTAAGTCAAACCTATAATTTGGGTTAGTAGGATAAATGGATAGCTTGGTGATTAGTTCATTCCATGTAATTGAAAGCTAAAGATTTGTTTGGGATTATTTTTATTTTATAATTTTATGTTATTTCAAATATATATTCAATTAATATTTTTTAAGTATTTTTATTTTTAAAAATAAATCATATTTTTTAAATATTCAAAATAATCTTTAGATATTTTAAGTATTTTTAGAAGAAATTATAATCATCAAATATAAATAAAATAAAATAAAAATAAGAAATAAAAAACAAAAAATAAAAGTGATCCCAAACTGTTGATTTTTTTAAATTAATTTTAGATGTAAACAGATTATTATGAATAAAAACTCTTTTTGTTTTCTCTGTCAGTTTCCCTTTATTCATTTATGTTCTTCCCTATCGACACATTTCTCTCCTCTAAAAATTAAACTCATATTAGTGGTGCCGACACAACACCAGCTTTATTAAAGCGAATGAGCCCATGCAAACTGTAAGCACTGATGAGCCTAGAGAGCCTCTCGTAAGGCATATAGTGCTTCTATTGCTGCATTGATGAATGCATGTCCTCATCAAACAATATTTTGCTCTCATAGCATTCTTACTATCATAGTTTTAAAAATTAGACCAAATTATATAGCACGAGCAACTTAACTTTGAATTTGTTCTCTTACTGGTTTAGTCTAAGTCCAAAATCACGTTTAAATGTTCTCTTTTTTTTTTCTAATATAATTTTTATATTATATATATTTTTATTCAATATTTTTCATCTCTTATGTAATTTCGTTCATTCTATTCTTTATTTCTCTCAACACTTTTAGGAGATTTCTACTGACACTCTCGTCGTTGCCGCTATCATTGTAATGTCATATTGTTATAATGAAATATTTGCCTTGCTTGCTTTAGTTGTTGTGTATTTGTAGATAAAATCAATGCATATTTATATTTTTTTTTCTCAATGATCTTTTCTCCTTTATGTCTTCTCTTAAAGTAACTATGATGCAACATTTTAACATATCTTTTTAATTGATCTATTGTTTATCTTCTTCTTTTTTTGTTAAATGGGGAAAATAAGTTTTTATTATTAACAAATGTTTATTTTAGTTTTAGAATGAAAATAATAAGATATTTTTCAAAATTGAGGGATGAATTTCATTGTCATAACTAGGATTAAAGACTACTGAAAATTTTTGAGTTATTTGATAGAGCTTGATTGGAAAGGTTGGATGTTGATAGGATCTAGGAAGAACTATTCTCAATGAGGTGATTTGCCTTATTAGAAAAGTGATCAAAATAAGTAGCCTCTTTGCTAAGTCTAACATAAATACCATGCATTGGATCCATTCAAACATTCTTGATTTAAATGACTTAATTTTTGTAATCAATCTATTACTTCTTCAAATCAATAGCGAACTTGTAGAAGATTGTGGTGTCTATCATCATAATCATTTTAAGTATCTTATTTATGATTATGAGTATTAAAAAAAAATTCTAATATGTATTAAAATTGTCAAAGTAAAATTAAATTTTTATATAAATTTATCACAAAAATATAGTAATCTTATGTAAATTAATTCTAAATTTCAAATTATATTAATATTTCACCCCACCCCACAACAATAAGCCATTAGAATAAAATAAACGCATAATCGATTATGTGATGTTCTTTTATTTAGGTGACATTGACCGTTACAAGAGTAAAGATATATTATTTTAATCTCAATCTCATTTAAATGTCACCACACTTAATGTTCCACATTAAAGAGCTGTTTGAATCATCTTTTCTTTGTTTTAATTTTTATTTTATTTTATTAAGAGTGTTGCTAAGATAAGAATGTTCAAGTGAATGAGTGGCTTTACACTTAGAAATAAAATGCAAAATGTATATATACATGAAAAGATTGGAGTAACTCTAATGAAAAATAAGATTCAAGAGAATCACCTTACAATATTAGTCGTGTTTTCTACCAAAAATCTTTGTTCATATGCAAAGCCAATACTTAGTCTTATTTGTTATTTTGACTTATAGTCTCTTCATCTTTTTTTGGCTAATTGGCCATAGAGCTGAAATTTATTGAATCCTTGGCTAGACAATATCTTCATTGCGGCCTTAGGATAAATTAAGAGTTATGGAATATTTGAAAGAATAGGATATATAGTTGAGTTTCAATTACTTGATACTTTTATAAAGAGAAAAAATAATAAAATAGAAGGGCTCTTCATCCGCTCATAAAAATTATGTCATTTTAAGATTATCTTTTCATGATGGAGCAAAAAATACAATAATATCAACAAGCCTTTATCCCACTACATGAGGATGGTTTTACAAATTGTTTTTCTCTAATATGCCATATTAAGTGTGATATTATGATTTATTGCTAATAAATTAAAATCATTTTTTAATACTTTCGAATAAAATCTTTTTAAGTTTATCTTTGTCTTTCTTAACATAGATCAAATCTACTACATCTATTATTTTAATTAAGTCATCAGATGATTGGCGTTTTATGTGATTAAAATGATTATCTTTAATCTTATTTATCACTCGAGCTACTCCAACCTTGTCATCTATATATTTTTATATTTGAGAAAAATAAAAGAAATAATTCAACCAAACAATGAATTGCCAAAGCAAAATATGGCGCTTTTAGACAGTGTTAAGCGTATTATATGACGAACATCGTTAATTAATCCCACACTGTTGAGGAACAATTCATATTAGAATATATAAATCTTTTTTCAGCTTTCAGTATCACCGAGCTCTGTCACGCGAGCTTGTAATCCAAGTGGAGGCATTAGTGTGCTTTGAATGAAGGTTAGATCCATTCTTCGGGTTTGGTTGAATTAGGCATTAGTCTGCCCCATCCAAGATGAGCAGTGATGCTTTCAAAAATACATTAAGTTTCCTATGGAGGCAAGCCCTCATAGTTAATTACATCTTATGGAATGAGATCTCTTAGAAATACACTTGATTAAGGTAAATGATCATTACCTCCAAAGATTTCAAAGGTAGGATTATCAATCAATTGATTTATTTTTATAAGATCAAGTGGGATTGATCAAGAGGAGGGAGTTATTATCGAAACCAAAGGAAGGTAAGTAGGGGATGCTTATGATACTAGAAAGCCTAGTAAGCATCCCAAATTATTCTATGGTTGTACCTTATATTTTTGGAATTGAAGTGATTTATTTATTTGAGTTGAATTTTTATTAAAAAATCTAGGGCTTATAATTCCACAACACAAGATCATGATAATGCATAAGAGAGGAGGATTTATGCTTGTAGCTCGCAAATGGGAGTAGCAACCTCTGAACCTAAATCTAGGGAGCTTTGGCGAGGGCCAAGGCACGACCTAAATCTAAGGTAAAAATGGGTATATGATTTACCTCCAGAAGAGAGAATAAATCAGCAAACTATTGGACTTATAATTGCCTGATGGTGGCTGCCAACTAACTCCTCGTATAATTTTAAATACATATAGGAAAGTTTTATGCTTTTATAAGATAACTAGGCTGTTGTTTATTTAAAAAAAAAAACTAAGTCCTTAAACACACTCTCTAAGAGACTAGATCATGTAGGGCATGATTAATGACTTAAATCTAATGTAAATTTTATTTAGTTTGTATTTTTATTTTTTGGACAATTTATTTGACACAGGCTATGGGACTCATATGGCTAATGCATGAGAAATTGGTTATGGGTCAAAATCAGCAAGAAGGTGGTGTGTTTTTAAAAAAAGTCAGTCAAGTTCCCTAGGGCGTCCTCCATAAGTAAGAGTGCAGAAGATGCTTTTTATATGATGTGAGGCATACAACATCCAGGAGTTCTAAATCTTTTGATTTATAACCTAGGCTTTAGGTGAGGTTATGAGTTGCTAATTTTTATTTTGAGTTGATTAATTGGAAACAAATTTTATTTTTTCCTAAAAGCCTAATCGCATCTAAGTCATTCATCAATCAATAAAGAAACTAGGAAAATATATATCTTCTAATCTAAATAATCATCAAAATTTATAAAGTAAAAGAATAAAGGCGATGTGGTGAATTACCACAAAGAAATGTGGTAGCAGCTCCCTCTCGGATAATAAATGAATTAATTATAATAAAAAAGGAATTCATGTTATGGGGGTAACGCGTGAGGATGGACTAACAGAGCAGCGATTACCTCTAGCTCTCGTCGGTGAATGGATAATGGGCCGGTGGGCCAAGGCGACCCAATTAACCTCCAGGACCATTTTGCAATCAAACCTTGCACTCTTTTTATTTTTTAACATATTATATTATTTATTCTATTAATTATATCTCTAACATATTTTCCCAGTATTTTTTTTGGAATATTTATTTTTTATATTATGGCAAACTCTCATCACGACTTCCCCTTTATTATAAATATATATATATATATATATATATATATATATATATATATATATATATATATATATATATATATATATATATATATATATTATATTATATATATAATTAAATGACTAATAAAATATATTAACATTTAACTCATTAAAATGATAAGTTTATTAAAATTAATTATTGAACAGAACAAAGTCGCTTAACCATCATTATTTTCTTATGACATCCTCATTTAGAACAGAGGCCATGATATTATTACAATTACTTCTAATTAAAATTTGGAACAAGTAAACGAAAATTATGAAATAATATAGGAATATATATTACTTAAGATTTTGTTTTTTTAATGTTTTTAATTTTATTAGCTACTCTATAACTCAACAATTCAGCTGCTCTAGAACATTTGATAGAGACCTATACTTACTTGTGCATAGTGACAATTTGGATATGCCCTACAACAGAATTACAACTTTGTAAACTTTTCTTTTGTGTTATCACCTTACTTTTTTTGTACCCTTTTAAATTACTTGTACTTTTAAGTAATTAATGAAATACCTACTTTCATGAAAAAAAATGCTTTATTATCCACAGTGGCATAGTGTTATAGTCTAAAAAGTTCAATTTTAGGTCATAGGAGAAGACTATGAAACTAGGGCTGAGTTCTGCAATGCTAGGATCGTTGCCGTCAATTCCTCTACTTTCTTCTTCATCTTGTCTATGTGATTGTCCTTCTGCCTGAGCTGGTTGAGGAGGTGCTAAGTCGAGTGAGAAGTGTCTCCTTCCTCTAGCACGGCACTTTCCTGGCTACGCTGATCCGGTTGTAAGCATTCTTATGTGTCGACCATGTGAACCTATGTTGTGTCGTCCAACATGTCGTCTTCGTCAGGATTAATGCTAACTACGCCCTCCTCCTGATTTGAGTGATCACTCTCGAGTAGTTTGCAAAATATCCAACACACCTTGTTTATCAAGAGATGGAACCAAATCACCCATGCAATGTAGAGCATTCTCTCTCACCTAGTGAAGTTTCATAAAGAATAAAAATGAATAAAAAATTTTCTTTATAATGATTTGAGAGTTATAAAGGGTGAAGTAGGCGATTATTTAGGAACATAGGTGTTTAGTTAAATCTATAACTTGGGTTAGATGTAATGGGAAGGGTCGTTTGAGGTAAATTTTGTTTTTTTTAATATTTTTATTTTTTTTTGTTTATATTTTATTTCAAAATAAAATATATTTGATGGTTATAATTATTTTTAAAATAGTAAAATTATCTAAATTTATTTTTTTAAGTGTTTTTAAAAATAATATTATTTTAAAAATACATTAAATAAATATAGTTTTAAAAATAATATTAAATAAAATATATATAATATAAAATAAAATTGAGATGTAAGAAGATTATTATGAGAATTATAGAACTAGGCCAATGCCACAACAATATAAGACGAGAAATTTGAAATATAAATAATAATGTCAAGCACTAAGGCACTATATTCGCAACACCGTGGCACTTAAAAAAGCCTAAAGAAGCCTAAAATTTACTCAAAGATATTAAATCCAACACTTTAATGCTGGATGACTAGCATCTTAGTGGCACATTTAATTCAAATTTTAACTCACATATAGTAATAATAGTTTCTAAAACATTAGAATCAGAGCACTCAAAACTTGGTAAATTTCAGCAAAAAGAGCTACAAACAATAACAGAAGAGCCTAGTACTGAAGGAGCGCCATCGTACTGCTAGATGACCTCAATATTAAGCAAAAGATAGAGAGTCAGTCTATATAGGCCTTAAATTATGGAATCTAATAGGTAATTTTAGATGTAAGAGGATTATTATAACTGAAAACTTCTTTTATTAATTTTATTTATTTTTCATCTTTGTTTATTTGTGTTCTTCTCTATTGGCACAATTCACCTCCTATTAAAATTAAATTCACATAGATCTAGCTAGAACTGATGAGCCTGTCCAATTTTTTTGAATCCCTCTTTCTAATATTGATCAAATTTTAGCTTTTGGACTTTAATCAAATGACTACAAATGAAATATTAAAATTAAAAATATAGAAAATAATTAAAATTTAATGTCTAAAATCTTATATTTGAATTATATGAAAAATATTCATGTATAAAGTTTCCTAAATTAAAATATTATATATTAAATTATAAAAATATCATCTTTATATTATTTAAATTATATTATAATAATTTTAATATTTATTATATCATTCAGTTTAATCTTTAATTCAACATCTCTTGAACCTTTAAACATTCAACTTCTCTTTGTCTCCTCAATTATAATTCAACTTGTTAATCTAGTCGGATTCTCTTATTTTTTTTAATTAATGATATCTAATCTTCCATCAAGATTTGGTGATTATATTTAGTATATCAAGATTTAAAAAAAGTGATCAAACCAAGTAGGTCTCTCCACTAAGTCTCTCGTAAAGGACATGCATTGGACTTCATCAACTTACGACTAACATTCTTGAATCATCTAACCTAGTTTTTGTAATCAATCTATTGCCTCTTCAAGTTTATAATGAACTTGCAGAATACTATGACGCACATCGTGATAATCGTTTGAAGTATCTTATTCATGATTGTAAGTATATGAAAAATTCAATATTTATTTAAATTGTTGATGTTTTACAAACTTTTTATATAAATTTATTGCGAAAATATAGCAATTTTATATAAAATATACTCTAAATTTGAAAGCACATTAATATTTTACATAGAACAACACAAGCTATTGAAATTTCTTAAGCTATAAAAATAGAATATATTATGTGAAGATCCTTCATTCAAGTCACATTGATCATTGAAAATATAAAAATGCAATGTTTTAATCCCTACTCCAATAAGCGGTAATTTAGCTTCTTTAGTAATTCTTTTCTCTACTAAAAATGTCATAGGTATGGTCATCATAAGTGTGATTGTGGAACCAATTTAAACAAAATTCATGGTGTGAGATCAACATTTGTGTATTTAGACAAAGAAATATCACTCTTGATGACTTATCATGCTAAGGAAGAAGTCCAATGAAATATGTGGTATTTAGATATAGGTTGTAGCAACCATATGAGTGGATATGTCTTTGTATTCATATATAGATGAATCATACAACAACAATGTAACTTTTAGTTATAACTCAAAAGTTTATTAATGGAAGAAGGAAGTATAAAAACATAAACTAAAGAAAACTATAATCAAATTATTTCCAATGTTTTATTTTTTTTCATAAACTGAAAACTAATATACATAATATTAAGTAGCTCCAAGTGAAGGGATATAAGATTTATATTAAAAATGGAACTTGTCACACTGAAGAAAAAAATTGTAATATGATTGTAAATCTAATATTTCTATTACATCTCAACAACATAACTCAATCATGTTTCTTAGTAAAATTAGAGGATAAAACATAGTTGTCAATAATGATTGAGAATTTCTCCAATTTATCAATATCAGAGATATGATATTACAATATATTTTCCAAAATGATGACAAGAACATTCTTCTAACAACTATATTGAAATGAGTCCCATAATGTGTATTTTTGAAATAGGTTTGTAGATGTTTAAGATATCTTCCAATTCATATCTTCACCCTTCGAAATGTGTATATATATATATATATATATATATATATATATATATATATATATATATATATATATATATATATATATATATATATATGATGATATTACTCTGCAACTAATATTATCAAATGAATCAGTTATTTTTTTTATATAATGTGTATACTATTGACCTTACTTTTGGAGTGAGTTCTCAACCTCCTCATCATAGATGTAGGACTCTTATAAACCCTAAGAGCTCCTTAGTCTTAAGATACTTCTAGTGATTAGGTGAACACTTAACTTAAGCCTAGAGACTTAGAAGGGTTAGTCATAGGGGTAGGTTATGCCTTAGGGACTTAGGCAGATTTGCCCATCCTGTGGCTTAAACCCAATCCATGTTCTCCTTCTCAAACCAAACCCTAAATTCAAATTCAAAATCAAATTTCCAAAATTTACAATCAATCCCACAATCAAATCCCAACTCTTCCTAAGCCTTATGATTGAATTCTATGGACTTAGCCCCAGCTAAATCCAATTCAATTCAAATTCAATTGATTTTTTTTCTCCAAGATCAATTCAATCCCTTAATCATTCATCAAATTTAAATCCAAATTCAACTCTAAATGATTGAAACCCAATATCAAATCTAAGCTCCAAATCCCTCTTAAGCCATGCTATCCATTTTCATAAGCTTAGCCAAAATTTCATTCAAATCAAGTCAAAATCAATTGAGTTTCTAATGAATCAGTCATATATTCAATCATCTTCATGAATATAAATGAAATCCATATTCCAATGATCAAAATTAAAACAAACTAAATCAAATTCCCTTCTAAGCCATTTTGACTCACTTTCATGAACTTAGCCAAATTTTCCTTCTAACCACATCAAATTCTTTGATTTTCTCATAAGTCATTTATATCTTCATTTATATTCACAAATATAAATGAAATATAAACTTAAGTGACCAAAACCAATTCCAAATCAAATCAAAACTCAATCTAAACCCTTTGAGCTAATTCCTTGAACTTAGCAAATCCTATCTAAATCAAGCCAAAATCAAAGAATTTTCTCTTGAATTTAATCCTTCAATCATCTACCCAAATATAAATGAAACCAACAATCATCAAGCCAAATTGAAATCAAACCAAGTCAAGCCCAACTTAGCCCTTTTGACTTAAAAATTTCAAATGAACTAAAATCTATCATAGCCTAAATTGATTGTAAATGAATTTATATTTCAATCCTAAACTCATATATAAATTCAACTAAACCTTAATCAAACTAAAATCAAGTCAATTAACCAATTTAGGTTCACTTATCCCAAAGTGACATAAAGAACTCATTTGAACCAAATTTTAAACCCAAAATGGATTGAACCAAGCCTATCCAAACCTCATACCATGTCCATTGATCACGATAGGATGATTAATTATCTTAAATTGGGTCAAACCAAGTCAACTTGGTCATTTGACCAAGTCAACACTCTAACCCATATGAACCCAAACTACCCAAAACTCATCCTACACCAATTAATTGAAATCATTGATTCACATCAACCCATAATCAATGATTGAATATGACTTGACCACCAATTAAGCTAAAACAAACCCAATTGACCATTTGACTAAAGTTGACCCAAGTTGACCTAAAAGGTCAAAATAGGTCAAATCATGATCCAACCCAAATTGATTGTAACCAGTGGCTCAAGTTCACTCCAAATTGATTATTAAACTTGACCAAAGCCATAATTGAGCCCAGCTTGGCCAATTGAACCCAATTGACCAACCTAGCCTAAATTGACCTAAAGGGTCAAATTGGCCTAAAATCAAATTAAATATAAATTGATTCAAACCAAAGCCTACAATAATCTTCAATTAACCAATTGAACTTGAACCAACACCTAACCCAAGACAATCTGATCAATTTGGTCAAATTGATCAACTTGACCCATTTGACCTACATGAATCCAAATGAGCCAAAAATCATGATCCAACCCAAATTGATTGAAACCAGTTGAACCAAAATACTTCAAATCATCATTTGAACCTAACTCAAGCTTTGGTTTGACCTAATTTGATAAATTAGTCAACCTAACCCAACCTAGTCTAATTTGACCTATAAGGGTCAAATTGAGCCAAATCCCTTGAAACCAACTCATGACACCTTGGGACCTAACCAAACCCAGCCCAAACCTATCTTGGGTCAACCCAAAATCATCCTAAACCTAATTGGTGCCAAACCCAATGAGATTTCCCTTGGATATGCCACCCCACATGGGATTTTGCCAAAAATAGCAAAGTCCACTACCCCTTTCCACTTGGCAGCCCTTACACACCCCTAATGGGATCTGATCTAGCCACCTAGCCAAGCTCATGTGGGCTAGGTCTGCCATGGACCAAAGGGATGGGAGTTAACTCACATCCTTTACAAACCGAGAACCCAAAGAATTCAAGGAATGTAATCCAGCCAAATCCTACCTTGAGATCCCTACCAATCCTTCCTCCAACCAAAATGAGCTAAGTGGACTTGATAGAGACAAATCTAGCGCTCTGGCAGTGGTTGGCTGACCAAGAATGAGAAGCTCAATCCGTCCATCCATCACAATCAATTGATGGATATACCCCCTCAATTCGCATGGGAAACTCTACCATTCAGCTCGTCCGAGCTTCCAAGAGAGAAACAAAAACTCCCTAGCAAGCTCTCGAGCATTCTTAGTGCTTCCCTTGTCAGAATTTATCCTTTCCGAGCGAAGTCAAAATAGGGCAAGCATCTTCCGATCCAAACTCCACCAATTCTCCACTTAGATCAAATTTCTCTTTCCCACACCATCTCCTCAACCTATCGAAGCTAAACTCACATGGAATCCACTCAATTGTTGCTCAACAGGGCTTCGTCTTAACCAGACGAAGCTACCTTAAGCATGTGAGTCATCAAACTTAGCTCCGTTGAGGTAATTCCATGAAAACTAACCTCTAGCTAAAAATGCAATGGAGATGTGTGAAGGAAACGTGCATGTATGCTGATCATAGCCATTGGATCTCCTTAGATCCTTTGTGTGAAGGCGTAGGATCAATTCAGAGTGGATCTGAGCTAGAGTGAGCTCGGATCGCATGAGTAATGGTTGACGGGCTCCGTTTCTCATCGTTTAAGGGTAGGTAGATCTCAGGCTGTTCATTCCGCTTGAACAAAATGGATGGTCATGATTAAATCCATTAGATCTGATTAATTTTATCCTATGTTAACTGTAAATTTAATCGTGTCCATCAGATCTTAGATCGGTTGGCGCACGAGAAAGCACGTCCTGTCATCGGCTGACTCATCATGTGATGTGATAACTTAAATAGTCAATCCCATGATGTCATGTGGAAAGCATGCCACGGCAGCTTGCTACGTGGCACCGAAAAGATCAAGGCTTAATTAGACTTAAATAATTTATTTTTTAGGCAAAAACTTCATAAAATCATAATAAATCATAGAAATATTTAAAAAATATATATAAATACTCATTTTGAAGGTATTTCAAAGAGGAATCTATTAAAATCATCCTTAATTGATTTTGAATAGTAATTTGGGCTTAATTATGGTTTAATTAAAAATTTAATTAGCTTAATTGTGCCCTAATTAATTAATTAATTAATATTAAGTTCCTCATATCATTTAAAGTAATGACCTCTGGCTCCCATAATTTTCTTGAGATTTATTGATTAATTAATTAGAGAAATTGATCAATTGAGCCTTAATTACTCTCTTAATTTAATTAAGGGTTAATTAATCATATGAATAGTAAATTAATTAATTAATTGAGTCATTTATCACTGTTTAACAGTGAGGAGATTTATGGAATGTGATTGAGAGCTCTCTCCTAATTTCTTTCCTTAAGTTCATTTTACTTTTCAAGAAAATTAATTAGGGGTTAATTGGCTAATTAATTACTTAACTAGTTTAATTAAAATTTAAAACATATCAGAACCTAATTAATTAATTTATGGTTAGACCTTTAAGTGTTTAATAGTCTAAAGAGAGTTAATGAAATTATGATTTGCCCATATGTGTGGGAAAATCATAAAAGTAAATAATTATGTTCCTTAATCTAATTAGCCAATAATTATCAGCTAATTGCATTAAGCCCTTTCATTTCATAGTTTATTTTTCAATGTATTTGCATATCATATTAGCTCACAATTAATTGGATAATCATGTTAAGGTAACATAGTTAAGGGTTAATTAATGAAATTAATTCATGTCATAACTTAATTAACTCATACAATCAATTTAATCATATTTCATTAAACCAAATTAACTTACAAACATGGGGATGGGATTAGGATTAGCAAACTTCTTCTCACATTCCTTAAATCAAATTAAACATGAAATTAAAAATGACATTAAAAAGCTTTGGTTTACTTTATATGATTTTATTTGATATGATTGTCATTAGGAATTAATTTGATTGAATGAAATCATGTGTTTATGTTCACTTATTCCTTTCCAATCATGTTAAATATTGCTTGTCATTTGATCCATACATCTATCTCTTTTCAAAATTAATTAAATCAAATGAGGTTTCTTTTTTATGTTAAGCTTGCATGTGTTGATTTAATTTAATATGTATGCAGCTATTATCACTATTAAATCCAAATGTATTTTTCAAAAGCTTATAAATGAATGATAATATGTGTTGTGATGTTAGTTATAAATACATAGGATATGCATGTGATTTTACCTTAAGTATATGAAGTGAAATCTATTTTCTTTATTCACATGTTGATTTGCATAAGTATGAATGTAATGGGTATATATCCTAGACAACCCGAGAATATGAGCTTTAAGTAGCTCCAAGGAGGTCATTTAATTACCTCACTTCCCTGGTTTAAACAATGACACGTACTCATTTGATTTCACTTTATGTATCTTTAACATAAGAATTTATAGAGCTTTAAATCATATACCTTAATAATTCCATTAAAGAAAATACAATCTTTGCACGATTCTCATTCTCTTAATTATGAATACATGTGTAGGTATTTAAAAAAGTGGGTATATAGTCTAGAAATCTCAAGAATATGAGGCTTTAGCTAGCCCCAAGGAGGTCATTTGATTACCTCACTTTCCTAGTTAACAAAGGCACATACTTGCTTATGTATTTTATACATATATGCATATGTTTAAATAGAGAATGGCAGTCCCCCTTTCTATCAAAAATGTATACATTCATAATTGTTTAAGTTGTTGAATTAATTAACATGTGATTGCGAGCTCTCTTTCTTATATTCATGTATACAAATTTACATAAGTATGAATGTAATGGCATATAGTTTGGACATCCCAGAAATACGAGGCTTTAGCTAGCCCCAAAGAGGTTATTTGATTATATCACTTCACTGGTTAACAATGACACGTACTTATTTAATTTCACCCTTATGTATTTTTGTAGAAGAATTTGGATAGAGCTTTAAAATCAATGTGATTAAATAATTCAACTAAATAAAATATATATATATATATATATATATATATATATATATATATATATATATATAAACTTTGAATATGCACATTCACATCCATCATTTAAGGGTTTAAAATATATTGTATGTGTAGGTATACTTAGGATTTAATCATATGCATGTTATATGTGATGGAAATGAATGATTTAATATATGTCATTGTTGACCTCATTTTTGGAGTGAGCTCTCAACCTCCTATTCTTAAACTTAGGACTCTTCTAGACACAAAGAGATCTTTAGTCATAAGATACTCCTAGTGATTAGGTGAACACTTAGCCTAAGCCTAGAGACTTATAAAGGTTAATCACAGGATTAAGCCTTGCCTTAGGACTTAATTAAAGCACCTACCCTATAGCCTAAACCCATTCCATATGCACCTTCTCAAATCGAACCCAGATTCAAATCTTCAACCAAATATCAAACTCAAATTCAAATTCCAAATCTAATTCCAAATTTGACTCCAAATGATTGAAACCCAAAATCAAATTCAAATCCTAAGACCCTTCCTAAGCCATAAGAACCACCTTCATAAGCTTAGCCAAAACCCCCTTTAAATCAAATCAAATTCAATTGATTTCCTTTATAAATAAATTATTCCTTCATTTATATTCATAGATATAAATGAAATCCATATCCAAATGATCAAAACTAAATCAAACTAAATCAAACTGAACCAAAACCCATTTTATGCCAGATGAACCCACCTCCATGTGCTTAACCAAATTAACCTTTAAACCAAAACAAACTCAATCAATTTTCTTATAAATCAATTGTTCCTTTATTTATATTCACAAATATAAATGAAATCCAAATTCAAATGACCAAAACTATATCCATAATCAAATTCAAACCCAATCTAAGCCCTTTAAGCTAATTCTTTGGACTTAGCCAAATTCTATCCAGATCAAGTCAAAACTAATAGATTTTCTTTTGAATTAATCATTCATTCAATCATTTATCCAAATATAAATGAAACCTACAATCATCAAACTAAATTCAAGTCAACCCAAGTCAAGCCTTACTTAGCCTTTTTGACTTAAAACTTTCAATTGAGATAAAACCTATTGAACTCCAAATTGATTATAATTAGACTTATATTTCAATCCTATGCTCACATATAAGTCTCTACGTATTGCTAATCAAGCCGAGCAAACCAATTGACAACTTTGGTTCCACTTCACCTTACAAGGATCCATTTTAGCCAACTTCCGTCCAACCCAAATTGGGTTGAACCAAACTACCTGACCTTCCACCATGATTGTTGATCACCCTAGGATGATCAATTGCAATCAATTGGGTCAAACCAAGTCAATTTGATCCTTTGACCAAGTCAACCTTTAGCCCAAATGGAACCTAAACTAGCCAAAACCCATCATATACCAAATTGACTGAAACCATTGATCCAAACACACTCATAATCAATGATTGAACATGACCAAACTCTCAATTGAGTCAAACCAAATCCAATTGACAATTTAACCCAAGTTGACCCAAATTGGCCTAAAAGTCAAAATGATTCAAATCCTAATCTAACCTAAATTGATCACAACCAATGACTCAAGTTCATTCCTAATTGATTATTGAACTTGACCAAAGCTATAATTAAGCCTAATTTGACCAATTGGTCAACTTGACCCAACCTAGCCCAAATTGACCTAAATGATCAAATTAGCCAAAATTTGAATTAAATCCAAATTGATTCAAACCAAATTTACCTAAATAGTTTGAGCTAAATTTGAGTTTTAGTAAAAATCTTATTAATTACTCTAAAAATAAAAATTGGATTGAGGTAAAATTTTCAAGGACTAAAATTAGGCCTAAAATGTACTTACCATAAAAATTTCAAGACCAAAAGAAGCCTTAATTGAAAGATATTGAATTTAGAAGTTCAAATGGTCTATTTTAATTAAATAAACTAGTATACCTTGTAAAATTTGGTTAAATTAGCTGAAACTTTAAAAATTCATAACTAATCCTATAAAAATCCATAAAATACAAATGATGGCTCATTTTAAAAGTATTTTAGAGTATAATTAGGGAAAATTATTATTAATTAATTTTGAATAGTGATTTTGGATTAATTAAGGTTTTATTAAAAATTTAATTTGCTTAATTACTCCTTAATTAATCACCCAATTAATTTTTATTTTCTGTGAATGTTTGGAGGGATGACATCTACATGTTGCTATTTTTTGGGATTTTATTGGTTGCTTAATTAGAGAAATCAATTGATCAAGCCTTAATCACTCTCTTAATTTAATTAGTGATGATTAAGGAATGAGTAGTGGTTTAATTAATTATGTAAGCCTAATTACCTCAGTTGAATAGTAAGGAAGCTTAGGGGATGTAATTGGGGTGCTTTTCCTAATTTATTTCCTAAGTTTTCTTTACTTTTAAAGTCAAATTAATTAATAATTAATGAAGTAATTGGTGCAATTAATTAATTAATCTCCAAGATAAAAATCAGAGCTTAAGTGATCAAATATGAAATTTAGGGATTGAGATTAAGACCCCCTTTCTTGATCTTTTTCCTTAAGATTAATTTCATTAATTGAACATGCTTAATCAAATGGATTAATAAGCTTAATTAACTTAATCTAAAATCCACTTCATATCTAAACAAACCTAATTAATTCTTCGATAGCTCTTTGGGTGTTCAATAACCCAAAGTGAAGGATTTAATGAAATTATGGTTAGCTTATATGTATAAGAAAATCATAAGAGTAATTAATTATTTCCTTTAAGCTTAATTAACTATTAATCATGAGCCAATTGCATTAGGCCCCTTTCATTTCTTAGGAGCATTGCGAATTTACTTTTCATGTGGTTGCATATCATATTCATTCATTATTAATTAGTTAATTAACTTAAGGAGATATTGGTAAGGTTAATTAATTCATTTAACTCATACCTTAATCTAATTAAATCATAAAATCAACTTAACAAATCTTCATTAAACTAAATTAACTCACAGATGGAAAATAGGGTTAGGATTAACAAATCTATTTCACATTCCTTAAACCAAATCAAACCAAAAATTAAAAATGATATTAAAGAATTTTGGTTTATTTTAAATGACTTTATTTAGTATGATTGTCCTTAGGAATTAATTGGAATGAATGAGATCATGTACTTATGTTGTTTTATTTCTTCCACTCATGTTAAATATTGCTTGCCATATGCAATCATGCATTCATTTCTTTTAAAATTAATCAAATGAAATAGTTTCTTTTATGTCAAATTGCATGTTGATTTAAAATTTAAATAGGTGAGGCTATTATCACTACTAAATCAAATATTAATTTCAAAAGCGTATAAATCAATTATTATAAATGAAATGATGTTAATTACAAATAACTAAAAGCTTGCATGTGTTGATAATATAAGATATGCAATGTGAAGTTCTCTTTCCTTGCCTTACATGGATTCATATAGGATTCACAAATGTATAGTTCATTTGAAAAGAACATAACATTTGCCTAAATCTGCTCCTATGCATTCCATGATAAGACTTAGGAAGAATTTCATATCACATATGTAAATCAAACCAAATATGATTTCTTGCATGATTTCTTATTCTTGTGGTTCTTTTTGTACATTCATATGTATTTGAGAAAACTGGTATATTAGTCTGGACATCCCGGGGCTGGGAGGCTTTAAGTGGCTTTAAGTAGGTCATGTACCTTACACCCCTTGTGTAGAAAACAATGATGTCATACTGACTTAAAACTCTTATACATATGCATGTATGATGTGGACAATGAATAAGAATCACAAATCAACTAAATAAAACATAACTTTTGCATGTTTTTTTCCAATCCTTATAGTTAATTATACATCAACATGTATTTAAGAAAAGTGGCATATTAGTCTGGACATCCAGGGGCTGTGAGGCTTTAAGTAGCCCTAAGTAGGTCTTGTACCTTACGCCCCTGGTATAGAAAATAATGGCGTTATACTCACTTAAAACTTTTATACATGTGAATGTCTGTTTAGCTAATGGATGAAAAATTTCTCTTTTCTATAAAAAATGTATGCATTCATAATTCAATCAAAAATAGCCAAATACACTTCTTTTCATTCATCATCAAAGTATGCTAAGATTGCATGTATAGGTATGCGTAGGATTATTCATATGCATGATATACATGATGAAAAGAAATGAATGAATTTGTTTTATGTGATAGTAATCCATTTCAATTAATCTTAAGATGCATTTCTTATTGAATAGAGTTATTTAGAATGAACCTAAACTTAGAGTTAATTAAAACACATAATAAACCATTCATTAGAGAGAACTGAGCTAATTAACTCACCTTAGAAATGACTTAAGGTAGGGATGAAAGAGGAGTCCCCTATCTTTCTTCTCTTTAAAATACTTAGTTGTTAAGTGTAAGCCAAATGAAATAGAAGGAAATATTAATTAAAACTTGCATATTAACTAAACAACTTAAAGTGAAACCACCCTTTAAATTGAATCTTTCTACACTTAGAAAATTCTAACTCTAAAGCCTAGTTAGGACATACCACACAAGCCTTAACACACACATTAGAATTAAGTCACCACTTCTAGGTTTATGTTAGGGTGGTGCATGGCTTGGTGTATGTTTTGTTTTGTGATTTATTATTTTAGATAGGATATTAGGGTGTATGTGTGTAGCCTGAATGTTAGGCAAAAATTAGCCTAATCATGTTTTATGCGGGGGGTTGTGCTTAAGAGGTCGTTATAATAAAAATATAAATGCTTTTTATCGTGCAGGTTTCTTAGCCCCTAAGCATAGCCCAAGTTAGGATAGGTGGACTTGGTTTCTCATATGTTGGGTGCTAAGTCCAAATTATTCCTATAATTGCTTGGGTTGTATGGTGCATTTAGCTAACATTTATTTTGCAGGTGTAACTAGATTTACTTTCCTTTCTTTTAATGTAATTTTCATATTAGGATTAGGATAAATGTTATCAGGATTAAGATGAATATTGGTTATAATATCATGTCTTATATACCATGTGATGTCTTTGGAGCAAGCTACAGCTCAATTAAGCCAAAATAAAGATGGAAATGGAGTAAATCAAAAATGAAGGAATGAAAGGTTAAGAGTGAAGAATGGAGGATGAAGAATGAAGACCCACAAAAATCTTATCATTTTATAATTGTAATTATTCTTTCATTATACTAGGATATATATGGGTAGAGTTCGGTTACCCACATTTTTTTTTGAGTTGTACGACGGTACCTGACCGCATCCACCTTTTATTCTTTTGTGATAGCTTTGTAAAATTGTTTGCTATTTGTTTGACTTGTGCATTAGAAATAGCATGCATTTTCATAGTTTCTTTATGATTGGTGATTGTTGTGTGGCTTGGATGCGATTAGGCTCTTAAGATAAAAAATAAATTTTCTATCCCACTGACAACTCATAACAAAAATTTTAAAATAATTCATAACCTCACATAAAAACCTAATAATTTAATCAAAATAACAAAATGTTTAGTAATCCCTTAGCTGGATGATTGATTGTATAATATCATGCATGTCATATTCTTCCACTCTTGCTAAGAGAGGACTTCCATTTGTGCTAGAGAATAAATGCTTGACCTATAAGAGCCTTTGATGGAAAGACACCTCTTTCTCTTCTGATTTAGCCCATAATCAATTTTTCATGCATTTAGGCATATAAAATCCTACAACCTGTGTCAAAATAAAAAAGTCCATAAATCAAATAAAACTTGTTAAAATTTTGCATTAGATTAAGCCATTATTCATGCCCTTCATGATCTAGTCTCTTAGGGAGTGAGTTTAAGGACTTAGTTTCTCTTCTAAATAAATAATGGCCTAACCATCTTGCAAAGCATATGACTTGCCTACATGGATTTAAAATGTAGGAGGAGTTAGTTGGCTATCACACTAGGCAGTAATAAGTCCAGCAGTCGGGTGGTTTATTCTCTCTTATGGAGGTAAACCATATACTCATTTTCGTCTTAAATTTAGGTTGTGCTTTGGCCCTCGCCAAAGCTCTCTAGATTTAGAATCTGAGATTGTTGTTTCCCATTACGGGCTATAAGCATAAATCCTCACCTCTTAGGTATTTTCATAATATTGTATTATGGAATCATAAGTCCTAGATTTCTAATAAACTTTCAAATCAAACAAATAAATCTCTTCAAATTCAAATATATAAAGCCCAACCATAGGATAAATTGGAGTGCTTATTAGGCTTCCTAGTATCATGAGCACTCCCTACTTATCTCATTTGGTTTCGAAAAGAACTCTTTCCTTTTGATCTCTCATTTGATTTCCAAAAATACAACCAAACCTTTGATAGTCCTATCTTTGAATTCTTTGGAGAAAATAATCGCCTACTTTAATCAAGAGTATTCTTAAAAGATTCATTTCATAACTATGGAGGCTTGCCTCGATCGGAAATTTAATGAACCTGGTTTAAATAAACCTTACTTTTCTTTTCCATATAAAGTAGGGGAAAATTCTCTGGTATATTCGAAGACTCATCATGCCTTAGGAGTCCTTATTAGGTTATTAGGTACATTATATGGTAGTGACTTCTATCTCTTGAGATAGTACACTATTCCTTAATGTTGTACCTGATCACCCTAATAAGTACATCTACGGATCTGCCCGGTGTCCCCTCATATATACACACAAAGCACCCAAACACCAAAAATAAACACTAGAGTCATGTGATAATAATTCAATCAAATTAATTCTAAGATGCCTTTCATATTGAATGAGATTATTTAAAGTGGACCTAAACTTAGGATTAATTTAAAATGTATAATATGCCATTCACTAAAGAGAACTAAAGCAAATTAATATGCTTTAGAAAGTGACATAAGGTAGAGATGAAAGAGGGCAATCCTCTTTCTTCTCTTTATAACACTTAGTTGCTAAATGTAATCATATGAAATGAAAGAAAACATAAATTAAAATTCTCAAATAAATTAAATAACATCAGGTGAAATCAACCATTTATATTAAATGAAAGTCTTACATACTTAGAAAATCATAATACTAATGCTTAGTTAAGACATGCCACACAAGCCTTAACACACACATTAGAACTAAGTCACCACTTCTAGCTTTATGTTAGGACAGTGCATGGTATGATGTATACTTTATTTTGTGATATATGGTATATATTTTGTAGACTGCATGTTAGGCTGATATTAGCCTAATCATATTTTATACAGGGTATTGTGTTTAAGAGATGCTTAAAATAAATATAAATGCTCTCTTTGCAGGTTGCTCAAACTATATATAAGTGCTTGGGATTATATGTATGTTTAGCTAACCTCTATTTTGCTGGTGTATTTAGATTTACTTTCCTATTTTTAATGTAACTTTGCATTAAGAATTAGGATTAGTGTTATAAGGGTAGGATGAATATTGGCTAGAAGGCTTTGTCCTGAAACACCATGTGATGCCTTGAAGTCCACTAAATCAATAGAGGAAAGAAGTGAAGTTAAGAAGAATCAAGATTTAAAGACCCCCCATTTATTCATTTATAAATTATAATTATTCTTTCATATTCTGGGTTGTGTAAGGGTAGAGCTCGGCTACCCATCTTTTCTCTTTTCGGGTTATACGACAGCACCTAACTGCACCAGCCTATTAATCTTTTGCAACAGTTATAAAATTGTTTGATGTTATCTTTAAATTATGCATTAGAAATGACATATTTGTCATTATTTCTTATGATTTATGCTTTAATGTGTGGCTTGGATCCGATTAGCCTCTTAGGGTTACGTATTACTATATGAAGCTTTGACTCATAACAAAAGTTTTAAATACTTCATAATCTCACAATAAAGCCTAAGCATTAAATTAAGATAATTAAAAGATTTAGCAACCCCTTAGTTGAATATTATATGTCTCATATCATGCATGCATATTCCTTCTTTCTTGAAATTAGGGGATCTCCATTCTTGCACGAAAGGGGAATGCTTGACCTATGAAGGCATCCCTCGTGGTGGAGAAAATCCTCTTATTGCTGATTTTTCCAATAATCTATTTTCATCATGCATATATGCATCAAAATCCTAAATCCTTTGTCAAAATTGAAATAAAATTTGAAAAGATTTGCATTTGTAGATTAAGTCATTATTCATACAACTCATGCTCTAGTCTCTTAAGGAGTAGGTTTAAGGACCTTAGCCTCTTTCTAAATTAATAATAGCCCATCTATCTTACAATTTCATAAGACTTGGCTACATGATTTTAAAAATGTAGGGGGAGTTAGCTGGCTACCATTCCATGCGGTTATAAGTTCAGCAGTTGGGTGGTTTATCCTCTCTTGTGGAGGTAAACCTCATACCCATCTCTGCTTAAATTTCAGTCATGCTTTAGCTCTTACCAAATCTCCTAGACTTAGGATTCAAAGTAGTTGTTTCCTTCAGGCTACAAGCATAAATCCTCACCTCTTAGGCTTTTCCATAACCTTGTGTTGATGGATTATAAGTCTTAGTAATCTAATGAAATTTTAACTCAGAATATATACATTTATTCAATTTCAAACATATAAAGCCCAATTAAAGGATAGATTGAAATGCTTACTAGGCTTCCCAATATCATGAGCACTTTCTACTCATTCCCTTAAGCTTCCAAAAATAAGTCTTCTCCTTGAAATTTCTCATTTTATTTTCCAAATATAACCAATCCTTTGATAGTCTAGCTTTAAAATCTTTGGAGATAACAATTGCTTACTTTAATCGAGAGTATTCTTAAAGAACTCACCTTTCTTAAGATGTAATTAACTATGGGGGCTTGACCCCATAGGGAATTTTAGAGCCTGGTTGAATATAAATCATGTTTTATTCATCTATGTAAATAAGAGGAAAAATCTAGGATACATTCGAAGACCCATCATGTTATAGTAGTCCTTATTAGGTGATTAGGTCCATTGAAGGGTGATGTTTCTATCTTTCAAGATAGTTCATCATACTCAATAATGTACCATCATACTACAATCAGTGGTGTCCCCCCATACATCCAAAATAAACACCGCATATACCATCAGTCAACAAATATCTCAATTATAGTATTCAGAATAACATATTATAAATATATTCCCACATCAACTTCTAAACTAATTATGTATATAATAATTGTTGAATCAAAAGAATCTTTATCTAATTTTTATAAAAAGATTTTTGCATAATTTCAACATTCCACATGGTTCATTCAAATTAACTAAGACTTGAGATTGTTTTCACATCATGACTAGACTCATTAGAGCACATAATATCATGCATGACCATAAACTCTTTGTAATTAAGTAGCTACTAGTATCAATATAAGGCAACAACTTGATCAATGGTGATTAAGATTGAATGGTAATTATTTCTTATCTTTAGACATGCACGTCACTACTATGTTAGGTGCGATGAGAGAGATGCTTGTCACAAATATCATCTTAAAGGAATTTTGGAGCAGTGGAAATTGGTCGACCTGAAGGTAAGATGCTTAACCATTCTTCGTTTTCTATATGTTATCCCAAAAAGATCATTGTGATCACATATAAATACATTGGGTAGCTACAACCTTTAATTGACATATGAAAAGTCCATATGAAATTTGAATTGCCTCATATTCCAACAAGATCCCATAATCAATAACATGAATAAGTACTAAGGCCATTGGTATTGCTCTCAATAATGATATAAGGGTTATCAAACAACTAATGAGATAAGTGTTGGTAAATATGAGAAAATATCAGGGTTGTTAAGGTTGAGGGTCATGAAGTCAAGGGGGATGAGAAGAGAAAATAAATAAAATTTTGCATTGAGTGATCCTAATTTTAATAATTTTATTATAATATGAAAATAAAAAATATCTAATTTTCTGATTTTTTACATACTTTAAGGATCCACTTTAATATATATATATATATATATATATATATATATATATATATATATATATATATATATATATAAAGTTTGTTTAGAGTGGGTGGCATATTTTATACTGTGCAATTCATAAAAAGAGTAAGATTTTGTAAGGCTAAAATTTTAAATTCAGCTTAGTTACAACATTAATTAGCTAATTAGGCACAAAAAAATTTAAAAATAGGCCGTTCAATGGGTGACTGGCTCTGACATGGCATCCGCGTTAGAATGGGTGACTGGCCCCGACTCAAATTATCGAGTCATGTGCTCGACCCCACACTTTCTATTTCTGTATCCCTTTCCCTTTCCCTGCCCGACCTCGCAGCGACCTACTCTCGACCCCTCCCCATGCTCCTCTACTTCACTGCCAAACCCGCCACTATCATCGATGCTGATGCAGGTGACCGGCTGATTCACATTGCCAGCAACTTCTCTCTTTTTTGTGGATTTAGGGTTGATCTGATTATTTTTTGAGGTAATTTTTGCAACAATGTTGACCTCATTTTTAGGATGAGCTCTCAACCTCTCCATCTTAGACATATGAATCCTCTTAGATATTAGGAGTTCCATAGTCTTAAGACACATCTAGTGATTAGGTGGACACTCAACCTAGCCCTAGAGACTTAGAAGGGTTAGGCATAGGAATAGGTCATGCCTTAGGGTGTTAGGAAAATTTGCCTACCCTTAGCTTGAACCACTCCTCACCTTCCATCCTTCAAGTTAAATTCCAAATCAATCCTAATTGATTTTCTCAAACTCCAAATCAATCTTAATTTATTTTTTCCAAACTCAAACCAATACCATATGATTGAAATCCATGATTAAAACCCATGATTGAAATTCCAAGTTCAAAATATTTCCTAAGTCCTTAATTCCCTCTTAAGGACTTAGCCTAAATCAAATCCAAATCAATTCAATTTCATAAAATTTTCTCACAACTCATTTATATTCACATATATAAATGAAATATAAATTCAAATCAATCAAATCAAATCCAAAATTAAAAAAAAAATCAATTCACTAAATCTTTCCTAAATCCTTGATTTCCCCATTAAGGACATAACCTTGATCATATTCAATTCACTCCAAATCTTTGAAATTTTCTCATGACCCATTTATATTCACAAATATAAATGAAATATAAATTTAAATCAATCAAACTAAATCCAAAATTCAAACTCAAACTCATTCAAAATCCAGCCTAATCCTTTCAAGTCAAAATCTTGAACTTAGCCAAATCAACTTCAAATCAAGCCAAGCTCTTGATTTTCTTTCATGATTCAATCAATCCTTCAATCATGAATTCAAATATAAATACAAACTTCAATCACTTTACCAAAACTCAATTCAAAAATCAAACCCCAAATCCATTCATGTTCTTCGTTTGAATATGAAATTATCAAATGAATCAATTCTATACATGTTGATGGTGTGGGTAAAATTTGGGATCAATTCGAGCTCAATCGAGCTTGGATCATCCCCTACAACATGGATGGCCTCCATTGTTCATAGGGGAGATCAGGGATGGATCTATGGCAGTCCATCCACACATTTTGGATGGACGACTGAGATTAAAATGTGTAATATCCACGATTTATCTCCTCTAATCCACGACTTTAATCTCATTCATCATATCCTTGATCGAACAGCTGAGAAGAAAGCGTGTGGCGCCACCGCCGCCACACGGTGCTACGATGCGATATTTTAAAAAACTAATCAGAGTGTGCCACGTGTAAAGTGTGTGTTGTGTTAGCTGTATGCGTGGTGCCTGTAGGGATTAAGGATTTAATTAGGCTTTAAATAGTTCTAATTAATTACCTAAACTTCCAAAATTCATATCTCAACATAGAAAAATTTAAAAAATATGAAATAAATTGTATTAGAAAGATAATTGAACATAGAATATTTTAAAATTGATTTTGATTAATTTTGAATAGTTCTTTTCTCTGAATTTAGGTTTTATTAGGAATGTTAATTTGCTAATTACCCTATAATTAATCCACTAATTATTCCGAAACTTTTTAAGTGTATTTTGGGGGATGACATCTGCTTCCCCTAATTTTTGTGGGATTTATTAGTGGCTTAATTGGGAAAATTACTAATTCATTTCCTAATTACCACCTTAATGCAATTAAGGTTAATTAAGAGTTTTATTAGTGATTTAATCCTTTGTTGATTAAGGCCTATTTCAGTGAACAGGAGGTTTAGGGAATAATTTTTGGGCATTTCCTATAAGATATTCCTTAAACCCCTTTTTCTTCCTTAATCTCATCTTAATTAAGGGTTAATTCACTAATTATCCTATTAATTGATTTCATAAAATTCTAAAACTTTCAAGAACTCAATTAATTCTTCTTGGATAGATGCTTAGGTGTTCAAGAGCCTACGTACAATTAAGGAAATCAAAATTCATGTGTGAGGGGTGTTTTGAAATTACTTAAGTTAAACCCCTTAACTTATTTAATCATTAATCATGAGCCAAATTGCATTAGGCCCTTTTTTTTCCTAGGTGCATTTCTGATTTAAATTCCTTCTTAGTTTATGTCATCTCATTGGCTCATAATTATTTGATTAACAATGCTAAGGTGGTGCAGGTAAGGGGTAATTAACATACTTAATTCCTACCTTAACCTAAT
The DNA here is from genome assembly GCA_021442155.1 of Cymbidium sinense. Classification (NCBI taxonomy): domain Eukaryota; kingdom Viridiplantae; phylum Streptophyta; class Magnoliopsida; order Asparagales; family Orchidaceae; genus Cymbidium; species Cymbidium sinense. The sequence goes on along the minus strand of CM038226.1, from coordinate 28,414,342 downwards.
CAAAATATAAAATGAATCTATTTATCTAAAAATTGAACAAAAATATCAAACATATGTGGGAATGGGTTAGGAATAAGAAACTCAACTCATATTTTTCAAATTAAACCAAACTCAAGATCAAATAAAAATCACATTAAACAAACTTTTATTTGCTTTAAGCTTTCTTATTTCATAAGATTATCTTTAGGAATTAATTAAGGTGAATGTGTTTACATGCTTTCATTGCTTTAGTTCTTTCCCAACATGCTGAATATGTGTGTAAAATGATTTAATACATTCATGCTTTTGAAAAATCAAATTTAAAAATGAAAATGTTTCCTTTATGTCAAATTGCATGTTTTGGTTAAAGTAAGAATATGAGTGGTTATTATCACTATTAAATCCAAATTATTTTCAAAAGATATGAATCAATTATCAAAATTGAAAGTGTGTTACTTATATCTTACTTATAAGTTTGCATGTGAGTAAAATATAAGGATGTGTTTAATGTAGTTTTCCTTCTCCTCTCTTTTGGTATAGTTTTGAATAGGGTTTAGTAAAGTATTTAGTTCATTTGAAAAGAACCTAACACTTGCCTAATTCCATATCCTATTCATTCCTATGCTATCACTTATGAAGGATACCTACACTTACACATATAAATTTCATAAACAAAAATAAATCAACTAACATAAACTTTTGCATTATTTCTTTTCCATTCTTTTCTTTTCTGCACATGTTTGTATTTAAGAAAAGTGGTATATTAGTGGACAACCCCAGGGTTGTGAGGCTTTAAGTAGCCCTAAGTAGGTCTTGTACCTTACACCCCTAGTGCTAACAATGGCACCATACTCACTTATGCCTTTCATACATTCATATATGCATATGAAAATTGGATCCCTTTCAACTTAATGAAAATCATGCGTCATAAACATTCAAATTTTCTTAAGTAACTTACTTAGCACGCATCATAAAGTGTGTTAAACATTCCCATTTGGTATGTATAAATATGCTTAGGATCCATTCATATGCATGTTATATATGTTGGGAAAGAAATGAAGTGATGTGTGTTTTGTGAATTTACTTCACTTTACTTAATCTTAAAATGTCTTTCTTTTGAATAGGTTTATTTAGAATTCAACTAAACTTAGGATTAATTAAAACACATAATAAAACATTCACTAAACAAAACTAAAATATGAATCCACTTTAAAAATTACTTAGGTTAGGGAAGGAAAGAGAAGTTCTCTTCTCTTTCCCTCTCTTTATAACTTAGTAATTAATGGTAGGATTAACTTGAACATAATCAAATCATCAAATAAAATCAACCCAAAACAACTAAACCACTTAAATGAAACCCTCCTCTAAGTTGAACATTTTTCACACTTAGAAAATTCTAACTTAAAGCCATAGCTAAGCATACCACACAAACTTTAAAAGCACACACATTAGGCTAAGTCACCACTTCTAGCTTTAGGTTAGGACGGTGCATGATTCGATGTTTACTTTTATTTTGTGATGTAATTTTTTAGACTGGATGTTAAGATGCATGTGCATAGACTGAATGGTAGGATGATCTTAGCCTAACTATTATCTTCTATAGGGGATTGTGCTTAAGGGGCGATGTACTAAATAAAAATATAAATGCTTTTTATTGTGCAGGTGCTAATACCACTATGCATAATCCAATAGGTCAGGTAGACTTAGTCACCCACGTGTAGGGTGTTAATTCCAATATACATTCTAGGGATTTAAATGATTTGTTTCAGCTAATCTCTACTTTACAAGTGTTAGTTAGATTTTCATTTTTCTCTTTTCATGTAATTTTTACAATTAGAATTTTTGGAATGATTGTTATGGGGATTAGGATGAACATTGGTTATAAAGCTTTTCCTTATGTACCATGTGAAGCCTTTGGAGCATCCATCTTCCAACCATCCAAAATAAGGAACCAAAGAAGAAAGAAGAATAGAAGAATGAAAAAATGAAGCTTGAAGACCCCCATAACATTGAATTCCTTGCTTAATTGTATTTAATTCATTTGTAATTCAGGTTGTATAAGGGTAGAGCTTGGCTACCCAATGGCCTCTTATTCTTTTGCAATTAGTTTTATAAATTGATTGATGATTTATTTAGCTTCTGTATTAAGTGACATTCTTTCCTAGTTTCTTTCTTATTTTATGTATGGCCTGGTTGACGATTAGGCTCTTAGGGAAAAATAAATCATCTACCAAATTTAACAATTCAAAATTAAAATAAAGAACTTATAACCTCACCTAAAGCTTAGGCTTAAAATCAAGATAAAAGAATTAGCAACCCTTTAACTTGATGAGTATTTCTTTTATAACATCATGCATAAGTGCATCTTACTTCAATCTTGATTGGATTGCTTCCACCTTTGCCAGAGAAACTTGGCTTGACCTTTGAGATCCATGGTGGAAACACACCTCCTCCCTTCTCCCTGATTTTGGCAAATAATCTTACTTCTCATACTTTAGGCATATAAATCCTATTAACCTGAGTCAAAATGATTATCCAAAAAATGATAATAAAATATAATATGAATTGCATTAGATTTAGGTCATTACTCAGGCCCGTACATGATCTACTCTCTTAGGGAGTGAGTTTAAGGACTTAGTCTCATTCTAAATAAATAATGGCTGAGCTATCTTGCATAAAGTATATGACTTGCCCACATGAATTTAAAATCGTAAGAGGAGTTAATTGGCGTACTTGGAGCCATGTAAGTCCAAGTAGTTGGGTTTGTAGTGCTTTAGGCCTCAAAAGCTCCCTAAATTTAGGTTCTGAGGTTGCTTCTCTCTTTTGTGGGCTATAAGCATAAATTCTAATCTCTTAGACATTTTGATGACCTTGTATTATGAAATCATAAGCCCTAAATTTCTAATGAAAAATTCAACTCAAATAAATTACATCAATTTCAAAAATGTAAAGCTCAATCATAGGCTAATTTGAGATGCTCACTAGGTTTCCTAGTATCGTGAGCATCTCTTATTTATCTTCATTTGGCTTCGATAATAACCCTCTCTTTGATCAATCCCATTTTATCTTCAAAAATGAACTAATCGATTGATAGTCTCTTCTATTGAAATCTTTAGAGACAACGATCATTTACCTTAATCGAGAGTTTTTCTAAGGAATCTCCATTCATTCTGATGTAATTAACTATGGGGGCTTGCCCCTGTAGGGAATTTAACAAACTCAGTTTGAAATAAACCCTCCTTTACCTTTCCATGTAAAGTAGGGGAAGAATCTCTGGTACACCTTGAAGACTCAACGTCCTTAAGAGTCCTTATTTTAGTGATTAGGTCCATTGTAGGGTGGTGATTTCTATCTTTTGAGATAGTACACATTTCCTCAATCTCGTCCTTGATCACCCCAATAAGTGCATCTTCGAATCTACCTGGCATTCAACCAAGGTGATTATATTCCTATTCTCATCTTCTTTCCACCTAGAGAAGGGGGATAGATGAAGACATGGAATATAAAATTCCCACCTCATATTTTTTTGGCGACTCCACTGGGGATGGTTCCTCTCTCCATCTTTGGTAAATGATCGTTGTCTCTAAATATTGATAGTGGGTTCATACTTTTGTATGAACCCAAGACTATCTTTCTTTCTGTTGGCACTTAACTTATTTCATCCTTAAGTCAAGCTAGTCCACATCTTTAGGTTTTAGGACCTCACCCTGTGTTGGTCTTAAAACCCCCGTTAGGTTCTCCAATGAGTAAAAATAAAAATTTAATAAACAAAAACATTTAAAGACTTCCTCCTCATCATTTTTATGATAAGGAAAGGTTCATTCTAAAATAATAAAAACAAAATAAATTTTTCATAGAAAATCTTGCTCTTTAAAAAGCACTCTTTCAAAAATGCACATAATGAAATATTTTTCACAAAATTTTCTTAAATCACCCTCATCTAATAATTCTCATATTTATTACATGTAGGAATCTTCAAAAATAAAAATAACAATTTTTTCCAAAATCACAAATGAACATCTTCCCTCAATTCACTTTGATGAATATTTCATTTTCAAAAATAAAATGAACAATCATCTTTCCAAAAAAAATAAAAATAAAAATAAATAAAACTTTCAAAAAGCACATATGAACCTCTCCATTCAATATACCCACACTTATTGAATGGAAGTTTCATTTTCAAACAAAACTAATTTCCAAAAGCACATATGAACTTCTCCATTCAATATACCCACACTTATTGAATGGAAGTTTCATTTTTAAACAAAACTAAAATTTCTAAAAGTGCATATGAACATCTCCATTCAATACACCCAAATTTATTGAATGAAGATTTCATTCCCAAATAAAAATAACATAATTTGGAAATCCCACCTAAACATATTCCATATATGATTGAGTTGGAACTCCCTCTTTCAAAAAAAAAAAAACAATAATCTCACACAAAATAAAATTTTCACATTTCAAAAATAAGATTGACTTACATACCCAAATTTGTGAAATGGAAGACTTCCTTTCAAAAATCATAACTTAACAATTATGTTTTCAAAATTCAAAAACACATTTGGAATTTCACTTAGCACACTCAAATTTTCTAAGTGAAGTTTCCAAATTCAAAAATAAAAAATTTCAAAACACATTTGGAACTTCATTTTAGCATATCACATTTGTTAAAGTAAAGTTTCCACTTTTCAAAACAAAATTTTAAAATACATTTAGAACTTCATTTAACATACTCCAATTTGCTAAGTGAAGTCTCCAAATTCAAAACCAAAGATTTTCAAACACATTTGGAACTTCATTTTATCATGCCACATTTGCTAAAGTGAAGTCTCCGATCTTCAAAAAATAAAATTTGAAACACATTTAGAACTTCAATTTAGCATACCCCATTTGCTAAAATGAAGTCTCTATTTTTCAAGATCCAAAACAAAAATTTGAAATACCTTTGGAATTTCATTTAGCATACTCAAATTTGCTAAATGAAATCACAAAATTTCCATTTCATTTAGCATACCAAATTTAGTAAAGTGAAGCTTCCATTTTCAAAATAAAACCAAAACATAAAATTTTTAAACACATCTTTTGGAATTTCATTTAGCATACTCAAATTTGCTAAGTGAAATTTCCATTTCACAAAATTAAGTGGAACTTTATTTTTTTAGCATACCATATTTGCTAAAGTGACTTCTCCACTTTCAATTAAAAAAAAATCAAAACCAAATAAAACACATTAGAATTTTCTTAGCATACCTAAATTTGCTAAGGATCATATTTTTCAAAAATCAAAAATATCCCAAACAAATGAAACACTTCAGGATTTTCTTAGCATACTCAAATTTGCTAAAAATCCTATTTTCAAAATTTTCCAAGCAAAAACAAAACACACTTGGATTCTCCACTTAGCATACCCAAATTTTCTAACTGAGAATTCCAAATTTCTAAATCATAAAAGATTCACAAGACAAAAATAAACAAAAGAAAAAGAAATAATTGTTTTCAAACACCTCACTTGGCATACCTAAATTTGCTTAGTGAGTGGATTCTAAAATATCAAATAAAAATCAAAACCAATTGACCCTTACTTTAACATACCCAAATTTGTTAAAGGAAAGGGTCCTCAAATCAAAATCAAAATTTTAAAAAAAAATATGAACCTATGAAATCATCTTTCTAAAAAATATTTGAACTCATTTTTAACATACCCAAATTTTTTGAAAGTGGATTCATATTCAAAAATTCCTCTTTCCAATAAAATTTTCAAATCTTCTTTAAATCCATTTGAATCCCACTTAACACTTCCAAGATGTTGGATGTGGGTTCAAATTTTAAATTCAAATTCAAAAATCAATGAAATAGAAATTTGATCCATGCTTGTTTCCAACTTTGCAGATTCTCATCATCGATTCTGATTCTGATTCAGTTCTTGATTTTTGATTGATCATAAATGGAAAGTTCACAGAATTTTGTGTTCACTTTCCCCTACGACATAGACTTGGCCTTAGACCAGGCCAATCTCCCTCGAGCTGATCATACCCATCTCATCCATTTTGATAGAGGTTTCGAGGGGGTGAGGATCACCTGTAAGGGCACTCCCCTCACAACTATTAGCAAGACTGCAGTGGTCAAGCAGAAGCTGATCATTCAGATTGATTTACCATTAGACTCCGATATCTCATCTCTGAAGAGGAAGCATTGTCATAGCATTGATTGATAGTACCGGCATCCCTAGTTTTTGTGTGTGCGGTTTCCATGCTACCCTAGTGAGGGCTAGTACCCACCCATTAGTACCCTCTACGAGTAAGGCTCCCCTGATCCCAGGGATGTCCTCCCTTACTTTTGAGTACGGGTCTAACTCTTACTCCGTTCACCCTACCAGAACATAGAGGAGAAATAAAAATTACATGATTAAGTGGTATCATATCAAGATTGCTAGGGAGATGGAGGCAGAAGCCTATTCAGTTGTTGAGGTGTTTCCTATTTTGACTTCTTCGCTGGTGACAGTGAACCCGTTTCATCCTCTCTCTAGGTCTGACAGAGAGCTAGGAGGATCCATACTTCACCTCCTTTAGTGGTTCAGCATCAGCCAGTTAGCCAGGGTAGGAGGTCATATGTCGAGTTTCGATCAATTCTATGCCAGGTCAGTGGAGCTTATGGACATTCTGAGTCTGAAGCTCAATTTGATTTGAGATCTATCATCCCCCGCAGCATGGGGAAACATCTTTGATAGGAGAGGGCCAAAGAAGCTAATACATCTATTTATATTACCAGTAGGGAGAGATAGAGGTTCAGTTTCCAATCGACAGCTTCTACATTCATCAATTTCCAAGCTCGATGTGCTACCCACACCGACCATACAGATAGCATCCTACTCACTAGGACCACTCATCATAGGAGGATAGCTCCTATTCATAGAGATTCGGTGGTGTCTCCACCACACGCTTCACCCATTCATGTCAGCGGCCTCAATTCCATTGATGGCCATGAAGGCAACATCCGGCGAGAAGTGTACCCTGTTGGTGATCTGGATAAGACTGAGGGATCCTACTCTATATACATAGCCTATAGTGACAAGGCTGAGCTCTCCAGGTCAACCTTCTGCCCTAGTAGTAGTGCAAAAGGAATGGCCACCTCGAAGCATAGTGGTCATCCCTTCACCAACATCACTAAGCGAGAGATGGTGGCATTTGTGGAGGAGCGGATGATAGCCCTGTTGCATGATGATGTAGAACCTCTTAGAGTGTCACACCTAGAGTCGGTGGCGGTTAGGGTGTGTCTCTTCGAATCTGATCCTCATAGGATTGATTCTCTAGCATCAGGGGAGGTTTGGTGCCTCTCAGTACATGATAGTGATCACACCGATCAGCCAAAGATATTTTTTCTTGTTTAGATTGATCATTCTTTAGATGACATAGTGGCTCATTATTTCATGGAAAAGAAGAAAATTCTAGGATACGATTGGTTTGATGAGGAGAAAGTTAGTTTTGATCCCAACGAAGATGATTTATTAGGAGACTCAGCCAGGGTTTGCATGGTAGATACCAAAGGATAACTCCTTAGAGAGCAGTAGGCTATGGAAGGTGATGATGCCAAGCAGGAAGAGACAAACCATTCGCATCAACACCTCCTAGCATAATTAAAATAGAAAGATGATAACATAGATAGGATGGCAAAGCAACTTGAGGATTTGTTTAGTTTCAGTACTTCAGAAACAAGCCCCAGTAGTTCACCCTACCACAGCTGAGACCAGTCAACTAGAGTTAGTGCATGTCTTGGACCCAGCCAAGACCTTACCTCCCATCGATCAAGGTAGCACTAGCATGTATAGGAAGGTAGTGAAAAGTACCTCCATAAAAGAAAAATATATAAAAACTATGGTTGAGTAGCAAGTGAAGGAAGCAATTGATCAAGCTCGAGGAAGATCATCAGTTCCAATGCGTAGACCCGACTCGGAGGAATTTGATGCAATCCAATATCCCAAGGATTTCGTGCCACCTTCCCTCAAGAGTTTTGATGGCAATGAAAATTTGAGGCAGCATATTGCCCATTTCAGAGCCAGTTATTGCAATGCCAGTGGCAACAACGCTTTTGCTTTTCTCTTTGTCACTGAGGATAGCTTTTTTGGTATCTTTGAACTTCCTAATAGTTCAGTAAAGATATTTGTTGAGTTGGAGCAACTCTTCATCAAGAAGTTTGCTAGAACTCAAAAAAGGGTCACTATGGGCATTCTCATTATAGCACAATAACACCCAAGTAAGTCCCTTGTTGACAATATTCTCAGATGGCGTAACCTGAGTATGTTACACGAACCACAGCTATCTGAATAGCATGCTATTGAGATTCTTCTAAAGAATATCCATGGCCTAGTTACCTTCATGCTTAAGGGATTCACTATCAAAACTTTTGAGAAGCTAATCAACAAGGCAACTAGTCTACAATGAGAGGCCAAATAGTTGCCTTTTTAAGATCAGTTACCCAAGCCAAAACTGCATAAGGTCTATAAGAAGAAGCCCAGAATAGTGATAGCGGTAGATAAAGGGAAGAAACCAACTGTAGATCAATTTGAGAGACCACAACCTCAGTAGCCTCCACCTCCTCTATCATCATGAGGCACCTCTACCTCCACAGTGACCTCCCACGTTAGACGCCCACATCATTACAGTAGAGATATACATATCCATTTGCCGGGTATGGTCCACCTACTCTTTTAGATAAGCTTAATAAGCCTTATTCATTTAAGAGGGAGGTAATCAGGAAAATCTTTAAGAATTTCTTAAAGAAGCCTGATTTTCAGCTACCTGAACCCAGGAGACCGGAGGAAGTAGGCAAAAGCCACGATCCTAACTTTTGCCCCTACCACCGTATGCTAGGTCAAATCCAAGAAATTAAAGATTAAAGCTAGCTTGAATTACATTTGTACCACTTTTGATGGGTTGTATACTTCTATTCCTAATGATAACTCTTCAAGTCTAAATAATTATAACAACTCTGATCTTCCTCTTTCTAATTTAGAGTTGAACTTTCCTACTCTGAATACTACAGGTTCACCACCTCTTGAGATAGACTTGGAATCATCCAATTATGAGGATCCCATAGAAGAAGCTATAGGTAAGCCTGATGTGCAAGTAGAACCTTCCATTACCCTACCGTAAGAGATCACCAAAGTCAACCTCTGTAGTGTCAATGTTCTACCTCCTAGGGCAGCACCTCAAGATAGAGAGAAACACATCATTGGTGTAGAGGATTGAGAAGCCCCTCCACAAGATGCTCTACCTTTGGATATGCTTGTGGAGGATCAGCCCAAGGTGGACTACAATATCCTCTCTCATCTAAGAAAGTTGTCATCTAAGCTAAGCATATATGATGCCCTTGTCTTATCCAAAGAGATCAGGGAGTCATTAATCAAGGCTCTCCTTGTTCAGAAAATATGCTTAGCTAAGCTGACTGCTTTTGGTGAGGAGACACATTATGCAAAAGAAGCCTAGGGGATCACTTTCACAGATGAAGATCTTCTTCTGGGAGACTTGGAGCACAACCGTCCCCTCTACACCACAGTTGACATGGGCAGATTAAGACTGGCCAGAGTTCTCATCGATCCAGATGCATCGGTGAACATTATGAGTCTAAAGACTCTTACCTATTTGAGGATCAACATCTCCACACTCCGAGGAGATTGGATGATGTTGAGAGCATTCAATAAACAAGGAGAGAGGGCTTTAGGTTCCAAAATGTTACCTTTAGAGATAGGTGACTATAAGATAGAAGCTAAGTTCTACATAATTGATTCGAATACTTCATTCACTGCTTTGCTCGATAGGCCTTGGATACATCAGAATAAGATAATTCCATCCTCCCTCCATTAGTGCATCAAGTTTAGAAAGGATGGGATTGAATATCGCATCAATGGGGATGAAAAGTCATTTTTAGTTAGAGAGGATGAGATTTATGAAGATGCTACCTATTATCTTCCTCAACACACTGTTTCTCATGAGCTTGGATAAAATTCAAACATAAAAGAAAAAGAAAATGAAGAAAGAGAAAAATAAAAAGAAAATCAAAATCAAAATCCAAGGGCACAAGAAAGATGAATTGAAGAAGAAATAAAGTCGTATGTCACCTTCCACCCATAGTCCATTCCATCATATGGATGTGTAGGTAGAATGACTCAACCTCCACCAGGCAGAGGTAGAGGCAGAAATAGAAGCAATTCTATAGGTGGAAGACCCCATGGTTGACCACCAACCAACAGAGGTTATGTTCCAGTTCGCAGGAGTACCCCTACTATTTACATACACTTGGAATCCAACTCGAAGGATGAGTCTAATGTGATTAGCATACTAGCCAACCCCTCTTAACAGATTCCATTGGAGGTGACTTTCGAACCAAACAGTGATGAAGGCCAGGCCTCCAGACAAAGCAAAGTATTTAAATCAAGTTTATGTAAGACTATTAGGCAGCACCTAGGAACCTTAGCTCTAATCTCACTTTCATCTCAAAAAACTGAAGGTTTAGTAGTTAAGGAAGCCCCTAAGTCTTCCATGGATGCGAAGCCAAAGATATTCTTTTTGGGATCATCATCCTCACGTACTGAAGTTGATGTAGAACTTGAGTAGGATTTATTTAAAGAATTAATGGAATTACCACTTGACTTTTACTCGCCTTGTGCATATTCTTATACAGAAAAGTTCGGTTCCTCATTCATGGTCCAAGCACAGGTCAGAATATTTTGAGAAGCTATGGAACAATGCAGTGAGCACAATCAAGAGCGATTAGGATTCATATTGTGGGTCACGATGGCGATGATTCTTTTTGGTTATTACTAATCATTTGGAGTTTGATAGGTTCTTTTCACACAACACTAACTCTTATGAGAATGTGTGTTTAGAAACCTCAGATGATCCAGATGATCTTTAGATCAAGGATGCACCTCCAAAATTTAAAGAGGAGATTCATTCAATAATAGACAAGCTTAAAGAAATCAACCTCGAGATAGAAGCGATAAACATCAGTTCGTTCCTGAATGAAGAAGAAACCAATGACTTAGTTAGGCTATTGACTGAGTTTAAAGACTGTTTCACATGGAGTTATGAAGAGAAGCTCAGATTATCCCCTAACATAGCAATCCATAAGTTAGCAATGATGAAGGGAAGGAGAGTGCTCTCTACTACCTCAGCCATCGTCTGATTCCTGCTGAAGTGAACTACCCACCTATTGAGAAACATTGCCTAGCTATTGACCTCATTTTTAGGATGAGCTCTCAACCCCTCCATCTTAGACATAGGATTTCTCTTAGACATTAAGAGATCCTTAGTCTTAAGACACATCTAGTGATTAGGTGGACACTTAACTTAGCCTTAGACACTTAAAAGATTTAGCCATAGGAATAGGTCATGCCTTAGGGGTGTTAGAAAAATTTGCCTACCCTATAGCTTGAACCAACTCCTCACTTCCTTCCTTCAAGTCAAATTCAAATCAACTCCAAACTCATATCAACTTCAACTCTAAATCAAAACTTAAATCAATTTCAATGGATTTTTTGAAATCATGAATCAATTCCAAATAATAAAAACTCATGATTGAAATCCAAATTCAAATTCTAAAAATCTTTCCTAAGCCCTTTGATTCTATCTTATGGACTTAGCTCAAATCAAATCAAAATCAATACAAATTCAAAAAATTTTCTCATAACCCATTTATATTCTCATTTATATTCACATATATAAATGAAATATAAATTCAAATCAATCAAACTGAATCCAAAACTCAAATTCAAATTCAAAAAATCTTTCCTAAGCCCTTTAATTCTATCATATGGACTTAGGTCAAATCAAATCCAAATGAATTCAAACTCATAAAATTTTCTCACAACCCACTTATATTCTTATTTATATTCACATATATAAATGAAATATAAATTCAAATTAATCAAACCAAATCCAAATAAAAAATATTTCCTAAGTCTTTTAATTCCCTCTTAAAGACTTAGCTCAAATAAAATCCAAATCAATTCAAATTCAACAAATTTTCTATAACCCATTTATATTCTCATTTATATTCACATATATAAATGAAATATAAATTCAAATATCCAAAACCAAATTCAAAACTCAAACTCAAATTCAACCAAATTCCAACCTAAGCCTTCAAGTCAAAATTTTGAACTTAGCCAAATCAAACTCAAATCAAGCCAAACTCTTGATTTTTCTTTATGATTTAATCAATCTTTCAATCATGAATCTAAATATAAACATAAACTTCAATCCTCAGACCAAAACTAAATTAAAAAATCAAACCCAAGTTAGACTCATGTTCATCCTTTGACTTGAAATTTTCAAATGAATCAAAACCCATTTGACTCCAGATCTCTTGCAAATGGATTTATATTTCAATCATAAATTCATATGAGAGTTCAACCAAACTTGAATCAAGCCTTGATCAAGCCAACTAAACCCAATTGGCTCACTTGACCCAAAGTGGCCAATTTAACCTACATGAACCAAAATTTAATTCAACCCAAATCAAAGTGAATTAAGGCAATCCAAACTTCATGTCATATTTGTTGATCATCATAGGTTAATCAATTTTCATAAATTGGGTCAAACCAAGTCAACCTAGCCCGTTGCCAAGTCAACCCTTTAACCCATATGAACCCAAACTAGCCAAATTATAACCTAAACCAAATTGAGTGCAACCAATGGCTCAAGTTCACTCCAAATTGATTATTGAACTTGACCAAAGCCTGAATTAAACCCAATTTGATTGATTGGCCAACTAGACCCAACCTAGCCCAATTGACCATGAACCCAACTTGACTTAAAAGGTCAAATCAAGCCAAAATCAAATATAAACCAGATTGATTGGAAATAAAGATACCAATCCATTTCAAAAGATTAACCAAACCCAAACTAAGCCATGATTCAAGCCAATTTGGTCAATTAGGTCAAATTGGTCAACTTAGCCCAAATTGACCTAAAGGATCAAATTGGCCAAAATCCAAATTAAATACAAATTAATCCAAAATAATTGAAACTAATTGAACCAATATACTCCAAATAGTCATTTGAACTTGATCTAACTCTTAGTTTGACTCAATTTGACCAATTGGTCAACCTAACCCATTTTGATCTGATTTGACCCAAATGGGTCAAATTAACCCAAATTAAACCAAATGAACTTCAAATGACATGAAATTTGGTCCAACTTACTTTTGATTCATTTCAGATCTTCCTAAATAAAATTGAATATCAAATGATCACTTTGCCCTTGGGTCAAGGGCATTCCATGAGAAAAGACACTTTCCCAAGTGGTCATTTCTCTTCCTTAGCCACTTGACACTCATCCATTGCTCCACATAGGCACCAAGGAAACTGATTTTTTGACCCAAGGAGTGGTTGGGGAAGCCATGACTCATAGGGAGGTGAAATCACCTCACCTCTCCCATTGGAATGTTTGGCATGAAGGACACTCACCTCCCCTTTGGTAGGACACCCACTTGTCCTTCATGGCAGCTACTTTCCATGCCTTAGCCAACCATAGGGATCCACCTAGGATGATTCTTTTCCATTCCCAACCACCTCAAGACAAGTGGCATGAGTTTGGAGCCAAAATTTTAAACAATAAGTGGATTTTAGTTCATTTGAGTTCACTTTTCATTCTAAAGCTTTAGTGGCTGAAGGAAACCCTCATTCCTCTCATTCTCCCTCTCCTAGGGCTCCCAAAGCCATTAGCAATCACCCCCACTTCATTTTGGAGAGAAATACTTCAAAATTAAGTGGATTTCGATAAGGAAATGATGATCACCTAAGGAAGCTTCGTTTCAACAAAAAAGTGAGGATCTAAGCTCAGTCCAAGGCTTCTTCCCTCATCCAACAATGCGCTCGAGCCACCACCATCGCCGAAAATTATCCCCAGTGAGGTAACATTCAAAAACAGTAGTCAGACTTAGGATATTTCATTTTGTGATGGATTTTGCATGATTTTTAGGAATCTACCCTAGATAATCCTGTATTTTTAATTTAAATTATCCCAATTAGAAAATAGACTTTTTTTGGTGTGAATCGATGCAAAAATAAGTCCATTTGGACAAGTTTTCACTTAGAAATCTTATTTTTCCTTTTAAAAGAATCCTAAAATCACTATTCATCATCGACGGGCTATAGCTACTATCTGATCTCACAGTTCGCAGGATTGGACAGCTCAGATCACTCGTGGATCATGCAATGGGCCTTCGGATAGCTTGATGTGATATGGTCCATCCGATCCTTTCGGTTCGCAAAGCGGCTCAAATCACATGCGATCGCGATCGGCCTAGATCGCGTAAAAATTCCCATCCAATCGATGGTCTCAGAATGAACGGTAGGTCACTCTCTGTGCATTGACAAGTCTTCATGCCCATCTTGTTGAAGCGGCATCGCATGCAAATCACACAGCGCTACGTGGCACACGCATACCATGCGGCACCGCATGTCTAATCGCATGGTGCCACATGGCGCCGTGTTGCCACATCAACGCTGCATGAATTTTTTGATTTAAAAAATTAATTAAAATCATCTAAAATTTCAAAAATTCATAGAAAATAAAATACTTAATCAAAAATTGCTAACAAGGGCTCGTTAGATTCTTCTATTTGTGAGGAATCCAACAAATCCAAAATCCCTAAATTTCACAGGGTATTTTGAGCTTAATTTGAGTTTTAGTAAAAATCAAATTTTATTAATTAAATCATAAGACATGTCAGATTAAGTTGAAATTTTCAGAGATTAAAATTGATATTAAAATACAACTACCATAAAAATTTCAAGTCAAAATAACTTTTGGATTAAAAGATATTGAATTTTCAGTGTCAAATGATTTGTTTTAATAAAATAAATTAGTAGAATTCATATAAATCACTTAAATCAATTGAGACTTCCTAAATTCATAACTAATTATAGAAAAATCCAAAAAATACAAACTCAGGTTTATTTTAAAGAAAATTTAGAGTTGAATCCAATAAAATTGTTTGTAATTGAATTTTAATAGTAGATTTTCCTTAATTAGGATTTCTTTAAAAGTTTAATAATCTTAATTACTCCCTAATGACTTCATTAATTAATTCTAAACTTCTCAAGCATGTTTAGTAGGATGACTTCTAGCCCTCCTAATTTTCTTGGAATTTATTAATGAGTTAATCATGGAAATCAATAAATGAACCCCTAATCACTCTCTTAATGTAAGTAAGCTTAATTAAGCATGTGAACAATGGTTTAATTCCTTGATTAAGATAGTTAAACTTTATTTAAGTGATTAGGAGGCTTATGGAATGACCTTGGGATATTTTCCTTAAGCTATTCCCTAAACCCTCTTTATTCCTTAATCCAAATCTAATTATGGGTTAATCCACTAATGATATACTTAATTAGTCAAATCAAATTTTCAAAATCAAAACTAATCTAGTAACTTAATCAATCCTTCTTAGGTAGATACTTAGGTGTTCAATAAATTAAGTAAACTTAAGGAAATCATGCGTAACCCATATGTGTGGGAAAGGTTATGAAAGTACTTAAATTAAACCCTTTAGCTTAATTAATCATTAATTGTGAGCTAATTGCATTAGGTACCTTTCTTTCCTAAGATGCATTGCTGATTTAAATTCCTTGTGATTTTATGTCATACATTGGCTCATAATTATTTGATTAAATATATTAAAGTGGTATAGGTAAGGGGTAATTAATGAACTAAATCTACCCCTCAATCTAACCAAAGCATAAAACTAATCTAATCACCTAAAAATTAAACTAAAATAATACACACATGTGGGAATGGGTAAGGACCAGCAAACCTTCTCACACTTTCTAATTCAAATCAAACTCAAAACAAAATGAAAGTCTCTTTAAACAACTTTTGATTCTCTTTAAATTTTAAATGATCTTCATAGATTATCTTTAAATTAATTAGAATTGAATGAAATTACATGCTTACATCACTTTATTTATTTCCTAGCATGCTAAATGTGTATGTCATATGAAAATCATACATTCATGCTTTTCAAAAATCAAATTCAAAATGAAATATTTTCTTTATGCCAAATTGCATGTTTTGGGCTAAAGTAAAAAATATGAGTGGTTATTATCACTATTAAATTAAAAACTATTTTCAAAATCTATAAATCAAATACCTAAAACTGAAAGTGTGCTACTTAAAGTTTATTTATAAGCTTGCATGTGAATATAAAAATGTGTCTTATGTTTGCTTCCTTTCTTTCCTCTTAATATGGATTTGAATAAGATTTGCAAAGTGTATAGTTTTTTAAAGGAACATAACACTTGCTTAAATCTAATCTTATCTTCTTCCATGTTATAACTTAAGAAAAATCCCTACACTTACACATATAAATTACATAACCAAGTCCAAACATAAGTACAAATTTTTGCAACTTTATTTTCCATTCATTTCTTTTGTACATATGCTTGTATTTAAGGAAAGTGGTATATTAGTCTGGACAATCACGGGGTTGCAAGGCTTTAAGTAGCCCTAAGTAGGTCTTGTACCTTACACCCCTGGTTAACAATGGTGTCATACTCACTTATGACTTTCATACATATGTGTGTGTATGTGAAAAAATGGATAAGAAAACCTCTTTTCTACTTAATAAAAATCATGCATCATAAAGCATTCAAATTTTCTTAAGTAACTGACTTAGCATTCTCTTTCCATGCATTTCTTTTTATACATATGCTTATTTTTAAGGAAAGTGGTATATTAGTCTGGACAACCCGGGGTTGCGAGGCTTTAAGTAGTCCTAAGTAAGTCTTGTACCTTACACCCTTGGTTAATAATGGCGACGTACTCACTTATGCCTTTCATACATACATATGTGCATGTGAAAAGTGGATAAGAAAATTCTCTTTTCTACTTAATGAAAATCATGCATCATAAAGTATTCAAATTTTCTTAAGTAACTCAATTAGCATTCATCATAAAGTATGTTAAACATTCCCATTTGAATGTATAGATATGCTTAGGATCCATTAATATGCATGTTATGCACATGTGGGAAAGAAATAAAATATTGTGTGTTTTGTGATAGTAATTCACTTTACTTAATCTTAAAATGTCTTTCTTTTCTAATAGGTTTATTTTAAAAAAAATCTAAACTTAGGATTAATTAAATTAAATAATAAAATATTCACTAAACAAGAATTATTAAAGAATCTACCTTAGAAATCACTTAGGGTAGGGAGGAAAGAGAAGTTCTCTTCTCTTTTCCTCTCTTTACAACCTTTAGTAATTAAGTAGGTTCATTCAAAACAAATCAAATCATCAAATAAAGTTAACCCATATCAACTAAACAACTTAAAAGAGACCACCCTTCTAAGTTGAACCTTTTCATAGTTGGAAAATCCTAACCTTAAAGCCTAGCTAAGCATACTAGATAAACCTTACATGGCACACACATTAGGCTAAGTCATCACTTCTAGTCTTATGTTAGGGTGGTCATAGTTTGATGTTTGCTGTTATTTTTTGATGAGATATTTTAGTCTGGATGTTAGGGTGTATGTGCGTAGAATGAATGGAAGGATGATTTAGTCTAATCATTACCTTATGTAGGGGATCGTGCTTAAGGGGTGTTGTAATAAAAATGTAATTGTTTTACTGTGCAGGTTGCTTATACCCTTAATCATAATCCAAAATAGGCCAGGTGGACTTGTTTACCCATGTGTGAGGTGCTACGTCTAATTTATTTATATACATGCTTGGGAATGTGTGGTTTGTTTAGCTAGTCTCTATTTTGTAGGTTTTAGTTAGATTTACTTTTTCCCTTTTCATGTATTTTTGCAATTAGGATTTTTGAATGATTGTTATGGGGATTAGAATGAGCATTGGTCATGAGGCCATGCCTTATGTACCATGTGAAGCCTTTTGGAGCATCCACCTTCCAGCCATCCAAAAGAAGGAACCAAAGAAGAAAGAAGAAAAGAAGAATGAAGAAATGAAGCTTGAAGACCCCCATAATAATGAATTCCTTGCTTAATTATACTTAATTCATTTGTAATCTGGGTTGTATAAGGGTAGAGCTCAGCTAGTCAATTTATTTTTTGGGTTTGTGCGGTGGTGCCCGACCACACTTGGCCTTTTATTCTTTTGTGTTATCTTTATAAAATATTTGATATTTTGTTTAGCTTATGCATTAGAAATGACATGTTTTCATAATTTCTTCCATGCTTTATGTATGGCCTGGATGACAATTAGGCTCTTAGGGAAAAATAAATCTTCTACCAAATTAATCAACTCAAAATTAAAACTAAATAACTCATAACTCATAAGTCATAACCAGCATGTATAGCATGGTAGTGGATAGTACCTCCATACAGAAAAAGGATATCAAGTCCATGGTTGAGCAGCAGGTGAAGGAAGCATTGGCTCAAGCCTGGGGAGGATCATCAATTCCAAAGGGTAGACCCTACACAAAGGAATTTGATGCAATCCAATATCCCAAGGGTTTCATGCTACCTTTCTTCAAGAGTTTTGATGGCAGTGGAAATCCGAGGTAGCATATTGCACACTTCAGAGCTAGTTGTTGCAATGCTGGTGGTAGTGACACTTTACTCTTTCGTCTCTTCGTCAGTAGCTTAGCAGGGATAGCTTTTGATTGGTATGTTGAACTTCCCAATAGTTTAGTAAAAACTTTTGCTAAGTTGGAGCAACTCTTCATCAAGAGGTTTGCTGGAGCTCAGCAAAGGGTAATTGTTAGCGATCTCATTGTGGCTCAATAAAACCATGGTGAGTCTCTTATTGATTACATTCTCAGATGGCATAATTTGAGTAAAATGCTAGCGACTGCCATTGAGATTACGCTAAAGAATATCCATGGCTGGTTTCCTTCATGCTCAAAGTTTCACCATCAAAATTTTGAGAAATTAATCAACAAGGTGGCTGATTACAAGGAGAAGCCAAGCAGTTACCTTCTCTGATCTACTAATAAAACCCTGAAGATATATGAGAAGCCAAGTGATAGTATATAAACATCGACAGAGAGCTTTAAGAGACCTTATGCTCCCGGTCATTGCTTGCCTCCTCTACCATCAGGCACCTACCGACCTCAGTAGCCTCGATGGCCCTTGCCGCCTCCTCGGGATCATCAACACATCCTTACCGTACCATCCACCTACTCTTATGGATAAATTAAATAAACCGTACTCATTTAAGAGGGAGCTAGTTAGGAAAATCTTGAAGAATCTCTTTAAAAAACCTAACTTTCAGCTACCCAAACCTAGAAGGCCGAAGGAAGTCGGCAAAAGCAATTATCCTAACTTTTGCCCCTACCACTGCATGCTAGGTCATATTTTGGAGGATTTCTTTGCATTCAAGGACTAGCTTGAACATAGCTTCAAGATCAGTGCTATAGTCATCCCAAAAGAATGCATTATGGAACAACCATCCAGTTCCATTAGGTTAATCCTTGGGGATGACTGTGATCCTTCCAAAACTAAAGAAGGTTGGGATATCTCCTTATCCAAAACTTCTAAGAAAATTATTTCCAAAATCAAGAAACTTTCATTGTAGGTGCTTGAGTAGCTCAAACCTCCATCAGGTTTGCAAGTTGCAATAACTCAAGAAAGGGGAGATTGACATGCTAACTTGGGATAGCTCATAGCAACCACCAGAGTCTAACCTCTAGTTTATTTACCACATCGGTGACTTCCTCTACTTCAGCTAGTTCTTCTTCTTCTACTAGTAGAACTCTTATATTGATAGATAAGGGTATAAAATCCCTTACCCCTCTTAATTTACTTGATTTCTACTTTGTACCTCCTATCAAATCCAAGAAATTAAAGAATAAAGCTAGCTTGAATTATATTTGTGTCACTTCTGATGGGTTGTTTGAATCTCTTCTAAATAACTCCCCAAGTCTAAATAACAACTATAATAATTTGGATCTTCCTCTTTCTGATTCAGAGTTAGATTTTCCTACTCTGAATACTTTGAGTTCACTTCTTAAGAAAGACTTGGAATCATCTGATTTTGAGGGTCCCATAGGAGAAGCTGTAGGTGAGCCTAATGTACAAGTAGAAACTTCTGTTACCCTGCCACAAGAGATCACTGAAATCAACCTCCGTAGTGGCAAAGTTCTACCTCCTAGGGCAGCACCTCAAGATAGAGGGAAATAAGTCATTGGTACAGAGGATCAAGAAGCCCCTCCACAGGATGCTCCACCCTTGGATATACTAGTGGAGGACCAGCCCAAGGTGGACTATAATGTCCTCTCTCATCTAAGAAAGTTATCATATAAGCTAAGCATATACGATGCCCTTATCTTATCTAAAGATATAAGGAAATCATTAATCAAGACTCTCTTGATCAAAATATGCTTCTCTGCTATAGGTGAGGAAGCACATTATACAAAAAAAAAGCTCAAGGGATCTCCTTCATAGATGAAGAACTTCTTGGACTTGGAATAGCATCCCTCTACATCACGGTTTGATTGGATTTGATCCAAGTGCATCGATGAACATTATGAGTCTAAAGACTCTTACCTATTTGAGGATCTACATCTCTACACTCTGAGTAGATCGGATAATGTTGATAGGACTCAATAAACAAGGTGAGCAGGCTTTAGGTTCCATAGTGTTACCCTTGGAGATAGGTGACTACCAAGTTATATCATTGATTCAAATACTTGTTCACTTTGCTTTTGCTCGATAGGCCTGATATACATTCCATCCTCCTCCATCGATTGCATCAAGTTCAGAAAGGATGGGATTGAATCTCGTGTTAATGGTGATGAAAAGTCATTTTCAATTAGAGAGGTTAAGATTTATGAGGATGGGACCTACTATCTTCCTCAAAACACCCTTTCTCGTTAACTTGGACAAAATTCAAATGCAAAATCAAAATAAAAAAGAAAATTAAGAAAGAGAAAAGATAAAATAAAAAGAAAAGAAATATTAATGTCCAAGTGAACAGGAAAGGGGAATTGAAGAAGAAATAGAGTCGCATATCACTTTCCACCCATAGTCCATTCCATCATATAAACATGTGGATAGAATGACCCAACCTCCACCAGACAGAGGCAGAGGTAGAAATAGATGCAGTTCTAGAGGTGGAAGACCCCCCTGGTTGGCCATCAGCCAATAAAGGTTATGTTCTAGTTTGCAGGAGAACCCCTACTATTCACATAATCTTGGAATCCAGTCGGAAGATGAGTCTAATGTGATTAGCATACCAGCCAACCCCTCTCAGCAGGTTCCATTGGAGGTGACTTTTTATCCATACAGCAATGAAGACCAGGCCTCCAAACAAAGCAAAGTATTTGAATCAGGTTTATATAAAACTATTAGGCAATAGTTGGGAACCTTATCTCTAACGTCACTTTCATCTCTAAAAGTTGAAGGTTTAGTAGTTAAGGAAGCCCCTAAGTCTTCCAGTGACATGAAGCTAAAGAGATTCTTTTTGGGATCATCACCCTCAAGTCCTGAAGTTGATGTAGAACTTGAGGAGGATACATTTAAAGAATTAATGGAATTACCACTTGACTTTTACTTGCCTTGTGTTCATAATCTTATATAGAAAGGTTTGGTTCCTCATACATGGTCGAGGCATATGTCAGAGTATTTTAAAAATTTATGAAACAATATAGGCATGGAAGCACAATTAAAAGCGATTGATTGAGTGGGTGCGATGATGATTGATTCTTGTTAGCAATCATTTGGAGTCTGATAGGTTCTTTTCAAACAACACTAACTCTTATGAGAATGTGTGTTTAGAAACCTCAGATGATCCAGATGATCTATAGGTGAAGGATGCACCTCCAGAGTTTGAAGAGGATTCAACAATAGACAAGCTTAAAGAAATTAACATTGAGATAGAAGGCATGAAGAAGAAATCAATGGCTTAGTTAGGCTTTTTTTTGAGTTTAAAAAGGCCTTCACATGGAGTTATGAAGAGATGCCCAGATTATCTCCTAATGTAGCAGTCCATAAGCTAGTAATAGACCCTAATGCTACCCTTATTAAGCAAGCTTCTAGATGCATACAATTAGAAATTGAACAACAGGTCATTTCTGAAGTCAAGAAACTGATCAATGCTGATTTCATCAGGGAAGAAAAATATCCTACATGATTTGCCAGTGTTGTACCAGTTAAGAAGAAGAATGGCCAAATTTGCATATGCATTGATTTTAGGGATTTAAAAAAGGCATGTCCTAAGGATGAGTTTCCTCTTCCTATACTAGAATTAATGGTGGACATCACCTCATCTCATGCAATTTTCTCTTTTATGGATGGGTCATTTGGTTACAACCAAATCAAGATGGCCCTCGAGGATGAAAGAAACATTATTTTTCAAACTTCGATCGAAATCTATTGTTATAAGGTCATGCATTTCGGCCTTAAAAATGTTGGTGCTACATACCAACGGGGCATGACTCAGATCTTCAATGAACTCATCCACCATCAGGTTGAGTACTATGTTGATCATCTAGTAGTCAAGGGCAGAGAAAAGGAAGACCATCTCTTTGACTTGAGAGTAATTTTTGAACGGTTAAGACAATATAACCTCAAAATGAATCACCTGAAGTGTGCATTCGGAGTAGCTTCGGGGAAATTCCTTGGGTTTATTGTCTGACACCAGGGAATAGAAATAGATCTAGAAAAGACTAAAGCTATCTTAGAAATGCCACCTCCTAAAAGTTTAACTCAACTCAAATCCTTCCAAGGATGGCTGGAATATCTAAGATGCTTTATCTCCAACCTATCAGGGAGATGCAAATCATTTTCAACACTTGTCAAAAAGGATGCCAAGTTCAAGTGGGATGATAAGTGTCAGTACACCTTTGAAGACATCAAGCAGTGTTTGGTGAAGCTGCCAGTTCTAGCAACCCCTATCCCAAGCAGGCCACATATCCTCTACACTGCTGCATTGGATGATTCTCTCGATGCTTTGTTGGCCCAATCCAACGATGAAGGAAAGGAGTGTGATCTCTACTACCTCAGCCGTCATCTAATTCTTGTTGAAGCAAACTATCCACCTATTGAGAAATATTGCCTAGCTTTGATCTTTGCCCCCCAAAAGCTACGACATTATATGCTTTCTCATAAGGTGAACTTGATCTCCAGAACAAATCTGCTGTAGTTCTTCATAACACGGCCAATGTTATACGAATGTTTAGCACACTGATCCATGATTCTCTCGCAGTTTGACATCACATTCGTACCCCTCCGTACGGTAAAAGGATAAGCACTAGCAGATTTCTTAGCAGCATACCCACTTCCTGTTGATTCTCTGCTTAATTACGATCTCCCTAATGAACAAATCATGAACTTAGAGGAGGCTGGCAATCACTGATAGGAGATATATTTTGATGATGCAGCTTCTTTTCATAAAGGGGAAGCACCATGATCTACTCATCTAGGAAAGGCAAGGGTAGGATTAGTTCTTCTAACTCCAGACTGCAATGTGATGAGATTCTCATACTATCTTTCCAACTCCTGCATCAACAAAGAAGTCGAGTATGAGGCTTTGATTGCTAGTTTGGAGTTAGCCATCATTATTAGTGTCAAGAGCATCAATATCTTTGGGGATTCTTAGTTGGTCATCAACCAGATTGTCAGGTCCTACAAGGTTCTTAAACTCACGCTTCGTCATTACCACGAGTATACCATGAAGATATTGACCCAAATTCCTGAAGTCACTATCTACAAGGTTCCCCGAGTAGAGAACGTAGTAACAGATGCTTTGGCCAAACTTGCCAAAGAATTGGCATGTCTGAAAGATGACTCCATTCCAATAAGGGTCTAAATAGACAGGTCTTATCCCTTATTGATGTTGAACTCATCAAGAGACTTTCTCTTGAAGGGGAGGTTACCGTTTCCAAAAAGGACAAGGAGCTGGATTAGAGACAACCGTTAATAGACTATTTGAACACTGGAAAACTACCTCAAGAAAAGTCACAAGCCCATTAGGTAAAACAGAGAGCTCTCTCCTACGCTCTCGTTAATGGCACCTTGTACCGCCGATCCTTTGACCAAATGTGGTTACACTATTTAGGCAAACATGAAGCCATGGCATTGTAACTGAGGTACATTCAGGTATATGTCAAGTGCATTAGTCCGGTCCGAAGATGAAAATGAAGATCAAATAACTTGGATACTACTGGCCTTCGATGATTACAGACTGCATGGATGTAGCTAAAAGATGTCATCGTTAATGTACATGGTGTCTCCGCCAACCACAAGATTCTACCTTGGCCTCATGGCGTTCAAGTGTTGGGGCCAATGTTGTGGGTCTCGATCCTTCTTCCAAGGGTCATCAGTTCATTCTAGTTGTCACCGACTACTTTTTCCAAGTGGGCGGATGCCTTCCCACTCAGAGAGATCGACTCAGCATATGCTTTAATTTTTCAGGAATCATATCATATATAGGTTCGGGGTGCCTCAACGAATTATATCTGATAATGGTATTGCATTCAAAAGCATGAAGATCAAAAGCTTCGCTAAAAGATATGGTATAGATTGGAGATACTCCACCATCTATTAGCCCAGAGCAAATAGCTTGGTATAAGCATTCAATAAAACTCTCATCTAGATATTAAAGAAAACTCTTGATGATAATAAACGACAGTGACATGAGCAGTTGGTTGAAGCCTTGTGAGCCTACTGCACCATATACCAAACTCTGACTCAATCTACTCCATTTTTTAGTGTATTGGTCTGAAGCCATTCTACCTTTAAAAGTTTAACTCCCATCACTAAGGATAGCATTGGGTAGCAAGATTACTTCAAAGCATAATGCAAAGTTGTAGTTAGAAGAGCTCGAAGGTTTGGAGAAATGTCACCTACGGGCATGCTAGAACCTCAAGTTATACAAGGACAAAATGATTCAAACTCACAACAAGCTGGTCTAACCTAGGTCTTTCCAAGTAGGAGAACTCGTGTTAGTCCTAAGTAGACCAATTGTTGCCCATCGAAAGATGGGAGGCAAGTTTGAACCACTTGGGAAGACCCCTATGTCATAAAGAAGGCCTACCAAGGAAGATCTTATCAGCTTATTGATTATAAAGGAGAACACTCGATTCTTTCAATTAATGGGCTCTACCTAAAGACACATTACCTATGAAGTAAATCATGTTTGAAAATAATTCTATCAAATGAATAAAAATCAGATTCCATTTCATCAAATATTCTCTTATATCAAAGTGTTGTTTGTATATCTTGCGAATCCACCATGATGTGTCTTAGGGTACGTGTAAGAGTCTCACAGTGGCATCCTATCCCCCTTTCACAACACAAACACAACCTCACGGCGCTATTATAATAGGTGTGAGAGAACCCATGAGGAATCCTATTTCGATTAGCACAACTAAGTTAGGTATAAGAGAACCCGAGCGGCATCCTTTCGATATAAGCTCCTTCACAGTTTCATCCCTCGCAAACTAATAGGATCCACGATAAATAAATTAAATAAAACAAACAAATTAATTCACTTGTGGATTAGAATTTAAGTCCTCCAAAGGGCCCCTTTTCTCAAGCAGACATCATATCTTTAAGGCAGTGTCAGCAAAACTCTCTATAGGAATTGCCTAACTACATGAGTTAAGATAAATTCTTGAGTCTGTACTCACTCTATAGTCCCCCTTGGGTCTACTTCAATCTATTTTTCCATAAGTAGGTTACCCCGACAGTCATTCTGCTTTGGAAGATGTAAGACTATGACGCATTCTTCCTAGCATAACTATCACAAATTGATGGGCCGCCCTAGGTTGGGTTCAATTTGTTGCCCAAAGTAACCGATTGCCCCAGTAACCTTTTATAGTGAAAGATGTGAGTCCCCAAGCTTTATTCCCTTAAATTAATCATTACAAACTGAAAGGCACTCCTTTGGTTCTCCCATCGGTCGGGAAGCTCCTCTACTTGGTTCAGTAAATCTGAGATAGGTCAAGGCTATATAAGGTCCTTCTCAGTGTGATCCATCACAAATCAATAGAATCTATCAAAATAAATCTAAAAATAAAATTAATCTTTGACTATCCTTGAGCTGATTTAAGTCCCCCAGTGGCATTCACTTAATAGTCAGCCCTAGGTCAGTTCGATCTGTTGCCTTGCCAACCGATCACCCCAGTGGTTTCTTGTTCCTAGAAGATGTGAGTCACAACACTTTCTTCTTAAGACTTAACCATTGCAAATCGAAAGGCATTCCCCTTTGTCTGATAGTCCTACCTTATGGTTGGTAGACTACTCCCTTTGGATTGGTAAGTTTGAGTTAGGCCTAGGCCTCTATGTCCCCTACTTAGTGCAATCCATCGTAAACCAATAGGATCCATCAAAATAAGTTAAAAATGAAATTAATCTTGACTATCTTTGAGTTGATCTAAGTCCCCTAGTGGCATTCACTCAATAGTCAGCCCTAGGTTGGGTTTGATCTGTTGCCTTGCCAATGGATCACCCCAGCAACTGGTCCCAACTTTGGAGAATATAAGTCTACTACGCTTTCTTCCTAGTGCAGCTACTGCACACTGGAAGGCATTCCTTTGGTTGGCTAGTTCTACTATGTGTTTAGTAAACAACCCCTTTGGATTAGTAAATCTGAGTTAGGTCTAAACCTCCATGGCTCCTACTCGATGTAGTCCATCGCATACCAACATGGTCCATTTCAAAATCCAAACGTAAAAAATCTAAAATAATCAAAACAAAAATAATCAATCAATCCAAATCAAACCTTTTGCTCCTCCTCAGTGAGATTCAAATCTTTCTAGTTTCTTAACAGATCTAGAATTTTAATCCCTCAGTGGATTTCACAACCTTTCTTCACTTTGTGGATGACTTGAGCTCGCTTCCCTGGTAGAGAGTTCACTTGTCTATCCCCGATGGAGCCAAAATAAACACAATTAAATAAACAAAAAATCTGAAATAAATTCAACCCTCTTCCCCAGTGAAACTTAACAAATCAAATCAAATTTCTCCCTGGCGAGACTCAAATCAAATCAAACCTCTCATCCCCTTTGTGGATGATTTGAACCTGTTTCCCTAGTGAAAGGTTCACATATTCTATCACTAGCGGATTCCTCCTTCCCTATCTTATGTCGTAAACATGAGTAGAGTCACATTGCACTATGCTCTGGATTCCTTCCAGACCTCGGGTTAGGAGTAGATTGCCCCTGTTAGTGCTTGTGATCGTTCATTGCTGTTGATCATTTTGGTCAACACCAATACGTGCAGTGTTCCTTGTCAGTCACACCACACCTATTAGGCGCCCTTTGTTGACCTCATTTTATGATGAGCTCTCAACCCCTCCATCTTAGACATAGGACTCCTCTTAGACTTTAATAGATCCTTAGTCTTAAGACACATCTAGTGATTATATGGACACTTAACCTAGCCCTAGAGACTTAGAAGAGTCAGTCATAGGAATAGATCATGCCTTAGGGGTGTTAGAAAAATTTGCCTACCCTATAGCTTGAACCAACTCCTCACTTCCTTCCTTCAAGTCAAATTCAAATCAACTCCAAACTCATATCAACTTCAACTCTAAATCAAACCTTGAATCAATTTCAATGGATTTTATCAAATCATGAATCAATTCCAAATAATCAAAACCCATGATTGAAATCCAAATTCAAATTCCAAAAATCTTTCCTAAGCCCCTTGATTTTACCTTATGGACTTAGCTCAAATCAAATCCAAATCAATTCAAATTCAAGAAATTTTTTCATAACCAATTTATATTCTCATTTATATTTACATATATAAATGAAATATGAATTCAAATCAATCAAACTGAATCCAAAACTCAAATTAAAATTCAAAAAAATTTTCCTAAGCCCTTTGATTCTATCTTATGGACTTAGCTCAAATCAAATCCAAATCAATTCAAACTCATAAAATTTTCTCACAATTCTCATTTATATTCACATATATAAATGAAATATAAATTCAAATCAATCAAACCAAATCCAAAATTCAAATCCAAATAAAAAATCTTTCCTAAGTCTTTTAATTCCCTCTTAAGGACTTAGCTCAAATCAAATCCAAATCATTTCAAATTCAAGAAATTTTCTCATCACTCATTTATACTCACATATATAAATGAAATATAAATTCAAATATCCAAAACCAAATGCAAAACTCAAACTCAAATTCAACCAAAATCTAACCTAAGCCTTCAAGTCAAAATCCTGAACTTAGCCAAACTAAACTCAAATCAAGCCAAACCCTTGATTTTTCATCATCATTGAATCAATCCTTCATCATGAATCCAAATATAAACATAAACTTCAATCCTCAAACCAAAACTAAATTCAAAAATCAAACCCAAGTCAAACTCATGTTCATCCTTTGACTTTAAATTTTCAAATGAATCAAAACCCATTTGACTCTAGATCTCTTGCAAATGGATTTATATTTCAATCATAAATTTATATGTGAGTTCAACCAAACTTGAATCAAGCCTTGATCAAGTCAACTAAACCCAAATGGCTCACTTGACCCAAAGTGGCCAATTTGACCTACATGAACCAAAATTCAATTCAACCCAAATCAAAGTGAATTAAGGCAATCCAAACTTCATGTCATATTTATTGATCATCATAGGTTTATCAATTATCATGAACTGGGTCAAACCAAGTCAACCTTGCTCATTAACCAAGTCAACCCTTTAACCTATATGAACCCAAACTAGTCAAATTACAACCTAAACCAAATTGATTGTAACCAATGGCTTAAGTTCACCCTAAATTGATTATTGAACTTGACCAAAGTCTCAATTAAACCCAATTTGACCAACTAGACCCAACCTAGCTCAATTGACCATGAACCCAACTTGACCTAAAAGGTCAAATCAAGCCAAAATCAAAATACAAACCAAATTTATTGGAAACAAAGATACCAATCCATTTCAAAAGATCAATTAAACACAAACCAAGCCATGATTCAAGCTAATTAGTCAATTGGGTTAAATTGGTCAACTTACCCCAAATTGACCTAAAGGATCAAATTGCCCAAAATCCAATTTAAATCTAAATTAAACCAAATTAATTGAAATCAATTGAACCAATATACTCCAAATTATCATTTTAACTTGACCCAACTCTTAGTTTGACCCAATTAGACCAATTGGTCAACCTATTTTATTGATTTGACCCAAATGGGTCAAATTAACCCAAATTAAACCAAATGAACTTCAAATGACATAAAATTTAGTCCAACTTACTTTTGACTCATTTCAAATTTATCCAAATCAAATTCAATATAAAATTACCACTTTGACCTTAGGCCAAGGGCATTCCATGAGAAAAGATACATTCCCAAGTGATTATTTCTCTTCCTTGGCCACTTTGCACTCATCCATTGGCCCACATAGGCACCAAGGACACTAATTTTCTGACCTAAGGAGTGGTTAGGGAATTCATGATTCATGGGGAGGTGAAATCACCTCACCTCTCCCATTGGAACACTTGGCATGAAGGACACTCACCTCTCCTTGGCTAGGACACCCACTTGCCCTTCATGACAGTCATTTTCTATGCCTTACCTAACCATAGGGAGCCACCTAGGATGATTCTCTTCCATTCCCAACCACCCCCAAGCCAAGTGGCATGAGTTTGGAGCCAAAATTTTAAACAAAAAGTGGATTTTAGTTCATTTGAGTTCACTTTTCATTCTAAGGCTTTAGTGGATGAAGGAAACCCTCATTCCTCTCATTCTCCCTCTCCTAGAGCTCCCAAAGCCATTAGCAATCACCCCCACTTCATTTTGGAGAGAAATACTTCAAAATTAAGTGGATTTCAGCGAGAAAATGATGATTATCGGAGGAAACTTCATTTCGATGTGAAGGTGAGGATCTAAGCTCAGTCCAAGGCTTCTTCCCTCACCCAACAGTGCGCTCGAGCCACCACCACCACCACCAGAAATCATCCCCGGTGAGGTAACCTTCAAAAACCATAATCGGCCTTAGTATCTTTCATTTTGTGACGGATTTTGTGTGAATTTTAGGAATCTACCCTAGATAATCCTGCATTTTTACTTCAAATCATCCCAAATAGAAAATAGAATTTTTTTTCTGTGTGAATTGATGCAAAAATGAGTCCATTTGGATAAGATTTCACTTAGAAATCTTATTTTTTCCTTTTAAAAAAATCCTCAAATTATTATTCATCGCCTGCGGGCTACAGCCGCCATCTTATCTCGCGGTTCATGGGATTGGATGGCTCAGATCGCATGTGGATAGCGTGATTCGGGCCTTCAAATTATGTTATGCGATCTGGATAGTCCGATCACATGGTTCACGTGATCGGCCGGCTCAGATCGTGCAAACATGGCCTCTAGATCGCGCGATCTAATCTAGACCGTCCGATCGGTGATCGGACAGTCCAGCGCGAATCGTAAGTCACTTTACGTGCGTTGATCAGTCTTCCCGCCCATCTAGCTGATGCAGCACTGCGCGCTAATTGTGCGGCGCAGCGTGTCGCACGAGTGTCACGCAGCACCATGCATCGAATCGCACAGCACCATGTGGCATCGCATTGCCACGTCAGTGCTACGTGGATTTTCTGATTTAAAAAATAATTAAAATCACCTAAAACTTTAAAAATTCATAGAAAATAAAATACTTAACTAAAAATTGTAAACAAGAGCTCGTTGGATTTGTCTTTCCAAGAGAAATCCAACAATCTCAAAATCCCCAAATTTTACTGAGTATTTTGAGCTTAATTTGAGTTTTAATAAAAATTAAATTTGATTATTAAACAAAAAATACATGTCAGATTAAGTTGAAATTTTTAGAGATTAAAATTGATATTAAAATACACCTTCCATAAAAATTTTAAGTCAAAATGACTTTTGGATTAAAAGATATTGAATTTAGAGTGTCAAATTATTTATTTTAATAAAATAAATTAGCATAATTCATATAAATCACTTAAACCAATTGAAACTTTCTAAATTCATAACTACTTGTAAAAAGAATCCAAAATAATACAAATTCAGGTTCATTTTAAAGATAATTCAGAGGTGAATCCAATAAAATTATTTCTAATTAAATTTAAGTAGATTTTCTTTAATTATTTATTTAAAAGTTTAATAATCCTAATTACTCCCTAGTAACTTCATTAATTAATTCCAAACTTCTCAGACATGTTTAGTGGGATGAATTCTTCCTGTCCTAATTTTTTTAGAATTTATTAATGAGTTAATCAGGGAAATTAATTAATGAACCCCTAATCACTCTCTTAATGTAATTAAGTTTAATTAAGCATGTGAACAGTAGTTTAATTCCTTGATTAAGATAGTTAAACTTTTTTTAAGTGATTAGGAGGTTTTTGGAATTACTTAGTCAAATCAAATTCTCAAAACCAAAACTAATCTAAAAACCTAATCAATCCTTCTTAAGTAGATACATAGGTGTTCAATAACCTAAGTAAATTTAAGGAAATCATACTTAACCCATATGTGTGGGAAAGGTTATGAAAGAACTTAAATTAAACCCTTTAGTTTAATTAATCATTAATTGTGAGCCAATTGCATTAGGTACCTTTTTTTCCTAGGATGCATTGCTTAGTTAAAATCCATATGGTTTTATGTCATACATTGGCTCATAATTATTTGATTAAATATGTTAAAATGGTATAGGTAAGGGGTAATTAATGAACTTAATCTACACCTTAACCTAACCAAAGTATAAAATTAATCTAATCACCTAAAAATTAAGCTAAAATAATATAAATATGTGGGAATGGGTAAGGACCAGCAAACCTTCTCACACTTTCCTAATTCAAATCAATCTCAAAACAAAATAAAATTCTCTTTAAAATACTTTTGATTCTTTTTAAATGATCTTACTTCATAAGATTATCTTTAAAAATTAATTAGAGTGAATGAAATTACATGCTTATATCACTTTATTTCTTTGCTAGCCTATTAAATGTGTATGTCATATGAAAATCATACATTCATGCTTTTCAAAAATCAAAAAGTAAAACTATGAATAGCTATTATCACTATTAAATTCAAAACTATTTTCAAAATCTATAAATCAAATATCTAAATCTGAAAGTGTGCTACTTATAGTTTTAGTTTGCATGTGAATATAAAAATGTGTCTTAAGTTTGCTTCCTTTCTTTCTACTTAATATGGATTTGAATAAGATTTGCAAAGTGTATAGTTCTTATAAAAGAACATAACACTTGCTTAAATGTTATGACTCACTTAGCATTCATCATAAAGTATGACTTAAGAAAGATCCTTACACTTACACATATAAATTACATAACCAAGTCCAAACATAAGTACAAATTTTTTGCATCTTTCTTTTCCATTCATTTCTTTTGTACATAAGCTTATATTTAAGGAAAGTGGTATATTAGTCTGGACAACCCCAGAGTTGTGAGGCTTTAAGTAGCCCTAAGTAGGTCTTGTACCTTAAACCCATGGTTAACAATGGTGTCGTACTCACTTATGCCTTTCATACATACATGTGTGCATGTGATAAAATGGATAAGAAAACCTCTTTTCTACTTAATGAAAATCATGCATCATAAAGCATTCAAATTTTCATAAGTAATTCACTTAGCATTCATCATAAAGTATGCTCAACGTTCCCATTTGTATGTCTAGATATGCTTAGGATCCATTCATATGTATGTTATGCACATGTGGGAAAGAAATAAAATGTTATGTGTTATGTGATAGTAATTCCCTTTACTTAATCTTAAAATGCTTTTCTTTTTTAATAGGTTTATTTAGGAAAATTCTAAACTTTGGATTAATTAAAATACATATTAAAATATTCATTAAATAAAAATCATTAATGAATCTACCTTAGAAATCACTCAAGGTGGGGAGGAAAGAGAAGTTCTCTTCTCTTTTCCTCTCTTTACAACATTTAGTAATTAAGTAGGTTCATTCAAAACAAATCAAATCATTAAATAAAATTAACCTATATCAACTAAACAACTTAAATGAGACCACCCTTCTAAGTTGAACCTTATCATACTTGGAAAATGCTAACCTTAAAGCCTAGCTAAGCATACCACACAAACTTTATATGGCACACACATTAGGCTAAGTCACCACTTCTAGTCCTATGTTAGGGTGGTGCATGGTTTGATGTTTACTTTTATTTTATGATGTGATATTTTAGTCTGGATGTTAGGGTGTATGTGCGTAGAATGAATGGAAGGATAATTTAGTCTAATTATTATCTTATGCAGGGGATCGCGCTTAAGGGGTGTTGTAATAAAAATATAACTTATTTTGCTGTGTAGGTTGCTTATTCCCTTAAGCATAATCCAAAATAGGCTAGGTGGACTTGGTTACCCATGTGTGGGGTGCTAAGTCTAATTTGTTTATATACATTTTTGGGAATGTGTAGTT
The DNA here is from genome assembly GCA_021442155.1 of Cymbidium sinense. Classification (NCBI taxonomy): domain Eukaryota; kingdom Viridiplantae; phylum Streptophyta; class Magnoliopsida; order Asparagales; family Orchidaceae; genus Cymbidium; species Cymbidium sinense. Next base: position 28,381,019 of record CM038226.1, on the reverse strand, counting down.
TGTTTAGCTAATCTCTATTTTACAGATTTTAGTTAGATTTACTTTTTCCCTTTTCATGTATTTTTATAATTATGATTTTGAAATGATTGTTATGGGTATCAGGCTGAGCATTGGTCATGGGGCCATGCCTTTTGTACCATGTGAAGCCTTTTGGAGCATCCACCTTCCAACGATCCAAAAGAAGGAACCAAAGAAGAAAGAAGAAAAGAAGAATGAAGAAATGAAACTTGAAGACCACCATAACAATGAATTCCTTGCTTAATTGTACTTAATTCATTTATAATTCAGGTTATATAAGGGTAGAGCGCGGCTGCCTAATTTGTTTTTCAGGTTTGTGAAGTGGTGCCCAACCACACTTGGCCTTTTATTCTTTTGCATTAGCTTTATAAAATATTTGATATTTTGTTTAGCTTGTGCATTAGAAATTACATATTTTCATATTTTTCTTCCTTGCTTTATGTATGGCCTGGATGATGATTAAGCTTTTAGGAAAAAATAAATCTTCTACTAAATTAATCAACTCAAAATGGAAACTAAATAATTTATAACCTCATTTAAAGCTCAAGTTAAAATCAAGATAAAAGAATTAGCAACCCCTTAGCTGGATGAGTATTTCTTTTATAACATCATGAGGCATCTTGTTTCACTCTTGATTGGAGGGATTCCACCTTTGCCAAAGAAACTTGGCTTGCCATTTGAGAGCTATGGTGGAAACAAACCTCCTCCCTTCTTGCTGATTTTGGCCAATAATCTTACTTCTCATGCATTAGGCATATGAATCCTATAAGCCTGAGTCAAATGATTGTCTTAAAATGAAAATAACATGTAATATGATTTGCATTCGATTAGGTCATTTGAAGCATATCCTTACATGATCTAGTCTCTTTAGGGAGTGAGTTTAAGGACTTATTCTCTTTCTAAAATAAATAATAGCCTAGCTATCTTGCATAAAACATATGACTTGCCTATATGAATTTAAAATCGTAGGAGGCGTTAGTTGGCAGCTACCTCCAGGCAGTTGTAAGTCCAACAGTCTGGTGGTTTATCCTCTCTTGTGGAGGTAAACCATATATCCATTTTCAGCTTAGATTTAGGTCGTACTTTGGCCCTCGCCAAAGCTCCCTAGATTAAGGTTCTAAGATTTCTTCTCCCTTCTATGGGCCATAAGCATAAATCTTCACCTTTTAGGCATTTCTATAACCTTGTATTGTGGAATTATAATCCCTAAACTTCTAATAAAAAATCAACTCAAACAAATAATACCCCTCAATTTCAAAAATATAAAGCCCAACCATAGGACAGTTTTGGATGTTTACTAGGCTTCATAGTATCCTAAACATCCCCTACTCACCTCCATTTGGCTTCAATAAGAACTCCCTCCTCTTGATCGATCCCACTTGATTTGCTAAAAATAAATTAATCGATTGATAGTCATACCTATTAAAATCTTTGTAGACAATGATCATTTACCTAATCGAGATTATTCCTAAGGAATCTTCTTTCCTTAGAATGTAATTAACTATGGGGGTTTGCCCCTGTAGGAAACTTAATGAACCCAGTTTAAAATAAACTCTACTTTACTTTCTCATGTAAAATAGGGAAAGAATCTCTGGTACATATGCAGACCCATAGTCCTTAGGAGTCCTTATTGAGGTGATTAAGTCCATTGTAGGGTGGTGACTTCTATCTTTTGAGATAGTACACCTCTCCTCAATGTCATACATGATCACCCTAATAAGAATATCTGCGGATCTACATGGTGTCCTGACAAAAAGGCGTGTATTTCTGTTTTCATTTATCCTCTTCAAAAGGATAGATGAAGGCGAGAATATTTCACCACACTAGCTTTGATCTTTGCTTCCCAAAAGCTATGATATTATATGCTTTCTCATAAGGTGAACTTGATCTCTAGAACAAATTCACTGCAGTATCTCATGACACGGCCAAAGTTATCCAGACATTTGGCATGCTAGTCCATGATACTTTCACAGTTTGACATTACATTCGTGCCCCTCCATATGGTAAAAGGATAGGCACTAGCGAATTTCTTAGCAGCACACCCACTTCCTACTGATTCTCCACTTAGTGATGATCTCCCTGATGAATAAATCATGAACTTATGGGAGGTCGGCAACCGCTGATGGGAGATGCATTGGGATAGTGTAGCTTCTTTTCACAAAGGGGAAGCACCACGATTTATTCTCCCAGGAAAGGCAGGGGTAGGAATAGTTCTTCTAACTCCAGGCCGCGATGTGATGGGATTCTCATACTATCTATCCAACCCCTGCCCCAACAATGAAGCTGAGTATAGGCTTTAATTGGTAGTCTAGAGTTAGCCATCACTATTAGTGTCAAGAGCATCAACATCTATGGGTTTCTCAGTTGGTCATCAATTAGATTGTCAGGTCCTACAAGGTTCTCAAACCCAAGCTTCATCATTACCACGAGTATATCATGAAGATGTTGGCCCAGATTCTTGAAGTCACCATCTACAAGGTTCCCCGAGCAGAGAACGCAATAGCAGATGCTTTGGCCAAACTTGCTAAGGAACTGGCATGTCTGGAAGATGAGTCCATTTTAATAAAGGTCCAAAATAGATAAGTCATATCCCTTATTATTGTTGAACTCATCGAGAGACTTTCTCTTGAAGGGGAGGTTATCGTTGCCAAAAAGGACAGGGAACTAGATTAGAGGCAATCGTTCATAGACTATTTGAACACTAGCAAACTACCTCAAGAAAAGTCGCAAGCCCATCAGGTGAAACAGAGAGCTCTCTCCTATGCTATCGTTGATGGCACACTGTACCGTCGGTCCTTTGACCAAATGTGGTTACGCTATTTAGATAAACATGAAGCCCGTGGCATTATAACCAAGGTACATTCATCTTGCGAGCATATCTCAGTCTATCACATTAGCGAGGTACATTCAGCATGTGCTTTAGTTTTTCAAGAATCATATCATATATAGGTTCAAGGTGCCTCGATGAATTATATCTAATAATGATACTGCATTCAAAAGCATGAAGATCAACAACTTCACCAGAAGACACGGTATATATTGGAGATACTTTACTATCTACTACCCTAGAACAAATGGCTTAGCAAAAGTATTCAATAAAACTCTCATCCAGATATTGAAGAAAACTCTTGATGATAACAAACGATAGTGGCATGAGCAGTTGGTTGAAGCATTATGGGCCTACTGCACCACATACCAGACTCCAACTCAGTCTACCCCATTTTTCTTAGTGTATGGGTCTGATGTCGTTCTACCTTTAGAAGTTCAACTCCCATCACTAAGGATAGCATTGGGTAGCAAGATCACTTTAGACCGGAATGCAAAGTTGCATTTAGAAGAGCTCAAAAGTTTGGAGAAAAGTTTGTTATGGGTGTGCCAGAACCTCGAATTGTATAAGGCCAAAATGATTCAAGCTCACAACAAGCTGATCCGACCTAGGACTTTCCAAGTAGGAGAACTTGTGTTAGTCCTAAGGAGACCAATTGTTATCTGTCGAAAGATGGGAGGCAAGTTTGAACCCACTTGGGAAGGCTCCTATGCTATCGAGAAGGCCAACCAAGGAGGATCATATCAGCTCATCGATTGTAAAGGGAAACACCCGATGCTTCCAATTAATGGGCTTTACCTAAAGAAATATGACCTATCAAATAAATCATGTTTGAAAATAACTTTATTAAAGAACAACAAAATATGATTCCATTTCATCAAAATCTTCTCTTCTTTCAAAGTGTTTTTTATTTATGTTATGAATCTTCCATGACGTGTTTAGGGTAGGTGTAAGAGTCCCCCAGCGGCATCCTATCCCTCTTTCACATCACAAACACAACCCCCAGTGCTATTAGAATAGGTGTGAGAGAACTCAAGAGACATCCTATTTTGATTAGCACAATTAAGTTAGGTTTAAGAGAACTCGAGCGGCATCCTTTCTTAGTGGGAATTCCAAGTTGCCATCCGTGGCACCATTCCATCAAACCCCTTAGTGTGTTAGGATAGGTGTGAGAGAACCCAAGAGGCATCCTATTCCTATTAGCATATACACAAAAAAAACATAAATCTTTTGTCTCAGGCTACTTTGATGTGAGAGCAAGCCCCTGTGGCACTCACTCATTAGCTGTTCTAGGTCGAGTTTACATGTTACCTTGCTAGTATGTCACCCAATGATCATTTATTGGAGGATGTGAGTCCCTGCGCTTTCTCCCTAACTTGATCATTGCAAACCAACGAGCGCCTTGTTAGTATGGTAGGCTTCATTGCCCAGCCAGTAAGCTACCTCATGTTGACTTTGCTTAAGAAGATGTGAGCCCTGTGCTTTCTTCTTGAACTAGCTAACATGCACTAACTAGGTTGAGTATATTTGAGGTTTAGGGTAAGTCCCCTAGAGGGTCCTCTCCACTTGACTATATTTGAGTCAATATAAGTCCTCCAACAATATTCAATCAGTAGTCGCCCTAGGTTGGATGGCACCTGTCGAGCCAAAGACAGACTATCGGGGCATTTAGTTCCACTATAAAAGGATGTGAGTCCCTGAGCTTTCTTCATAGGCTGATTATTGCAAACTGGTGAGCACCTTAGGTTGGTTGATGTTTGCTACTAACAATGACAAACTAATGGAATCCATCAAAACAAATCTAAAAATGAAATTAATCTTTGATTATCCTTGAGTTGATCTTAGTCCCACAACTGCATTCACTCAATAGTCAGCCCTAGTCGAGTTTGATTTCTTTCCCAAAGCAACCGATCACCCTAGTGGTTACTTGTTTCTAGAAGATGTGAGTCCCCACACTTTCTTCTTAAGACTTGACCATTACAAACGAAAGGAACTCCTTTGGTTGGATAGTCTTACCTTGTGGTTAGTAAACTACTCCCATTAGATTGGTAAAATCTTAGTTAGGTCTAGGCCTCTATAGCCCTACTCAGTGCAGTTCATTACAAATCAGTGGGATCCATCATAATCAAAATAAATCTGAAAATGAAATGTAATTTTGACTATCCTTGAGTTTATCTAAGTCCCCTAGCAGCATTCACTCAATAGTCAGCCCTAGGTTGGTTTTAAACTGTTGCCTTGTCAATAGATTACCCCAGTAACTGGTCCCTTCTTTGGAGGATGTAAGTATACCGAAAGGCATCCCTTTGGTTGGCTAGTCCTACTAGGTGTTTAAGTAGACTACCCCAGGTTGGTAAATCAGTTAGTCTAGGCCTCGTGGCTCTACAGATGACCCATTGTAAACCAACAGGGTCCATTTCAAAATCCAAAATCTAAAAATCTAAAATAAACAAATCAAATGAAACAAAGAAATAAAATAATCAATTAATCTAAATCAAATCTTTTTCTTCTCCTCAGTGAGATGCAAATCCTTCAAGTCCCCCAGTGAATCTAAAATTCTAATCCCTCAGTGGATTTCACAACCCCTCTCTTGTGGATGACTTGAACTTGCCTCCCTTGTGGAGAGTTCACCTCTCTATCCCCAGTGGAGCCTAAACAACAAATAACAAATTGAAAGAAACTTAACCCTCTTCCTCAGCGAAATTTAAACAAATATTTCTCTCCCCAATGAGACTCATATCAAATCAAATCTCTCATCCCCTTGTGGATGACGTGAACCTGCCTCCCTAGTGGAAGGTTCACCTACTCTATCCCTTAGTGGATTCCTCCCTCTCTCTCATGTCTTAAACATAGGTAGAGCCACATTGCACTAAGCTCTGGATTCTTTCTACACCTTGGGTCAGGTGTAGACTATTTCTGTTAGTGCTTGTGATCTTTCAGTGTTGTTGATCATTTTGATCAACACCAATACGTGTGGTCTTCCTTGTCAGTCACACCATATCTATTGGGTGCCCTTTGTTGACCTCATTTTTAGGATGAGCTCTCAACCCCTCCATCTTAGACATAGAACTCCTCTTAGACATTAGGAGTTTCTTAGTCTTAAGACACATCTAGTGATTAGGTGGACACTCAACCTAGCCCTAGAGACTTAGAAGGGTTAGCCATAGGAATAGGTCATGCCTTAGGGGTGTTAGGAAAATTTTCCTACCCTTAGCTTGAACCACTCCTCACCTTCCTTCCTTCAAGTAAAATTCCAAATCAATCCTAATTGATTTTCAAAAACTCCAAATCAATCTTAATTGATTTTCTCCACTCAAATCAATACCATATGATTGAAATTCATGATTGAAACCCATGATTAAATTTCCAAGTTCAAAATATTTCCTAAGTCTCTAATTCCCTCTTAAGGACTTAGCCAAAATCAAATCCAAATCAATTCAAATTTATCAAATTTTCTCACAACTCATTTATATTCTCATTTATATTCACATATATAAATGAAATATAAATTCAAATCAATCAAATCAAATCCAAAATTCAAAAAAAAAAATCAATTCACTAAATCTTTCCTAAATCCTTAATTTCCCTCTTAAGGACTTAGCCTAGATCATATTCAAATCACTCCAAATCCTTGAAATTTTCTCATGACCCATTTATATTCTCATTTATATTCACAAATATAAATGAAATATAAATTCAAGTCAATCAAGCTAAATCCAAAATTCAAACTCAAACTCATTCAAAATACAACATAAGCCTTTCAAGTCAAAATCTTAAACTTAGCCAAATCAACTTCAAATCAAGCCAAGCTCTTGATTTTCCTTCATGATTCAATCAATCCTTCAATCATGAATCCAAATATAAATACAAATTTCAGTCACTTAACCAAAACTTAATTTAAAAATCAAACCCCAAATACATTCATGTTCTTCCTTTGAATATGAAATTTTCAAATAAATCAAAACCCATTTGACTTAAAACCACTTGCAAATGGATTTATATTTCAATCATAAGTCCATATACAAGTTGAATCAAACTCAAATCAAGCTTTGACCAAGTCATTTGACCCACTTAGGCTCACTTAACCCAAAGTGACCTAAAGTACCCCTTATGAGCCAAATTATAATCCTAACCAAATTGTATTGAACTAATCCCATCTATGCATCTCATCATGATCAACAATCACCATGGGATGATCAATCAATCAAATTGGGTCAAACCAAGTCAAACCTATGAGTTGACCAAGTCAACACTTAGCCAAAATAAAACTCAACATAGACAAAATCCACCATAGGCCAAATTGATTGAAACCATTGATCAAGACTCATTCATGATCAATGTTTGAACTTGACCAAGTCAACATTTGAGCCTAACTTAGCCCAATTGTCCACTTGACCCAAGTTGACCCAACTTGACCTAAAAAGTCAAAATGTGTCAAAACTTTGTCTAAGTGAATTTTATTGAAACTAATGGGTTAAGTTCATTCCAAATCACTTGTTGAACTTGACCAAAGCCCCAATTGGCCAACTAGACCTAACCTAGCCCAATTGACCTTGAACCCAATTTGACCTAAAGGGTCATATTGAGCTAAATTTAAACTTAACAAAAATTGATTAGAAACAAAGATACCAATCCACTTCATATGACTAACCAAACCTAAACCTTCCCATGACCTAACTCAAATAGGTCAAATGGGTCAAATTGGTCAACTTGACCCATTTGACCTAAATGAAGTTATATGAACCAAATTCAAACCTAAACCAAATTGAATCAAACCAAAGCCACCAAAACATTTAAAATGGTCATATGAACTTGACCCAACCCTTGGATTGACCCATTTGACCAATTGGTCAACTTGACCCAAGTTGACCCATTTTGACCTAAATGGGTCAACATGAGCCAAACCATACCAAATAAACTCCAAATCTAATGAAACTTGGCCAAACCTATCTTCTCAACATACCTAACATACCCAAATTCAAAAATTAGCCAAATTACTATTTTACCCCTAGGCCATAGGGTAAATTTTGATCAAATCCATTGGGAATTTGGTTAATTCCTCTTCATACCTACTTGATACTCTCCTAATAGATCAAGTGAACACTAGGGAAGGTGGTGCACCCAACCTAATAGGTTTGGGTCAGCCCAACCTAACCCAATGGCCAAACCGACCATGTGCATGGAAATGGCCACATGGGAATCTCCCTTACACTCAAATGGACCACATGGGGAGTTCACCATTCGACTCCTTAGCCTAAAACGAACTCAAGGATAGCTCTAACAACTCAAACAACCCACTGAATCAAGGCAATTGGATCAAAATGACAAGCTTATGCTCGGCCGTCCAATTGCCAAAGGGGGAGATATACTCCCCTTAATTCATTTGAATCTTCACAGAGCCATAGTCGATTGAGTGAGAGGGAGTCATAGGAGCCATTTCTAAGTGATCCTAAGCTTCCTAGAGGGAGATTCAATTTCCATCTTCTCAATTTTTCTTAAGTAAAATAGGGGAGCTCGATTGAATTTCCAACTTCTTCCACACTCAAACTCTACTCAATTCCCTCTTCAAGCTTCATTAGAGGACCAAGTAGAGTGCACCCATACTCTTTCCCAAGCTTCAAAGGCAGAGGAGGTGTGCCCTAGACCAAAGTCGAGCTCAAGCTAAGGAGGAGGTGACCCATAGGAAGATCCACTCAACCTCAGCCTCTCAAACTTTCAACAAAGCTTCATCTCAACCAGACAAAGCTTCTCCAAGGGAAACAAACGTCAGTGATCACCTTGGGTGAGGTATGCCATTTTTCGATCAATAAAATCAATGTGGTGTGGAGCATTGTAAAAAAAATGTTAATGTCATAGGATCTTGATTGTTAGATGTGATCTTCTATGCATGTTGATGGTGTGGGTAAAATTTGGGATCAATTCAAGCTCAATTGAGCTCGGATCATACCCTAGAACATGGATGACCTCCATTGTTCACAAGGGAGACCCGAGATGGATCTCTGGCCGTCCATCCACGTGTTTTGGATGGATGGATGAGATTAAAATGTGTAATATCCATGATTTAACCCCTCTGCTCTGCGACTTTAATCTCAGTCATCTGATCTTTGATCGAATGGGAGGAAAGCGGTAGCATGCCCTGATATATGACATTTTAAAAAACCAATCAGAGTGTGCCATGTGTAAAGTGTGTGATGTGTCAGCTGCATGTGTGGCGCCCATAGGGATTAAGGATTTAATTAGGGTTTAAATAATTCTAATTAATTACCTAAACTTCCAAAATTAGTACCTCAACATAGAAAAATAAAAAAAATTGAAATAAATTGCATTGGAAAGATAATTGAACATAGAATATTCTAAAATTGATTTTGCTTAATTTTGAATAGTTCTTTTCTCTAAATTTGGGTTTTATTGGGAATGTTAATTTACTAATTACCCTTTAATTAATCCACTAATTATTCCCAAACTTCTTGAGTATTTTTTGGGGGATGACTTCTGCCTCGCCTAATTTTCTTGGGATTTATTGGTGGATTAATTGGAGAAATTGCTAATTCATTTTCTAATTATCCTTTTAATGTAATTAAGGTTAATTAAGGGTTTAATTACTGATTTAATCCTTTATTAAATTTGATTAAGTCTATTTCAGTGAATAGGCAATTTAGGGAATAATTTTGGGGCATTTCCCATAAGCTATTCCTTAAACCTCTTTTTCTTCCTTAATCCCCTCTTAATTAAGGGTTAATTCACTAATTATCCTCTTAATTGATTTCATAAAATTCTAAAAATTTCTAGAATAAATTAATTCTTCTTGGATAGATGCTTAGGTTTTCAAGAGCCTAAGTACAATTAAGGAAATCAAAATTCAACTCATATGTGTGAGGGGTGTTTTGAAATTACTTAAGTTAAACTCCTTAGCTTAATTAATCATTAATCATTTGCCAAATTGCATTAGTCCCTTTTCTTCCTAGATGCATTGCTAATTTAAATTCCTTTTCTAGTTTATTTCATCTCATTGGCTCATAATTATTTGATTAACTATGCTAAGGTGGTGTAGGTAAGGGGTAATTAATATACTAAATTCCTACCTTAACCTAATCAAAATATAAAATGAATCTAATTATCTAAAAATTGAACAAAAATATCAAACATATGTGGGAATGGGTTAGGAATAGCAAACTCACCTCACATTTTTCAAATTAAATCAAACTCAAGATCAAATAAAAATCACATTAAATAAACTTTGATTTACTAAGCTTTCTTATTTCATAAGATTATCTTTAGGAATTAATTAAGGTGAATGTGTTTACATGCTTTCATTACTTTAGTTCTTTCCCAACATGCTAAATATGTGTGTCATATGATTTCATTCATTCATGGTTTTCAAAAATCAAATTTAAAAAATGAAAATATTTCCTTTATGTCAAATTGCATGTTTTGGTTAAAGTAAGAATATGAGTGGCTATTATCACTATTAAATCCAAATATTTTTCAAAAGATATGAATCAATTATCAAAGCTAAAAGTGTGTTACTTATATCTTACTTATAAGCTTGCATGTGAGCAAAATATAAGGATGTGTTTAATGTAGTTTTCCTTCTCCTCTCTTTTGGTATAGTTTTGAATAGGATTTGGTAAAGTGTTTAGTTCATTTGAAAAGAACCTAACACTTGCCTAATTCTATCTCCTATTCATTCCTATGCTATTTCTTAAGAAGGATACCTACAATTGCGCATATAAATTTCTTAAACAAAAATAAATCAACTAACACAAACTTTTGCATTCTTTCTTTTCCATTCATTTCTTTTGTACACATGTTTGTATTTAAGAAAAGTGGTATATTAGTCTGGACAACCCCGGGATTACGATGCTTTAAGTAGCCCTAAGTATGTCTTGTACCTTACACCCTTGGTGCTAACAATGGCGTCGTACTCAATATATGTTGGAAAAGAAATGAAGTGATGTGTGTTTCATGAATTTACTTCACTTTACTTAATCTTAAAATGTTTTTCTTTTGAATAGGTTTATTTAGAGTTCATCTAAACTTAGGATTAATTAAAACACATAATAACATATTCACTAAATAAAACTAAAACATGAATCCACTTTAGAAATTACTTAGGTTAGGGAAGGAAAGAGAAGTTCTCTTCTCTTTACCTCTCTTTATAACTTAGTAATTAATTATAGGATTCACTTGAAACTAATCAAAATATAAAATAAAATCAACCCAAAATAACTAAACCGCTTAAATGAAACCCTCCTCTAAGTTGAACATTCTTCACACTTAAAAAATTTTAACTTAAAGTCATTGTTAAGCATACCACACAAACCTTAAAAGCACACACATTAGGTTAAGTCACCACTTCTAACTTTAGGTTAGGATGGTACATAGTTTGATGTTTACTTTTATTTTGTGATGTAATATTTTAGATTAGATGTTAGGATGCATGTGCGTAGACTGAATGGCAGGACGATCTTAGCCTAACCATTATCTTCTGCAGGGGATTGTGCTTAAGGGGTGGTGTAATAAACAAAAATATAAATAATTTTTGATGTACATGTGCTTATACTCCTAAGCATAATCTAATTGGCTAGGTGGACTTAGTCACCCATGTGTGGGATGTTAAGTCCAATATACATGCTTGGGATTTTTATGATTTATTTTAGCTAATCTCTATTTTGCAAGTGTTAGTTAGATTTCCTTTTTTTCTCCTTTCATGTAATTTTTACAATTAGGATTTTTGGAATGATTATTATAGGGATTAGGATGAACATTGATTATAAGGCTTTGCCTTATGTACCATGTGAAGCCTTTAGAGCATCCACTTTCCAACCATCCAAAAGAAGGAACCAAAGAATAAAGAAGAAAAGAAGAATAAAGAAATGAAGCTTGAAGAACCTCATAACAATGAATTCCTTGCTTAATTGTATTTAATTCATTTGTAATATGGGTTGTATAAGGGTAGAACTCGGCTACCCAATTTAATTTTTTTCAGGTTTGTGCGGTGGTGCCCGACCACAATGGCCTCTTATTCTTTTACAATTAACTTTATAAATTGATTGATGATTTGTTTAGCTTGTGCATTAAGTGACATTCTTTTCCTAGTTTCTTCCTTGCTTTATGTATGGCCTAGATGATGATTAGGCTCTTAGGGAAAAATAAATCTTCTATCAAATTTAACAATTCAAAATTAAAATAAAGAACTCATACCTCACTTAAAGCTTAGGCTTAAAATCAAGATAAAGAAATTAGCAACCCCTTAGATGGATGAGTATTTCTTTTATAACATCATGCATAAATGCATCTTGCTTTGCTCTTGATTGGAGGGCTTTCACCTTTGCTAGAGAAACTTGGCTTGACCTTTGAGAGCCATAATGGAAACACACCTCCTCCCTTCTCACTGATTTTGGCCAATAATCTTACTTCTCATGCATTAGGCATATAAATCCTATTAGCCTGAGTCAAAATGATTGTCTAAAAAATGAGAATAAAATGTAATATGAATTGCATTAGATTTAGGTCATTACTCATGCCCGTACATGATTTAGTCTCTTAGGGAGTAAGTTTAAGGGTTTAGTCTCTTTCTAAATAAATAATAGTCAAGCTATCTTGCATAAAGCATAAGACTTGCTATATGAATTTAAAATTGTAGGAGGAGTTAGTTGGTGGCCACCCCTAGGTGGTTGTAAGTCCAAGTAGTTGGGTGGTTTGTCCTATCTTATGGAGGTAAACTAAATATCCATTTTTTTCTTAGATTTAGGTTATACTTTTAGCCCTCGCCAAAGCTTCCTAGATTTAGATTTTGAGGTTTCTTCTCCCTTTTGTGGGCCATAAGCATAAATTCTCACCGCTTAGGCATTTCCATTACCTTGTATTATGGAATCATAAGCCCAAAATTTCTAATGAAAATTCAACTCAAACAAATTAAATAAATTTCAAAAATGTAAAGCCCAATCATAGGATAGTTTAAGATGTTCACTAGGTTTCTTAGCATCTTGAGCATATCCTATTTATCTTCATTTGGCTTCGATAATAACTCTCTCTTTGATCAATCCCATTTGATCTTCAAAAATGAACTAATCGATTGATAGTCCTACCCTATTGAAATCTTTAGAGAAAATGATCATTTACATTAATTGAGAGTTTTTCTAAGGAATCTCCATTTCTTAGGATGTAATTAACTATGGGGGCTTGCCCCTGTAGGGAACTTAATGAACCCGGTTTAAAATAAACCCTACTTCACCTTTCCATGTAAAGTAAGGGAAGAATCTCTGGTACACCTCAAAGACCCAACGTTCTTATGAGTCCTTATTTTGGCAATTAGGTCCATTGTAGAGTGGTTATTTCTATCTTTTGAGATAGTACACCTTTCCTCAATGTCGTACCTGATCACCCTAAAAAGTGCATCTGCGGATCTGCGTGGCATTCTACCAAGGCGATTATATTCTTGTTCTCATTTATCTTCTTTCCACCTAGAGAAGGGGGATAGAGACATTGAATATAAAATTTCCACCATAAACCCTAATTTGTTAATTTATTTTTATCTATGTTTGGTAAGTGCTTAAGTGTAGATAGTTAGTTTAAATGTGTGATTAATTAGTTTAGATGCTAGATTTATAATGTTGGATGCTATATTTGAGATTTTTGGGGAAAAATAAATTTTTGAAGAAATCGTGAATTTTTTGATGTCATTGAAAAAATGTTCTAATTGTTTTAAAAGTCTATTTTGAATCATTTAAAATCAAGAAATTGTCATTGAAAAAAAAATTTTAAATGAAAGAGAAAAGTGTTTACTTCACGGTTAATGTTTCTCAGTTTAGCATTTATAGTTTCAAGTGTTTTTCATTCATTCATTTTTTTATATTACCTTATCTTGTTTGGTTATGTGAATGTGAAGATTATTCAGACTACAGAGAGATCTTGTATATGTATTTATAAAGTGCATTTATCTGGTGTTACAACACTTTCCAATGATCTAATCCTTTTTATAGAAGATTAAATGTGTAATTTTGATTATGTTTGTATTCCACTATATTGATCAATATTAAATTATGAAATTTGTTTTAGTTCCTTCTTTTTTATACGATTTAAGAAGTTCAGTTTTTGTAATCCAACTTCTCTTCTTTTCTCCCACTAAAGTTTGAACCCTCGTATTAATTTTTGTGTGGAATTGTTTACTTTATCGAGAAGATTAGGCGAAATCATGGATGGATATAAGGAATGAAGAGGACTAACTTATCCTTTATTGCGACTAACTTATCATTTATTGTTCTCAAGTTCATGAACTATTGAAGGATAAATGCATAATTTAAGAGCATGCTTTGGCTCTCTTTTGCTAATCATATCAATTAGCATGCTTCTATTATTTTATGTTATTTAAATATTATCTAAAGCTTTTAATATCATCATCATCATCATCATCATCATCATCATCACCACCATTAACTAAAAATCGTAGCTAGTGATGTTGTGTGTAAGATTCCTAGTTGGAATATAATATATCTAAAGTTAATTTTATTGTATGTTTATATCTAACTTTAAAGTAATTTTTTGGGTATAAAGCAATTTTTTGATGTGTCACATATAGGCAACTCATTCCATATAGTTCTTATGAGTATGTCTGATTTGAACATGTGTGATATTCAGGTTGCATGTGTCTAATACATATATTAAGATTCAAAAATGAGTTTGGATACAGTTAGTTTAGTTTTATATTATGGTGGCAAAATCAGTGTTTGTTAAGACTTTTTTTCTATGTACACGGGTGGGAAAAACTATCCCATAAAAGTTTCATGTCGAACCTATCTTGGAAGCTTACAGAATCGAACCATGAGATCATTAAAAATTGATCTGACATGTTTAAGTGTTAATCTTATATGTCGATTTTCTGTTAGTGCTGGGTTCATTACTTCTCCAATAACTGATGATGAAGTGTGTGAGTTCGTTATTAATGTTACAAACATACCTCTGATTATATATGTTGAAGTTGAGTTGATACAAACAGAGGAAAGAGAAGTTCATCATTTCACCAAAGGTCAACTTCCTCCAATTGAAACTTAACATGCGGCATTACTTTCATAGAAAACTTATCAAATCGAACTCAATCAACAAATTCATATGTACGTACAACAAAGTCACAATATCATTTATTTTTATGGTTTTAATCTTTAGTTATATCTTATAGACTTCATCGTAATTAGCAACACTATTGAAAGAGATGTTACTGATTCATCTACTCATGTTCAACATATTGCCTCAACTTCTGCTGGTAGGGGTAAATATCATGGTGAACCTGTAGTACCATTACCTACTGAAGATGATGGCTACGAAATAATGGGTAGTGCAACGAGTACTGACACTGCTGATAGTGAAGGTGACATTGGAGAAGATCAACGTCCAGACATTGGGAGTAGCTATTTACTAAAAGATTATTCTTGTAGAACAAATATGGATGAAGAACACATGTTTAGCAATAATGATTATATTTGGGCTTATCAGATAGTACAAGAATGAGATGAACAAATGAAATTTGATAGTCTCTCAAATGATTCTGAGATGGTATCGATCTTGGGCTTCACTCTACATGCTGACGGCACCAATAAACACTTATTACCCTTGAGCGCCTCGAGATAGAATAATAGTAAGCTTATATTTGATATAAAAATTATTGTTTTGTATAGTGATTTGATCATAACTAAATTTCTTTCAACGCAATGTGAGCTCATCTTGAATACTGAGGATGTATTCCAACATTATTTTGAGAAAGATGAGGATACAAAATTTCAACATTCTATCAACCAGTATGACGAGTTGTGTAGGGAGCTGCAGCATAATATGCATATCTCTGATAGTAGGTATAGGGACACTGATATTACAGGTACCTCATCATCAGTATAGCTAGATAGGCTGGTTATGGATGTTGGTCCTTCTTCTACACCAATGGTGGGGACCCTCTACGTATACATTCACACAGCCACTACAATATTCATATTAGGAAACTATGTGGACTCAAATCTACCCCTGGAAGACACCAGTCCCTCCCAGATATGGTCCTCTGTCATTACATATGACACCCTCGTATGGAGTGTATCACAATTTTTCACTCCCTACGCAGGCTTCAGCAGATGCACCTAGTGTTACACACCTGGATTACTTGCAACAACCTGTCGAGCAGATTTAAGAGGAGAAGCATCATCAAGAGCATCATCTACGAGATCGGCCACAGCAACCACTAGCTCATTACACTCCTGGTAGTGATACGATTCTGCCACGCAGCCATCATCGAAGATAGTTGTATGTAATATTATCTTTTGTAGATATTGTATATCATTTAGTTGTAGTTGTACCACATTTATTATGGTTACTCATATCTTTTTGCTTGTTTGGGTTGGATTACATCAAGCATCAGCTTTAAATTCATATCTTTTTGCTTTAGTTCTGGATATTCTTACTACACATTTACAAGAGATTGTATCTTGATGTGTGCTTTTTATTGATGATATTTGGTTTGTTGATTAGATTAGAGAGAGAGTTCAAAAAATTGGTTGTTATTTTTCATTGGTTGTTGTGAGCTTGGTTTGAGTTGGCTTGTTATGCAAGAGGTTGTTATTTTTCATTGGTGTTGGATATCATTAATGTTCTTACTATACATTTAGAAGAGGTTGCTATTTTTCATTGGTGTTGGATATCATTAATGTTCTTACATTTACAAGAGGTTGCTATTTTTCATTGGTGTTGTGAGCTTGGTTTGAGTTGGCTTGTTATGCATGTCTAAACTATTTTAATAGGAAATTGGTTGTATTCCTACTACTGGCATATTGAGTTTTCTTATGTGAATGGTATTAATTTGAATGATACTCTCCAAACAATAAGATTAATGGGAGATAAGCGCCTGCTAATATGTCATGTCTCTTCGGATTTTGTTAATTGCACTTCATTAAGAGCGTTCTATTGCAGGGAGTTATTACAAATTCTTCTAATGGTCAATTTGGTTGATTTTGAGAGTGATAAATTTTCGTGATTTCACTATTTTGGTGGATATAAATTTAAGAAAATGATGGCATGCTGGGAGGAGAAAAGTTTAATCTTTATTCCTTGGCAAAAGCTATCTCATACTAGCTGGGTTTGTTGATAAGAGATGCTTAAGAGTAAAAGAAATGCTCATCCCCTGTGGGCATGCACATTTGTAAAAATTGCTGTGTATCGAGCCACAGTCACAATTTTTTGTCAACATCAAAGTTGTGGGGAATTTCTTTATGATTCCAACGATACCAAGCTTGCTCGATTCTAATATCGAATGCATCCGATACGAGCAAAATATTATGGCTAGTCCATTATTTTAACTCAGCACCTCAGTTTTTGTGAGCATTTACAAAAATTTATGCATACCGGGCCACAATCATAGTTTTTTGTCAACATGAAAGTTATGTGGAATTTTGTTACAATTCCAACGATACCAAGCTCACTCAATTCCAACACCGGATGCGTCCGATATGGAAAAAATATTGTGCCTGGTCCAATATTTCAACTTAGCACTGTAATTTTTGCGAGCATTTGCAAAAACTGTTGTGTACCGGGCCACAATCTCATTTTTTATCAATATAAAAGTCGTGGTAATTTCATTATAATTCCAATGATATCAAACTCGCTTGATTCTGACACCGGATGCATCTGATACGGGCAAACTACTGTGGCTGGTCAAATATTTCTACTCTGCACCGCAATTTTTTAGAGTATTTGCAAAAATTGCTCCATACCGGGCAACAATTGAGTTTTTTGTCAGTGAAAGTCGTGGGGAATTTCATTACGATTCCAACGATACCAAGCTCGCTCGATTCCAACACCAGATGCGTCCGATACGGCCAAAATATTACAGTTATCCTAAATTTTTTTAGAAATGAATTAAGCTGATGCCAACGGGCAACTGGCGATGACGTGGATGTCACGTCAAAGCCAGTTGTCCATTGAACAGGTGACTAGGGCTTTTTTTAATTTTTTTTCCATGCTTAATTAATTAATTAATATTTTAATTAAGTCTAATTTAAAATTTTAACCAATTTTGTAAATAAAAAATGAACTACACTGCATTTACAATAAATCCAGCCAAAGTCTTTCTTATGACCTATGATTTTGACTAGGATTTGGGATGTATAGATATGAATGTATCATTAGAATGCAAAGGATAATGTTACAACCTTATCCATTAGTCATTTCTTTGACTATACAACTCTAAGTCAAACCTATAATTTGGGTTAGTAGGATAAATGGATAGCTGGGCGATTAGTTCATTCTATGTAATTGGAAGCTAAAGATTTGTTTGGGATTATTTTTATTTTATATTTTTATGTTATTTTAAATATATATTTATTTAATATTTTTTAAGTAATTTTATTTTTAAAAATAAATTATATTTTTTTAAACACTCAAAATAATCTTTAGATATTTTGAATATTTTTAAAAGTAATTATAATCATCAAATAAAAATAAAAGAAAATAAAAATAAAAAATAAAAAATAAATATGATCTCAAACTGTCTATTTTTTAAAATTAATTTTAGATGTAAACAGATTATTATGAATGAAAATACTTCTTATTTTCTATGTAATTTTTCTTTCTTTATTCATTCATGTTCTTTCCTATGGATACATTTCTCTCCTCTAAAAATTAAACTCATATTAATGATGCCGACACAACACTAGCTTTAATAAAGTAAATGAGGCCATGCAAACTATAACCACTGATGAGCCTAGCGAGCCTCTCATACGGCATATAGTGCTTCTATTGCTGCATTGATGAATGCATGTCCTCATCAAATAATATTTTGCTCACATAGTATTCTTACTATCATTGTTTTAAAAATTAGACCAAATTATATAGCACGAGCAACTTAACTTTGAATTTGTTCTCTGACTGGTTTAGTCAGTCCAAAATCACGTTTGTACGTTCTCTTTTCTTTTTAATAGAATTTTTATAGTATGTATATTTCTATTCAATGTTTTTCATCTCTTATATAATTTAGTTGATTCTATTCTTTATTTCTTTCAACATTTTTGGGAGATTTCTTGTGTCACTCTGGCCGTTATAATTGTAATGTCATATTGTTATTAGGAGTAGACTCAGGCACAGTTGAAGGGGTAAATTAGTCATTTGACTCCCCTAAAAAGTTTTTTTACCTTTTACTTTTGTCCTAACATATAAATTTGTCCATCCTAAAAATTGAGTCTGGTTTTGCCCATGATTGTTATAATGAAATATTTGTCTTGCTTACTTTTATTGTTGTTTATTTGTAGATTAAATCAATGCATATTTATATTTTTTTTCTCAATGATCTTTTATCATTTATGTCTTCTCTTGAAGTAACTATGATGCAACACTCTAACATATCTTTTTAATTGACCTATTGTATATCTTCTTTTTCTTTTGTTTAATGGGGGAAAATAAGTTTTATTATTCACAAACATTTATTTTAATTTTAGAATGAAAATAATAAGATATTTTTGAAAATTGAGGGATGAATTTCATTATCTTGACTACGATTAAAGACGATTGTAAATTTTTGAGTTATTTGATAGAGCTTGATTGGAAAGATTGGATGTTGATAGGATCTCGGAAGAACTATTCTCAATGAGGTGATTTGCCTTATTAGAAAAGTGATCAAAATAAGTAGGCCTCTTTGCTAAGTCTAACATAAATATCATGCATGGGATCCATTCAAACATTCTTGATTTAAATGACTTGATTTTTGTAATCAATCTATTACTTCTTCAAATCAATAGTGAACTTGTAGAAGATTATGGTGTCTATCATGATAATCAATCTACGATCAATGTCACTTGAATAAAAGAATATCATAAAAATTACAAGTGACATTGACCGTTACAAGAGTAAAGATATATTATTTTAATCTTAATCTCATTTAAATGTCACCACACTTAATGTTACACATTAAAGAGTTATTTGAATCATCTTTTCTTTGTTTTTATTTTTATTTTAATTTATTAAGCTAAGTGTTGCTAAGATAAGGATGTTCAGGTAAATGAGTGGATTTACACTTAGTAACAAAATGCAAAATATATATACATAAAAAGATTTGAGTAGCTCCAACAATAGATAAGATTCAAGAGAATCGCCTTACAATATTAGTCAGGTTTTCTACCGAAAGTCTTTTTTCGTATGCAAAGCCAATACTCAGTCTTGTTTGTTATTTTGATTTGTAGTCTCTTTATCTTTTAGGCTAATTGGCCATAGAGCTAAAATTTATTGAATCTTTGGCTAGACAATGTCTTCATTGCTGCCTTAGGATAGATTAATAGTTATGGAATATTTGAAAGAATAGGATAAGGATATATAGTTGAGTTTTAATTACTTATTACTTTTATAAAGAGAATAAGAAGATTAGAAAATAAAAATTGATAAAATAGAAGAGCTCTTCATCTTTTGATAGCATTTGTTTCATTTTAAGATTATCTTTTTAAGAGGGAGCAAAAAATACAACAACAATATCAACAAGCCTTTATCCCACTACAAGAGGATAGTTTTATGAATTTTTTTTCTCCAATATGTTCTATTAAGTGTGAATTTTAATTTATTGCTAATAAATTAAGATCATTTTTTATACTTCCTAATTAAATCATTTTAAGTTTATATTTCTTAACAATGATCGATATATTTTATTTTAAGCTATTATCGACATTTTATATGATCAAATCACCTAAAATAACTCTCTTTAATCTTATTTATCACTAGAGCTACTACAACCTTATAATATATATATATTTTTATATTTGAGAAAAATAAAATAAAAAATTTATTAGAAGGAACTAAACAACGAATTGCCAAAGCAAAGTATGGCTTTTAGACAGTGCTAAGCGTCTAATTATGCCGAACGTTGTTTAATTAATCCCACACCGCTGAGGGGCAGTTCATATTATAATATATAATTCTTTTTTCAGCCCGCAATGTCGCCGAGCTCAGTCACTTGAGTTTGTAATCCAAGTGGAGGCATTAGGGTGCTTTGAATGTTTGATCCGTTTCACGGGCTGGGTTGAGTCTGGTTCATTGTACTGGCCCGCCCGATCCAAGATGGGCAGTGATGCTTCTAGTCCCAGCGAAAGCCGGGACTGAAAGTATCTTAAATTTGAGGGGAACGCGTGAGGCTGGCTTAACAGAGCAGCGATTACCTTTAGCTCTCGTCGGTGGATGGATAACGGGACGGTGGGCCAAGCAACCCAATTAAGCTCCTGGGCCGGTTAACAATCAAACGAAGCATTTTTTTTTGATATATTTTAAACGTAGTTTATGATAATATATTTTCCAACGTTTTTTTTTTTGGAATATATATTTTTTATATTATGGCAAATTCTCATCACCACATATATATATATATATATATATATATATATATATATGATTAAATGACAAATAAAATTTATTAATATTTAACTAGTTAAAAAATAAGTTTATTAAAATTAATTATTAAACCGAACAAAGTCGTTTAATCATTATTATTTTTTATGACGTCCTGATTGAGAATAAAGGCTTTGATATTATTACATGATAAATAAAATTTATTAATATTTAACTCGTTAAAAAATAAGTTTATTAAAATTAATTATTAAACCGAATAAAGTCGTTTAATCATTATTATTTTTTATGACGTCCTGGTTGAGAATAAAGGCTTTGATATTATTACAATTACTTCTAATTAAAATTTGAAACAAGGCAACAAATAAACTGAAAATGATGAAATAATACTTAAAATTTAAATATGAGAAATAATATGGCAAATTCTCATCAATATATATATATATATATATATATATATATATATATATATATATATATATATATATATATATATATATATATATATATATATATATATATATATATATATATATATATATATGATTAAATGACAGATAAAATTTATTAATATTTAACTTAAAGTTTCCTAAATTAAAATATTATCTTTACATTATTTAAATTATATTATAATAATTTTAGTATTTATTATATCATTCGATTTAATCTTCAATTCAACATATGTTGAACCTTTAAACATTCAACTTCTCTTTGTCTCCTCAATTATAATTCAACTTGTTAATCTAGAAGGATTCTCTCATTTTTTTTAATTAATAATATCTAATCTTTCATCAAGATTTGGTGATTATATTTAGTATATCTCTTGAAGTCTATGAGAAATCTTTCATCAAAACCTAATTAAAGAACCAAACATCACCAATTTCTCTCTTCTTTTCTTCTTGTTTATTATTATTTTTACACTTTTTTTTCTATTCTTCTTTTGTATAAAAATTTATTCATTCCATTGCCTATTTCTCTAAATGCTTTTGGGTGATTTTTGTGGGCATTAGGAGCACTACAATTATAATATCATATTGTTATAGTAGAATACTTGCCTTGCTTCTGTATGTTTGCAAATCAATTTGCTACAAATCTCTATTTTTTTCTCTTCTTAGTCTCCTCTCATAATTTAGGATTTAGGACTCTCCACTAAGTCTCTCGTAAAGCTCATGCATTGGACTTCAGCAACTTACGACTAGCATTCTTGAATTATCTAACCTAGTTTTTGCAATCAATCTATTGCCTCTTCAAGTTTATAATGAACTTGCGGAATACTATGACACGCATTGTGATAATCGTTTGAAGTATCTTATTCATGATTGTAAGTATTTGAAAAATTCAATATTTATTTAAATTGTTGATGTTTTACAAACTTTTTGTATAAATTTATTGTGAAAATATAGCAATTTTATATAAAATATACTCTAAATTTGAAACCACATTAATATTTTACTTAGAACAACATAAGTTATTAAAATTTCTTAAGCTAGAAAAACAAAATGTATTATGTGAGGATCCTTCATTCAAGTCACATTGATCATTGAAAACATAAAAATGCATTGTTTTAACCCTCCGATAATATTTGTCTCATTTTTAGATATCTTTTTATGAGAGAGCAAAAACTACAACAACAATATCAACAAACCTTTATCCCACTATAAGAGGACAATTTTTATGATTTTTTCTCCAATATGCCATATTAAGTATGATATTTTGATTTATTACTAATAAATTAAGATCATTTTTTATACTTCATAATCAAACCATTTTAAGTTTACTTTTATCTTTTTTTTAACACACATCAAATCTAATGCATCTACTATTTTAACTAAGTCATCAGATGATCCGCATTTTATGTGATCAAATAACCTAAAGTGACTCTCTTTAATCTTATTTACCACTAGAGCTACTCCAATCTTATAATATATATATATATTTTTTTATTTTTGAGAAAAATAAAAAAAATGATTTAAAATATGAGGCTATTAGATAATGATAAGTGTTAGGGGTGCAAACGAACCGAGCGTTCAACAAGCTACTGACTCGGCCGATTGTTTCGTTTATGCTCGCTCATTTAATTAATCGAACGAGCCAACACTAGAATACCGATTCTTAAATGAATGCTCAAACAGTTATCGTTTCAGTCGCATGCTCGTAACAGATCATTTAAAGTTTCACAAAGTTTCGTAAGGAGCTAATGACTCGACAAGGCTTTGTCATAAACGACATCAGAGCGCCGATTAAGGCCGTTAAGGGCAACACAATTTTTTTAAACGAGCTCAAGCTCGAACACCATCCTAAAAGCTCGAGTTCGATACTGGCAAACGAGCTTGAACTTGAACAGAGCTCTGCTCGGTTCGATTCGGTTCGTTTGCAGCCCTACTAAGCGTCTAATGCCGAACGTCGTTTAATTAATCCCACACCGCTGAGGAACAATTTATATTACAATATATAAATCTTTTTCCAGCGTCTCCTATCCCCGAGCTCGGTCACGTGAGCTTATAATCTAAGTGGAGGCATTAGCGTGCTTTGAATGTTTGATCCGGTTTCCAATCAGACAAAGTATTCTTTTTACTTTTTGACGTTGTTTTATGGTAATATAATTCTCCATAGGATTGAAATATATTTTCACACGATTTATATTTTTGGAATATGCATTATGGTAAACCCTCGTCACGACTACCCATTTATTATAAATATATATTTATAATCTTCAAAAAAAAAAAAAATATATATATATATATATGATTAAATGACAAATAAAATCTATTAATATTTAACTAGTTAAAAAAAATAAGTTTTTTTGAAATTAATTATTGAACCGAACAAAGTCGTCTAACCGTTATTATTTTTTTATAACATCCTCAGTGAGAAACAGAGGTTTTGATATTATTATAATTACTAAATTAAAAATGAAGTAATACTTAAGATTTAAATATGAGAAATAATAAACTTATATATCATTATGTGAGGGTTTTGCATATATTGTATGTAACTTTATATCTAAATTATTTTAAAAATATATAAAAAATTTCAACAACAGTGCTTCTCTGCAAGCGATTACATTCATTTTTTTCTTAAGTCTGCTCTCAAATTTCTTACAACAATAACAAAGCTTTTATCCCACTAAGTTGGATTGACTATATGAATCATTCGTCTCTATTATATTCTATTATGTGTCAAATTCTCATTTAATTTAAATATACTAAGTTCATTTTTTATACATCTTAATCAAATTTTTTTAGGTCTATCTCTACTTTTCTTCATTTAACACTACCATTGCTGGTCCCAAGTCCGGATGTAAAAGTATAAAGGATAGTGTAATGACGCGATAAAACTTCTCAAAATAATCATGACATGAATCCTTTTTCTCAAATTTCTTAAGTAAAAAATATATAAAACTGCATGTTTTGGGTTTTAAATCTGCACACTGTTAAAAATTTTGAAGAATAGAACATGCAAAGCGAAAACAAAATATAAAAACTTAAGAAAATACATTAAATAAATATATTTTTAAAAATAACATAAAAATATAAAATAAAATTGAGATGTAAGAGGATTACTACTAGGGTTATAGGACTAAGCCAATGCCGCAACAATATAAAAGGAGAAATTTGAAATATAAATAATAATGTCACTTAAAAGAGCCTAACTAAATCCAACACTTCAATGTTGGATGACTAGCATCTTAGTGACACATTTACTTCGAATTTTAACCCATAGATAGTAACAATAGTGCCTTTAACATTTGCATCAAAGCGCTCAAAACTTAACAAATTTTAGCAAAAGAGCTATAAACAATAAGAGAAGAGCCTAGTACTGAAGGAGCAGCATCATAGTACCAGATGTCCTCAATATTAAACAAAAGATAGAGAGTCAGTCTATATAGGCATTAAGTTATCGAATCTAGTAGGTAATTTTAGATTTAAGAGGATTATTATGAATGAAAACTCCTTTTATTAATTTTATTTATCGTTCATCTTTGTTTATTCGTGTTCTTCTCTATTGGCACAATTCACCTTCTCTTAAAATCAAATTCACATAAATGATACTAGAGCTAGCTCCATGGACACCCACGAAGAGAGTTTCATAGTGAGGTCTACAAAATCATAGTTTGCCCAACTTTAATCAAGTGAATGAGGCCTTGCAAACTATGATCACTGAAATCTAAGCTCGCAAAAATGATTGCAAGCCTCATCAAACAGAATATATTATGTGATGATCCTTCATTCAAGTCACATTGATCATTGAAAATATAAAAATGCGTTGTTTTTAATCCCTACTCCAAGAAGAGGTAATTTAGCTTCTTTAGTAATTCTTTTCTCTACTAAACATCCTCCTCCACACATAGGCCACCATCATGCTCTACTATTATTTCAACTTGGTGGTCTCCTACTCTCTTTAATTGATTGGCCATTGAGGTGAAACTCATTGGATGCTCTTTTTCATATTGTCTTCATCGCCAAATGGACTTCAAGAGTTAGGAAAAATAGAAGAAATGAGATATATATTGTAGAGTTTCAATTGATTGTTGCTTTTGTAAAAGATGAAAAGTGTGCTCATCATGATGAGAGTCAAAACAAATGAAGAAAAGGAATAAAAAAATTTATTTTTGAAATAAATTAATTTATTCGATAAAATAAAAAAAATCATTACAAGGAACCAAATAACGAATTGTTAACGCAAAATATGGGGTTTGATTAAAAATACGATCTTTATGCTTATATATATAAGTTGACGCTTATCAAATATGCTACGTTAAAGGTTTGATTAATCCCACACCGCTTAGAGTAATTTAATACTAAGCTTTATATATCTTTTTTGAGACCAAAAATTCGCCGAGCTCGGTAACGTGTCCTTGTAATCCTAGTGGAGCTATTTCGGTGCTTTGAATGATATTATCTGATAAAATAGGTAGGCCAAACTGGGCAGTCAGCCGTCTAGTTTAGGCGAAGGCCTGGATTAGCAGCGGTGTCTTAAATTAGAGGAGAAACCGTGAGCCTAACAGAGCAGCGATGGGGAAACGGGCCAGTGAGCCTATCAAACAAAACGCTACTTTTATTTTTTTTATTATATCCTCAAACTGGAGAGGATTTTTTTTCTTAAAACTGCAATAAATAAAAATATTATATTATTTATTTTATACATGAAAATAAAGTCAAATTTTAATAATGTATATTACCAATTTCGGCTATTGAATCTGTAAATATATGGAAATATTATATTATTTATTTTATAAATGAAAATAAAGTCGAATTATATCGTAAAAATTATTTACTTTTCTGAAAATATTATGCACTCCTGAACAAAGATTTTTTTAATATATATATATATATATATTATAAAATTTAGCTAATGAATTTTTAAATATATAAAAATGACGTGGTATGTATATAAATGCCTTTTTATTGCTATGAATGACTAAAGCGTTACTTAATGTTATATAATACAATTTCATTTGAATTTTTTTTTTCGGAATATTTTCTTATATTTATGATAAACTCTCATCCTACTCTCCTTTTATTACAAAAATTTAGGATATCTAAACATATATATATTATTTTAAAAAAATACTTTATGTATTATAAATATGATTATACCACCACCAAATTGAACATTTTCTATTAAAAATCCTATTAGTATTTAACTCGTTGAATAAATAAGTTTATAACAATTAACTAAATTCGAATTAATATCTTTTTCCATATATTACGCATACTCCAGTTCAGGAAACTATAAAATAATTATTTTTTTTTAAAGGAAAAGCATAAGCAGCCAAAAGGAAGTTTAAAACTGGAATAAACAAAATCATGCTATTGGCCACACACGAAGATATTCTTATAAAATATATGGCGAAAGTCTGTACCAAAAACTTATAAATCCACAGCAATACTCTTCTACAAGCTTGCATTTGCATTTCTATCTTCAAGTTTTTGACCTCTGATTTCAATAATATAACGCAGGTGCCATTTGAAAAATAAGTATTTTAGAGAATCTGTAATAAAAAAAATTTATATTTTTTTAATCTGATCTGATAAAATGTCATGATTATCAAAAAAGTTAAGATCTGATTTTTTTTAAATAAATAAAAAATTATAATATTTATTATAACTATTTAGACAGTAACTTATTCTACAGTAATTTTATCACTATATTTTCATACTATTTTAATTGTCTGAAATAGACTTAAAACAATAATTCAAGTTAAAACACATAATAATATATAATCTTACATAATCTTGCATAACTAAGAAGAGTCATGACTTTGCAAGAAAGGAAAGTGGAGGTCATCTTAATCAAACATGTGGCCTACACTATGCTTCATATCATTTAGACCTTCATGAGGAGTTAATTTAAGCTCCATAATTAAAATCACATAAATATAATTAAGATATATAATAGCATTTAGAAACATAAGAAACAATCATTTAAGATATAATGCAAATAATTAAATATCCACTTTTATATTTTATATACTTAATAATTTCTCATGCACTTTTCTTTATATATCACTTATAAACTAATAAATTTGTCAACATAAGTGGACAAATATGCTTATTGTTCCAATATCAATGATTTGTGTGAATATTTTCTTCAATAAGCTTTGTTGTGTCTCAATTGTTTAGGAATCTCACTCTATAAATAAGTAAATAGTGATGCTAATAATCTAAAAATAAAAAAAAAAAAAAAAATCATAGAGAAAATATTATTAGTGACAATAAAAAAAGAAAAATAGATTCAATATATTTTTTTTCGATTGGTCTAAACTTGAACCAATTTGATGTAACTAGAGATGAAAAGAAGAAGAATAAAAGATATATAAAAGATGAATAGACAGACGAGAAGAAAAAAGAAGACACTATCAATATTTTCTTAATATTAGTCATCCTTCATATGAGATGGAGATTTATATATATATATATTTAGAGCTTATAATATATTTCTTAAAATGTATATATTATCAAGAGAGGCTTTAGTGAGAATTGTGGCAAAACTTTCATCCTAATCATGAATACAATCAATTCAAATTTTATTATGATATGGCATCAAAAAAAAACTCTATGATAAATGATGGAATAAGAAGAAGAATCAAGATAATCTTAAATAGTTGTGAATATAAACCAGATTGAAATAATACGTATATTTACTGATGATATATTTGTGGTAGAAGTAAGAGTACGAACTCATTATTAAGAATATGGCGGGCTATCAGTTGCGAATCATGTTTTAACGTCATCGAAAATGCATGAGGACCAACAATGACTTGGAAAAGTGGTATAGACTTGATCTAAATATCTCATTCATGATAGAAAAACAAGAGTTTTTAATGGCAATCCATTAGATATTATCTACTACTATATTTTTAATTGATGGCTACTAGTTTTATCTCATTCCCCTAAGACCAATCATCACCCTCAATTACTTTGCCCACCTACACCTCTATAGATTAGAAGCTCAAGCTAGCCACTAATCACCAACAAATATTTCTCCTCATCTTAATGTAAATATCCCCCATCATCTTCTTTTCTCATATGATTTTTTAATCTTTTTTTTTTCAAATATTTAGATTTCTCATTGAATTTATGTCTACCTAAGTTTTATTATCTTTTCTCACTAATTTTTTTATATTTGAAAAATTATATTCCATAATTTATATTAAAACCACCCACAATCTACTTAACTAGTTTTAAATATGATTTTATGAATTTATATGTTTAAATTTAAAAGAAAATTCTATATTATAATTTTTTTCAAAAAAAAAAAAGTATTCTCAATGTGAATACAAATCCAAAGTTAAACAAAATTAGTTTAACTCTATAATTGATGAGGGTATTACATATGAAGTGTTTTTATTGCTAAGTTAGAATAAAAAAAATTCTAAATCAATATTGTAAAAATGCATAAACTACCTTGTGACAACCTAAGAAAGAGTGGTTAATTAGAAGTAGTGATGCAAATGTCATATATAAGTTGTAGGATTTGTGATGCTAATGTCAGTTTAAGATACCCTCATGAAAGGCATTATTGCCAAAAAAAATCTATTGATAATAATATATCATTCTTTCAAAATGATTATAGGTAATAGAGAAGCATGGGACATGATGATTATAGAGAGAGAAAGAAGTGATATTCATTTCAATATTAATTATTAAAACTAATATTTAATACATAAACTAAAATTCTTCATATAGACATTGTGTTTATAATACTTTTTTAAAATGCATTAAGATGTCCTAATAATTTATATATATAATAAAATATTGAACAAAATAAATATCTAATAGTTTAAAATTAGCTTGCAAATAAAAGATTGTTTGAAGATTAATTAAAATGGTTAACATAATGCTTATTGATAAAATTGGACATTGGCAATGACAATGTTGAGGTCCTAAAAGTTGCATAAGTTAGATTTTCTTAAGGTTTAAAATATATTTAAAATCATTTAATAGAAATAATTTCTACTAATTTAAACATCAAATGGAAAATCTTTATAAAGATTTGAATTTTACACCTTAGATTAACTCTTGAATTAACTAATTTTACTCAGTAGCATTTTTTTGACTCCAACAGTTTGTTACTAATTATAACTCAATAAAAATTAAATAATTTAAATTATAATTTATTATCATCCATAAGTGATTTATTTAAGATGTTATAAATAACCACATTAAAATTTTAATCATGCATGTTTATAATTTGAGAAATAATTAATACATTAAGTATTGACACAACAATCATTATAATAGGATGAAGATTATTCGTGCCACTTTTAATTACCTAATCATTGGTCAATTAGCCTTGCAATCAAAGACATTAAAATTATCAATTCTATGAAGTAAAATAACTTCATAAGCATTAAAGTGAATCTCAAGCCAATTAATAGAGAAGCAATGAATCAAACAATCATTAGTTGAAAGTTGTAATTAATGTATTTATATATTAAGATCATAATTATTAAAGAATGCAAAGGGCATACCTTCATTATGTAGGAGCAACTTATACCTAACTTACATACTGTATTCATATCATGGAAGATAGAATTAAATTAACATTGAAAAATAAATAAATGAGTTCAAAATTTGCTCTCATATGGAAGTAAGATCTCTCCATACTTTTCCTCCCTACTATAAATCAAGAAGGGCAAACTTCATGCAGTACTTCCTCATGATTATGATTGTAACCAACCAATGATTTGATAGAAACCAACCAATCACTATCCATTGTTGAAAGACAATGATCTTAAACACACACATTCTTAACAGTGACATTTTCCCAATAATTTGAAATGATTTTTATTCCAATATCTCCCATGTGAATTGTGCTCATCTTAGCAAATCACCTTCAAGCCTATGGAAATCATCCATTGTTAAAGTAAACTTTAACCCTACTATATAAAGAGAGAGAGAGAGAGAGAGAGAGAGAGAGAGAGAGAGAGAGAGAGAGAGAGAGAGAGAGAGAGAGGAGAGTGAGAGAGAGAGAGAGTGAGAGAGAGAGAGAGAGAATATAATAATTTGAGATAAAAATTATTCTTAGATTATATGGTCTATGACCTTTTGAAGGATGGATATATGGTCCCAAGGTCATGAATAGTAAGCATTCCTAATACACCAATAAAGCTTCACAAATGCATGTCATGAAGCTTTTTGTGGTTCATTTGCTCTTTTTAAGGAAAAGCTAGTCACCAATCAAACCAAATATTCTTCTTCCATTAGGCATTAAAAAAATCATATAAGAATTTTCTTATAATAAAAATATTTAAAGAATGTCTTCATCATCATTTATTTTGTTTTGAGATTTATATTCTTGTGACATAAACTTGAGTGTCCATTTTATCATCAATGATAAAGACGACACTTTAATTTTTTCGTAAGAAATTTATTTATTTATTTTCATTAAGATTTATATCTATTCATAGTTATCACTTCACTAATTATTACAAAAAGGTAGAGCTCAGATATCCATCTCAAAGTTAAATTACTTAAGTAGCCATAGGAATAGGGATTATGTTTAGGGTATAATTAGGCTGTAATTAAACTTAAAACAATAATGATCATTGAAATTTAACATGCTTAATTAAGATAATCTTATCAAATTAATGAATCTATAGATTGGTTAGCACAAATAGTAGTGTTTAGTTATTCATTAGTGTTAACTTAAAAAAATATATTGGTTATAATTAAGATAATCATGATTTAATTAAAATCATTTCAGTTTATTACTTTTTTTAAGTTAGGCTCATTTGTTGTGGCTTAATTAGAGAATGAATTAATTACCTGAATAATTAGAAAATAAAATTAAACATTAATTATTCAATTGTATCATCTAACCCTGTAAAATAAATGAGCTGAAAATAAATGATCCAAAATTAATTACAAACCAATTCTCATTTTTTTTTTTTAAAAAAAAAAAAAACTATTGTGATAATGAAAATGACAGGTCAGTTTGGTGGAAATGTAACTGAAGCTTCAGACTCTTCAGAAACTGTTCAATCAGAAAAGGCTTGCCATAATTAAACCCTGCAAAAGCAATTTTGATTCTATTTGAGACAATTACTATAAATTCGAAAAAAAAATGATCACACTAAAAAAATAAATCAAGAAAATATTAAATGTGGCTTGCCATTAATCTGATCACTGAAAATTAAATTTTAAAATATATTTTTTTGAGATATTTGAGCCAATTTATTGGCAAGCCAAAGACCTATTGGTTTAAAGTCAAAGCTCTCAACCACTAGGCTAAAATATAATGCATATTTTAAAATATTAGGAAAATAATTGAAATATTGAAGTCAATTGTTCCCTCATAATTTTATAATTTCTCTTATACGAGATATGTAAATTAGTCATTTATCTGTTCTAAAAATTATTTTTGCCCTACATTTTTATCCTAATAGGTAAATTTACCTCTATGGACAAAAAGGTTGGTTCTGCCTCTACTAGTAGGACCCAAAAGGAAGATTATTTGATTGAGATTAAGCTTAGTTTAATTTTTTTAGAGGCATTTATATATATATATATTATATAATTTTTATAAACTTATATATTAACCTTTAAATTTTAATATTTATATGCATAACAGTTAAATCTTTAACACCACATCAAAAGTATCACTATTATTATCTTTTTAAAAGTAAATTCATAGAAAAAAATATTAGAAATATAAATATTAAATTTTAGATATTAGATAATTGTGTGATATGTATGTAAATATTCTTTTTTAAATGTTTGTTATTTATAAAATAATTTTGATTTATAATAATTTTTTTTAAAATACTCGTTTATATACATATTTATTTTTTAATTTTATGAACGTACTGATTAAAGTGTGAATTAAATTTTTAGAATAAAGTACCATAATTATATATATATATATATATATATATATATATATATATATATATATATATATATATATATATATATATATATATATGTAATAAGAATATTTGTTTATCAAATAATTTTAAAAGTGGCTATTCACAGTACAACCAATTAAACTCATATAAACCACAATAATATTGATGCAAGCTTGCTCCACTTTAGGTTCTTTCAGACAAAATTTATAAAATATAATTTACAAGTCATGATGTTTTTTTTTTATCCAAAACTATTTTTTAGAGCTAAATTATGAGAAAAATTGCATTAAAATATTTAGGAAAATTTATATACATAGTACACAATTCTTATGCATTTACATATCTAACACCCAAAATTTGATATTTACAAATATAACACATTTCTTATACTTCAAAAAGTAAATTTTACTTCAAAAATTAAGAAAAGTGCTATTTTTATTATAATAATAAAGATTTTGGTATTATATATATATAAAGTGTTAGATATGTAAATACATAAAGTTTGTGCTATACAAAT
Organism: Cymbidium sinense; assembly: GCA_021442155.1. Lineage (NCBI taxonomy): Eukaryota > Viridiplantae > Streptophyta > Magnoliopsida > Asparagales > Orchidaceae > Cymbidium > Cymbidium sinense. The sequence continues at coordinate 28,347,947 of CM038226.1, read as the reverse complement.
ATTTATTTAAAGAGCACCCCCTATCAATGTAATAGCTTGTTCTTTTCTTGGTACATTTGAGTTAATTCAGTTGCGAACTTATACACATAACATATATGCAAGTGCTTTAACCTAAATTCTCTTGATTGAAAACATAAATTATTGACTATTATACTAAGTTAAGATATCTTACACAGTAATTTATCTTTTTACATAATAATAATAATAATAATAATAATAATAATAATAATAATAATAAATTGAATGGAATGAAATCTCACATCAAATAGTAACTTTAAAAAGCTAATAATGTGAAGGTTGATAAATTTTTTTGAACTTATTTTTGTGTAATTTCAAATTTGAAGCTAAATGAGGACCTTTTACATTTAAAGTTACTAATTATGAATGCTTTTTTTTCTCAAATTAAAAAGGTTATATTTTGTAAATGACATAAAAAAAAAATAAAATACAAAAATTAATTTCAAACAAACCATTAGTCTACATAACGATAAGTGTAAAGCACTCACCCCATCCATGTGGCACATCCTATGACCATCAAATAATAGTACTTAATTTAAAATTAAGAAAAAAAAAAGGTTTTCGAATTTTAAAAAGCTAACATCACATTATATATCTTTGTTCTTTTAAAATTTAATGAGAAAATAGACATCTTAAAATTGAAATAAAGTAATTTTTAAATACTTAACCATCAATATATATATATATATATATATATATATATATATATATATATATATATATAATTATTCTTAAATTTAAATAATGAATAATGAATAATGTGTTTCTTACATCTTTAATATAAATTTAATACCATAACTTCTTTATTTAAACACTTAATTATCAATTAGGCATATTAGATATTTTATTAATGGCTTAATTATTAATTATGAATGTCAAATATTTTATTAATACATACTTATATTTGTTATAGGATATTAAATATAATTATAAATTTAAAAATAACTATATGTAAACTCATTTTGATAAATACATGATAAGGAATATTCAATATTGTATTAAAATAGACTAAAGCATGCTTATCATTAGAGCTCTAGAAGTGGCATAAAGAGAGTTTGAAATAAAGTGCCCAAATCCCACTCTCATTCTCTGCCACGCATCACATGCCATGCCAAGGAATGTCAATTATCGACGTTTACACCTTACTCGGATGGAATTTTAGTAGCTTCATCAACTGAGCCCCCACTTCAGCTCTCACTTCCTTATCACACACACCACTTTATATACATAAATATATACAGACAAGCAAAATTCTAATAGAATACTAATGAAGAATGGCTTCAGCACTGATTTCAAAACATATAGCATCATAAGCATATTCTATTCTCAAGCTTGCAGATAGATCTAAAAACAGTAGTAAAACTACAGAAGCTTTTTCCGTAATAGATTCTCACAAATATCAAGAGTGGAAAATGGACAAGTAAAAGGAGATAAACTGCATGAGGCTACAATTTTCTCTATGGCCTAAAGAAGAATATAGCCATTCCATCATGCTCTCTTTACAGCTCTCCAGTAATTTGGTTCATTATTGTTCATTTTCAGTATATATCCCTGCGCAAGAAGCCACTAACTTTATGTGATTCTTATGCTTATTTGGCAATGCATTTTAGTTCTTTTTTTTTTTTCTTAAAAAATCCTGCAATAAATATATTGAATTACAGATACTTCTCTATTGAGTTTTGTGGTCACAAACAATACACTTGAAAAGCAACTTAAAATGATTGTAATTTCATTTTTCTATAGCATTAAAACAACACGATTATTAGACAAAGTCTTCAGTTACTTTCAGCTCAGAAAAGCTCCCTCCCACACACACACACACACTGATCATTCTTCAGCTTCATATATTTATTCCTCCTCCATCTCCTTTATTCCCATGAGGACCAAATTCCTATCAATAGCAGGCCGTATCACCACCTTTTGTTTTCAGCTGGTCCTCTTCACTATATTAAAAGAACCTCAAGACCTTTGAAAAATCATCCAGCTTCTTCTATTTATATGACCAGACTTCAGTTTCCCTTCGCTGAACTGAAACAAGCCACATCTCAGTTACCAGAAACCAACTCTGTTCTTCTACTTCTATCACTGCTTTCTTATTTTCTCAACCAAGAATATAGCTTGAAGCTATCGATTTTTCTACAAGGCTTGCTTCATGATTCTATTATGTTCTTAACCTCTGCCATTTTTGACTTTGATGAAATCTTTCCATAATTACATTGATGAGTTGACCGCTCACTCCATTCCAGCATTAGCTACTTTTTTGCTATTATAAGAATTCCAAGTCCTCCTATGGTGTGCGAGCTCACATCAGGTGACCAGAAGATACCTTCAGTACTGGAACTCAAACTCGATGAGGAAGCTATGAGATCAAATAATTCAAAGAGAATTTGGGTTCCTGGACCTTTGATCATTGGAGCAGGACCATCTGGCCTAGCCATTGCGGCATGCCTGAAGGAGAAAGGCGTTCCGTCCCTGATTCTCGAGAAGGAAAATTGTGTCGCCTCATCATGGAGGATGAGGACCTATGAGCGCCTGAAGCTGCATCTGCCAAAGCATTTATGTGAGCTGCCACTCATGCCATTTCCGCCGGACTTTCCAGTCTATCCAACAAAGCAGCAGTTCATAAACTACTTGGACTCCTACATCAAGCGCTTCTCAATAAGACCTTTATTCAGGATGGCAGTTCGTAAGGCGGAGTATGATAACAGCATTGGTTTCTGGAGGATTAATGCTGGCGATGACTGGGAGTTTGTATGTAGATGGCTTATAGTTGCTACCGGAGAGAATGCAGAGGCAATGATACCTGAGATTCAGGGCATGCCCGAGTTCAAAGGACGGCTTTTGCACACTAGCTGTTATAAAAAGGGAGATGATTTTAGCGGAGAAAGAGTTTTGGTTGTTGGGTGTGGAAACTCAGGCATGGAGGTTTGTCTGGATCTTTGCAACAATCATGCAAAAGCCTCCATGGTTGTCAGAGATGAGGTGAGTTGACTTCATCTTCATCACTCTCAAACTTCCATTTCTGGAGTTAGCACAGAATTTCCTATGATGCTTTAAAAGTGGGCAGATTATATTCAATATCAAAGTCTCTCTCTCTCTCTCTCTCTCTCTCTCTCTCTCTCTCATTTGAGTTTCCTCCACTGCTGCTCTTGATTAAGTAAAACTGATTTCATTGGCCAACTAAATTCCTTCAGAATATCTCCTAATTTCGTTCATGTGCTGTCCCTTTCCCAGTACAAATCCCATTAGTTTATGGCATTCCCTTGTCTCTTTGCTGAATCTCCTAATTGCCAAGTCTTTTCTACGTAGAACTGTTCATAAGTTGGTTCTCTTCAAAATCATGGCTTTTTGTGTTGGTTTTTCACATCATAAGATCGGCTTACAAATGTTCATACGTTAGACATGTCTAACTTCACTATACCGCATGATCACCTTTACCTTTAGATTTTTTTTTTTTCCAGAGCACTTTATTAATAACAGAGCTTTTTTCAGCTTCACATCTTGCCTAGAGAAGTGCTTGGAATCTCAACTTTTGGTCTCTCGATGTGGCTATTGAGATGGCTCCCAGTGAGAGCGGCGGACTGTTTACTCCTCTTATGTGCACGGCTGATTCTAGGAGACGCTGAAAAACATGGGCTAAAAAGACCCAAAATTGGGCCATTACAGCTGAAGAATTCCACTGGAAAGACACCGGTACTTGATATTGGAGCCCTCTCGAAGATCAAAAGTGGCCATATAAAGGTTTCTTTCTTCATTAAAGATTTCCACCAAATCATATTTACCCTTAAGTTGCAAATATTAGCAATATTCCTGTTGCTAGAACAGTCACTTCAAACTCCAAATGCAATATTCTGTTTCTGCAAATAATTCAACTTTCACCAGGACAGGGGCAGAAGAAAATCTGCGTTAATTCAGTTCATAAAAGATTCCAGCTTGTCTAATTTTGGCACTTGAATATTTAGGCTGGTGACAATTGGATTTATTAAAGAAAAAGGTAAGGACAAGTGATCTGAATAATTATCCAAACATAAAATAGCACATTCACAACAAAAATCTCTATTGCTGAAAATCTTTTGGTTGCCAAAATTACCCTTAACAACTTGTCCAATTACCCGGATAAGTGCACCTATAATTACTTCATCCTAGCCATTCATTTAACTAGGGTGCTTTTGAATAGATGCTGATGGATTCAATTTTTATCCGCCCAAAAACAAATGAAGGGTTAGAATACCTTAAATGTAATGTAAATTGTTCTCAATTGTATGAATTCAAGGAGTTAAAAAATAAACAAGGATAAAAAAAACAACAAGAAAAGAAGAAGGGGGAATTTAAGTTCAAATAACCTGTGAAGCTACCAGACTCTAGCATAGTTAATACCAAATGCGAGGTCATCTAATTTCGAGGATCAACACAAGTATGTGTGTGCTTGTGTTTAGCATTCAACTTTCCAGATAAAAAATAAATGAAAAAAAAAGGTAACCCTTGTAAACAGGAAATAAATGACTATGCTGCTCTTTTCTGCAGGTGGTCCCTGGGATCAACCGATTCCTCGAAAAAGGCGTGGAGTTTGTGGATGGGAGGCAAGAGGAGTTCGATACTGTCATCCTTGCAACAGGTTACCGAAGCAACGTACCTACATGGCTCAAGGTAAATAAATTTGTACTCTGCTAATTAGCATCGCAATAAGCATAAAAGTCAACCGCATTAAATGCTATAATTGAGATAATCGTAGCACAGACTATGACATAAAAGGACCGTTGGCCTATAAGTAGCTGAAGAAGAATGAGATTCATACCATAAAAACATAAAGTTATTGAAACCCAGTGCAACTAAATCATGGGGATTAAATCTAGCACTCTGACAACCAAATACGTCCTAACATTTAGAATAATAGTACAAGATGATTAAGACTAGTCAGATATACTATTCAAGACTCCCCCTTACCTAAAACTCACTTGCAAGAAGCAGTACAAACAAAAGAAGTCGTTACTTCCACGTTCAATAAAATCTCCAATTAAGAGCTGCTTTAGTACAGGAGAATGGGCAATGATAGTGATTTCTGTGACAAGATTCATACGCACAACTATGATAGTGATCTTGGGGCTCAAATGCAGTAAGTGTATGCCTAATGCATATGAAGTATAGGATACAACATGCAACATTTCACAAGATTAGGTAACCGTTGCAATTAGACTGACCTAAGCAACCAAATGCTTGGACGATATAGATAAGGGAAAAGAAGCTTAACAAGAAGATAATTATGGAGCGGAAGCTGTGACTCGTGCTTTTCCTAGTGGACATCCATTGTGTGGCTAGCAGAAGATAGACAAATTGGTAAGTTTTGCCTATTAACCAGCTCGTTCACAAGGCAACCATCAAGGAGATGGTCCCCTCAACAAAAGTTCACGTGGCAGCGATGGCCACCCATATAGCTTTTTAATAAAATTATGATTCTGGGAAGCATTTCTTTATAAATGTAAAAGTTTATTCATGTATTCACTTTTTGATGCATTAATGTATAAAAAACTCATACCGGTAATAATTGCTTTCTGAAAGGAGGAGGAATTCTTCTGCAAGAAAAATGGATTCCCAAGGACTCAATTTCCAAACAGTTGGCGGGGCAAGAACGGCCTGTATGCCACAGGATTCACGAGAAGGGGATTGCTGGGGGCTTCCATAGATGCCCGCAGGATCTCAGAGGACATTGCCTGCCAATGGAATTCAAAGACAAAGCATCTTCCCATGGAACTTTAGATCAAATAATCTTTACCCTAATTCCTCCAGAAAACGCCATTCCTCTGGATAACATCTTTGTATAATAGAACAGTATTTCAGTATTCCCTTTTTTTTATTACCTCAGAATTCGGAAGCACAAAAATAGCAGTACTTGAGGCCTGGCAGAAGATCACAGATTTGTTTCTATGCAAATTGTAATGATGTATGATTTTAGCCTTTAATTTAGTCAGGAATACTGAATCATTTTCTGCATAATGAATGCTTAGGAGTTCTGCTGGTTTTTCCCCAGAAAGGAAACCATTAATTTTTTTCAAAAAGTAAGATTAATCCATTAAAGGTGTGCACCAATCTGCAACTTTTCCAGCCCGATCAAAAACATGGGTCACAAACAGAGTGTCCGACTGCTGTAAATAAATTAAAAAGCAAGCCTTCAGATTCAAGTTTGTTTGAAAAATAAGAGTCTGACGAGATGGATTTCCCTCACACTTAAAACAGATAGAGGAGTATTCAACAGTGGACACGACCACCTTGTTGGCTTTAAATATTGTGCGGTAGATACATAAAGCAAAGGGCATATATCATTTGAACAGGCAAAATCAACCAAAAGCCTCCTCCAAAACCATCAATATCTCTTTGATTATGAAAATGTGATCCTCACGATAACCAAATAAAATAATCTCATTGATATCAAACAAAACTGTATTCAACATGGTTCAAAACAAATCATCTTACAAATATGAAAATTAATAAAAGGTTAATTATTAACATATCACTAAAATAGAGGCTAATTTATATGCCACACGAAATATTCAAATATCACCTACATAATACCCAAATCTTTCAACCTTCTAATAACAGACACCTTTCATGGACAAGAGGGAAACGTTTGCATCTCAGGAGTGTAGGGAAAATGATTCTTTCACAATGAAGTTTGGATACCTGCTTTGTGTGAATGGTAAGATTGAACCATGACCAACCAGTAATTAAAACAAGGAACATATTAGTTTTGTGGGAGAGATGTTTTTGATGATATTGTTAAATATTTAAAATTGAATATTGTCGTTATATGCCATAGTCGCAAACAAGCACTAAGAAAATACTAAAACGACTGATAGACAATAACACCAATGGTTGCTTATGACTAATCAGAAAGCCTCCAATCAAATATCAATGAGTGCACATTTACAAATCAAATTTGCATCCTCCTTCACCATCCAATGAATAGTTAGCATGTGGCACTTTAAAACTCTTTAACTCTTTCAAGTGTCAACAAGGCGTTTGCTTAGACCAGATTCCAAAATTGACCAATAGGGCACAACTCCAAAGTTACTTTCAGCTCAGTGGACTAACCAGAATTGTACCAAAAAGCTCAGCTTAGGCCAATGCCGAAGGATGGGGTGGGTCCACAAGAATCCCATCAATGACTATGAGAAATAACAAAGAATGCATATGCATCAAGATCAAATTGGAACATGACTTCATGATGCTGCGCCATACTGATAGTTCATGTCTCTGTCACAAGCCATGAACTTTCTAGTGTAGAATAGGGCACCTAGTGCAGGAATTGTTTACTAGAGCCACAAGGCCGGTCCTTATCATACTAGACTACTTGATCATGAAGTCACTTTCCTGCATGGCACGCTAGGAAGATCAACTATTTTCTCAATCACTAGCATATATCATTGTACTTGACTATAGAAGTAGAGTTTCCTTAAGCCATAGCTTAACGTATTGTGTGGCACACACTATTTTGAAAACACACACAAGATAAAATAATGAAAAATCTATTCATAATTCAACAATTTAAATAAGAAAATATCCTAAAAGAAAAAATTAAAAAAAAAATCAACGTCTAACATAACATAAGATTCTTTAATATAAATAAAATTAACGGAAGATAATTAGATTGGAAAATCAATCATCATTATTAGAGAAAATAATTAGATTTCCAAATAAAATTACTATCACTGTAGCAATGCATAAATAGTAGGATAAAGTGCCAAACTTTGGAGCTCAGACTCAAAAAAAGCATTTTGTTCCATTTTCATCAAAACCTATGAATAATCATTATTTTCATATACCAAAATAGATTTGCCTTCTTCATCCATATCATTTTCCAAATTATAATCTTCTTCACCACACTCACTATTTTTATGACATTTGCAAAAAAGAAAATTTCTTTTTTTTTTAGATTGATCATGAATATCATAGATATTTTATACAACTAATTAGGTGTGCAATAGTACTTCAGTCAAACATTTTAAAAAAATCAGCCAAAAAATCAAACTAACAATAATAATGAGTGCTACAGCATATAATGCACAATAGCTCAAACAACACACTTGTCCGTATTTACCTTACTATGCCAATAGAGTAAAAGCTACATATCATTATAATATGAGATATAACGTGCGCTATTTCGCACTTTTGACAAGTATGATTCTTAGTATAGTGACTCACGATGCATCCTTGCAGTGATAAATAATCAATCAATGGTATTGCAATAGGGCAATTGCTTAGGTTTCTCTTTCAACAACTCCATCAAGTAACTTACCAAACCACAGTGTAAAAACAATGTTTCTTTAGGTAGCCTATTAAACATCATGACATTAATAATTCATGTCTAAATACTGAAGTCATCAAAGCCAAAAAGGCAAAGTACCTAAGGTCTATTGGATATGAGAAAATGAAACTATACAAGTTCAAGAATCTATTATGAATATGATGTTAGACATGCTTCGTTCAGCGCTCTATTCCACCTCATTAGAAAAATATGTAAAAATCATAGATTTAGCATAAGGAATAAAAAAGAATAATGCAATGATGTAGCAACTAAATCACAAAAATCTTTAATATGACTGCTGAGAGCTAAAAGTATTGACAAATGTATTAGAAATGTTGGGATTTTGAGTTAATAACTTAGCCAGAATAAGTATAGATTTAAATTTAAGTGATTTTAAAAACAAAATTAATTATCTTCTATAATTGAGATTAAATTTAACCTAAATATTTTTTAAGAAAAAATAAAAATATTTTAAGTGATCATGCAGCACTATTTTGTTATGTTAAAAGCATGATTGTATCAAAAATTTAGTGATCATGGGCATGTGGAAAGGTACTCTCTAATAACTTTCATGTAATTTTTAGTATTAATTATCTTTTGTTTGATTTGAGAGATTGGAGGCTTCTCTTTTTTTATGAGTGTTCACTTAAGATAAATGTTGACCCTATCTTCTAAATTAAGAAGTTCATTTCTCATGAGGTAGGTTAAATTTAGTTTAACCAAATTTTCCTTGATGTTTAAATCAAGGTTCATTTAGATCTAGAGTCTAAACTTCATATGGATGCAAGATCATATAGTTAATTACCCTTCTTGATTGCAAGAGGGCATTTTTGATTAAGGATGGCTATTTATGCTCGATTTTAAACTCAAGTTCAATATTTAGATTTTATTGAACTAATGGGAGATGTTTAAAAGAGATAAAGATAAAGTAGATTAAGAAGACACAATTTTATCATTTTTGTAATGCCACCAAAAACCCCATCCTACCAACCCCAAAGAGCTATAAGCCATAATGTCCACGGAATCTAATTAGAAATCATGGGTTATTTCCTCTCAAGAATCCAAACAAATCGAAGTAAATGTATGAAGATTTTGATTGTTTTTCAGTTTAACCGATTTAGCCTGCTTATTAGAATGGGAGCTAGCTTGAATATAAGTTCAATTGAGGCATACATCTATTGGAAGGCGGTGAAGGCCAAATTTTAATCAACATAGAACTTATCTTTATTATTCGATTTCGCAAAAGGTAGATCTTATGACCTAAACTTGTAAGCAAGGTACTTCAAATTAATTTTATTTAATGAGATTAATGGCTTTATGATAACCTAATGAGTTGGACTTAGTGTGGCTTATATCAATTGAAAAGCCCGTATCTAACTTGGTTTGCATGTTCACTCCGTACTTTTTAGCATAGATTTTAAAATTGATAGTTTCATTTGTTGAAAATATCAAATAAGTTAGGCCCTAGGTTTAAGAAAAATCTAGAACAAGTGTTGTTGCAATGAATTTAGGGGTTGTTTGTTTTGAAGGTAAAGTGAAGTTAAGTGAAGTTAATTTTATGTTTTGACTTTTAAATTGATCTTAGAATACATTGAAAGTGGTTTGATGTATTTGGGAAGTTTATTCCAAATACAATAGATCTGTAAATATTGCATGCTGTACGCATCCCATCTAGCCGCTTCACCTCAAAATACTTTACATTACATTTATTCTACCAAACAGAAAAAAACAAACTCAACTATTTGTAAAGTTCTCAACCAAACAACTTTAAAGTAATTCAAATACATTACACTCACTTTACACTATGGGGCTGTTTGGTTGGAATGAAAAGTAAAGTAAATGCAGGGGTTTTAGCTTTTTTTTGCGTTTGGCAAGATGCAAACTAAAATTTTAAAGTGATGTACTGTTTTGTTGCCTGAAAAAGGAATGCAATGTATTTGGATTACTTTAAGTTGTTTGGTTGAGATTTTTACAAATTCATGAGTTTATTATTTTTTTTTGGTTAAATAAATATAATGTAAAGTATTTTGAAGATTTTGGGCGTCGATTTGACGGTGGACACAATGGTAGTACGATTTCTTGGTGGCGTATGAGACTTTATATTGTAGGTATTTGGAATTCAAATTTAGAATTCAAATACACAAAATATGTATCGATGAATTCAAATCATTCTGAAATTTTACTTTATATCATGTCACGCCAAAAATCTAAAACTCTTTACTTTACTTTATTTTGATTCCAACCAGTAAATGCATTTGGAATTCATCAAAGGTTAAATTTGATGTATTTAAAATTCACCAAATTTAATCGTTTAATATAAAGTGTTGCGGACGTCTTGCCTCACCCATTGTTTGTGGCCGTAATCACTGGCCTCTTCAATTGTATCAACCATTCTTAATCAGCCAAAACCTTCAAAATACTTTATATTACATTTATTTTTACCAAACAAAAAAAAAACAAACTCATGTATTTGTAAAATTTTCAACCAAACAACCTTTACATTCTTTTTACACTGCATTCCTTTTTCAGACATCCAAACAGCCCCTTAGTGTGACATTTAAATTCAGGTCTAATGAGTTTATATCATGGGCAAAATGGCTCAATATTAATGTCATGATCCATAAATTAATTCAGAGTTGCTTTATCAACTAAAAAGACTTTATTTATAAGTTAAAAAAATCTTAAGAACATGCTTTCAATCTCCTTACTTAGAGCATATGACGCCAAGGTTCAAAGCTAGCAAAGGTTAAATTGCACTTCAGAAAGCATGTAAGAATCTACATTTAAAAAGTTTGAATATTAAGCCTCTTTTGTATATATGTTTTTTGATTATTCCATAATCTATACTTTTAATATTTATGCATATATATTTTAATATGAATCAAAGGTTTTTTTTAAATGATTTTACGAGTTTAATATTTCCGCCTTAAATGATAAGCATATGGTAATACATACATGCTCATAAATAAAGACATAATGTCTACAATGTCTCAACTATAAATTACCTATTGAATGTCTACAATGACCTAGATTAATTTCTTTTTACTAATATTTCATATACAGGAGGTTCTTCTGCATTATATTCACACACACACATACATGCATGTGTGCATGCGTGGTGTGAAAACAACCAATAAATGCTTTTATCATCATTAATATATATATTAGCGATTTACAACACAAAAAACTATGAGTCTATGTATTTAGTAAGTCTTTTTTAAGATACCTTTTAAAGTGGTGTACTTAGGTATGTAGTTATTTATTTATTTCTAATTTATCCTCATGGTTATAATTTACAATAGACAACTCTTGAATCTGTCAGATGCATTAGTTGTAATTCTACATGTATTAGGAGATATATATATATATATATATATGGTAAACTCATGAACTACTTTTGAACTAAGACTAATGACAACAGCCTATAAACAATGTAAACAATCCCCTTATTAGGACATAATCCCAATAAAGAGTACAAGATTTTGAGCAAGCTAGTGCCGTCAATGTCGCCAGATTGCTGCTCAATGGCAACCTGTAGGCTTTCATTGAATATTAGCTATGTGCAATCATTGACAATAAGCTTTTCACTCCCTTAGTCTAGATTGAAGATGAGCGGGAGAGAAAATCTCTAACCGGGTCTAAGATCAATGAAATGTAGAGGAGGTATTCATCCCAATTGAATCTATGATTGATGGAACTTGCATTCTTATTACTGGTTGATCGCAAAGAAGGTATGCATGTTATGTTCTCTCTATTTTGCATTGTGCAGTTTGGCTTCATGCAATCACTCTCGCATGTCCTTCACCTTTTTTTCTTGCGGGCTTTTAAAAGATGATATTTGGCTTTCAGTTGCTGTCCTATAGACCTAGTTTCATGCTCAACATGGAATCATGGAAGCTATCAAGCGCTAGCAATATGCTATGTGAGTGTTGACCTCTACTTCTATTCCAAAACTCAAATTGATCAAATGCAATGAGAGTGAAGGATGATGGATATATCATCTCACAAAACCAACTCAAAACACAATGCATACAATGAAAATTGTTCTACTCTTTCACTAAATTGAGTGTGTCCATGCTTCCAAAACATTAAAATTATTAGAGAGGGGCATCATGAAAATAATTTGAGCAAAAATGATAAAAACAACGAACAACAACAGTCAGTCATAATTGTGCATTCACGGGCATGTTTGAAGCATCAAAATTATTGAGAAAAGGGTGCCTATGAGATCAATTCAATCAAACACAATGAAATCAATAGACTACAGAGACATTGTTGCATGGATTTAGATCAAAACACTTTGATTATAGTTTAAGTGACCCAAACATCATTCATTCACAAAATGAATTCCACTGATATGTCTGTAACACTGAAATCTGCTAAAAGAATCTTTCATAATTAATTTGATCATATCAAAGAAAGATGATGGGTAATGAATATGACACCACACAAATCAAGCTCAAATTGCCTTAACAGTTGTTGAAATTGCTCAAACATAGTTCGTTGGCTAAACAAACTGGATCAATGCATCATAAATGTCTAATTTATTTAGGAAAAAAAACTCATATTTCCTAGGCTACTACTTGAGAGAAATTCACAAAAAGTTGTCTATGTAGCAAGTCTGATGTCACGATGAAATACACAAATGACAAGAAATTGTATAAAAAATCAATATAAATACTAACTCTTTTGATAATTTAATTAATTAGATTTGATAAACAAATCAAATTGAAATTAAATGCTATTAAATATCTAAAACCTAGCTTCCATTCCTATGCCAACTGCAATTTCCTCATACCTCTCTTGCACGCAATTGTTAAAGATGCAGTTATTCCCACGGATAAAAGAAAATTGCTTTCTGTCTGAAACTCACTACAACACAAGCTCTCCTCCTTCACTCCAAAACTCATGCGTACCTCTCTCCCTTAACTCACATACCCACTCAAGCACAAGCTTAGGAGTGTCAATTTGAGTCAATGAGTTAAACTCGATTATGACTCAAAAAAAATCTGTATGACCCAAACTCAGCCTATTTATTAAATGAGTCAAAAGCCTTAACCTGAACTCAACATACCTTAAGCCCAAACGTCTCGAACACAATCCAAGTGACCTTTGGATATGTAAATTGGGTCAAAATCAAGTAAAATTTAGGTTTATGGGTCATAAATGAGTCAAATTTTTATCAACTTAAGCAAGCAAGTCAATTTGGGTTGACATGTCAAAATCAAGTCTATTTTGAGTTAATGGGTCAATCGAAACCCCACTCAAAAAATTAAATGGGTCAGACTCTTAAACATAAACCCAACCCAAAAGTATATTAGGTCAACCCGTACCCAAATTTTTTTAGGTCGAGTTAGTTTGGGTCAATTGTTGACACTATTATACAAGCTGCATGTGAACCCCTTCTCTCCTCATAGCTTCCTTCTCCCTCTAAGATTTTCTCCAACCACAAGCCCCCATGCCTTGGCCCTCCAAATGAAAACACCCCAGGACTCTTCCCTTCCCATCACAAGCCCCCATGCCTTGGCCCTCCAAATGAAAACACCCCAGGACTCTTCCCTTCCCATCCATCTCGTGAATGTGAGACCCCTCACAGCTCTCTATATCTACTCTCTTGTGTCCCTCTCCTGCATTTCTCTCTCCTCTTCATGCAACAATCACCCATTCTTCTCATCGCCCACGAAGACAAATAACTCTCAACTCATCTTTCCCAACTCGACAACCAATAACCTACAAACAACAGCCCTTCCAACCTCTTGCATTATCTCTACATCCAAACTCCCCATCCAACCAATCGGGATTGCAAGTTTGAGCCCCTCTCCTCCATCTCACTCTTTGACCCCTTTTCTCTTCATTTCTCTCTCTAAAATAGAGAGAAATATCTCTCTATTTTCTACGTCTCTCTTCATCTCTCTTAAAAAATAAAGAAAGACCTCTCTATCTCTCATAGAATAAAAAATAGAGCATTCCCAAAATTCATATCAAAATTATCATTTTGTCTCAAATCACCATCAACAATTCGTACGTGAAGGTCAAAAGCACTCTTAAAACTCCTAAAATCGCGTGTGCGATGCATTTGGCTCGATGAGCGAAACCCATACACTTTTTTCTTATCATGATGGGGAAAACTTATAGGAGATACTCGCAGAACAGTGAATGAGCCCCATGCGTGCTTTTCTTAGCACAACAAAAAAATTCAAACATAAGTAATTATGCATGTTGTTCCAACGTGATGGAAAAATCCAATGACAAATCTTCAATGCATGTATCTCATACATGCCTTCCTTAGAGTAGTAGGCAAGCCCAGCATTCCCAACATGTACTCTTAAATAGAAAAGATGTTCGGAGGTTACTAAAATTTGCTAGTCTGCACAAGATAAAATAATGTTTTGTGAGACTCACTAGATAATATATAAATCATATAAAAACAAATCTCGACACTTTCAAAAATTTTAAAAAACATAAAATAAAATCTAATTTGTACAATCACCACCGATCCGTAATATATTATGCAAATGAACAGAAGGCACCTTCCAAAAATAACAAAATAAAGTATTTGCATGCATCGTAAATGATAGCATACTCATACAAATAATTTTAAGAAACATACACAAATCATGAGATAACTTTAAGCTCGATCAAAATAACTCAAAATGCATACAAATGAAACTAATATTATGTAATTTTAATGTGCAAATGCATTATGTAGGTGCGCTATTATCTACGCACATCATCAAAATTAAATTGTTTGCATGTCCTCCAATCAATATGTAAAACGCTCAATTACATAGTCTAAAAATATTGTACGGCTAAAAATTCTTAATGGTCATTTAGTGTTCTAGAGACTCATAATAACTCTAGATGGACAACTTTCAACTTTAACTTGATTCAAGTCGCTCTGACATTCATTAACTCCCTGGGCTCAATTCAAGATGATCTTCTAACTTGATTCACCTGATCTAAAAGAATATTAATATGATGTCCATAATATTTCCCATGTTAATACTTACCATTGCCTTTTAAATATAATATATCAAATGATTGATATGGTGGTTTCCTAGAATATTATAAATAACTGCAATAAAATTACTAATTCGAATAAAGAAATTGAGATTAAAGACAAGCCTGCAAATAAGGGTTGGTCCATTTACAACAATGTTTAATTTTTTTTCATAATTTTGCTTTATGGACAACTATTATTACTATATTTGGCTTAGCTTTTTTGTTACTTTTAAAAAATTCTAATAAAAGCAAATTTTTACAACCAAATATGCTAAAGTTTGGTGGTTATAAGAAAGGTGATACTTAACTCTTTCAAAAGGGAAGAAGCATATAATACTCAAAATAGATTTCCAACCAAAAATAATAATAATAAACCTATGTTTCAGACAATTGTTCTACAAAATTCATAAATTATTATAGTCACCCCAAACTAGGAGTGTGAGTCAAACCAACTCATAAACCAGCTCCAACTTGGCTTTATAAATGACCCGTGAGCCAAACTAGAAAGCTAAATTTGAGCAAACCTTGACTCTACTCGTTAGCATGTGAGCTAGCACATTTAAAGAATATTAATATAAAATATACTTTAAATATATTAAAATTCAATAGATTAGGTATATAGTTATTAAAAATATTTAAAATTATATCTCATTTTCTTATATGAAAAAATTCCTTACTAACTTTTTAAAATTTTCATTCTTCTTATTATTTTTTATAAGAATTGCTTGAATCAAAATTTTTTTATCTCTTCCATTCTAAATGAGTAGAATAAAACTCGAGCTCAAGCTCGACCTTGATTAATTAACAAGCTATAATTGACTCGAATCTGACTCATCTCTACTACAACTGTACCCCCAAACGAACACTAAATGCATTTGAAATTACTTCCAATAAACTGTGTTGCACAATTTACACATCACGTTTCCCAATTTATCAAAATCAATGTAATTGCACAAAACACAGAAAACAAATTAAAGGTTACATAACCTCGTTAATTCTAGAGAGATTATTACGTGAAGTCCAGACATAGCTCTACATCCGGATTCCAATAACTTAGGGTCATATAAGGCTCAGTTAATATATAACTGTAATCTATAGTTATGTACTAATGTAATATTAATTATACGATAATACACAACATCTATATACTAATACACACACTTTATAATTAATACACAATGATTGTATGCTATGTAATATATTATTAAAGTCCGAATGTAGCTTTCTACCACACATAATTTTTTTTTTTAATTCTATGGAGAATCTAAAAAAGTTGTTGCAAAAAAGGCAAGAACGATCAGCATAGATTTGGGACATTTGGCGTACCTTGGAACATCCTTAGTACTTCTCGTTAAACCTTGCTCGATGTCCAATATGTGGCCATCTACGAATCGTTCCACTCGAACTTCCGCGAGATATCAAAGTCGCATGTGGCATTCAACGCTAAAATTTACTGAAATTCGCCGGATCAACCGCGATTGAGCCGTCGAAGGCTTTCTGGTAAACTCCAAAAATATGCATGTAACTCACGGGGTTCTCCAGAATCCCGCCATAAAGCAAGCAAGCACCGGGGTCCAGCTGATCAACTTAAAGCCCTTAACCTAGGCATGGATTACTCAGACAGGGATGACGTGTCTGCTTCTGCTTACAAACATTGTGGTCGACGATTATTAATCCAGGCTGCCAGAGGCGGGGGACGATATACAAGAAAGGGAGATGTTGGCGAATGCGGGTTGGGTCATGGAGTTCACGACCATCGCCGGGATCTATGGCCAGGGTGGCAGCAGCAGAGCTCTTCTACGACTTATAACCCTTCAGTAAGGCCTTCAACCTCGCCGGGGGTGGGTTTCTATCGGTAGATATATCGCTGAGAATTGGAGAGGGAAAAGAAGAGAAAGCGATGAAAGTGAGAGCGGTGGAATAATTCAGAAGAAACAAAAGAAAAAAAAAAAAATAAAGAACACAAAAAAAAAGTATCCTACTTCCACTTCTATTTTAACCCCTTTTTAATTTAAATTTTGAAATTTAGTTATTTTGTACTTAAAAGTTACAGATATATTTTTTATTATTGTTGATAATTGCATATTTTTTAAATTTATTATGAACCGTATCTTATATATTTTATTTTTTGCCATCAGTTTCAATATCTAGGTTTGAATTTTAGGGGCCATATTTGCTCAATTGTGTTTGTTGCACTTCTTTTCAATGTTGGCTGGTAACGAATTGTTAGTTTCAATTGACTTCTTTTAAGATTATATATATATATATATATATAACTTAAATTATTAATTATTATTTATTCATTTTATATATAAACCTAACTACTTACACTATTTACATTACTTCACATGGAATCCTCGTTGCTCAGCCCTCACCTATGAGCTCCACTGCAATTGGCTCACCCAAATTCAATGATAGCTAGTGATGATGCCTTCCCCTTTGAGCCTCTATGAGTGTTGAGCTTACTGGCGATGATGACTTCCCCTATGAGTGTTGAGCTTACTAGCGATGATGCCAATGAAGCGCAATCAAACTTTTGATATTGCGATGACATAATGGTAATCTAATATAGACTCAGCTCAAAAATCCTATATAATACAAACCTTCTATTAATTATGAGCATGACGATAATATATGTTAGCTTTAATTAGCTATTAAGATAAGTAAAATTGAATCTACTAAAACCACCCAAACGAAATCTAAAGTAATCATTATTGTTATAGGAATTAATTTTATATATGCTCTAAATGGTGTTTTCACTAATTCAATTATCATACACATGAATGGTGACTAAATTTACTAAGATAAATGAAATTTATTTCATATCCCTAGCCTTATAAAAAAAATCTAAAATTGACTAATAATATTAGACTTATTTGTCTTATCTTACCTAATATTCATTAAACAAAACTATAATAATGGTGTGTTGAGCCGATTTCGAGGAGCCATACGTCGGAAATGAAAATCTCATCGAATTGCTCGAATCGCTCAGCTCGAAAGTTTCGAGTTCGAGTCGGATCATCGAGCTCGAGCTCGATCGGCCCTGGCCGCTCGAAATCCATCGAGTCGGTTCAATCCAAACGAACCCGTCTAAAAATCAAACGCCTCGTTCGTTAGAATTAATCTCGCCCGTCGAATTAATCGACGATCTTTTGCTCGTTGCCGGGCAGCGGGCTGAGCCGCGCCGTTCGCTCGCATCGCGAGCATGGCGAACCGGTTGGCTCGAAGTCGGCTCGAATAAATTGAGCCACATTTGCTCGAAAATCGACTCGTTTACTTCGAGCCGATTCGAGCCCAAATTCGAGTCGACTTTTGAGCGAGCCACGATCTTCGGGCTAATTTCTCAGCCCTAATAATAATTTGACATTAGCATTGCTAACTTCTATATACAAACTATCAAATTAAATCTCAAAAGAATAATGAACTAGAAGATTTTTTTTTTTAATGCTTGGAAACAACCACTCTAAAGAGCTATTATGGCTAGGAAGAATACAAAGAAAACAACTGCCAACTTGAACTTGAAAGAGCTTTGTGGCTAGGGATTCAAGAAGAGAAAGAAGAAGGATGCTATGTTAGTGACTATAAGGATGAGAAAGGGATGCAATGCCCTAGTTCTAGGAAGAAGGATTTTGGCTAGCGTACAAGGGTGGCGAAGAGAGTTCAACGTCTATAGAGGGAACAAGTAAGGGAGTGTGTATGCCCTAGTCTTTCCAATTGCTTAAACCTTGAGGTGGCAGAGGCAAGCGTGGAAGAAATCACATGATTTGCACCATTGATGGAGAAGAGGGTAAGAATTGAATGCATCAAGGAATTTGATCTAGGGTTTCTCAATTGCTCCAATTACGTGAAAATGGTCTGGTCTTATTAGATTAGACATATTCGGTCCTTACAACATGGTTAAATATCTTGTGAAAAAGATGATTGAATGTTTATAAGATCAAAATGTTAGGCTTCTATTAGCTAAGAAGAACTTCCTTCTATAAAGCTCTCACTCAATGTTCTCTCGTGAATATACTCTCTTATGAATTATATCATAATAGTTGTAAATAACAAATTATATATTAAATATAATGAATGAAAATCTATGTTAAATTTTTTAAATTTATATTCTAATAAATTTTAATCTTTCATGAAATAAGAGTCCACCTTTGATGGGTACAAACATCTAACCCCATGGAGCGGGAGTTGGTTCACTACAACTGTAATGTGTTCTTCAAAATTATGCTATGTAGATATTGTATAAAATATACATGATTCAAAGTAGATCATATAGAACAAGCTTATGGCTTAGCCTTCTTGAAATGAGATCAGATTGAACAAATTCTAGCCAAATTTAAGCCTATTGGGAGAGATCTAAAGATCATAACAAAACAAAAAATGAAATAAAAAAGATAGCAGAATAAGAAGAACCCCAGATTTATGTGACAAAAATCAGAAGAAAAAAAACCCATTGTGCCACTCTACACCAAGGAACCACTATGAAGAAAATTAAAGAAAATATAGATTTATTTTCTCAAAAATCTCTCTAGTGCATTACACTTCTAATACACATAATAGAGCACAATACTATATTACAAATAATATCGGATTGTGGTGTTATGGTGCCACAAAGCTAATGCTAAGGTGTAGTTGCTTTGTATTTTCGGCTCCTCTTCAATTCTTTTGCTTATATTAAATTTCTAACAATTTGATCATGCTCAAAAACACAAATTTGATAGTACAAAATGACACGAGGTGCTATACTTATAAATTGAAAAGATTTAAGTGATATATATACAAATTTTTTATATTTAAATATATAAACTAAACTAACAATAATAATTAATTAAATAAGAGACAAACAATTAAGTGTAGAGAATAAAAGCTTTACCTCAAACCCTAATGATTTTTTATTTGATCTATATTCAAAACCTTTGGAAGCAAGAGACAACTATAGTAATTTTGCAAATGGGGATGTATTTGGTTAAGATAAAGGGCTTAGATCAACAAATAAGGTAACAATTTAAATCATTGCTACAAATTTATAATTTAATTTTTCTTTTTAAATTATCATATTCATGTATTTGTGTGTGATGTTATCAAATTATTGAAAATTTTATAAAAATGATAAATATTGGTTGAATTTTTATTATGAATTTTTATATTTAAATGTTAATTTGAAAAATATCAATTAAAGATGATTAATTTGTAAATATAAAAGAATAAGAAGATTGTGTAGATAAAAGCCCCAAAAGCTTAATATATATCAAGCTGCTTGGCCGAGCAGTGGCTTCTTTGAATCCGAGTAGCCGGGAAAAGAGCCTCCCACACGTCGGCCAACACCGCCACAATGACGCCCCTGGTGTTTCTCCGGATTCAGTAAAAGGAAACAGGGAGAAGCTTTCCGAGATCAACGGCCTCACATATCCCCTTCACCACCACCATCTCCAACATCGATCGCTAGAAATCCTCCCTCGGATTCTCCGATCACATTCGAATCATCAATGCCACAATAGAGCCCTTCCCTGCCACCACCCTCTCCTTCTCTATCTCAAGCCTCAGCATACTCTTCCTCATCGCTCTGGTCGCTAGAAAACCATCCATCCATTGGTTTCGGCTGAGAAGCGCAGCCGGGTCTTGTTCTTGTGAACGCGGCGGTGGCGCCGAAAACCTGAGTCGATCATGCGGCGAGGGGAAGTGGAGGCGGCGGCAGCTGCGCGACACTCGATGTAAATCCCAACTTTATTTTAAGATAAATATAATGCATAAATAATTAATACAATATTAATTTTAACAAGAGAATAAAAGACTTTGAGGCTTACTTTGTCCTAATTTTTTTTTTTTTTTTGAATGTTTTAAATTAAATTAATTTATTTCAATTTGAAGATGACTTTGTTAACAATTTTGACTGATAATATTCTAATTAAATATAAATAAACTGGATTTATTATACGAGATGAGTGCGGTAAAAAGTAATTAAAATTTTTAGTGAACACATTTCAAAATAAATTAAATAAATTTAGAACTTTAATTAAAATTTTAATCAAAATATTATAAATCATTTTTTATGATTACACAAAAAAATTTATTTAATACAATAAAATCCAAGATCCCGTTCTGTGTCCAATCAATCAATGGAAGAGAGTAACGAGAGAAAAAAAATACATTAAAGAAAAAGAATGAGGGCAGAAGGTTGCTGAATCCTGATAGGTAGAGATACGGCTGCCAAAAAAAATTTTTTTAGTCCTACTCGTTCCGTAAAGTAAACGAGTCTAATATAAATAAATATTTCAAATTAAATTTATAAATAAGTTAAATATGAATAATTTTTTATTAGATTATATTTAGCTCAATTTAATTCAAAATAAAAAAAATATTATATATATATATATATGACTTTTTAATTAGAGCTTTTGTTATATAAAATATTGGCCTAGATTTAAATCATTCCTCTTACAGATTTTTCAAAATATTAATTTTATTTATTTTGAACTTTTAGAGATTTTGAATAATTTGACACAAATCTGATAGTTAAAAGCGTGACTTTGTGATTAACTTTTTTATACAAAATATTGGCCCAGATTTAAATCATTTCTCTTATAGATTTTTCAAAATATTACTTTTCGAGCTATTTTGAGATTATACGAGTCATTTTGAATAATTCAAAAGCATAAATATTGAAATTTATATTTTTAACACGGTAGAAATACAATGATTTTCAAGCATGTTGAATATGAAGAGTTCTTCGTTCAATATTTACACTAGTTAGAGAACTCTAAATTCAATTTAAATATGAACCCTACATAATATTATCAACATACATTTGTCCTCAATATTTGTGATATATTTAGAAGAAAATATAATACATTTATATTATATTAAACCACGTAGAGCCACTAATAATCAATAAACACAAATATAATATAATTGATTTATTTATATTTACATTAGAAGATTTATATATGATAATTATGGAGCATATATATATATATATATATATATATATATATATATATGCGTATGCGCCTGTGTATAAAATGATAAATATATAGAATGCTGATTTTTCTTCTATTCTGAATAAAAATTTATTTAATATGGGAAATTTACATATATATCACATAATTTTATGCATTTATATATTTCATACCCAAATTTTAATTTTTACAAAAATAACACTTTCCCTATGCATAAAAAGGTGTATTTCACTTAGAAAAAAATTACAAGGGTGCTATTTTTGATGTAATAATAAAGATTTAAGTACTATTTAAGTAAAAATTAAAGTTTAGATGTGAAATATGTAAATGCATAAAAATTGTGTGGTATATATGTAAATCCCCTAATATCTAATATGAAGGACATAAAGTTTATTCTTAAAAATATTTTATTTATTTATACACTTTTACACGGATGAAAGATATATTTCACTTTATAAAATAATAGTGATATTTTTATGATATTAGAAATATATGTGCTATTTATACAAAATATTAAATTTTAGGCGTTATATGTTTAAATTATGTGGTATGTATGTGAATACTCTAAGAAAATGATTTTATATGATTTATATGCTTGTATTTTAAATGATAAAGCTAACTTTGATATGTTTTGAAAAATTCTCTAGTTGAAGCATAAATCTTCATGTATGTTTAGAAATTTTGTTATATAAAATATTATAGATTTAAATCATTCCTCTTACAGATTTTTCAAAATATTAATTTTCGAGCTATTTTGAACTTTTAAGAGCCATTTTGAATAATTCGAGCCGAACACAAATACTGATAGTTAAAAGCATGACTTTGTGATTAGAACTTTTGTTATACAAAATATTGGCCCAGATTTAAATCATTTCTCTTACAGATTTTTCAAAATATTACTTTTATTTTGAGATTATCTGTATTTTGAATAATTCCCGCTAATATTTAATTCATTTATTTTTAACACGTAAGCGAGAGTGATTTTCAAGCATGTTGAATATGAACCAGTTCTTTCATTCAAGCTCGATTTATTTACACACTAGTTAGAGAACTCTAAATTCAATTTAAATATGAACCCTACATAATATTATCAACATACATTTGTCCTCAATATTTGTGATATATTTAGAAGAAAATATAATACATTTATATTATATTAAACCACGTAGAGCCACTAATAATCAATAAACACAAATATAATATAATTGATTTATTTATATTTACAATAGAAGATTTATATATGATAATTATGGAGCATATATATATATATATATATGCGTATGCGCCTGTGTATAAAATGATAAATATATAGAATGCTGATTTTTCTTCTATTCTGAATAAAAATTTATTTAATATGGGAAATTTACATATATATCACATAATTTTTTATATTTATATATTTCATAAATTTTAATTTTACAAAAATAAACTTTCCTATGCATAAAGGTGTATTTCACTTAGAAAAAATTACAAGGGTGCTATTTTTGATGTAATAATAAAGATTTAAATATTTAAGTAAAATTAAAGTTTAGATGTGAAATATGTAAATGCATAAAATTGTGTGGTATATATGTAAATCTAATATCTAATATGAAGGACATAAAGTTTATTCTTAAAAATATTTTATTTATTTATACACTTTTACACGGATGAAAGATATATTTCACTTTATAAAATAATAGTGATATTTTATGATATTAGAAATATATGTGCTATTTATACAAAATATTAAATTTTAGGCGTTATATGTTTAAATTATGTGGTATGTATGTGAATACTCTAAGAAAATGATTTTATATGATTTATATGCTTGTATTTTAAATGATAAAGCTAACTTTGATATGTTTTTGAAAAATTCTCTAGTTGAAGCATAAATCTTCATGTATGTGTTTAGAGCTTTTGTTATATAAAATATTGGCCTAGATTTAAATCATTCCTCTTACAGATTTTTCAAAATATTAATTTTCGAGCTATTTTGAACTTTTAAGAGCCATTTTGAATAATTCGAGCCGAACACAAATACTGATAGTTAAAAGCATGACTTTGTGATTAGAACTTTTGTTATACAAAATATTGGCCCAGATTTAAATCATTTCTCTTACAGATTTTTCAAAATATTACTTTTCGAGCTATTTTGAGATTATACGAGCCATTTTGAATAATTCAAGCCGTACACAAATATTGAAATTTCGAGCTATTTTTAACACGAGCCGAACAGCAACAGAGTGATTTTCAAGCATGTTGAATATGAACAAGAGTTCTACTCATTCAAGCTCAGCTTATTTACACCCCTAGTTAGAGAACTCTAAATTCAATTTAAATATGAACCCTACATAATATTATCAACATACATTTGTCCTCAATATTTGTGATATATTTAGAAGAAAATATAATACATTTATATTATATTAAACCACGTAGAGCCACTAATAATCAATAAACACAAATATAATATAATTGATTTATTTATATTTACAATAGAAGATTTATATATGATAATTATGGAGCATATATATATATATATATATGCGTATGCGCCTGTGTATAAAATGATAAATATATAGAATGCTGATTTTTCTTCTATTCTGAATAAAAATTTATTTAATATGGGAAATTTACATATATATCACATAATTTTTATGCATTTATATATTTCATACCCAAATTTTAATTTTTACAAAAATAACACTTTCCCTATGCATAAAAAGGTGTATTTCACTTAGAAAAAAATTACAAGGGTGCTATTTTTGATGTAATAATAAAGATTTAAGTACTATTTAAGTAAAAATTAAAGTTTAGATGTGAAATATGTAAATGCATAAAATTGTATATGTATAAATCCCCTAATATCTAATATGAAGGACATAAAGTTTATTCTTAAAAATATTTTATTTATTTATACACTTTTACACGGATGAAAGATATATTTCACTTTATAAAATAATAGTGATATTTTTATGATATTAGAAATATATGTGCTATTTATACAAAATATTAAATTTTAGGCGTTATATGTTTAAATTATGTGGTATGTATGTGAATACTCTAAGAAAATGATTTTATATGATTTATATGCTTGTATTTTAAATGATAAAGCTAACTTTGATATGTTTTTGAAAAATTCTCTAGTTGAAGCATAAATCTTCATGTATGTGTTTAGAGCTTTTGTTATATAAAATATTATTTAAATCATTCTCTTACAGATTTTTCAAAATATTAATTTTTATTTTGAACTTTTAAAATAATTTGAATAATTCGAAAATCTTGATAGTTAAAGCGTGACATTA
Source organism: Cymbidium sinense (assembly GCA_021442155.1). Taxonomy (NCBI): domain Eukaryota; kingdom Viridiplantae; phylum Streptophyta; class Magnoliopsida; order Asparagales; family Orchidaceae; genus Cymbidium; species Cymbidium sinense. Next base: position 28,322,388 of record CM038226.1, on the reverse strand, counting down.
GAGCTTTTGTTATCAAAATATTGGTTTAAATCATTTCTCTTACGATTTTTCAAAATATTACTTTTTATTTTGAGATTATACTGAGCCATTTTGAATAATTCGTCTCAAATATTGAAATTTTATTTTTTAACACGATAACAAATGACAGTGATTTTCAAGCATGTTGAATATGAACAAGAGTTCTACCTATTTCAACATTTATTCCCTAGTTAGAGAACTCTAAATTCAATTTAAATATGAACCCTACATAATATTATCAACATACATTTGTCCTCAATATTTGTGATATATTTAGAAGAAAATATAATACATTTATATTATATTAAACCACGTAGAGCCACTAATAATCAATAAACACAAATATAATATAATTGATTTATTTATATTTACATTAGAAGATTTATATATGATAATTATGGAGCATATATATATATATATATATATATATATATATATATATATAGTATGCGCCTGTGTATAAAATGATAAATATATAGAATGCTGATTTTTCTTCTATTCTGAATAAAAATTTATTTAATATGGAAATTTACATATATACATAATTTCTTATGCATTTATATATTTCATACCCAAATTTTAATTTTTACAAAATAACACTTTTCTTATGCATAAAAAGGTATATTTCACTTAGAAAAAAATTATAAGGGTGCTATTTTTGATGTAATAATAAAGATTTAAAGTATTTAAGTAAAATTAAAGTTTAGATGTGAATATGTAAATGCGTAAGAATTGCGTGGTATATATGTAAATCCCCCTAATATCTAATATGAAGGACATAAAGTTTATTCTTAAAAATATTTTATTTATTTATACACTTTTACACGGATGAAAGATATATTTCACTTTATAAAATAATAGTGATATTTTTATGATATTAGAAATATATGTGCTATTTATACAAAATATTAAATTTTAGGCGTTATATGTTTAAATTATGTGGTATGTATGTGAATACTCTAAGAAAATGATTTTATATGATTTATATGCTTGTATTTTAAATGATAAAGCTAACTTTGATATGTTTTTGAAAAATTCTCTAGTTGAAGCATAAATCTTGATGTATGTGTTATTGAACATCACTTATAATTAAAATCTTAATCTTTCAAACTCTCTTTTGATCATCATAGAGTTGATATAAAACACATTGATTATATCAAAAAAATAATCGATTCAAGTAAAATATATTGGATTAACTTCATGTTTATAGTCAAATCGAGTGTCTTGACGAGCCAAATCTAATAAGCCTAAGATCTCTTAGTTCCGACTTTATTTGAGCATTAAAATACCTAAAATATATTAGATGATCAAATGAATCATTTTGAGCCACCAGATGGAGTGGTTTGGATTTTGTATGTATTTAAGAGATGTCACTCACATAATCTATAAATAACTCATCATTCTTCATATGAGGGGAGTGAAGCTAAAGATGAGAGAGAGAGCTCTCATACTTGAAGAATCTCAAGCCATAATTAGGCCGTAGTCGACCGTTGACTGGCCACTACCATGCCATCATCAACATCTGACTCGCCGATCACCATCGCCGCCACTACCCGGTCAGATCCATAGGTCACCAGCCTACTACCGCCATATGACCATCGCTCGATCGTTGTCGTCGGATCGTTAGACTATCACTTCAAGCGAAGCCTTCTTCACTGATCCAGTGAAGCGTCTCACAAAACTACTCTTGTAAACATGTCGTTTCCAACTTTAGAGACAGGATAATAATTATAACAACTATTGATATAGTGAAATTATTTCTAAGTGGGCCAGGCCCCGTGATTTTTCCCTTCTTGAGTTTTTCACGTAAAAATTCTGATGTTTCTCAAACTTTTTTGCTGTGTGTGCGAACTTTCTTGCAATGCTAAGACATTGAACTCTCCTACTCTACCGACTTGAATCTTCCAACACGCAACAAGCATCAACACATTAATGTTGATTGGGAGCTTTGTTTTTTTATTTAGAATTTACTATAATTATATGACTGTCATCATATTTTCTTAATTTATGCTTCTTGTCTAACTTGTTGGATTTAAATTCATCCAAATAAAAATTTAGACATTATTTGATAATTAATTCTCCTTTAAAGGCAAGGAAAGAGCAAATTTGGTATACTAAAATCTTTTAATTGTATATGATGAGTAAAAAAAAATTAATAAATTGTGAAATGAATTTTTGTAAGGCCCAACCACCTTAGTAGGAAAACATAATTATAGAGGTTGAAAATCTTTATTATTGGATTGATTTTATATATCATCTATATTGTATCCATGCATCCTAACTTTGTTGACCCCTTTTAAGTAATTCTTTATAAGGGGTATTGTAGAAATCTATAAATATCCCTTAGTTCATACAAGAGATTCAACCCCTTCTTCGATGAGGTCTTATAAGAGCCAACACTTTTCATCACTTATATTTTCATAACAAGCAGTATCAAAGCAAGGTTTTCATCTCAACGATGACAACAATGAAGCATGACATCCAGTTGTGGTTCACAACACTAGATTTTACTTGGCACGTAAAGATGTGGGTTGTCTTAGCACGATTGAATTTGGATTATGCATTATTAATATTTGACAAGATTCCCTCATCGTGGATGCCAAAAGAGAAACAACACAATGATTGAAAGATTTTATCCTATATTCATCTTCATTTATCAAATCAAATTCTTCAAGACACTTTGAAGGGAAAAACCAACATTGCAATATAATTGAAATTGGAACAATTGTGCATAACAAAAAAAGTCTCACTAGAAGTTGCATTTAAAGCAATATTTGCATTCTTACATAATGGTTGAATGTATATCCTTTGTAGATCACTTAATTACTTTACAGAATTTATTTCTAATTTAGAGGCTATGAATCTAAGTATGATGAAGAAGATTTGGTGTTACTTTTGTTTTGTTGTCTTCATCATATACAATGTCTAGAGACATCAGCTTATATGGCTGGGATAAACTTATATTAGATGGAGTTTATGAAGCTCTATTGTCTTAGGAGAAGATGAAGCAGCTTGTCGAATAAACCTATTGCTTAAGGAGAAGGCCTTGTTGTTTGAGGGATGACTCAGGGTAAGAGTTTTGGTGTTGATACAAAGGGCAGATCAAAATTTAAAAATAAAAAATATTTGTAATTACTATAAGAAGAATGAACACATCAAATCTGAATATTATAAATTACAAAATAAAAATAAAAAAACTCTTAACTAGAAGTGAAAATAACTAGATTGAAAATGTTATGGAAGAAGCTGTTAATGATGGTGAACTCGTAGTAGTCTTTAATAATGAACCTTCTAGTGATTGGATTACTGATTTGGATTTCAAATTTCATATGTGTCCTAATAGGGACTAGTTTTCAACATATGCATCTTATGCATATGAGTGAAAATGGGATGGCTGAATCAAGCAAAAAATAATTTCTTAATCGACAAAATAGTACTAAATTGAAGTTTTGTGAGCATTGTGTTTCTGAGAAAAAAAGAGAGAGAGTTAAGTTTAGCATATGCATTCATAGTACTGAGAAATGCTTAACTACATATATTATGATCTTTTCAAACCATTTATAGTACCGTCCAAAGGTGGTGTCAGATTATGATGTCAATTATTGATGATTTCTCTAAAAGATTAGGCATTTTTGAAATAGAAAAGTAATGTGCTTGTTACTTTCAAAGAGTAAAAAATAATAATCGAGAAGCAAAATGAAAGGTAAATTAAACATCTCCACACTGATGATGGATTGGAGTTTTATTCAATAGGATTTAATTTCTCTTGTAAATTAGAATGTATTTTGAGGGACATAATAGTTCAACATACTTCACTACAATGATGTATATGAGAAAATGAATAGAACAATAATAAAGATGGTGCATTGTATACTCTCAGATACTAAGCTACCCAAGTCATTTTGGGCTGAAGTTGCTTCTACAATCTACAACTTGGTGAACCACTCTCCTTTAATTGCTACTATCAAGATGAGTATGTAGGAAATTTGGTCAAGTAAGCTTGTAGATTGTTTTAAATTAAAGTTTTTTTGCAGTCACACTTATGGACATATTAATAATGGTAAATTGAAAAGAGGGTTAAATTTATCATAGGCATTCATAATACCGAGGGAATGCTTGACTATATATATTATGATCTCTTCAAGCCATTTATAGTACCATCCAGAAGGTGATGTCAGATATATGCTGTCAATTATAGATGATTTCTCTAAAAAGATTAGGCCTTCTTGAAACAAAAAAAGTGATGTATTTGTTACTTTCAAAGAGTAAAAAACTATAATCAAGAAGCAAATGAAAGGTAAATTAAACATCTCCACACTTTTAATGGATTAGAGTTTTATTTAAGAGAACTTAATTCCTCTTATAAATCAAAAGGTATTTTGAGGGACTTAATAGTTCAATATACTCCACTACAATGGTGTGTTTCAGAAAAATGAATAGGACAATAATAGAGATGGTGCATTGTATACTCATATATTGAGCTACCCAAGATATTTTGGGTTGAAGTTGCTTCTACATCCTACAACTTTGTGAATCACTCTCCTTTAATTGCTTTTGCCAAGATGAGTATGCAAGTGTGGTGTTTATTTTTGAGATGGTGTGTCACCACATAGATCTTAAGGGGTACTTATTGAAGTGATCAGGTACAATATTAAGGAATGATGCACTATCTCAAAAAATAGAAACATCACTCTACAATGGACCTAATCACCTAATAAAGACTCCTAAGGAATGATGGGTCTTCGAATGTACCAGAGTTTCTCCCCTACTTTACATAAAAAAGTAAAGTAGGGTTTATTTTAAGCTAGGCCCGTTAAGTTCTCTATAGAGGCAAGCCTCCATAGTAAATTACATCCTAAGGAATGAAAATTCCTTAAGAACACTCTCAATTAAAGTAAATAATTAGGGTCTCCAAAGATTTCAAGGTTAGACTATCAAAGGATTGTTTGTATTGGAAAATCAAATGTGATAGATCAAAAGGAGAGACTTATTTTTGGAAGCCAAAGGAGATGAGTAGGGAATGCTCATGATACTAGGAAACTTAGTGAGCAATCCACACTATCCTATGGTTGGGCTTTATATATTTTAAATTGAAGAGATTGATTTTATTAAAGTTGGCATTTTATTAAAAAGCTAGGACTTATAATCCCACAATACAAGGATGTGAAAATGCCTAAGAGCTGAGGATTTATGCTTGTAGCCCGAAGGAAACAGCTACCTAAAATCCTAATTCTAGGGAGCTTTAGCATAAGCCAAAGAATGACCTAAATCTAAGCAAAGATGGGTATATGGTTAATCTCCACAAGAGAGGATAAACTACCTAACTGCTGGGATTACAACCGCCTAGAGTGGCAGCCAGCTAACTACTCCTACAATTTAAGTCCATGTAGGTAAGTCATATGAAATTACAAGATAGTTAGATTGTTATTATTTAGAAAGATGCTAAAGTCCTTAAACCCACTCCTTAAAGATACTAGAGCATGAGTGGTAATGAGTAATGACTTAGTCTAATGTAAATATTTTCAAATTTTATTTGTATTTGACACTTCATTTTGACAAAGGCTTTGAGATTTTCATATGTCTAAATGCATGATGAAATAGATTATTGGCCAAATCAGAAGAGAAGAGGGTGGAGCTCCATCAGTAGGAGTTTCTCTCATAGGTCAAGTGGTTTGCATGCGTGCAAGAACGGAGGCCCTCATTTTTGCAAGAGTGGTAGAAGATGTATGCATGATTTTAGACATACAACCATACAACTAAGGGGTTACTAAATCTTTTAATTATCTTGTTTTAATGCCTAGGCTTTATGTGATATTATGAGTTATTTAGAAATTTAATTATGAGTTATAGTTGGGTAAAAGATTTATTTTTCTCTATGAGCCTAATCACATCTAGGCCATACAACAAACACCAATCATAAAGAAATTATGAAATGGTATGCCATTTCTATTATGCAATCTAAGCATAATATCAATCAATTTTATAAAAAATAATGCAAAATAATAAAAGACCGGTGCGGTTAAATACCGTTGTACAACTCGAAAAGAAAAGATGGGTAGCCGAGCTCTACCCTTATACAACCCAAAAATGAAATAATAATTATAATTTATAAATGATAAATGTTATGGTGGGTCTTTAAATCTTCATGTCTCCTTCATTTCCTCCATATCTTTGCTCCTTTGATGTGGTAGGCTTCAAGGTATCACATGGCACCCCAGGACTAAGCCTTTTGGCCAATGTTCATCCTAATCTCTCATAGCACTAATCCTAATTCCTAATATAAAATTACATTAAAAATAGGAAAAATAAATCTAACTACACCTACAAAATAAGTGTTAGCTGTTGATCTCACTTTTAGAGTGAGCTCTTAACTTTTTCATCATAGATCTATGACACTTATAGACACCAAGAGCTCCTAGTCTTAAGACACTTCTAGTGATTAGGTAAACACTTAACATAAGCCTAGAGAATTAAAATGATTAGCCATAGAAAGAGGTTATGCCTTAGAGATTTAGAAAGGCTAGTCTACCCTATAGCCATAAACCCAATCCCTGCTTTCTTCTTCCAAACCAAACCTCAAATTCAAATCTGAGATCATAAATCCAATCTCAAATCAAATTATTGAAACCCATGATTAAATTCAAATTCCAAATCCCTTCCTAAGCCCTTTGATTTTATCTTATTGACTTAGCCTTAACCAAATTCAAATTTGCGGCAATTCAATTGATTTTATCTAATATTAAATTCAATCTCAAATCAAATCCCAACCCATATTTCAAATCAAATTCAAATCAAATGATTAAAACCCATGATTAAATTCAAACTCCAAAATCCCTTCTTGAGCCATATGAATCACCTTCAATGCTTAACCAAAACCTCCTTCAAACCAAATCAAATTTGGTTGATTTCTTTATAAATCAATCATTCCTTCATTATATTCACAAATATAAATGAAATCTAAATTCAAACCATTCAAATAAAATCAAACTAAATCAAACCAATCAATTCCCTACTTAAGTCCTTTTGACCTACATCGCTCAATTTGATCAAATTTGCTTCCAAATCACTCCAAAATCCAAGTAATTTTTTTATAAATCATTTATATCTTCATTTATATTCACAAATATAAATGAAATATAAATCCAAGTGGCCAAAATAAATCCAAATCAAATCAAATTCTAAACTTTAACATTTTTAGCCAAATTCTTGAACTTGGCTAAATGACACCTAAATCAACTCAAAACCCATGCATTTCTTTATGATTCAATCATCCTATCAATAATTATTCCAAATATAAATATAAACTACAATTCTCAATTCAAATCTAAGTCAACCCAAGTCAAGCCCATGTTGACCCCTTTTGACTTGAAATTATCATATGAACCAAAATTTATTTGACTTCAAATCACTTGCAATTGGATTTATATCTTCATCTTAGTCTCATATATGAGTTCAATTAAACTTAAATCAAATAATGATCAAGTCAATTGACCCATTTAGATCCACTTGACCCAAAGTGACCTAAAAGACCTTTTTGAGCCAAGTTCTAATCCAACCAAAATTGGATTGAACTAAGCTCATCCGAACCCCATATCATGATCATCAATCATCCTAGGATGACCAGCTATCTTGAATTGGGTCAAATCAAGTCAACTTGATCCTTTGACCAAGTCAACCCTTAACCCAAAAGAAATCCAAACTAGCAAAAATTCACCATATATCAAATTGATTGAAACCATTGATTCAAACCAATTTATAATTAATGATTGAACATGATCAAACCCTTAATTAAGCTAAACCAAGCCCAATTGGTCATTTGACCTAAGTTGCCCCAAATTAGCTTAAAAAACCAAAATGGGTCAAATCATGATGTGATCCAAATTGATTGCAACCAATGGCTCAAGTTCATTCTAAATCACTTATTGAACTTCACCAAGGCCATGATTGAGTCCAATTTGACCAATTGGTCAACTTGACTCAACCTTGCCTAAATTGACCTAAAGGGTCAAATTGGTCAAAATACAAATTAATTTCAAATTAAACCAAACTAAAGCATACAATCATTTTTAATTAGCTAATTGAATATGAATCAACACTTAACCCAACCCAATTTAGTCAAATTGATCAACTTAGCCCATTTGACCTATTTGAATCCAAATGAGCCAAAATCAAACCTAAGCCAAATTAATCAAAACCACTTGAACCAAAACTCTTCAAAACATTATTTGAACCTAACCGAAGTCTTGGTTTGACCTAATTTGACCAATTGTTCAACCCAACCCAACCAAATCCAAATGAGCCTATTTTGACCATATGAAGCTAAATCACCCAAAACTAACCTATGGGACCCTATGACTTGGTCTAACTTGACCCAAATTAGTCCTAACTCATTCTTAAACTAGCCCAAATCCATAGTGAGCCCCACCCAAGTAATGAGCCATTGGACAAACCCTCTTTTTGTTGGATCTTTACACCAACAAGCAAAGTTGACTTCTCCATCACCATGGCAGCCTCCAAGAACTCAAGTGAGGCTCCACCTAACCTATCTAGCTCACCTAATCCCCCCTAGGTCAGCCAAGGACCAAAGGAAGTTCAACTCCTCCTCATAAAAGCCAAAATCAAAAATCCATGGATTCAAGCCAAGATACCTTTGGACATCATCCCTTGGGAAACCTCCCATAACTCCCTCCACTCAAGTCAAGGCACGTGGAGTTCGACATGACCTCTCCAACACCTTAACTGTGATCTACTTATCGAAACAACCCAACCCATCCCATCCATCCTTCACGCACAATTTTGGGGTATACTCCCCCAATCCGAGTGGGAATTATCACACATTCGACATTGTGTGAGTTCAAAAAGAGATTTTAAAACTCCTTAGAGCCATTCCAAGCCTTCTCGAAGCCTCCCTTGATCAAATTTCCTCTTTGTGTGCAAAATCAAAAATAGGGGAGCCTTCCTTCTATCAATACTCCCTCTCCACTCAATCAAACCTTAATTGCTTTTACCCACACCATCATCGCACCTAGTTGAAGCTGAATGAATTATTTCCCAAGCTTCCAAGCTATCAAAGATAGGAGTTCGACCAAGACTGATCGCCAAATAGGAGGAGTTTGGCCTTGGGAGCAATCTACCTCAAATTAAAGCTCATGCGGCTCAATAAGGCTTTGTTTCCACCAAACGAAGCTTCCTCAATCATCGGAACTGCCAGTCATAGGCTCTAGTGAGGTAATTTCCCAAAATCGTGCCTTGTATGAAAATTGGTTGGTCCTTTTCGAAGAGAATTTGCATTTGAACCCATCCTAGCCATTGGATTCATGTGGATCCTTCGCGCGAAGGTGTGGGTTGAGTTTGGAGTGGATCCGAGCTCAATCAAGTGATCCATGGTGGACAAGCTCCGTCATCCGTTGCTCGTAAGAGATAGATCATGAGTCGCCCGTTCCACGTGATTGGAATGAATGACTCTGATTAGATCAAACATTAGATCCTCTCTTTTCTCCCCTTTACTGGGGGATCTGATCGTGGCTGCCCGATCTTAGATCAGACGGTCCATAGGAAAAGCATCCACCGCCATCCAAGTCAGCATGACGATGTGACAACTTAAATAGTCAATCTCATCGCGCCACGTGAAAAATGCACCGCGCTAGTTGCCACATGGCCCGACAGGATTAAGGCTTTAATTAAGCTTACTTAATCAATTTTTAAGCGTGAAACTTTGAAAAATCATAAGTAATTGTAGAAAAATTTTAAAATATAAATGAGGGCTCATTTTGAAGATATTTCATTGTAGAATCTAAAAAATTATTAATAATTAATTTTGAATAGTAATTTTAGTTTAATTAATATTCAATTAAAAATATAATTAACTTAATTCTTCCTTAATTAATCACCCAATTAATCTCAAACATTCAGTGAAAATCCTCCTCTAATTTTTTGAATTTTATTGGTTGCTTAATTAATAAAATTAATTGGTTAAGCCTTAATCACTCTCTTAATTTAATTAGTGATAATTAGTGAATGAATAGTGACTTAATTAATTATTTAAGTCTAATTACTTCTGTTGAACCCTAAGGGAGCTTTGGGAATGTGATTGAGATATTTTTCCTAATTCATTTCCCAAGTTTCCTTCAATTTTTGAAATTAAATTAATTAATGATTAATGAAGTAATTAATTGCTTAATTAATTAATTAATCTTCAAGATAAAATCAGAGCTTAAACAGTCAAATATAGGACTTAGAGATTGAGATTAAGACCTCTTTCTTGATCTCTTTCCTTAAGCAATTTCATTTCATTAATTGAACAAGCTTAATGCTTAACCAAATGGATTAATGAGCTTAATTAACTTAATCTAAAATCCAATTCACATCTAATTACCTTTAATTAATTTTGGGTAGCCTTTTAGATGTTTAATAATCTAAAGGAATTTAATGAATTAATTTCTAAACACTAAACTAACCTAAATCCTAAAACTAAAACCCTAAACCCAAAACTAATCCTAAACCCTAAAAACCTAAATCTAAATTAAATAAATAAAAAACTTAAACCTAAATAAAATAAAATAAAATAAAAACCTAAACTAAAACCTAAACTTAAACCTAAACCTAAAAATAAAATAAAAAATAAAAATTAAGATAAAATAAAATAAACAAAAACTAAAATAAAACTAAAAATATAAAATAAACCTAAAAATAAAAAACATAAATAAAATAAAAACTAAATCTAAAATAAAAATAAAAAAATACTAAAATGAAATAAAATAAAAAACTAAATAAAAACATAAACCTAAAAAATAAAGCTAAAAATAAAACCTAAAAATAAATAAAAAATAAAACCTAAATCTTAAATCCTAAATCCCAAATCCTAAATCCTAAACCCTAAACCCTAAACCCTATACCCTAAACCCCCTAAACTAACCCTAAACCCTAAACCCTAGACCCTAAACTCTAAACTAAACTAAAATATAAACTAAATCTAAATCTAAACTCTAAAAATCAAAACTAAATCAAAACTAAACTAAACTAAATCTAAAATTCTAAACTCTAAACTTAAAATCTAAACTAAAAAAACTAAATTCTAAATTAAACTAAAAACTAAATGAAAAAAATCTAAACTAAACTAAAAATCTAAACTATATCTAAACTAAACTATGTCTAAACTAAAATCTAAAAATCTAAACTCTAAACTCTAAACTAAACTCGACTAAATCTAAACTAAACTAAAAATAAACTCTAAAAAAAATCTAAAAATCTAAAAATCTAATCTAAACTAAATCTAAACTTTAAAAATCTAAAATTTAAACTAAATTTAAACTCTGAACTATATTTTGATTTGACCCAATTTTGTCTTTTAGGTAAATTATGGGTCAACTTAGGTCAAGAGGGCCAATTGGGTTTGGTTTAGCTCAATTAAAGATCAAGTCATATTCAAATATTGATTTTGAGTTGGTATGAATCATTGGTTTCAAGAGATTTGGCTTAAGTTATAATTTGGCTAGTTTAGGTTCATATGAGTTAAGGGGTTGACTTGGTCAAATGACTAAGTTGACTCGATTTGACCGAAATTATGGCACTTGATCAACCTAGGGTGATCAATAATCATGATAGCATGTTTTGGTTGGCTTAGTTCAATGCAATTTGGGTAGGATTGTAACTTGGCTCAAATAGGTCAAATTGACCACCTTGGATCAAGTGGACTAATTGGGTTTAGTTGGCTTGATTTTGAGTTAAGTTTGATTTAGTTGAGTTTATATATGGATTTAGGATTTATATATAAATTTAATTGCAATTGATTTAGGTTTGGATGAGTTTTGGTTTAGTTGGATATTCCAAGTCAAGATGGCTAGGGTTTTGTTTTTGGGAACCCCATATAGGGGAATTTTATTACCACAATAAAAGGGTTACAAGATCCTTAAAGGAGATAAACTCAAGATCTACTACTTAATGAGCTACAAATAGCCTAGAGAGTAAATCCCCTGGCTAAGTACAACCAAAACATATGAAAGGAAAAAAGAAAGTAAAAGGTACAAAAAAAGCAAAGGAGAAAGCCAATGGCCAGCCTTCAATAGAAATTTTTGAGGATGAGAGAAGTCTATGCCTCCAGGAAAGAAGGAACCTGCAAGAGAACAACATCAAATTTGCAAACAACTAAAAGAAAGAGTTAGCACATTAAAGTGATAAGCTCGAGAAAGTAAAACCGAATAACTTGAGAAGATTATAGAGAAATATGTGGAGAAAGGCTCAAGGAAAGTCACACCAAATTGGGGCAGCCGCAAACATGAGCATCCAAACTTCAAAGGAAGGGTTACATCAGACGTGCTACTATCAGCCAAGTAATGGGTGAATTCATCCCAACTATCATAGCCTACAAACCTGGGGAAAGCGGCAGCCAATGGATGAAAGTCGTATGATCTTTAATACCTTCATACCAAAGCATAACCACAAACACTATGGAGAAGAAATCACCATAAATTCGAATGGAAAAGGGCTGACACCACTCCTTTCTAAGATAATAAACACCTGACATGCTAACATAATAGCAGAAGTCGTAGCCAATAACACCCCAAACTAGAAAATGACACCAATTAGAGTTACCTGCTTCCAAGGCACAGCCACAACACATGGGAGAGAAGGCAAAACAAATCAAAGAGGTAAAGGGGTGGCACCACTCTCTTTTCAGATAAGACAACCCAAATAGTGCCAACATAATATCAAAATGCATAGCCCACAACAACCCTACCCAGAGGTTACCCCATAGTGAGGAAATCCCAATAAGTTCAGTATAACAGATGGTATTATCCACCATATTAATAAGATGAGAGAATAATATATGTGCAGTTTTAAAAAGCCTAAGAATTGATTGAAAAAGTGGAAAATGCCATACAACAAAGGTACAATTAATAAGGATAACCACATTATAATGAATAGACCATAGGTCCAGGCAGAAACCAAACACCTTAGGTAGCTGCACACCAGAACCCAAAAAATACCATTCAGTGAATAGGCAGAAAAAAACAAACCAAAAAATTAAAATCGATAGTGGGCAGTAAGGATAGAATCATTATAGAAATGAGCGAAGGTAAGAGTCATGAAAGCAACAACAATAAAGGACTTTGTATCTAGTAAAGTGTTAGCCATCCAAACAGGATCAGCAAAAATAGATGCTAACAAATACCGTAAAGGCTCAATAATAAGGTTAACCAACCAACAGTCAACAGAAAGAGAAAAATAGTCAGAAAATAGCCACAATAGCTCACCATTACCTGTAGATTGGGAGAAGAGCAAGCACCAACCAGCTCATAGAAAAATGCATCCCAACACCATACAACAAGGGACAAATTAGGTAATAAAGAACCCACATATAACAAAGCAAAACTACCAGCTAACCAAAAGTTGGGGCTACAAAAGTTAGAACCACCAATACATGATATCCAGAAATTAGGTGCAGGTAAATGCATCATAAAACATAAAACACAGAAAAGGAGTTAGAAATAATAGCAAAAAACCCATCTAGCTCAGAGACATAAGCAAAACATGGCTAACAGCATCATCCATCAACCGACTTGAAGATAGGGGGACCAAAAAAGGAGTGCAGAAAATAGCAAACATGCATAGAAAAGATGATTAGCCCCATCCCATCCATAAAAGTGAAACATCCTGGCAATAAAATAAATTATGGCTTCCAAATCTCCTCCTGGAAAATAGAAGGCAAAAATAGCTAAGAACTTCTAACATAAGGAAATCCAATTTTATCAAGATTTACAAGCCCCCTTAAAAGGGAAGGGATATCATCATTGGAGAATAGATTCAAAGAGGAGGACTTTGCTTCCCAATTAGCAAGAAAATCAGCACAAGAATTACCTTCCCGGTAGATATGAGAAATATGATAATCTTGGTTGGCAAGAAGTCTCCTTGTATGATTAAGTAAAATATTTCAGCATTGCCATGAGCTTTAAATTTAATAATTCAATAAGAAGGAGCATCAACTTCAAACCAAAATTTCTAAAATCCTTTTTGGAGGCAAATGAAAATCCCATAGTGCAGACCATTCAGCTCAGCAAATAAAATAGAATAGGGATGTAAAGGAGCAGCAAAAGCAGAGATTACCTATCCACTATAATCTCTTAAGATCCCCCCACACCCATAAAAGCCATTAGAAACTGAATCATCAGTGTTAACCTTAATGACATGAAGATTTATATAACTTTATGGGTAAGCTCAATAGCAGAAGAAGGAAGATTAATTCTAAAGTTAAAGGCCATATATTTATAGCCTTTGAAACTAGAGGAAGTAAGGAGGTCAGCTTTATAAAAGGACATAATTTTACATTTGGTTCTAGCAATAATGTGATGAAAGTCCATAGGGATATCACAATGCTTAGCATCATTTCTTTTCCATCAAATATATACCACAGAAGAGTAGTGGCAAGAACAACTTTGACATGACCTTTAGGGGTATTAGAGAAACAAGTTTCAAGAAGTTGCATGATAGAGAATGACCTATCGAAATGGAGAGTATTTAGCATACTATCATACTAGCTCCAAACCTTAACTGCAATAGGGCCATTCACAAACACATGATTCACAGTTTCAATGTGAAAACAACATTGGCATTTAGAGGGGAGGTGAAATCATTTTTTAATGAGGGTAGCATCAACAAGAATGTAGTGCTTTAGAATATGCCAAGTTAAAATCGAGAAGGAGGTAGGGATAGAAATATTCCAGATTTTAGAGAAAACTAATGACTCTTGAGATTTAAGTCTGAAGGAATGCCAAATATCCTTAAAGACAAAATCTCCAGAGGAGAAATTTTTAAATAGGATTTGATCAAATTTATTAGGTAGTGGACATATATTAAGGATTTTGTCACATTAGGGACAATGTAGATTAATTGATCTACATCCCAAGTATTTAGAGTAATGAACTAATTAACCTTAAGCCTCTTAGTGGAATGAGTATTAAGCAAAGAATTAATAGAACCTTGTCCCAACCAATTATCTTGCCAAAAAAAGGAGGATCCTGTGTTCACACTCCCAATTGATCAGATTTTCAGCAGCCCACTTGATATTACAAAGTCTTCTCCACACTTGAGAATCCCCAAGTTTGTAAGTACAAGTGAGGGGATGTTTCCCCTTACAATATTTGGCAAGCATAAATTGCGACCAATAGCTATGGTTGTTTCTAAGATTTTACCACATTTTGTATGAAAAACATTTAATGTAATCTTCTAATATTTTACAGCCTAAACTACCTTCATTCAAAGGCCCACAATAGTTATACCAACTAGCCTAATGAACTTTTTTAGAAGAAAAGGTCAAATCCCAAAAAAAATTGTTAATAAGTCTATTAATCCTTTTAATAATAGAACTGGTAGGCACAATAGTGGACATAAGATAGAAAGGCAAAGAGCAAAGAGTACTTTTGATCAAGATAAGTCTAGCACCAAAGGAAAGTAAGTGGAACTCCCAAGAAGAAGTTTTCTTGTATATTTTTTGAATAACATCATCAAATAAGGAAGATCTTTTTGTTCCTCAATATAAAGGAGTACCCAGATACTTGATTGGCAGGGTTTGATGTGCAAAGCCCATAATGCTTTTAATAACATTAATCCTAGATGATGAAATCGATGAGCTAGAGATAAAAAAACTTTTATCAGGGTTAATCTTCAGACCACTTTCCCTACCAAACAAAGTAAGGAATTTACACAACTTTTTAATATAAAGAGTAGAGCCATTGCAGAATATAATGAAATCATCAGCGAAGCTGAGGTAGGAAATGGGAAAGCCACCCCTAGTTTTGTAGTACATGTTAGGCATTTTACCAAACATTTTCTCAAGACTTCTAGATAGGTATTCCACAAAAATAATGAAAAGAGCCGACGAAAGGGGATCCCCTAGCCTTAGCCCATGGGAAGAAGAGAAAAAGCCAAGGACTTCACCATTAATAAGTAAGAAAACTAAGAGTTCTCAATACCATTCTTAATTAAAGTGATAAAATGACTTGAGAATCCAAATAGAGTCAGAATTTTATATAGGAAAGCCCAACTGATGTTATCATAAGCTTTGGAAATGTCCAGCTTAAGAAGTAGGTTGCCACATCAAACTTTAGCATTTAAATCATGGATCATTACTTGAGCTAATAGAACATTATCAGAAAAAGATCGGCCTTTAACTAAACCAGTTTGGTTGTGGGAGATAATTTTAAGAAGCAGGCTACTTAATCTTTTAGCCAAAATCTTAGAGATGAGCTTATTAAAAAAGGAACAAAGGCTAATTGGCCTAAAATGGCTCCAAAGTTCAAGATTTTCTATTTTTGGGATTAGAATAATGGAAGTGCTAGAAAAATATTTGGGGAGGATACTTCCCTTGAAAAAAATCCACAACAGCTTCAATCAAATCTTTTTTGATAATATACCAGCATTTTTGAAAAAATAAAGTAGTGAAGCCATCAGGGTCAGCCACCGAATCTATATTCATATTCTGCAAAATGTCAGCAATTTTGGCTTCCAATGATAATGAGGTAAGCATATTGTTCTCTTCATCAGAAATGAGATTAGGAATAACTTTGGGCAAGGAAATCTCATCAGACATCACATTTTTATTAAGGAGCTCAGTAAAAAAGAAAACACTAGAATCAATAAGCTCTTTATTATTAGTACACTAGATATCATCATTAGTTTTAATTTTTTTAATTTGATTTATAGCATTTTTCTTATTAACCATGGAATAGAAATATTTGGTATTTTGATCGCCATCAGATATCCATTTAGTGGAAGCTTTTTGCCGCCAATAGGTCTCCTCCATGTCTTGATACCTTGTTAACCTATCTTTGGCTTGATTTAATAAGGGAATTTTGGAGGGATCATTAATAATAGCATCTTCTAAGACTATAACCTCATGTTCTAACTCTTTGATATTGGTAAAAAGATTTTAGAAATAGTGTTCATTCCACCAGTTAAGGCATTGTTTGAGCCTTTTTAATTTGAACCACAGTCTCTTCATCCCGACAATAGAGTCATCATGATGGAGAGGTTCACCCCAATTACTAGCAACCACCTCCATAAATCTATCATCCATAAGCCACATATTTTGAAATCAGAATAGAAGATTAGAGGAGGGTTTATCCACATTAATCTTTACAGTGATGAGCAAGGGGGAGTGGTCGAAAAGGGTTCTACTGAGATGCTCAATAGAGGTAATAGGAAATAGGTTGATCCATAGATTGTTAAAAAGGATCCTATCTAATATTTGCCATAATCTATGGTTATTCCAAGTGAAATGAGATCCAATAAAGCCAATATCAGTAAGATGATAATCAAGGATCATGTTATTAAATTCCTCCATGGAAAATAGGTTAGGAGCATTACCACCAACACGCTCAAAAGAGGAAGAGATAATGTTAAAGTCCCCACCCACAAACCAGGGAGCATTGACGGAGGAAGAGAAACTAAGAAGATCTTCCCACATAAGCTTTCTACCATTCCTATTACAAGAGGTATAGACAAAAGACCCAAAACAACACAAATTATCATATGTTATTTTAGCAATAATAACCTGGGGTAAATCCTGCATAACTTGCAAAACAAAGGGACTCTTCCAAAAAATCCAAAATTTATTGCTCGAGTTAGCAAAGAAATGATCAAAACCAATCATTCTAGCAACATAAACAATGTTAGAAGGGAGGATAAAGGGTTCCAAAATATCCAAAAAAGAAATATTATGAGAACCAATAAATTACTGATTATGTTCCTAATAGAGAGGGTACCAATCCCTCTGCATTCCAAATAATGAATGAAACCATTTATTTTTGGGTGGAGGAACCAAATCGAGTAACTCTGGCAAAGTTAGGAAATCTAGGTTTAGAGGATTTATTTTTCTTCTTAAAAATAGTCTGAAATTTATTGGCCATATCAACTACATCACCATCAGATAATGATTGATCAAGAAATTATTTGGAAAAAGGAGGTGCATTAAGATCAGCATTGCAAGCCAGTTCATTCTCTTCCAGTACATTGTTATGTTGTAGGATCGGATTAAGAAGTAGATCAAGGTTAGATGAAGAAGCATAAGAGGGGTTAGAGTCTGGTAGAACACCAATACCTAAGGCAAGAGTAGAAACTTTCTCTAAATTTTGCACACCAGCCATTCCTTCAAGATCAATTGCTTTTCATTTTATTAAAGGTGTTAGAGTGGTTGGGTTAGAATCATTGGATAGAAAGTCGGCAACCATAAGAGTAGCAAAACTATTATTAGTTACATTAATGCTAATATCATTGCAGGTCAAGTGGTTAATCTCCTTAAAAGGGATGGCATCATTATGAACAGGTGTGGCAACTTTTGGTTGACCAGGATAAGCCGCAGCAATAACAGATTGAGGGATTGGGAGCTCAGGGCAAAGGACCTCAGTTTTTGGTAAGGAGATATTAGGTCCCAAAGCATTTTGTGATTTAACCAAGGGAGCCTTAAGAGAGGGAGCTGACTTAGGAATCACATCATAGCTTTTCTTAAGGTGTGGATGAACCACAAAGCATTCTAAAATCCCATGCCCATGAATTTTACAATGAGAATAAAAATAGGAAAATTTTCAAAACCAACTTCTTCTAAATAACTGTATTTCTCTGAACCTAGCCAAATTTCCTTAGGATATTTTTAATTATATCCAGCTCAACTAGAACCCGAGCATTAGATGGCCTGGTGTTAGAAGCAGTCGCCTGATCTAGTTGAAGAGGCCGACCGAACAACCCAGCCACAACAAACAAAAATTTAGGATTAAAGAAATGCACACATAAGTTGGGAAGGGAAATCTAGACAAGAACAATAGGTGACTCCTCTTTAATGTCAAAATAAGGCATCCATTTTAGCAAACGCATCTGACAGTTGAAAATAAAATACGACCATCTAGAAAAAAACCCAAGAATAGTCCAAGTCGTTTGAAAGCTGAATCAGAACATGGCGCAAATTGATCAATCCAACAGAAAAAATACCATAAAGCTTCAAACTATGAAAAAAATTTAATATTCTCCAAAGTGGGATGCCACAGTGTAAATTTACCAACTAATGTAAATTCAAATGGTTTAACAAGTCTTCCCACCACCGAATCATCACACATAATCTCGGGTACACCCTGAAAGGAAGTAGAGACAAGATCAAGAGACTCACCCGAACAGTTAGCCTTACTCGTAAGAACATCTTTAAATGATTTAGATGGCATGGAAGGGTTGGATCCAGAGGTTCCCGAGGGTTCAGGAAGTTTCACAGCCGTTGCAGAATTAGGTGGGTTTCCCCAAGGGGAAACATAGATCATATCCATGATCAACAGAAGCACATGTTAAGCAAATCGAAAGCCAAGCAAGGCTGCCGAGATGAAAGAGGAGCCAAGAAAACCACATGATAGAGAGGGGAAATGGAGATCGCCAGAGCACGACAAGGTGGCGGCTAGGGCGATGGGTGATGAATTGACTTGGGTTTGACTTGATTTTAGTTTGGTTTGATGATTGTAGATTTCATTTATATTTGGGAACATAATTGAAGGAATAGTTGATTCATGAGAAAATTAATTGAATTGGGTTTGAATTAAGTGGCTAAGTCCATGGAAATGGTTTATGTGGCTTAGGAAAGATCTTGATTAAGTTTTAATGATTTAAATGTATATTTCATTTATATTTTCAAATATGATTGAAGATATGAATTGATTAGAAGAAAATCAATCGAGTTTGGGTTGATTTGGATGGAAATTTGGCTAAGTCCATGAAGGTAGGTCATAGGGCCTAGGTTAAGTGCTTTTGGTTTTGCATTATGCCTCTTTCATTTTTAGGGGCATTGCTAATTTACTTTTCATGTAGTTGCATATCATATTGGCTCATTATTAATTAATTAATTAACTTAAGGTGATATAGGTAAGGGTTAATTAATTGACTTAACTCATACCCTAACCTAATTAAGACATAAAATCAACCTAATTTCTCTTCATTAAATCATATTAACTCACACATGGGGAAGAGATTAGGATTAGCAAACCTCTTTCACATTCCTTAGCCCAAATAAAACATAAAGATCAAAAATGGCTTTAAGAAATTTTGGTTTATCTTAAATGAATTTGTTTAATATGATTATCCTTAGGGCTTAGTTGGAATTAAATGAAATCACATGCTTGTGTTTCTTTATTTCTTTCCAATCATGCTAAATGTTATATGTCATATGATTCATGCATCCATCTCTTTCAAATTAATCAAATAAAAATGATTTCCTTTATGTTAATTTGCATGTGTTTGCTTAATTAAAAATATGTGTGGCTAGTATCACTATTAAATCTCAAATATATTTTCAAAAGTTTATTAATGAATGAATATACATATGCATTGTAACTTTAGTTATATATACATAGGAAATGCAAGTGAATATAAATTTAGTGTATGAAATAAAGTCTCTTCCTTACATTCATGTGTTGATTTGTATAAGAATGTTAGCGGATATATTAGTCTAGACATCCGAGGGATGCACGATTTTAAGTAGCCCTAAGGAGGTTCCTACATCGTTCCCTTGGTGTAGAACAATGGCGATGTACCTGCTTAATTTCATTCTTATGCATTTGAACATCAGAATTTAGAAAGAACTTTAATTCATTTACACAAAATAAATCAATCAAAATAAAATATAATTTATATATGGCTTTCTATTATTGTAGTTGTTTATACATCCATATGTATCTAAGGATAATAGGTATATTAGTCTAGAAATTCCAGGGACGCACGACTTTTAGTATCCTTAATGAGGTTCCTACCTCGTTCCCTTGGTACAGAACAATGATGTAGTACTTGCTTAAAACTTTTATACATGTGGATGTGTCCATAGCTAATGAATGAAAACCCCCTTTTTCTATTTAAAAGACATGCATTCATACTTTGTTTAATTGGTTGAGTCGATTAATCATGTGATTTAAAGTTCTATCCTTATGCTTTTGCATAAGAATTTAGATAGAGCTTTAAATTAATATGACAAAATCATTCAACCAAATGAAATATTAATTCCAAATATATTACTCACATTCATCATTCAAGTGTGCTAAGATACGAATTGCATGTATAGCTATGCTTAGGATTTAAATCATATGTATGATATACATGATGGAGAGAATTGAATGAACATGTGTTATGTTATAGTATTCATTCCAACTAATCCTAAGATGCCTTTGTTATTGAATGAGTTTATTTAAAGTGAACTTAAACTTAAGACTAATTAAAACATATAATAAGACATTCACTAAAGGGAATTGAATAATTAACTTGCATTAGATGTGGCTTAAGGTAGGGATAAAAGAGAGTGATTCTCTTTTTTCTTCTCTTCATAACATTTAGTTGTTAAGTGTAGGCCAAATGAAACAAAAGAAAATATTAAGTAAAATTTGCAAATCAATTAAACCATTTAAACTGAGACCACCCTTTATAATTAAATGTCCTTCATACTTAGAAAATCTTAACTCTTAAGCCTAGTTAGAACATACCACACAATCTTTAACACACATATTAGATCATGTCACCACTTATAGCTTTATGTTAGAGCTGTGTATGATTTGATGTATGATTATTTTGTGATGTACTATTATAGACTAGATGTTAGGGTGTATGTTTCGTAGATTGGATGTTAGGTCGTGATTAGCTTAATCATATTTTATGTAGGATATTATGCTTAAGGGGTGCTTAAAATAATTATATATACTCTCTTTTATAGGTTGCTTAATCCCTAAGCATAGTCTACATTAGGACAGGTGGACTTGGTTACCCATGTGCAAGGTGCTAAGTCCAAATTATTCATATAACTGCTTGGGTTGTGTGGTGTGTTTAGCTAACACTTATTTTGCAGGTGTAGTTTGATTTACTTTTTCAATATTTTAATGTAATTTTGCATTAGGAATTTGGTTAAGTTCTATGAAAGTTAAGGATGAACATTGGCCAGAAGGTTTAATCCTGGGGTGCCATGTGATGCCTAGAAGCCTATCAAATCAAATGAAGAAACGGAGGGAGCATGAAGACTTGAAGATCCCCCACAACACTTATCATTTTGTAACTTATAATTATTCTTTCATAGATCGAGTTGTGTAAGGGTAAAGCTCAGCTATCCACATTTCTTTTTCGGGTTGTATGGTTGTACCTGACCGCACTGTCCTATTATATTTTCACATTGAGTTTATAAATTGTTTGATGATTTGTTTACATTGTGCAATAGAAATGGCATGTATTTTTCTAGTTTATAAATTTTTTCTACCCCAACTATAACTCATAATTAAAATTTCTAAAATAACTCATAACTTCACATAAAGCCTAGACATTAAATCAAGATAATAAAATATTTAGCAACCCCTTAACTGGATGTTGTATGCTTAATATCATGCATGTCATTTTATTTCACTCTTGCTAAGAGAGGGTTTTCATCTTTGCTAGATAGAAGAAGGCTTGACCTTTGAGAGCATATGATGAAAAAAAAAAACCTATTTCTCTTTTGATTTGGCCCATAATCAACTTCACCATGCTTTTGGGCATATAAAATCTTATGGCCTATGTCAAAATAAAGAGTAAAAATCAAATAAAATTTGATAAGATTTGCATTAGACTAAGTCATTATTCATACCACTCATGCTCTAGTCTCTTAGGGTGTGGGTTTAAGGACTTTAATTTTCTTTCTAAATAATAACAACCTTGTCATCGTACGAAACATATGACTTGACTACATGATTTTAAAATGTAGGAGGAGTTAGCTGGCTACCACACCAGATGGTTATAAGTCCAGCAGTTGGGTGGTTTACTCTCTCTTATAGAGGTAAACAATATACCCACTTTCGCCTTAGATATAAGTCATGCTTTGGCCCTCGCTAAAGCTCCCTAGATTTAGGATTTGAGGTTACTGTTTCTCTTTGGGGCCAGAAGTATAAATCCTCACCTCTTGGGCATTTCTATAATCTTGTATTATGGAATTATAAGTTTTAGATTTATAATAAAATTTAACTAAAATATATAATTATCCTCAATTTTAAACATAGAAAGCCCAACCATAGGATAGTTTGGGATGCTCACTATGGTGTTTATTTTTGAATTCATTTGTGTGTGTATGTGAGGGGATACCACGCAGATCTGAGGATATACTTTTTGAGGTGATCTGGTATGACATTAAGGAATATTATACTATCTTGAAAGATAGAAGTCATTATCCTACAATGGACTTAATCATCTAATAAGGACTCCTAAGGCATGATGGGTCTTCGAATATACTAGAGATTTTTTCCCTACTTTACATGGAAAAGTAAAGCAGAGTTTATTTAAACCGGGTTCTAAAGTTCCCTATGGGGGTAAGCCCCCATAGTTAATTACATACTAAGAAATGAGATCCATTAGGAATATTCTCTATTAAAATAGACGATTATTATCTTCAAAGAATTCAAAGATAGGACTATCAATAAATTGGTTGTATTTTAGAAAATCAATGTGATAGATCAAAAGAGAGAGAGTTATTATCAAAGTCAAATGAGATAATTTGAGAGTGCTCCTGATAGTTGGGGTATTTGAAATTGAGAAGATTTATTTATTTGAGTTAAAATTTTATTAAAAATCTATGGCTTATAATTCCACAATACAAGATTATGGAAATGCTTAAGAGGTGAGGATTTATGCTTGTAGTCCCAAAAGGAAACAATGATCTCAGATCCTAAATCTAGGGAGCTTCGGTGAGGGCCAAAGTATAGCCTAAATCTAAGGTGAAAGAAGGTATATGGTTTACCTCCATAAGAGAAATTGAGCCACTCGACTTATTACCATCTGGAGTGGCAGCCGACTAACTCCTCCTATGCTTTAAATCCATGTAGGCAAGTCATATGCTTTTGCAAGATGGCTAGGCTATTATTATTTAGAAAAGAAACTAAGTCCTAACACACTCCTAGAAGACAATGACTTAAATCTAATGCAAATTTTTATCAAATTTTATTTAATTTGGGACTCTTTATTTTGACACAGGCTATGAGATTTTGTATGCTTAAATGCATGAGAAATTTATTATGGGCCAAATCAAAAGAGAAAGAGGTGTTCTTCCATCATAGGCTCTCAAAGGTTAAGCCCATTCTATTTGGCAAAGATGGAAACCCTCTCTTAACAAGAGCAAAATAAGATGATTATGTATGATGTTCAACATACAATCATCCTTGCTAAATATTTTATTATCTTGATTTAATCCTTAGGCTTTTATATGAGGTTATGAATTGTTTAAAATTTTAGTTATGAGTTGTTAGTGGGATAGAAAATTCATTTTTATCTTAAGAGCCTAATCGCATTCAGGCCTTACAACAATCACAAATCATAAACAAACTATGAAAATGCATGTTTTTTCTAATGCACAAGCTAAACAAAATATCAAACAATTTTATAAAGCTATCACAAAAGAATGAAAGGCCGATGCGATCAAGTACCGCCGTATAACCCAAAAAGAAATGTGGGTAGCCGAGCTCTACCCTTATATATCCCAGATTATAAGAAAATAATTTCAATTAAGAATGATGAATATTATGGGGGCCTTCATTCTTCATTCTTCCTTCTTCATTTCTTCACTTTCCATTTCTTCATTTAATTTGCTCCATTTATTTCTTCCTTTTGGCTTGATTTGGATATGCTTGCTCTAAAGGCATCACATGGTACATAAGACTTGGTCTTATAACCAATGCTCATCCTAATTCCCCATAAAATTCATCCTAATCTTAATGCAAAATTACATTAAAAGAAGGAAAGTAAATCTAGCTACTTCTACAAAATAAATGTTAGCTAAACACACTGTACAACTCAAGCAGTTATATAAAAAATTTGGGCTTAGCACCCCACACATGGGTAACTAAGCTTACCTATCCTAACTTGAGGTATGCTTAAGGGACTAAACAACCTGCACAACAAAAGCATTTTATATTTTATTATGATATCCCCTTTAGCACAACCCCAGAAAAATGATTAGGCTAATATCGGCCTAACATCCCAACTATGCACATACATCCTAACATCCAGTCTACAATAATATATCATAAAACAAGCATACATCAAATCATACACTGCCCTAACATAAAACTAGAAATGGTGACTTAGTCTAATGTGTGTAAATTAAAGCTCACGTGGCATATCCTAACTGGGCTTTAGAGTTATAATTCGCTAAGTGTGAGGAATTTAATTTATAAAGAGTTGATTTCTCTCTAAATGATTTAATTGATTTGAAAATTTTACTTAATATTTTGTTTTGTTTCATATGGCCTACACTTAACAATAAAATGTTATAAAGAGAGGAAAGAGAGGGAATCCCTCTTTCATCCCTACCTTAAATCACTTCTAAAGTAAATTAATTAACCAATTTTTCTTAGTGAATGATTTATTATATGTTTTAATTAGTTATAAGTTTAGGCTTATCTTAAGCAAACTTATTCAATAAGAAAGATATATTAAGATTAATTGGGATGAATTACTATCATATACACATATTCATTCATTTCTTTCCTTCATGTATATCATGCATATGAACAAACCCTAAGCATATCTATACATGCAATTTAGATTTCTAGTAGACTTGAATGATAAGTGCAAAGAAGTGTATTTAGAATTTAAATATTTTATTTGATTGAATTATGAATGCATTCCTTCTTATTAAAAAAGAGAGATTTTTCATCCATTAACTAGATACACATTCATATGTATAAAAATTTTAAGTGAGTATGGAGCCATTGTTTTTTACACGAGGGGCGTAAAGTACAAGACCTACTTAGGGCTACTTAAAGCCTAACAGCCTTGGGATGTCTAGACTAATATACCACTTTTCTTAGATACATGTAAATGTATAAGAAACCATAAGGATAAGAAAATCCATGCGAAAGTTGTATTTGATTCATGTTTCTTATTCATTGGTCATATCACACATGCACATGTATAAGAGTTTTAAGTGAGTACGGTGTCATTATTTTCTACACCAGGGGCGTAAGATACAAGATCTACTTAGGGCTACTTAAAGCCTCGCTGCCTTGGAATGTCCAGACTAATACCACTTTTCTCAAATACAAGTAAATGTGCAAAAAGAAACCATAAGAATAAGAAGTTATACAAAGAATCATATTGATTTGATTACATGATTTACATATGTGATATGAAATTCATCCTAGGTCTTAACATGGAGATACATAGGAATAGATTTAGACAAATGTTATGTTATTTTCAAATTAACTATATATTTGTGAATCTTATGTGAATCCATGCAAGATAAGAAAGGAGAACTTCATATTGCATATTCTATATTATCAACACATGCAAACTTACAGAAATTTATAATTAGCATGACTTTTCATGCTATAGTTGATTCATACACTTTGAAAAATGACTTTTGATTTAGTAGTGATAATAACCTCACATATCTAACTTAAATCAACACATGCAATTTGACATAAAAGAAATCATTTCATTTTTGTTAATTTTAAAATAAATGAATGCATGATTACGTATGACAAGCAACATTCAACATGATTGGAAAAGAAGTAAATGAACATAAACACTCAATTTCATTCATTCCAATTAATTCTTAAGGACAATCATACTAAATAAGGCTACTTAAAATAAGCCAAAATTCTTTAAAGCTATTTCATCTTTATGTTTGATTTGAATTAGGTAATGTGAGAGAGGTTTGCTAGTCCTAATCCCATTCCTTATGTGTGAGTTAATTTTAGTTCAATGAAGAAGTAATTAAGTTGATTTTATGATTTAGTTAATTTAAGGTATCACCTTAAGTTAATTGAACAAACAACTATGAGCTAATAGGATATACAACCACATGAAAATTAAATTTTCAATGCTCCTAAGAAATGAAAGGGGTTAACACATAAATGGTTAATTAATTAAACTTAAGGAGCTCACTTAACTATTCTTATGGTTTTCTCACACATGTGAGCTAACCATAATTTCATTATCTCTCACTTTAGATTATTGAATACCCAAAGAACTACCCAAGATTAGAAAGAGAAATTAGTTTCAATTGGATTAATTAAGTTCATTAATTAGTTAATTAAGTCTTAATTAATTATAACCAATCAAAATGAGATGGGCTTATAGAAAGAGGAAAAGAAAGGAGTCCAAGTCTCAATCTCTAAATCTTCTCAATTAATTAGTCAAGGTTCAGTTTATGAATTGGATTTTTGATTAATCTTGTCAATTAATTAATTAAGGGGTGTTAATTAATTAATTACTTAAGGGATTAGGGAAGATTTAAGGAAAAGATTAGATGTGGGAGTCCCAATCCATTTCCCTAGACATCATCATCATCATTAATAGAGGTAACAAGCTTAATTAATTGATTAATTTACTATTTATTTGCTTAATTATCACTAATTATATTGGGAGAGTGATTATGACTTAATCCATTCATTTCCCTAATTAAGCAACCAATAAAATCTTAAAAAAATAGAGGAGGTAGAGATCATCCCCATAAACATTCATAGAAAGTTGGAGATCAATTGGATGATTAATTAGAAAGAAATTAGGTTAATTACATATCTAATTAAACCTTAATTAAGCCAAATTCACTGTTCAAAATCAATCAATGATAATTTTTCTGAATTCTGCATTGCAATATCTTTAAAATGAGCATAAGTGTGCATTTTTTGGAATTTTCTCCATTTAGTTATGAATTTAGGAAGTTTCAGGATTAAAAATAAATTAATTAACCCCATTTAGAGCCTTAATCCCATCAGGCCACATGGTGGCTGACGCGGCGTGCTTTCCATCTGGAACGACAGGATTCACTATTTAAGTTATCATCCGAGTGTTGACTTGGATGGCGGTGCATGCATCATCTCTATGGACCATTCGATCTAAGATCAGACTGCCATGATCAAACTCGTAGTTTCAAAGGATTAAACAGAGGGGGCTAAGCGTGATTTGATCAGGACCGTTCATCCCAATCATGCAGGATAGATAGTCCATGATTTATCTTCTCCCAAGGGACGAAGGATGGCTACCGTCCATTAATGGCCGCTCGATCCGAGCTCACCCATGCTCGGATGGAGATGAAAATGATCCCACACTTCTGGGGAAGTGAGACAATCAAATCCAATGGTGGAAAATGCATGCCATGAAAATTTATTTCACAAAAGACCAACTATTTTCATTCAAGGATCAGTTTCAATGACATACCTTACTAGAGCTTGTGACTAGTGGTTCCAATGATTGAGGAAACTTCGTTTAGTAGAAACGAAGCCCTGTTGAGCTGCATGAGATTTGACTCGGTGTGGTTTGCTTGGGAGACCAAGGTGCTAGATGAAGGTGATCAGGCTTGATTGAACTCCACCCTTCAATTGTCGGGAAGCTTGGGAAAGGATTCGTTCTTGCTCGACTCACTCCAAGGAAGGCCTGTGCAAAGTTAATTGTACTTTGATTGTGAAATGGAGAAATGGGATTTACTGGTTTGCTCCCCTATTTTGGTTTCATGCAAAACCAAAAAATGGAGATTTTGGGGAACTTGGGGAAGCTTGGAAATGGCTATGGAATTCCTTTCCTTAGCTGCTAGGGTTGAATCGAAGGTCAATCTCCTAGTTTGAGCTAGAATTAGGTGGCGACAGGGGGGGTGAGGGTTTATACCCCCTCATTCATTGGATTGGACTACCATGGCTGATTTGGATTCTTTGATCAAGGGGCCACCATGGGAGCTTGATTTGGGCAGGGAATCATGTGTGTTGGCTTCCCTTAAGTGGAGGATGGTGTGAGAGTGGCTGCCAAGGGAGGAGGTGCTTGTACATGGCGGTTTGGCAAGCTCTAATGGGAATGGGGAGGTGATTTCACCTCCCCATGGATCATGGACAACCCAACCACTGTTGGCTCAGGTTAGCCATGGTCTAAGGTGCCTAGGTGGACCTATGATTGGGTGCCAAGTGGCTAGGAGGAGAAAATGACACAATGTGCATGTGTCTTATCTCAGAGGATGCCCTAAACCCAAGGGTGTCATTTGGCTGTGTTTGATTTTGACATATTTAAAATGTTTATTAGCCTAAATTTTAAGTGGTTTGGAGTTTAATTGATTTGATTTGGCTTAATTTGACCCATTTAGGCCAAAATGGGTTAGGTTGGATTAAGTTGACTAATTGGTCAAATTTGGTCAAACCAAGTGTTGAGTCAAGTTCACATGACCAATTGGAGTGCATTGGTGTCATTGGCTTAGTTCAATTTTCTTTGGATTTTATTATGATTCATTTGGATTCATATAAGTCAAATGGGTCAAATTCACCAAATTGGGCTAGGTTAGGTATTGAGTCAAGTCCAACTGGTGAGTTGGAAATGATTGTAGGCTTTGGTTTGATTCGATTTGGAATTAATTTGAATTTTTAGCTAATTTGACCATTTAGATCAAATTGGGCTAAGTTGGGTCAAGTTGACCAATTAGTCAACTTAGGCTCAATTATGGCTTTGCTCAAGTTCAATAATCAATTTGGGATGAACTTGAGCCATTGGTTGCAATCAATTTGAATCAAATCTTGATTTGACCCATTTTAGCTTTTTAGGCCAATTTGGGTCAACTTGGGTCAAATGACCAATTAAACTAGGTTTTGCTTAAGTGAGGGTTTGGTCATGTTCAATCATTGATCATGAGTGGGTTTGAATAAATGATTTTAATCAAGTTGGTCTATGGTGGATTTGGGCTCATTTGGGTTTCATTTGGGCTAAATGTTGATTTGATCAAAAGCTAGGTTTGACCTAATTTAAGGCAATTGATCACCCTAGGGTGATTGCTGATTATGTTGTGAGGTTTGAATGAGTTTAGTTTAATCCAATTTGGGTTGGATTAAAATTTGGCTCAAAAGGGTCTTTTAGGCCACTTTAGATCAAGTGAGCCTAAATGAGTCAATTGGCTTGAACATGACTTGATTCAAGTTTAGTTGAACTCACACATGAGCCTATGATTAAAATATAAATCTAATTGCAATTGATTTGGAGCCAAATTGGTTTGGGTTCATATGATAATTTTAAGCTAAGAGAGTTAACTTGGGTTTGACTGGAGTTGATTTGAGTTAGATTGGATTTGGTTTGATAATGATGGTTTATATTTATATTTGGGTCAATAATTTTAGGAATGATTGAATCGTGAAGGAATCCATGAGTTTTGAATTGGTTTGGGTATCATTTAGTGAAGTTCAAGAATTTGTCTAAAAGGGCTAAAATTAAGAATTTGATTTGGTTTGATTTATTTTGATTTGGTTTAAAGGGTTTGAACTTGTATTTTATTTATATTTGTAAATATAAATGAATGAATGATTTATTTATAAAGAAATCAATCAAGTTTAAGTTTTCTTGAAGGAGTTTTGAGTAAGCATATGAAGGTGGTTCATATGGCTAGGAAGAGATTTTGGAATTTGGACTTAATCATGGGTTTCAATCATTTGATAGTTGGATTTGATTTATGATTTGGAATTTGATTTAAGATTGAATTTTAGAAAAATTGTGTACTTCGTTCAGTTACGTATTGCTTAAGAGCTAAGTCCATAAGGTAAAAAATAAAAGGGCTTAGGAAGGGATTTGAAGTTTTAATTTGATCATGGCTTTTAATCATTGAATTTGGAATTGATTTTTGAATTTGGATTTGGAATTTGAATTTGAATTTGAGGTTTGGTTTGAAAGAAGGAAGCAAGGATTTGGTTTAGGCTATAGGGTAGGCAAGTCCTCCTAAATCCCTAAGGCACAACCTATTCCTATGGTTAACTCTTTTAAGTCTCTAGGGTTAGGTTAAGTGTTCACCTAATTACTAGAAGTGTCTTAAGACTAAAGAACTCTTAGTATCTATGAGAATCCTAGATCTATGTTAAGGTAGTTAAGAGCTCACTCCAAAAGTGAGGTCAACAAAAGGGTGCCTAATAGGTGTGATGTAACTAACAAGGCACACCGCATGTATTGGTGTTGATATAGACGATCAACAATGTCCGAAGGATTGCAAACACTAACAGAAATGATCTGCTTCTAAACCTGAGATGTAGAAGAAATCAAGATCTTAGTGCAATGCAACTCCACTCATGCCAAGGGCATGAGGGAGGAAGAAGGAATCCACTAAGGGATCAAGCATGTGAACCTTTGACTAGGGAAGCAGGTTCGGATTATCCACTAGGGATAAGGGTTTAGATTCAAATGCAAGATATGATTTGGGTAGAGTATCCACTGGGGATTAGAATGTATAACCTGCTAGGGATAGATGCATGAACTTTCCACTAGGGAAGCAGGTTCAGGTTATCCACTAGGGATAGATTTGATGAGATTTCTTTTGAGGGTCCACTCGGTGGGGAATGTGAGTTTGAATTGGATTTAATTAATTCCACTGGGGAGGTTGGGATGATTGATGTCTTGCTGGAGAGAAGTTGGTTGATTGTTTATTTTATGTTTAAATTTTGAGATGGACCATATGTGTTTACAATGGATTGCATTGAAAGGGGCTATGTCGTCCTTGTCCTATCTCATATTTACCAATCCAAAGGGATAGTCCACCAGCTACATGGTAGAACTATCTGACCTAAGGGGTTGTCTTTTGGTGTGCAATGGTCAAATTAGAAAGAAAGCACGGGGACTCGCATCCTCCTACACAAGGAATCACTGGGGTGATTTATTGGAAGCAACAAATCAAACCCAACCTAGGGTGACTATTGAATGAATGCCGCTGGGGCACTTATATCAGTTCAAGAGTAGTCAGGATAATGTCATTTGATTGAATTGCATTTATTTTAATTTGATGGATCCCTCGATGTGCGATGGATCTACTAAGAAGGGGTTAATATCAGCCTAGGCCTATCTTAAGTTTACAAATCTAAAGGGATAGTCTACCAGCTATTATGTAGAACTAACCAACCCAGGGGGTGCCTTTCGGTGTGCAATGGTCAAGTTAGGAAGAAAGCTTGGGACTCACATCCTCCCACACAAGAAACCACTAGGGTGATCGATTGCTTGTGCAACAAATTGAACCCGACCTAAGGCTGATCGTCGGTTTACGATGGTCGTGCTAAAAAGAATGCATAATAGACTTATATCTTTCAAAGCAAAAATGATCATCAGGGTGAACCGTTGGTGGCACAACATATTGAACCAGACTAGGGGTGACTACTGAGGGAGTGCCGACCCAGGGACTTATCTCAACTCAAAGTAGTCATGCAATTCCTATAGGGAGTTTTGCTGACACTGCCCTAAAGATAGGATGCCTGCTTGGGAAAGGGGTTGCTAGGGGCTTGAATTCTTAATCCATAAGTGAAGATATATTTTGTTTATTTTATGTTATCGTGGACCCTGTTGGTTTGTGAGTGACCACACTGAGAAGGAGCTCATATCAGCCTAGTCCTATCTCAGACTTACTGGACCAAGGGAGAATCTGCATATCCACAAGAAAAATTCTACAACCACAGGGGTGGCTACTAGGAAAGGGGGACTGTCCAATCCAAAAGTAATAAGGGTAGTGTCTAAATGGGGTCATTAAGGATGTTATCCAAATAGAGTGCCCATAGGGGAGGTGTTGCTAGGGGCATTATCCAAAACCCTGTAAAAGAAACCCTATAGGTATATGGTGGCCAATCAAGGAGAAAGTGGGGACTCACATCTACCAAGAGTGGTGTATCCACCAGGTGGGTCGTCGTCAGCATGGCGATAACTAACCAACCTAAGGTGCCCGTCAATTTTGACAATCAGTCTAGAAAGAAAGTGTGTAGGCTTACATCTCTCTATAACAAAATTGATTGCTGGGATAATCTATCTTCAGCTTGATAGGGGATATCCGATCTAGGGAACTACTAAGCGAGGGGTCCTGTGTAAGGACTAAACCCAAGCTTGAAGTAGTCAAGAGGAAAGGAGCTATTGGGAGACTTATCCTTAACCTCAAATATACTCGACCTCATCAGTGCATGATGGCTAGTCCAAGAAGAAAGCATGTAGGCTTACATCCTCTTAAACAAAGTCAACATAGGGTAGTTTACTTGTGCAGTAAGGTCTATCAAGCTGATAAGGCACTTGTTGGTTTGCAATGGTCAAGTCAGGAAGAAAGCTCGGGGACTCACATTCGCCAGACAAGTGAGCATCGGGGTGATACACTAACAAGATAGCATATCGGCCCGACCTAGAGTAGCTAATGAATGAGTTCCATGGGGGCTTGCTAATCAAAATAGCTTGAGACGAAAGATATAAGTTCATTTATGTTGTGAAAGAAGGAATAGGATGCTGCTTGGGTTATCGTACACCTACCCTAAACACATAGAAGAATGGATGAAATGGTGCCACAGGGGCAATTGTGACTCCACCAAGTAATTGTACTTAATCGAAATAGGATGCCTCTTGGGTTCTCTTACACCTATCCTAATAGCACTAGAGGATCATTTGTAGTTTGTGTTTGTGTTGTGGAGGGATAAGATACCTCTTGGGTTCTCTTATACCTACCTTAAACACGTCATGGTGGATTCATAAACAAAAGATATTTTAACACATAAGAGATGAAATTTGATATGAAAAAAAGTTTTATTGATGATTATTTTTAAACAAGATTTATGGATAGTATTTCTTTAAGTAGAGCCCATTGATTTGAGCATCGGGTGCTCTCCTTTAAAATTTATGAGTTGATAAGATCCTCCTTGGTAGACCTTTCTATGGCAAAAGGGTCTTTCCAAGTAGGTTCAAATTTGCCTCCCATCTTTCGACGGGCAACAATTGGTCTCCTTAGAACTAAAACAAGCTCTTCTACTTGACAAGCTCTAGGACAGACCAACTTATTGTGAGCTTAAATCATTTTGGCTTTGTACAACTCGAGGTTCTGGCAAGCCCGTAGGCATTTCTCCTCCAAACCTTCGAGCTTTTCCAACCGCAACTTGGCATTATGCTCCATTGTGATTTTACTACCCATGACTATCCTTAGTGATGAGAGTTGGACTTCTAATGATAGAACGGACCCATACATTAAGGAGACTGGTGTAGATTGAGTTGGAGTCCTGTATGTGGTATGGTAGGCCACAAGGCTTCAACTAATTGCTCATGCCACTGTCTCTTGTTGTTGTCGAGAGTCTTCTTCAGTATTTGGATGAGAGTTTTATTGAATGCTTCTGCTAGACTATTTACCCCGGGTAGTAGATGGTAGAATATCTCCAATCTATGCTATATCTTTGGGCAAAGCTATTAATTTTAGTGGTCTTGAATGCAGTACCATTATCAGATATAATTCATCGAGGCACCCCAAACCTATATATGATGTGATTCCTAATATGCTGAGCTGTGACCTCTTTGAGTGGGATTGGCTCTGCCCACTTAAAAAAGTAGTTGGTGGCAACTAGAATGAACCGGTGACCCTTAGAAGAAGAAGGATCGATCGGACCCACTATGTCGATACCTCAACACTCAAATGGCCATAAGGCCAATGTAGGATATAGAATGTTGGGTGATTGATGTAGGACCACACCGTGTACATGAGATTGGTGGCATCTCCTAGCTATGTCCATGCAGTCTGTGATCATCGACGGCTAGTAGTATCCTAGTCTCTTGATCTTGGCTTTCATCTTCGGACCAGATTGATGAGCTAAGCATAAACCTGAGTGTACCTCAATCATGATTCTACGAGATTAGTATTTTTTCAGACAACGTAACCACATATGATCGAAAGATCACCGGCACAAGGTACCACCTATGAGATCGTAGGAAAGGGCTTTCCGCTTCACCTGATGTGCTAGTGATTTCTCTTAAGGTAGTTTGCCTATATTTAAATAATCCATGAATGGTTACCTCCAATCTGACTCCTCATCCTTTTTGCAATGACAACCTCCCCTTCAAGAGAGAATCTCTAAATGAGTTCAACATTAATAGGGGATAAAACTTGTCTATTTTAGACCCTTATTGGAATGGACTCATCTTTCAGACATGCCAACTCCTTGGCAAGCTTGGCCAATGCATTCACTGCAACATTATCTCCTCGAGGAATCTTGTAGATAATGACCTCTGAGATTTGAGCCAACAACTCCATGGTATTCCATGGTAATGATGGAGCTTAGGATTGGGAACTTTATAGGACCCAATGATTTTGTTGATGATAAGCTGAGAATCCCCGAAGATGTTGATACTCTGGACGCTGTTGACCTCATTTTTAAAATGAGCTCTTAATCCCTCTATCTTCGACATAGGACTTCTCTTAGACTTTAGGAGTTCCTTAGTCTTAAGACATATCTAGTGATTATGTGGACACTCAACCTAGCCCTAGAGACTTAGAAGAGTTAGCCATAGGAATAGGTCATGCCTTAGGGGTGTTAGAAAATTTGCCTACCCTATAGCTTGAACCCCATTCCTCACTTCCTTCCTTCAAATCAAACTCCAAATCAAATCAACATCAAACTTAAATCAATTCTAGCCTAATTGATTTTCTCCAAACTCTAATCAATGCCAAATGATTGAAACCCATGATTGAAACTTATGATTGAACCCTATGATTGAAATTCCAAGTTCAAAATATTTTCTAAGTCCTTTGATTCCCTCTTAAGGACTTAGCATAAATCTAATCCAAATCAATTTAAACTCATGAAATTTCCTCACAACCCATTTATATTCTCATTTATATTCACATATATAAATGAAATATAAATTCAAATCAATCAAACTAAACTCAAAAATCAAATTCAAAAATCCATGGTCAAATTCCAAATCATTCCTAAGTCCCTTTGATTCCCTCTTATGGACTTAGCCTAAATCAAGTTAAAATCACTTAAAATCCTTGAAATTTTCTCATAACCAATTTTTATTCTCATTTAAATTCAAAAATATAAATGAAATATAAATTCAAACAACCAAAACCAATTCCAAAACTCAAACTCAAATTCAATCAAAATTCAACCTAAGCCTTTCAAGTCAAAATCT
Source organism: Cymbidium sinense (assembly GCA_021442155.1). NCBI lineage: Eukaryota > Viridiplantae > Streptophyta > Magnoliopsida > Asparagales > Orchidaceae > Cymbidium > Cymbidium sinense. The sequence goes on along the minus strand of CM038226.1, from coordinate 28,286,481 downwards.
TGAACTTAGCCAAATCAATTTCAAATCAAGCCAATCTTTTGATTTTTCTTCATGACTCAATCAATCCTTCAATCATGAATCCAAATATAAATACAAACTTCAATCACCAAATTAAAACTCAATTCAAAAAATCAAGCCCAAGTCAAACTCATGTTCACCCTTTGAACTTGAAATTGTCAAATGAATCAAAACCCATTTGATTTCAAACCACTTGCAAATGGATTTATATTTCAATCATAAGTCCATATGTGAGTTAAATCAAACTCAAATCAAGCTTTGACCAAGCCATTTGACCCACTTAGGCTCACTTGACCCAAAGTGACCTAAAGTACCCTTATGAGCCAAGTTCTAATCCTAACCAAATTGGATTGAACTAAGTCCATCTATGCCTCTCATCATGATCAACAATCATCAGGAGATGACCAATCACTCAAATTAAGTCAAACCAAGTCAAACCTAAGGGTTGACCAAGTCAACACTTAGCCAAAATGAAACCCAACATAGCCAAAATCCACCACAGGCCAAATTGATTGGAACTAATGATCTAAGTTCATTCATGACTAATGTTAGAACTTGACCAAGTCAACATTTGAGCCTAACCTACCCCAATTGGCCACTTGACCCATGTTGACCCAACTTGACCTAAAAAGTCAAAATATGTCAAACCTTGATCTAAGCCAAATTGATTGAAACCAATGAGTCAAGTTCATTCCAAATCACTTGTTGAAATTGACCAAAGCCTCAATTGGTCAACTAGACCTAACCTAGCCTAATTGACCTTGAACCCGACTTGACCTAAAGGGTCATATTGAGCCAAATTCAAACTTAACCAAAATTGATTGGAAACATATACCAATCCATTTCATATGACCAACCAAACATGAACCAACCTTTGACCTAACCCAAATTGGTCAAATGAGTTAATTTGGGCAACTTGACCCATTTGACCTAAATGAACTCAATTGAACCAAAACTAAATATAAACCAAATTAAATCAAACCAATGCTATAAAAACATTTCAAATGGTCATATGAACTTGACCCAACCCTTGGTTTGACCAATTTGACCAATTGGTCAATTTGACCCAAGTTGACCCATTTTGACCTAAATGGGTCAACTTAAGCCAAATCATATCAAACCAACTCCAAATTCAATGAAACTTGGCCTAACCCATTTTTCAAAGATATCAAACGTATTCAAATTGAAATATAAGCTAAATGATCATTTTACCCTTAGGTCAAAGGGTAAATTTTGGCCAAATCCACTTGGAATTTGGTCAAATCTTCTCCATAACCACTTGACACCCTCTTAATGGATCAAGTGACCACTAGGGAGTTTGGTGCACCCAACCCAATGGATTTGGGTCTGTCCAACCTATCTTAAGGCTAATATTGACCACATCAAAAACCTTCCTCCACTCAATTAAACACATGGCCACTTTCCCCCTACCCCCCTCTAGCCAAAATGACCCATGTGCAAGCCTCTAACAGCCTAACAACCCATTGAATGAGCTTAATTGGATCAAAATGGTAAGCACCTTCATGGCGGTCCGATCCTTCAAGGGGGAGATATACTCTCCCTAATTCAATTCAATCTTCACAGCCTCATACTCGATTGAACCAAGGGATGCCAGAGGAGCCTTTGCCAAGAGATTCCAAGCTTCTAGAGTGAAATCCATTTTCCCATTCTCGGTTTTCATAGCTTAAAAATAGGGGAGCTCCACCTAAAATCCAACTTACTCCATAATCAACATCAACCCAATTCCTTCTTCAAGCTTCATCAGCGGACCAAGTCGAGTTCACCTAAGCTCTTTCCCAAGCTACAAAGGCAAGGGAGGATCGAATTCGATCAAGACCGAGCTCAAGTGCAAGAGGAGTTGGCCCATAGGAGGATCTACCCAATCTGAGAACCTCCAAACTTCAACAAAGCTTCATCTCCACTGCAAAAGCTTCTCAAGAGAATCAAGCAGGTGATCACTCATGAGTTAGCCATTAAATCAGCTTAATTTCAATTGGTTTGGAGCTTTGTGAAGTAAATTTTAATCCTAAAATTCTAGTTAGATGTGATTGTCTTGTGCTTAGATGGTGTGGGTTGAGTTTCATCAACTGAGCTCAATCGAGCTCGGATTCTAGAAGATGGATGTCCATTCTTCATGGAAATAGGGGATAGATCATGGTCACATCCATGCATTTTGGATGGATGATCGTGATTAAGAGACGTAGCATCCATGTTTTATCCCTTTAGAACGTTTTAATCTCAACCGTCTGATCCTTGATCGGACGGGCGAGGAGAAAGCACGTAGCATCACCGCTGATGTGGTGCTACGATGTGACAACTTAAATATCGAATCCTGTCACATCACGTGGAAAGCACATGCTGCGTCAGCAGTCCACTATGCACCAATGGGATTAAATATTTAATTAGGCTATTAAATGTTCTAATTAATCATGAAAACTTCCTAAATTCATATCTAAGCCTAGAAAAATAAAAAAAATGAAATAAATTGCATTGATAGATAATTAAACATAGAATATTCTAAAAATGATTTGAATGGATTTTGAATAATATTTTTCTGTAGATTTAGGTTTTATTAGGAATGTTATTTTGATAGTTACCCTCTAATTACTCCACTGATTAATTTCAAACATCTTGTGCATAATTAGTGGGATGACCCCTACCTCCCCTAATTTTCTTGGGATTTATTGGTGGCTTAATTAGAGGAATTGCTAGTTCATTCCTTAATCACTCCCTTAATATAATTAAGCTTAATTAAGGATATAATTAATGGTTTAACTCTCTAATTCAAACAATTTAGCTTTGATTAAGCGAGTGTGAGGTTTAGGGAATTATTTTGGGATACTTTCCTTAAGATATTCTTTAAACCCCCCCTTTCTTCCTTAATCTAACCTTAATTAAGGGTTAATTCACTAATTATCTCCTTAATTAATTTCATTAAATTCTAAAACTTTCTAAAACTTAATTAATCTATCTTGGGTAGATGCTTAGGTGTTCAATAACCTAAGTACATTAAGGAAATTAAAACCCAACTCACATGTGTGAGGGGGTTTTGAAAGTACTTAAGTTAAACCCCTTAGTTTAATTAATCATTAATCATGAGCCAAATGCATTAGGTACCTTTCTTTCCTAGGTGAATTTCTAATTTAAATTTCTTGTGTTATTTTATGTCATCTCATTGGCTCATAATTATTTGATTAAGTATGCTAAGGTGGTATAGGTAAGGGGTAATTAACACACTTAGTTCATACCTTAACCTAACCAAAGCATAAAATTGATCTAATCACCTAAAAAAAACTAAACTAAAACAACGAACATATGTAGGAATGGATTAGAAACAACAAACTCACATCACATTTCTCAAATTAAATCAAACTCAAAATAAAATCAAACCTTTCTTAAAAAATAATTTGATTTGCTTTAAGCTTTCTTATTTCATAAGATTGTCTTTAAGAATTAATTAGGGTGAATGTGTTTACATGCTTTCATCACTTTAGTTCTTTCCTAACATGCTAAATGTGTATGTCATATGAATTTCATGCATTCATGCTTTTCCAAAATCAAAAATTAAAATGAAATGTTTTCTTTATGTCAAATTGCATGTTTTGGCTAAAGTAACATATGATTGGCTATTATCACTATTAAATCTAAAACTATTTCCAAAATCTATAAATCAAATACCTAAAACTGAAAGTGTGCTACTTATAATTATTTATAAGCTTGCATGTGGATATAAATTTGAAGATGTGCATAATGTACTTTTCCTTCTCTTTTCTTTTGGCATAGTTTTGAGTAGGATTTGGCAAAGTGTATAGTTAATTTGAAAAGAACATAATACTTTCCTAATCTCATTCCTATTAATCCTTATGCTATTACTCAAGAAGGACATCCACACTTGTGCATATAAATTACGTAAACAAAATGAACAAACAAATAAAAACTCTCGCATCTTTCTTTTCCATTCATTTTTTTGTACATATGCTTGTATTTAAGGAAAGTGGTATATTAGTTTGGAAAACCCCGAGGTTGTGAGGCTTTAAGTAGCACTATGTAGGTCTTATATCTTACACCCCTGGTGCTAACAATGACGCCGTACTCACTTATGCCTTTCATACATACATGTGTGCATGTTAAAAATGGATAAGAAAACCTCTTTTCTACTTAATGAAAATCATGCCTCATAAAGCATTAAAATTTTCTTAAGTTACTCACTTATCATTCATCATGAAGTGTGCTAAATATTCCCATTTGTATGTATAGATATGCTTAGGATTCATACATATGCATGTTATACATGTTGGGAAAGAAATGAAGTGATGTGTGCTTTATGAATTTTTTCACTTTACTTAATCTTAAAATGCCATTTTTTTTAAATAGGTTTGTTTAGAAAACATCTAAACTTAGGATTAATTAAAACACATAATAAATCATTCACTAAACAAAATGAAACATGAATCCATTTTAGAAATTAGTTAAGGTAGGGAAGGAAAGAGAAGTTCTCTTCTCTTTTCCCTCTCTTTACAACACTTAGTAATTAATTCTAGGATTCACTTAAATCAAATCAAAATACAAAATAAAATTAATCCAAATAAACTAAACACTTAAATGAAACCACCCATCTAAGTTAAACATTTTCACACTTAAAAAATCTAAACCTTAAAGCCATAGCTAAGCATATCGCACAAATCTCCTAAAACACACACATTAGACTAAGTCACCACTTATAGCTTTAGGTTAGAGTGGTGCATGGTTTGATGTTTGCTTTTATTTTATGATGTTTTGTTTTAGTCTGAATGTTAGGGTGAATGTGCGTAGAATGAATGGTAGGATGACTTAGTCTAATCATTATTTTCTACAAGGGATTGAACTTATGGGGTGCTGTAATAAAAAAATAGGACTAATTTTCTATGCAGATGCTTATACCCCTAAGCATAATCCAATAGGCCAGGTAGACTTGGTTACCCATGTGTGGAGTGCTAAGTCCAATATACATGCTTGGGATTTGTATGGTTTATTTAACTGATCTCTATTTTGTAGGTATTAGTTAGATTTACTTTTTCTTTCCATGTAATTTTAGAAATTAAAATTTTGGAATGATTATTATGGGGGATTAGGATGAGAATTGGTCATAAGATCTCATCTTATGTACCATGTTAAGCCTTTGGAACATCCACCTTCCAACCATCCAAAAGAAGGAACCAAAGAAGAAAGAAGGAAGAAAAAAGAAGAAAGAAGAAAAGAAGAAAGGAGAAAGAAGAAAAGAAGAATGAAGACCCCCATAACATGAATTTTCTTGCTTGATTGTAAATTAATTCATTTGTAATCTAGGTTGTATAAGGGTAGAGCTCACTAATTTATTTTGTTTTGTGGTGGTGCGCATAAAATATTTTATTCTTTTGTGTTAGTTTTATAAAATGTGTGATGTTTTGTTTAGCTTGTGCATTAAGATGACATTCTTTTCCTAGTTTCTTCCTTGCTTGATGTATGACCTGGATGATGATTAGGCTCTTAGGGATAAAATAAATCTTCTACCAAATTAATTAACTCAAAATTAAAAATAAAGAACTCATAACCTCACTTAAAGCTTAAGTTAAAAAAATCAAGATAAAAGAATTGACAATCCCTTACTTGGATGAGAATTTCTTTTATAACATCATGCATAAAAGAATATTATTTCACTCTTGATTAGAGGGCTTCCACCTTTGCCAGAGAAACTTTTCTTGACCTGTGAGAGCCATGGTAGAAACACACCTCCCCCTTCTCGCTGATTTTGGCTCGTAATCTTATTTCTCATGCATTAGGCATATGGATCCTATAAGCCTTAGTCAAAAATGATTATCCAAAAATGAAATTAAAATGTAATATGAATTTCATTAGATCAAGGTCATTTTTCATGCCCTTACATGATCTAGTCTCTTAGGGAGTGAGTTTAAGGACTTAGTCTCTCTAAATAAATAACAACCTAAGCTATCTTGCATAATGCATACTTTGCCAACATGAATTTAAAATCATGGGAGGAGTTAGTTGGTGGCCACCCCAGGTTGGTTGTAAGTCCAAGCAGTCAGGTGGTTTGTCCTCTCTTGTGGAGAAACCATATACCCATTTTTGCCTCAAATTTAGGTTGTACTTTTGGCCCTCGTCAAAGCTCCCTAGATTTAGGTTCTGAGGTAACTTCTCCCCTTTATGGGCCATAAGTATAAATCCTCACCTCTTAGGCATTTTCATAACCTTGTATTGTGGATTATAAGCCCTAAATTTCTAATAAAAAATTCAACTCAAACAAATTAAATCAATTTCAAAAATGTAAAGCCCAATCATAGGATAGTTTGAGATGCTCGCTAGGTTTCCTAGCATCGTGAGCATCGCCTACTTATCTTCTTTTGGCTTCAATAATAACTCTCTCTCTTTGATCAATCTCATTTAATCTTCTAAAACAAACTAATCAATTGATAGTCCTACCTATTGAAATATTTAGAGATAATGATTGTTTACCTTAATCGAGTGTATTCCTAAGGAATCCCCTTCCTTAGGATGTAATTAACTATAGGGGCTTGCCCCTGTAGGGAACTTAACGAACCAAGTTTAAAATAAATTTTGCTTTACTTTTTCATGTAAACTAGGGGAAGAATCTCTTGTACACATACAAACCCATTGTCTTTAGGAGTCCTTATTCAGGTGATTAGATCTATTATAGGGCAGTGACTTGTATCTTCCTAGATAGTATACTTCTCCTCAATGTCATACCCGATCACCTTAATAAGAACATCCGTGGATCTACGTGGTGTTTAAATGCATAAAAGAAGTATATTTTTATCTTCATTTTATTCCAACATAGATTGAAGATGGAAGTATATATCTTAGAAAATCTAAATAAAATATTCACCATAGATTTTTCTAGCAATTCCGCTGGGGATGGTTCCTCTCTCCATCTTTGGTAAATGATCGTTGTCTCTAAGTATCAATAGTGGGTTTGTACTTTTGTATGAATCCAAGACCATCTTTCTTCCCGTTGGCACTTAGCTTATTTCATCCTTAAGTTTAGTTCGTCAATATCTTTAGGTTTTAGGACCTCACCCCATGTTGGTCTTAAAACCCTCATTGGGTTCTCCAATGGGTAAAAATAAAAATCTAATAAAAAGAAAATATTTAAAGACTTCATCCTTACCATTTTTATGGTAAGGAAAGGTTCATTCTAAAATAATAAAGACAAAATAAACCCTTCATAGAAATCTTGTTTTTCAAAAAGCACTCTTTCAAAATGCACATTATAAAATATTTTGCACAAATTTTTTTCTTCTAAATCACCCTCATCTAACAATCTTCATGATTATTATGTGTAGGATCATCATTTACAAAAATAAAATTCCAACAATCACATTTTCTAAAAGCACCAATGAGCTTCTTCACTCAATTCAATTTGGTGAAGACCTATTTTCAAAAATAAGATTCCAACAATCATATTTTCTAAAAGCATCAATGAGCTTCTTCACTCAATTCATTTTGGTGAAGACCTCATTTTCAAAAATAAAATTTCAATAATTATGTTTTTAAAAGCAAAAAATTTGAAGATAAATTTATCCATTCAATACTTTCAAATGTATTGAATGGATGTTACATCTTCAAACAAAAAAAAAAAATCATTACAACTTTGAAATTTCATTCAACCAATTCCACATGTGTTAAGTTGGAATTTTCACCTTTTCAAACAAAATCAAAAATAATTTTTTCAAAAGCACATGTGAAACCTCTCCATTCAATTGAATGGATGTTTCATTTTAAAAAAAATAAAAATCAAAAATAATTTTTTTCGAAAACACATGTGAAACCTCTCCATTCAATTGAATGGATGTTTCATTTTCAAACAAAATCAAAAAAATAAATTTTCCAAAAGCAGATATGAACATTTCCATTTAATATACTTAAATTTATTAAATGAAGATTTCATTTCCAAATAAAATGACATTACTTTGAAATCCCACTTAACATATTCCATATATGATTAAGTTGAGATTTCCTCTTTCAAAAATTGATTTCCATCTCACATACCCAAATTTGTTAAATGGAAATCTCTCTTTTCAAAATCAATAAAAATCAAAATTTTTCAAAACATATTTGGAACTTCATTCTAGCATACCCCATTTGCTAAAGTGAGGTCTCCCCTTTTCAAAATCCAAAACAAAAATTTGAAACACACATTTTGGAATTTCATTTAGCATACTCAAATTCGCTAAGTGAAATTTCCATTTTCACAAAATTTCCAAAAACACTTTTGGAACTTCATTCTTTAGTATACCAAATTTGCTAAAGTGAAGTTTCCATTTTCTAAACAAAACCAAAAAAAAAAAAAAATTTAAACACATCTTTTGGAATTTTATTTAGCATACTCAAATTTCCTAAAGTGAAATTTCCATTTCACAAAACAAAAAGAAACATATTTGGAACTTCATTCTAGCATACCCTATTTGCTAAAGTGAAGTCTCCACTTTCAACAAAAAAAAAAATCAAATCAAAAGAAACACATTAGGAGTTCCTTAGCATACCCAAATTTGCTAAGGATCTTACTTTTCAAAATCAAATCAAAATCAAAAGAAACACATTAAGATTTTCTTAGCATACTCAAATTTGCTAAGAATCCTATTTTCAAAAAATGAAATCAAAATCAAAAGAAAGAAACACACTAGGATTTTCTTAGCATACTCAAATTTGCTAAGGATCTTTTTTTTTAAAAAAAAAAATCAAAATAAAACACACTTGGATTTTCTCATTTATCATACCCAAATTTGCTAAATGAGAAATTACATTTTTCTTTTCAAATCATAAATGATTCACAAGACAAAGCAAACAAAGAAAGAAAAAAGAAACAATTATTTTCAAACACCTCACTTAGCATACTCAAATTTGTTATGTGATCAAATTCCAAAAATCTCAAATCCAAAGCAAAAGCAAATTTATCCTTTACTTTAACATACCCAAATTTGTTAAATGAAGGGTCCTCAAATAAATAAAAAAACAAAATCAAAATTCAAATATGAACCTATGGAAGTATCTTTCAAAAATATTTGAGCCAATTTTCAACATATCCAAATTTGTTGAAAGTGGATTCTATATTCAAAAATTCCTCTTTCCAATCCAAATCTCGAAATCTATTCTAAATCATTTGAACTCAACTTAACATCTTGAAAATGTTGAGTATGACTTCAAAATCTAAATTCTAAATTCTAAGTCAACAAAAATCTGATCTAAATTTATTTTCAACATTGACTCTCTCGGATAGTTTTCAGTTTTAGTTGATTTAAATGGCGACCCAAGTATGTGTTTACTTTCCCCATGGGATGGACTTGGCTCAATCAGCCGCCCCCCATGACACGCCCACCTCATTCATTTCAAATGAGGTTTTGAGGGGGCAAGGATTACATGTGAGGGCATTCCCCTCACAACTGTTAGCAAGACCATAGTGGCTGGGCATAAGCCGATCATTCAGATTGACTTGCCATCAGACTCTGATGTACCCTCACTGAAGAGGAAGGCAATGACAGTTTCTATAGCAATGCTAGTGTTAGTTCCAGCATCTATGATAGTGCTAGTGCGCCTGGTTATTTCCCGTGCTGCCTTAGTGAGGGCTAGCACCCACTCATTAGCACCCTCAAAGGGTAAGGCTCCAATGATTCCAGAGATTGTCTCCCTAACTTTTGAGGTTGGGTCTAGTTCTTACTCAGCTCGCCCCACCAAGACTTAGAGGAGGAAAAAAAATTGCATGATAAAGCGGTACCATACATGCATCGCCAAGGAGATGGAGGCAGCTACAAAGTCAGTTATTAAGGAGGTGCCCATTTTGACTTCCCCACTGGTTACATCGAACCCATTTCATCTTCTCTCTGGGTCTGACAGAGAGGATGCTAAGAGGATCTTTGCTTCACCTCCACCAGCGGTTTGATTTCAGCCCATCTAATGCCTAGGTGGGGTGAGCTTATGTCTGAGTCGGGCTCAATTTGACTTGAGATCTATCATCCCCCACAGTGTGGGGAAGTATCTTCGATAGAAGAGGGCCAAAGAGGCCCATACTATAGTTCATATCACTAGCCGAGAGAGGCGGAGGTTTGGTGGCTCAGCCAGACTCATTGATTTTCCCGACGAGCTACCGATCAATCACAGATAATATTCTACTTATGAGGATGATCTATCACAGGAGGAGGGCCCTTGTTCTGAGAGTCGGTGGTGTCTCCACCACACTGCTCTACACCTCATCCTCCATCGCCCGTTCATGTATCAACATCTTCAGTTCCGCTGAAGGCCATGAAGGCCACATCCAGAGAGAAGAGGACCCCGTTGGTGATCCGGCTATGACCAAGAGATCCCATCCCATCTACACCACCTACTATGGAGAGGCTCCTCCCGCTGACCGCCCCAACAGGAAAGGAATGGAGACCCCGAAGCATAGTGGTTGTCCCTTCACCAACACCACCGCAGTAGGATCTAGAGATGGTTGCAATAGTTGTAGAGGGAGCAGATGACAACCTAGTTACACCCATGATAGTAGAGCCTTTTAAGAGTGTCATCCCTTATAGAGTTAGTGATAGTCAAGAGTGAATTTCTTATAGCGAGTATATTCCTCACATGATTGATTCTCCAACAGCAGGGGAGGTCTGGTGCCTCTCAGTATATGATAGTGATCACATCGATCATCCTAAGTCAATCATGTCTGTTCAGATTGATCATTCTCTTAAGGACGTAGTAGCACATTATCTTATGAAAAAGAAGGAATTCCTGGGATATGATTGGTTTGATGAGGAAAATATTAGCTTTGATTCCAATGAAGATGATTTGTTGGGAGTCTCAGTAGGGGTTTGCATCGTAAATACTAGAGGATCCCTCCTCAAAGAATAGCAGGCTATGGAAGGTGCTGAGGCCGAGCAGGAAGACACATCCCACTCACACCAACACCTCCTAGCACAAATAAAGTAGAAGGATGAAAAGATAGATAGGATGGAGAAGAGGCTCAAGGATCTGTTAGCAGCTGTCTTAGCATTACAAAACCAAGCCCCAACAGTTCATCCTACCATAGCTGAGATTAATCAACAAGAGTTGGTGCATGTCTTAGACCCATCCAGGACCTTACCTCCAGTAGAGAAAGGTAGCACCAACATGTATAGGAAGGTAGGGATAGTATATATATACAAGAAAAGATATAAAGTCCATCGTTGAGCTACAAGTGAAGGAAGCGTTGGCTCAAGCCCGAGAAGAATCATTAGTTCTAAAGGGTTGACCCTAGGAGGAATTTGATGCAATCCAATATCCCAAGAGTTTCGTGCCACCTTCCTTCAAGAGTTTTGATGGTAGTGGAAACCTGAGGTAGCACATTATGCATTTCAGGGCCATTTGTTGGAACGCCGATGGCAATGAAACTTTACTATTCTTCCTCTTCATCATTAGCTTAGCAGGTATAGCTTTTGACTGGTATGCTAAACTTCAATAGTTCAGTGAAGATATTTGCTAAGTTGGAGCAACTCTTTATCAAAAGATTTGCTGGAGCTTAGCAAAAGGTCACTATGGGCAATCTCATTGTAGCACAACAATAATCAGGTGAGTCCCTTATTGACTACATTCTCGATGGCGTAACCTGAGTATGAAATGCGAGCTGTAGTTATCTGAAAGATGCCATTGAGATTCTTCTAAAGAATATCCATGGCCTGGTCGCCTTCATGCTTAAGGGCTTCACTATCAAAACTTTTGAGAAGTTAATCAACAAGGTGACTAGTCTACAAGGAGAGGCCAAACAGTTGCCTTTTCAAGATCTGTTGCCTAAGCCAAAGTTGCATAAGGTATATGAGAAGAAGCCGAGAATAGTGATAGTGGTAGATAAGGGAAAGTAACCAGCTAGAGATCAGTCTGAGAGACCACGACCTCAAATAGCCTTCACTTCCACCTCCTCTCACCACGAGGTAGCACCAGCCTCACTGCCCCTTCACACCTTAGCCACATCACCAGCCAGAGTGGTACACATACCACCGTAACTATCCACCTACTCTTTTGGATAAACTCAACAAGCCTTATTCATTTAAGAGGGAGGTAAGGAAGATCTTTAAGAACCTTTAAAGAAGCCTGACTACCAACCTAAGAGAAAAAAAAAACTAAACTTTGCCCTACCACATATGCTAGGTTATGTTTTGGTAGATTGCTTCACCTTCAAGAACTGGCTTGAACATAGTTTTAAGACTGGTGCTATAGTCATTCTGAAGGAATACCTTGTGGAACAACCATCTAGTTCCATTAGGGTAATCCTTGGGGATACTTGCGATCTCTCAAAAACTAAAGAAGGTTGGGATATTTTATTATCCAAAATCTCTAAAAATATTATTCATAAGATCAAGAAACTTTCCTTGCAGGTGCTTGAGTCAGCTCGAACCTCTAACATCAAGGAAGGTTTGCAAGTTGCTTGTGCCAACTCAAGGAAGGTGGGAGCTTAGCAGCAACAGCAGCATGTGCTAGCCCGGGATGCTTAGTAGCACAACCATCGATCGAGTCTAGCCTCCAGTCTACCGTTATAGCTACCACATTAGTGACTTCTCCCACTTCAGCTAACTCTTTTTCTTCTACTAATAGAACTCTTGTATCAATGAATAAGGACATCAAATCCATTACCCCTCTTACTTTGCTTGATTTCTACTATGTACCTCCTATGAAATTCAAGAAATTAAAGAATAAAGCTAGCTTGAATTACATCTGTGTCACTTCTAATGGGTTGTGTACTTCTATTTCTAATGATAACTCTTCAAGTCAAAATAAATATAATAATTTTGAACTTCCTCTTTCTAATTCAGAGTTGGACTTTCGCACTCTAAACACTATGGGTTCGCCTCTTGAGATAGACTTAGAATCATCCAATTCTGAGGGTCCCATAGGAGAAGCTATAGGTGAGCCTGACGTGCAGGTAGAACCTTCCATTACCCTGCCATAAGAGATCACCGAAGTCAACCTCCATAGTGGCAAGGTTCTACCTCCTAGGCAACACCTCAAGATAGAGGGAAATAAGTCATTGGTACAAAGGATCGAGAAGCCCCTCCACAAGATGCTCCACCCTTGGATATGCTTATGGAGGAATAATCTAAGGTGGACTACAATGTCCTCTCTCATCTAAGAAAGTTGTCATCTAAGCTAAGCATATATGATGCCCTTGTCTTATCCAAAGAGATGAGGGAATCATTAATCAAGGCTCTCCTTGATCCTGAGATATGCTTAGCTCAACTGATCGCTATTGGTGAGGAGGCACATTACACAAAAGAGGCTCAAGGAATCACTTTTACAAATGAAGACCTACTTCTGGGGGACATGGAGCTCAACCGTCCCCTCTACATCATAGTTGACATGGGTGATTCAGACTAGAGTTCTCTCGAGTGCATCGATGAACATTATGAGTCTAAAGACCCTTGCCTATTTGAGGATCGACATCTCCACACTCGAGGAGATCGATGATGTTGAGAGGATTCAATGAACAAGGTGAGGGCTTTAGTTCCATAGTGTTACCCTTGGAGATAGGTGACTGGAAAATTGAAGCCAAGTTTTACATAATTGATTCAAATACTTCATTCACTGCTTTGCTTGGCAGGCCTTGGATACATTAGAACAAGATAATTCTATCCTCCCTCCATCAGTGCATCAAGTTCAGAAAGAATGAGATTGAATACTGTGTCAATGGAGATGAAAAGCCATTTTTAATTAGAGAGGTTGATATTTAAGAGGATGCGACCTACTATCTTCCTCAAAATACCCTTTCCATTGAACTTGGACAAAATTCAAACACATAAGAAAAAGAAAATGAAGAAAAAGAAAGAGCAAAAGAAAAGAAAAAGAAAAGTGAAAATCCAAGTGAATAAGAAAGGGGAATTGAAGAAGAAATAGAGACACATCTCACATTCCACCCATAGTTCATTCTATCATATGGACATGTGGGTAGGATGACTCAACCTCCACCAGGTTATTGCAGAGACAGAAATAGAGACAGTTATAGAGGTGGAAGATCCCCTGGTTGGCCATCAACCAATAGGAGTTATGTTCTAGTTTGTAGGAGTACCCCTACTATTCACATAGACTTGGAATCGAGCTGGGAGGATGAGTCTAATGTGATTAGCATACCAGCCAACCCCTCTCAGTGAGTTCCATTGGAGGTGACTTTTGATCCAGATAGTGACAAAGACCAAGCCTCTAGGCAAAGCAAAGTATTTGAATCGGGTTTATGTGAGACTATTAGGCAGCAGCTGGGAACTTTAGCTCTAACCTCACTTTCACCCCAAAAAATTGAAGGTTTAGTAGTTAAGGAAGCCCCTAAGTCTTCCAATGACATGAAGTTGAAAAGATTCTTTTGGGATCATCATCCTCAAGTCCTGAAGTTGATGTAAAACTTGAGGAGGATTCATTTAAAGAATTAATGGAATTACCGTTTGACTTTTACTCACCTTGTGTTCATAATCTTATACAAAAAGGTTTGGTTACTCATACATGGTCCATGCATAGGTCAGAGTATTTTGAGAAGCTGTGGAACAATATAGGCAGAGAAGCACAATCAAGTGCAGGACTAGGATTCGGCATAGTGGGTCCAGTTGAAGACGATGATTATTGCTTAGTTGTTACCAATCATTTAGAGGTTGATAGGTTCTTTTCAGATAACACCAACTCTTATGAGGATGTGTGTTTAGAAACGCAGATGATCTTTAAGATGCACCTCTAAAATTTGAAGAGGAGATTCATCAATAACAAGCTTAGAAAAATCAACCTCGGGACAGAAGAAAATCCACTTCTGACATACATTAGTTCGCTGCTAAATGAAGAAGAAACTAATGACTTAATTAGGCTATTAACTGAGTTTAAGGATTGCTTTGCATAGAGTTATGAAGAGATGCTAGATTATCTCATGACGTAGCAGTCCACAAGCTAACAATAGATCCTAGCACTAACCCTATCAAGCAAACTCCTAGATGCATGCGAATAAAAATAAAATAACATGTCATTTCTAAAGTCAAGAAATGATTGATGATGGTTTCATCAGGGAAGAAAAATACCCTACTTGGTTAGCTAGTGTCGTACCAGTTAAGAAGAAGAATGGCCAAATTCGCATATGCGTCAATTTTAGGATATAAATAAGGCATGTCCTAAGGATGAGTTTTCTCTTCCTATACCAGAATTAATGGTGGACACCTCATCTCATGTAGTATTTTCTTTCATGGATGGGTCATCGCTACAACCAAATCAAGATGTCTCAAGATGAAAGAAACACTTTTCAACCCGATCAATCTATTATAAGTCATGCCTTTGCCTTAAAATGCTGCTACATACAAATGCCATGACTCGATCTTCAATGAACTCATCCATCATCGGTTTAGTGCTATTGATGATCTAGTCAAGAGCAGAGAAAAGGAAGACTACCTCTTTGACTTGAGAGTAGTTTTTGAACGGTTAAGATAATATAACCTCAAAATGAATCCCCTGAAGTGTGCATTCGGAGTAGCTTCAGGAAAATTCCTTGGGTTTGTTGTCCGACATCGAAATAGATATAGATCCTAAAAATGTCAAAGCTATCTTAGAAATACCATGTCCTAAAAGTTTAACTCAACTCAGATCGTTCCAAGGACGGTTGGCGTATCTGAGATTCTTTATCTCCAATCTATCGGGGATATGCAAGCCATTCTCAAAACTTGCCAAAAAGGATGCCAAGTTCATGTGGGATGACAAGGGATATCATGCCTTTGAAGATATCAAGTAGTATTTGGTGAAGCCGCTTAGCAGCCCTATCCCGGTGCCACTCATCCTCTACACCCGCATTGGATGACTCTCTGCTCATATCCAAGCTAATGATGAAGGGAAGGAGAGTGCTCTCTACTACCTCAGCCATTGTCTAATCCCTATTGAAGTGAATTACCCACCTATTAGGAAACATTTCTTAGCTTTGATCTTTGCTTCTCAAAAGCTACAACACTATATGCTTTCTCATAAGGTGAACTTGATCTCCAGAACCAATCCACTATAATATCTCATAACATGACCAACGCTATCCTGATGGTTGGCATGATGGTCCATGATTCTCTCGCGGTTTGATATCACATTCGTACCCCTTTGTGCGGTAAAAGCACAAGCACACCCACTTGCTGCTGATTCTCCACTTAGTGATGATCTCCCTGATGAACAGATCATGAACTTAGGGGAGGTTGACAACCGTCGATGAGAGATATATTTTGATGGTGCAGCTTTTTTTCATAAAGGGGAAATACCATGATCTACTCTTCAAGGAAAGGTAAGGGTAGGAATATTCCTAACTCTAGACTGCAATGTGATGAGATTCTAATACTATTTTTCCAACCCTTGCACCAACAATGAAGACAAGTATGAGGCTTTGATTACCAAGCTAGAGTTAGCCATCGCAATCAGTGTCAAGAGCATCAACATCTTTGGGGATTCTCAGTTGGTCATCAATCAGATTGCCAGGTCTTACAAGGTTCTCAAACCCAAGCTTCGTCATTACCACGAGTATACCATAAAGTCGTCCAAATCTCAAGTCACCATCTACAAGGTTCCCCAAGTAGAGAACATAGTAGCAAATACTTTGGGCAAACTTGCCAAAGAATTGACATGTCCAGAAGATGAGTCCATTCTAATAAGGGTCCAAAATAGACAAGTCCTGTCCCTTATTGATGCTGAACTCATCAAGAGTCTTTCTCTTGAAGGGGAGCTTTTTGTTGCCAAAAAGGACAAGGAGTTGGATTAGAGGTAACCATTCATAGACTATTTGAACACTGAAAAACTACATTAAGAAAATTCACAAGCCCATCAGGTGAAACAGAGAGCTCTTTCCTACGCTCTCGTTGATGGCACCCTGTACCACCAGTCCTTTGACCAAGTGTTGTTACGCTATTTAGACAAACACGAAGCCTGTGGAAATGTAATCGAGGTAAATTCAGGTCTATGCAGAGCACATCATTCCATTTTGAAGATGAAGATGAAGATCAAGATACTAGGATACTATTGGCCTTCGATGATTATAGATTGCATGGAGGTAGCTAGGAGGTGCCATTAGTGTCAGGTGCATGGTGTGGTTCTCCACCAACCACCCAACATTTTACACCATACCTTGGCTTCATGGCTATTCAAGTGTTGCGGTACCGACATTATGGGTTCGGTCAATTCTCCTTCTTCCAAGGGTCACCGGTTCATCTTAGCTGCCACTGACTGCTTTTCCAAGTGGGCAGAGGCAATCCCACTCAGAGAGGTCACTCTCAGCATGTGCTTCAATTTTTTAGGAATCATATCATATATAGGTTCGGGGTGCCTCGATGAATTATATCCGATAATGGTACTTCATTCAAAAGCACAAATATCAACAGCTTCACTAGAAGACATGGTATAGATTAGAGATACTCCACCATCTACTACCCTAGAACAAATGGCTTAGTAGAAGCATTCAAAAAAACTCTCATCCAAATACTAAAGAAGACACTTGATTACAAATGTTTAGTGGAATGAGTAGTTGAAGCCTTGGGCCTACCGCACCACATACCAAACTCCAACTCAATCTATCCCATTTTTTTTAGTGTATGGGTTCAAAGCCATTATACCTTTAGAAGTTCAACTCTCACTAAGGATAGCATTGAAGCAAGATAAGTAGAGCGTAATGCAAAGTTAGAAGAAGGTTTGGAGGAGAAATGCCTACGGGCATGCCAGAACCTTGAGTTGTACAAGGAAAAAATGATTCAAGCTCACAACAAGCTGGTCCGCCCTAGGTCTTTCCAAGTAGGAGAACTTGTGTTAGTCTTAAGAAGACTAATTGTTGCCTATTTAAAGATGGGAGGCAAGTTTAAAGCCACTTGGGAAGGCCCCTATGTCATAGAGAAGGCCTACCAAGGAGGATCTTATCAGCTTATTGATTATGAAGGGGAACACCCGATGATTCCAATCAATGGGCTCTATTTGAAGAAATATTACTTATAAAAATCATGTTTGATAACAATTTTATCAATCAACAAAAATCTGATTTCATCTCATCAAAATATTCTCTTCTTTCGAAGCATTATTTGCTTATCTTATGAATCCACTATGACGTGTCTAGGATAGGTGTAAGAGTCCCCCAACAACATCCTATTCCTATGTCACGACCCAAATACAATCTCCTGACGCTATTAGAATAGGTGTGAGAGAACCCAAGAGGCATTCTATTTTGACTAGCATAACTAAGTTAGATGTAAGAGAACCTGACCGACATCCTTTCTTAGTGAGAATTCTCAGTTTCCATCTGTGGCACCATTTCATCAAAATCCCCAGCATGTTTTAGGTAGGTGTGAGAGAGCCCAAGAGGCATCCTTTTCCTTTTAACACAAACACGAAAATAAACACATATCTTTTAACTCGGGCTACTTTGATGTGGGAGAAAGCCCCTTGTGGCACTCACTCATTAGCTGCTCTAGGTCGGGTCTACATGCTACCTTTGTATGTCACCCTAGTGATCACTTGTTTGGAAGATGTGAGTCCTCTCACTTTCTTCCTAACTTGACCATTGCAAACCAATGAGCGCCTTGTTAATATGGTAGACTTCACTGCCCAGCCAGTAAGCTACCTCATGTTGATTTTGTTTAAGAAGATGTGAGTCCCTGAGCTTTCTTCTTGAACTAATCATCATGATCTAACTAGCTCGAGTATATTTGAGGTTTAGGGTAAGTCCCCCAAAGGCTCCTTTCCCCTTGACTACGTTTGAGTCGATATAAGTCCTCTAGTGGTATTCAGAGTCACCCTAGGTTGATAGCACCGTCGAGTCAAGATAAACTATCCCAATCTGCCTATGATATGAGTCAGCTTTCTTCCTAGGCTAATTGTTGCAAACCGATGGGCACCTTAGGTTGGTTGATGTTCGCTATGTTGACAGTGACTCACCCGATGGATACACCTATCTTGGTAGATGTGACTCCCCATGCTTTCTCCTTGATTTGGCCACTGAATACCTATTTGATATATGACTAGCCATGTCATCTTCTTTAGGGTATTGGATTAAGCCTTTAGGGGCCTCATCTCTTGCGGGCATTCTATTTGGATCACATCCTTTGTGACCTCATTTAGACACTACCCGGGATACTCTTGGATTGGACAGTCCCCCTTTCCTAGTAACCACTCTGATTGGAGAATTTGTTCGGATGCATTCTCCTATTCAAGAATTGAGATAGTCTAGGTTGATATAAGCTCCTTCTCAGTTTGAACCCTCGCAAACCAACCAACAAGATCCATGATAAACAAACTAGACAAAATAAATAAATAAATTCACTTGTGGATTAGGAATTCAAGCCCCCAAAGGGCCCCTTTTCCCAAGTAGGCATTCTATCTTGGGAATGTAGAACTCTAGAAATTTTTTGACTACTTGAGATAAATCTTGGGTTGATACTCACAGTGCTCTTAGGTTGAGTTCAATCTATTTTGCCACAAGCTAATCGCTTTGGAAGATGAAGATTATGACGCATTCTTTCTAGCATGACCCAAAAATGACAAACCTGGTCGGATTCCCCAAAGCAACCGATCACCCAGGTCTTTTATAGTGGAAGATGCGGGTCCTCGAGCTTTCTTCCCTTGAATTGATCATTGCAAACCGAAAGGCACTCCTTTGGTTGGATAGTTTTTCCATCGGATGGGAAGCTACTCCTTTAGTCAAGAATCAGAGGTCTAGTCGATATAAGCTCTTTCAATGTGATCCATCATAAAATCAAAATCCATCAAAATAAACTAAAATTGAAATAATTTGACTATCTTTAATTTAAGTCCCCAGGCATTCACTCAATAAACTCTGTCGTTCGATTTTTAAAGCAACCAATCACCCTGGTAGTTTCTTATTTTGGAAGATGTGAGTTGCCATGCTTTCTTCCTAACTTGACCATTACACACCGAAAGGCACCACCTTGGTTGGATAGTCCTACATTGTGGTTGGTAAACTACTCCCTTTGGTTGGTGGTGTCGAGTTAGGTCTAGCCTTCCTTCTCAATCCATCGCAAACCAATAGAATTCATCAAAACAAATAAAACTAAAAAAATGAAATTAACCTTCGACTATTCTTGAGTTGATTTAAGTCCCCTAACAGAATTCACTCAATAGTCAGCCCTAGGTCAGGTTCGATTTGTTTTCCAAAGCAACCGATCACCCCAGTGGTTCCTTATTTTGGAAGATATGAGTCCCCACGCTTTCTTCTTTAGACTTGACCATTGCAAATCAAAAGGCACCCCTTTGGTTGGATAGTCCTACCTTATGGTTGGTAGACTACTCCCTTTAGATTGGTAAATCTGAGTTAGGCCTAGACCTCCATGGCCCCTACTTGGTGCAATCCATCACAAATTGATGGGATCCATCATAATCAAAATAAATCTAAAAAATAAAATTAATCTTGACTATCTTTGAGTTGATCTAAGTCCCCATGGTATTCACTCAATAGTCAGCCCTAGGTTGGGTTTCAATCTGTTGCCTTGCCAATAGATTACCCCAGTAATTGGTCCCTACTTCAGAGAATGTAAGTCTACTATGCTTCCTTCCTAGTATAGCTGCTACACACTGAAAGACATCCCTTTGGTTGGCTAGTCCTACTATGTGTTTAGTAGACTACCTCTTTGGATTGGTAATTCTGAGTTAGGTCTAGGCCTCCATGGCTACTCAAGATGATCCATCGAAACCAATCCCCAAAATAAAAATCTAAAATCTAAATTCAACAAAATAAATCAAGTTAAATAAAGAAACAAAACAATCAATCAATCCAAATCAAATCTTTTACTTCTCCTCAGTGAGATGCAAATCTTTTTGGTTCCCTCAGCAGACTTAGAATTCTAATCCCTCAACAGATTTCACAACCCCTCCCTTGTGGATGACTTGAACTTGCCTTCCCAATGGAGAGTTCACTTTTCTATCCCCGGTGGAGTCAAAATAAACACAATTAAACAAATAAGAAATTCAAACAAATTCAACCCTCTTCCCAGCGAAACTTAATTAAACACATCAAAATTTTTTTCTCCCCAGCAAGACTCAAATCAAACCTCTCATCCCCTTATGGAAGACTTGAACCTGCTTCCCTAGTAGAAGGTTCACATACTTTATCCCTAGTGGATTTTTCATTCTCTCTTATGTCTTTGACATATGTAGAGTCACATTGCACTAAGTTATGGATTCCCTCTACACCTTGGGTTAGGGGTAGATCATCTCTATTAGTACTTATGATCATTTGATGTTGTTGATCATTTCAGTCATCACCAATACGTGCGATATTCCTTGTCAGTCACACCACACCTATTTGGGGCCCTTTGTTGACCTCATTTTTAGAATGAGCTCCCAACCCCTCTATTTTAGATATAGGACTTCTCTTAGACTTTAGGAGTTTCTTAGTCTTAAGACACATCTAGTGATTGGGTGGACACTCAACCTAGCTCTAAGGACTTAGAAGAGTTAGCCATAGGAATAGGTCATTCCTTCGGGGTGTTAGGAAAATTTACCTACTCTTAGCTTGAACCACATTCCTCACTTCCTTCCTTCAAGTCAAACTCCAAATCAAATCAACACCAAACGTAAATTAATTCTAGCCTAATTGATTTTCTCTAAACTTATATCAATGCCAAGTGATTGAAACCCATTATTGAAACTTATGATTGAAGCCCATGATTGAAATTCCAAGTTCAAAATATTTCTAAGTCCTTTGATTCCCTCTTAAGGACTTTGCCTAAATCTAATCCAAATCAATTTAAACTCATGAGATTTTCTCACAAACCATTTATATTTTCATTTATATTCATAAATATAAATGAAATATAAATTCAAATCAATCAAACTAAACTCAAAAATCAAATTCAAAATTCATGGTTAAATTCTAAATATTTCTTAAGTCCCTTTGATTCCCTCTTATGGACTTAGCCTAAATCAAGTTCAAATCACTTCAAATCCATGAAATTTTCTCATACCCATTTATATTCTCATTTATATTCACAAATATAAATGAAATATAAATTCAAATAACCAAAACTAATTCTGAAACTCAAACTCAATTTCAATCAAAATTCAACCTAAGCCTTTCAAATCAAAATCTTGAACTTAGCCAAATCAATTTCAAATCAAGAAAAACTCTTGATTTTTCTTCATGACTCAATCAATCCTTCAATCATGAATTCAAATATAAATACAAACTTCAATCACCAAATCAAAACTCAATTCAAAAAAATCAAGCCCAAATCAAACTCATGTTCACCCTTTGAACTTGAAATTGTCAAATGAATCAAAACCCATTTGACTTCAAATCACTTGCAAATGGTTTATATTTCAATCATAAGTCCATATGTGAGTTCAATTAAACTCAAATCAAGCTTTGACCAAGCCATTTGACCCACTTAGGCTCACTTGACCCAAAGTGACCTGAAGTA
The DNA here is from genome assembly GCA_021442155.1 of Cymbidium sinense. Classification (NCBI taxonomy): domain Eukaryota; kingdom Viridiplantae; phylum Streptophyta; class Magnoliopsida; order Asparagales; family Orchidaceae; genus Cymbidium; species Cymbidium sinense. The sequence continues at coordinate 28,264,057 of CM038226.1, read as the reverse complement.
CCCTTATGAGCCAAATTCTAATCCTAACCAAATTGGATTGAATTAAGCCCATCTATGCCTCTCATCATGAGATGATCAATCACTCCAATTGGGTCAAACCAAATCAACACTTAGCCAAAAAGAAACCCAACATAGCCAAAATCCACCATAGGTCAAATTGATTGAAACCAATGATCTAAGTTCATTCATGACCAATGTTTGAACTTGACCAAGTCAACATTTGAGCCTAACCTAGCCCAATTTTCCACTTGACCCAAGTTGACCCAACTTGACCTTAAAAGTCAAAATATGTCAAATCTTGATCTAAGATAAATTGATTGAAACCAATGGGTCAAGTTCATTCCAAATCACTTGTCGAACTTGTCCAAAGCCTCAATTAGCCAACTAGACCTAACCTAGCCCAATTGACCTTGAACTTGACTTGACCTAAAGGATCATATTGAGCCAAATTCAAACTTAACCAAAATTGATTAGAAAAAAAAGATACCAATCCATTTCATATGACCAACCAAACATGAACCAACCCATGACCTAACCCAAATAAGTCAAATGGGTTAATTTGGTCAACTTGACCCATTTGACCTAAATGAACTCAATTGAACCAAAACTAAATATAAACCAAATTGAATCAAACCAAAGCCATCAAAACTTTTCAAATGGTCATATGAACTTGACCCAACCCTTGGTTTGACCCAATTTGACCAATTGGTCAACTTGACCCAAGTTGACCCATTTTGACCTAAATGGGTCAACATGAGCCAAATCATATCAAACTAACTCCAAATTCAATGAAACTTGGCCTAACCTATTTTTCAAACATATTAAACATATTAAAATTGAAACTTAAGCCAAATGACCATTTTACTCTTAGGGCAAAGTGTAAATTTTGGCCAAATTCACTTGGAATTTGGTCAAATCTTCTTCATAACCACTTGGCACCCTCTTAATGGATCAAGTGAACACTAGGGAGTGTGGTGCACCCAACCCAATGGGTTTGGATTAGGCCAACCTAGCCTAAGGCTAAAATCGACCACCTCCTTCAAATTGAGCACATGGAAAACCTTCCTCCACTCAATTAAACACATTGCCACTTTCCCACTAGCCCTCTCTAGCCAAAATGACCCATGTGTAAGCCTTTAATAGTCTAACAACCCATTGAATGAGCTCAACTGGATCAAAATGATAAGCACCTTTACGGTCGTCCGGTCCTTCAAGGGGGAGATATACTCCCTCTAATTCAATTTAATCTTCACAGCCTCATACTCAATTGAACCAAAGGAAGCCAAAGGAGCCTTTTCCAAGCGATTCCAAGCTTCCTAGAGTGAAATCCATTTTTCCCATTGTCGATTTTCATAGCTTGAAAATAGAGAAACTCCACCAAAAATCCAAATTACTCCACACTCAACATCAACCCAATTCCTTCTTCAAGCTTTATCAGAGGACCAAGTCGAGTTCACCTAAGCTCTTTCCCAAGCTCCAAAGGCAAGGGAGGATCGAATTCAATGAAGACCGAGCTCAAGTACAAGAGGAGTTGGCCCATAGGAGGATCTACCCAATCTTAGAGCTTCCAAACTTCAACAAAGCTTCATCTACACTAGACGAAGCTTCTCCAAGGGAATCGAACGCCGATGAGCACCTCCGTCGAGGTTAGCCATTAAAATGAGCTTAATTTCAATGTGGTTTGGAGCTTTGTGAAGTGAATTTTAATCCCATGGAATTCTAGCCATTAAATGTGATTGTCTTTGTGCTTAGATGGTGTGGGTTTAGTTTCAATCCAATCTAAACTCAATTGAGCTCAAATCATCCCCAGAAGATGGACGGTGTCCATTCTTCAGAGGGAAATACAGGGATAGATCATGGGCCGTCCATCTACGCATTTTGGATGGACCATCATGATTAAGACATGCACCATCCACATTTTATCCCTTTAGAACTGCAGCTTTAACCTCAACCGTCCGATCCATGATGGGACGGGTGTGTAGAAAGCACGTAGCACCGCCGCTGACATGGCGCTGTGATGTGATAACTTAAATATTGAATCTTGTCATACCATGTGGAAAGCGCATGCTACGTCGGTCCACGCCGTGCCGATGGGATTAAATATTCAATTAGGCTATTAAATGTTCTAATTAATCATGAAAACTTGCTAAATTCATATCTAAGTCTAAAAAAATTAGAAAAAAATGAAATAAATTGCATTGGATATATAATTGAACATAGAATATTCTAAAAATAATTTGAATAAATTTTAAATAGTATTTTTTTTCTAGATTTAGGTTTTATTGGGAATATTATTTTGCTAATTAGCCTCTAATTACTCCACTGATTAATCTAAAACTTCTTGTGCATAATTAGTGAGATGACCCTGCCTCCTCTAATTTTCTTGAGATTTATTGGTGGCTTAATTAGAGGAATTTCTTGTTCATTTTTTAATCTCTCCTTAATGTAATTAAGCTTAATTAAGGGTATAATTAATGGTTTAACCCTCTGATTGAATCAATTAAGTTTTGATTAAGTGAGTGTGAGATTTAGGAAATAATTTTGGAATATTTTCCTTAAGATATTTCTTAACCCCCCTCCCCCTTTCTTTCTTAATCCAACCTTAATTAAGAGTTAATTCACTAATTATCCCCTTAATTAATTTCATAAAATTCTAAAACTTTCTAGAACTCAATTAATTTATCTTAGGTAGATGCTTAGGTGTTCAATAACCTAAGTATATCAAGGAAATCAAAACCCAACTCACATGTGTGAGAGGGGTTATGAAAGTACTTAAGTTAAACCTCTTAGTTTAATTAATCATTAATCATGAGCCAAATGCATTAGGTATCTTTCTTTCCTAGGTGCATTACTGATTTAAATTCCTTGTGTGGTATTATGTCATCTCGTTGGCTCATAATTATTTGATTAAGTATGCTAAGGTGGTATAGGTAAGGGGTAATAACACACTTAATTCATACCTTAACCTAACCAAAGCATAAAATTGATCTAATCACCTAAAACAAATTAAACTAAAATAACAAACATATGTAGGAATGGGTTAGGAATAGCAAACTCACCTCACATTTCTCAATTTAAATTAAACTTAAAATAAAATCAAACCTTCCATAAAAATAATTTGATTTACTTTAAGCTTTCTTATTTCATAAGATTGTCTTTAGGAATTAATTAGGGTGAAAGTGTTTACATGCTTTCATCATTTTAGTTCTTTCTTAACATGCTAAATGTGTATGTCATATAAATTTCATGCATTCATGCTTTTCCAAAATCAAATTAAAATGAAATGTTTTCTTCATGTCAAATTACTTGTTTTTGGCTAAAGTAAAATATGATTGGATATTATCACTATTAAATACAAAACTATTTTCAAAATCTATAAATAAAATACCTAAAACTGAAAGTGTGCTACTTATAATTATTTATAAGCTTGCATGTGGATATAAATTTGAAGATGTGTATAGTGTACTTTATCTTCTGTTTTCATTTAGTATAGTTTTGAATAGGATTTGGCAAAGTATATAGTTCATTTGAAAAGAACATAACACTTGCCTAATCTTATTCCTATTCATCCTTATGCTATTACTTAAGAAGGACATCCACAATTGTGCATATAAATTGCATAAACAAAATGAACAAACAAATATAAACTCTTGCATCTTTCTTTTCCATTCATTTATTTTGTACATATGCTTGTATTTAAGGAAAGTGGTATATTAGTTTGGACAACTACGGGATTACAAGGCTTTAAGTAGCCCTAAGTAGGTCTTATACCTTACACCCCTGATGCTACCAATGGTGTTGTACTCACTTTTGCCTTTCATACATAAATGTGTGCATGTGAAAAATGGATAAGAAAACCTCTTTTCTACTTAATAAAAATCATGCCTCATAAAGCATTCAAATTTTCTTGAGTAACTCACTTAGCATTCATCATAAATGGTGGTAAACATTCCTATTTGTATGTATAAATATGCTTAGGATTCATTCATATGCATGTTATACATGTTGGGAAAGAAATGGAGTGATGTGTATTTTGTGAATTTAGTTACTTTACTTAATCTTAAAATGCCTTTATTTTTGAATATGTTTGTTTAAGAAAAATCTAAACTTAGGATTAATTAAAACACATAATAAAGCATTCACTAAACAAAATCAAATATGAATCCACTTTAAAAATTACTTAAGGTAGGGAAGGAAAGAGAAGTTCTCTTCTCTTTTCCCTCTCTTTACAACACTTAGTAATTAATTATAGGATTCACTTAAACCAAATCCAAATACAAAATAAAGTCAACCCAAATCAACTAAACACTTGAATAAAACCACCCATCTAGGTTGAACTTCTTCACACTTAGAAAATCCAAACCTTAAAGCCATAGTTAAGCAAACCACATAAACCTCCTAAAGCACACACATTAGACTAAGTCATGACTTCTAGCTTTAGGTTAGGGCGGTGCATGGTTTGATATTTTTTTATTTTGTGATGTTTTGTTTTAGTCTGGATGTTAGGGTGAATGTGTAGAATGAATGTTAGGACAACTTAGTCTAATCAATATTTTCTACAGGGCATTGCGCTTAAGGGGCGATGTAATAAAAATATATAACTACTTTTACTGTGCAGGTGCTTATACCCCTAAGCATAATCCAATAGGCCAGGTGGACTTGGTTTTCCCATATGTGGGGTGCTAAGTTCAATATTCATACTTGAGATTTGTATGATTTGTTTAGCTAATCTCTATTTTGCAGGTGTTAGTTAGATTTACTTTTCCTTTCCATATAATTTTTGTAATTAGGATTTTGGAATGATTATTATGGGGGATTAGGATGAGCATTAGTCATAAGATCTCATCTTATGTACTATGTGAAACCTTTGGAGCATCCACCTTCTAACCATCCAAAAGAAGGAACTAAAGAAGAAAGAAGGAAGAAGAAAGAAGAAAGAAGAAAGGAAGAAAGTAAAAAGAAGAAAAGAAGAATGAAGACCCCATAACATGAATTTCCTTGCTTGACTATAATTTAATTCATTTGTAATCCGAGTTGTATAAGGGTAGAGCTCAACTACTCAATTTGTTTTTGAGTTTGTGCAGTGGTGCAGACCACAAATGACCTTTTATTCTTTTGCGTTAGCTTTATAAAATATGTGATATTTTGTTTAGCTTGTGCATTAAGATGGCATCCTTTTCCTAGTTTATTCCTTACTTGATTTATAGTCTGGATGATGATTAGGCTCTTAGGAATAAAATAAATCTTCTACCAAATTAATCAGCTAAAAATTAAAAATAAGTAACTCATAACCTCACTTAAAGCCTAAGTTAACAAAATCAAGATAGAAGAATTAACAACCCCTTAGTTGGATGAGTATTTCTTTTATAATATCATGCATAAAAGCATATTTTTTTACTCTTGATTGGAGGTATTCCACCTTTGTTAGAGAAACTTAGCTTGACCTGTGAGAGCCATGGTGGAAGCACAGCTCCCCCTTCTCACTGATTTTGGCCCATAATCTTATTTCTCATGCATTAGGCATATGAGTCCTATAAGCCCAAGTAAAAAATGAATTTCCAAAAATAAAAATAAAATATAATATGAATTGCATTAGATCTAGGTCCATTTTCATGCCCTTACATGATCTTGTCTCTTAGGGAGTGAGTTTAAGGACTCAGTCTCTTTCTAAATAAATAATAGCTTAACTATCTCGCATAAAACATAAGACATGCCTACATGAATTTAAAATCGTAAGAGTTTTACCACCCCAAAGCATTGTGTAGCAAAATGATGGTTTGTCCTCTTATGGAGGTAAACCATATACGTATTTTTGTCTTAGATTTAGGTTGTTCTTTTGGCCCTCGCCAGAGCTCCCTAGATTTTGGTTCTGAAGTTGTTTCTCCCCTTTGTGGGCCATAAGTATAAATCCTCACCTCTTAGGCATTTCCAAAATCTTGTATTGTGGAATTATAAGCTCTAAATTTCTAATGAAAAATTCAACTTGAATAAATTAAATCAATTTCAAAAATATAAATCCCAACCATAAGATAGTTTGAGCTGCTCGCTAGGTTTCCTAGCATCATGAGCGTCTCCTACTTATCTTTCTTTGGCTTCGATAATAACTCTATCTCTTTGATCAATCCCATTTGATCTTCTAGAATAAACTAATTGATTCATAGTCCTATCTATTAAAATCTTTAGAGACAATGATTATTTACTTTGATCGAGAGTATTCCTAAAGAATCCCCTTACTTAGGATGTAATTAATTATGGGGGCTTGCCCCTGTAGGGAATTTAATGAACCTGGTTTAAAATAAATCCTGCTTTAATTATTTATATAAAGTAGGGGAAGAATCTCCAGTACACATGCATTGTCCTTAGAGTCCTTATTCAGGTGATTAGGTCCATTGTAGGGTAGTGACATGTATCTTTCGAGATAGTACACTTCTCCTCAATGTCATACTCGATCACCTTAATAAGAACATCTGCAAATCTATAGTGTCCAAATGCATAAAAGAAGTATATTTCTATGCTCATTTTATTCCAACATAGATTGAAGATGGAAGTACACATCTTAGAAAATCTAAATAAAATTTTCACCACAGACGCATAATGTAATGACTAACTCTAGACCAATAATTAAAGCCTCATATTCAGCTTCGTTATTGGTGCATGGGTTAGATAGATGATATGAAAATTTCATCACATCACAGTCTGGAGTTAGGAGAACTATTCTTACCCTTACCTTTCCTGGAAGAGTATATCGTGGTTCTTCTCTTTTTTGAGAGGAAGCTGCACCATCAAAATATATCTCCAAGTGGAGAATGCTGGTGTCCCCTAAGTTCATGATTTGTTCAACGGGGAGGTCATCACTAAGTCAAGAATCAGCAGGAAGTGGGTGTGCTGCTAAGAAATATGTTAGTGTTTGGCCTTTCACCACATAAAGGGATATGAATGTGATGTCAAATTATGACAAAATCATGGACCAATGAGTAGCCATCTGGATAGAATTGGTCGTGCCATGAGATATTACAGGGGATTAATTTTTTAGATCATATTCACCTTATGAGAAAGCATGTAGTGTCGTAGCTTTTGGGCTATAAAGATTAATGCTAGGCAGTGCTTTTCAATAGGTGGGTAGTTTAATTCAGTAGGAATTAGATTATGACTGAGGTAGTATAGAGCATTTTCTTTTCTTTCATCATTGGTTTGAGCCAATAAAGCACCAAGGGAGTCATCTAATGCAATGGTGTAGAGGATCAATGACTTGCCTAGGATAGGGGCTGCTAGAACTAGTAGTCATTATGTAGTGCTTGATGTCTTCAAAGGCATGCTGATACTTATCATCCCACTTGAACTTGGCATCCTTTTTGACAGTGAAGTGAATTTTTGGCATCTTCCTAATAGGTTGGATATGAAGCATCTTAGATATGTCAACCACCCTTGGAATGATCTGAGTTGAGTTAGAATTTTAGGGGTTGGCATTTCTAAGATAGCCTTGATCTTCTCTGGGTCAATCTCTATTCCCCAATGTCATACAACAAACCCAAGGAATTTCAAGCTACTCAATGCACCGTGATTCATTTTGAGGTTAAATTATCTTAACTGTTCGAAAACTACTCTCAAGTCGAAGAGATAATCTTTCTTTTCTTTGCTTTTGACTATGAGATCATCAACATAGCATTCAACTTGATGATGAATGAGTTTGTTGAAGATCTAAGTCATGGTCTGCTAGTATGTAGCACCAGCTTTTTTAAGGCCGAAAGGCATGACCTTATAATAATAGATTCTGATCGGGGTTCGAGAAGCAGTGTTTCTTTCATCCTCAGAGGCCATCTTGATTTAGTTGTAGCTATATGACCCATTCATAAAGGAGAAGACTGCATGAGATGAGGCGATGTCCACCATTAATTCTGGTATAGGAAGTGGAAATTCATCCTTAGGACATGCCTTATTAGATCCCTAAAATCTATGCATATGCGAATTTGGCAATTCTTTTTCTTAACTGGGATGACACTGGCTAACCAGGTAGGATATTTTTCTTCCTTGATAAAGCCAGCATCGATCAATTTTTTTGATTTCAAAAGTGACTTGTTGTTCAATATCTAAGCGCATGTGTCTAGGAGCTTGCTTAATAGGGTTAACATTAGATTCTATTGCTAGTTTTTGGACTGTTATGTTAGGAGATAAACCAGATATTTCTTCATAACTCCATGCGATGTAGTCCTTAAACTCAGCTAATAGCCTAACTAAGTCATTGGTTTCTTCCTCATTCAATAAGGAATTAATGTATGTTGGACATGGATTATCTTCAGTTCCTAAGTTGATTTCTTTAAGTTCATCATTGGTTCATCTGATCTCCTCTTCAAACTCTAGTGGTGCCTTTTTGACTTCAAGCTCATTTGGGTCATCTGATGTTTCTAAACATACCTCATCATAAGAGTTAGCATGATTTGAGAAGAACCTATCAGACCCCAAATGAGAGGTGATGACTAGGCAATGGTTATCATCATTGACTGAACCCACTGTGCCAAATCCTAGTCCCGATCTTGATTGAGAATGTCTGCTTCGATTGTCTCATAACCTTTCAAAGTAATATGACCTATGTTTAGACCAAGTATGTAGGATTAATCCCTTCTTTGCTAAGTTAAGAACACAAGGTGAATACTAATCAAAAGGCAATTGTATTAAATATTTATATGAATCATCCTCAAGTTCTACATCAACTTCTTGACTTGAGGAGGATGATGCTCCCAATAAAAATCTATTTGTCCTGACATCTGTGGATGACTTGGGGGCCTCCTTAACTACTAAACCTTCAACTTTTTGAGATGAAAGTAAGGTTAGAGCTAAAGTTTGCAGCTGCTATCTAACTGTTATACATAATAATGATTCAGATACATTCATGCTTTGCTTGGAGGTTTGGTCTTCATCACTGTCTGGCTCGAATGTCACCTCCAATGAGACTCATTAAGAGGGGTTGGTTGGTGTGCTAACCATATGAGACTCATCCTCTGAACTAGATTCTAAGTCTATATGGATAGCAGGGGTATTCTTGTAAGTCAGAATATAACTCCTACTGAATGGCCAATAGAGAGATGGCTGCCCACCTTTAGAACTGCCTCTAGATCTGCCTCTACCTCTACTTAGTGGGGGTCGAGTCATTCTACCCATATGTTCGTATGGAGGAACGAACTGTGGGCACAATCCAACATCTGGCTCTACTTCTTCCTTGGTACATGATTATCACTCACTTGCATTTTAATTTCCTTTTTCCATTTATTTTTTCTTTTTCTTTTTATTTTTTTCGTCTTCTTCTTTTTCTTTTTCTTTTTCTTCTTTTTTTGATTCTTTTTCTTTTATTTTTGAACATTCATCAAGTTTACGAGAATAGACTTTTGATTTAGAGGAAGATAGTGGGATGCATTCTCTTATATCTCGACCTCTCTAACTGAGAATGGCTTCAAGTCTCCTTTGACACAATACTTAATTCCACCCCCTCTTCAAAATTTGATGCACTAATGTAAAGAGGATGGAACCGTGTTGTTTCCATGTATCCAAGGCCTACCGAGCAAAGCAAAGAAAGTCATATCTGAATCGATTATGTAGAATTTGGCTTCTATCTTTTAGTCATAGAGCCTAAAGCCCTCTCGCGAGCCTAAAGCCCTCTCGCCTTGCTCATTGAATCCTATCAACATCATCCGATATTCTCATGGTTCAGAGATGTCAATCCTCAAGTAGACAAGGATCTTTAGATTCATAATGTTCACTGATGCACCAGGATCAACTAACACCTTAACGAGTCTAAATCTGCCCATGTCCACTTTAATGTAGAGGGAACGGTTGTGCTCTATTGTCTCCAAAAGAAGGTCTTCATCGATGAATGTAACTCCATGGGCTTCCCTTGAATAACAAGCCTCCTCTCCAGTAGTAGTCAGCTGAGCTAAGCATATTTCTAGATCAAGAAGGGCTTTGATCAATGACTCCCTCATCTCTTTGGATAAGACAAGGGCATCATATATGCTTAGTTTTGTTGACAACTTTCTTAGGTGAGCGAGGACATTATAGTCAACTCTGGGCTGGTCTTCCACAAGCATATCCATAGGTGGAGCATCTTGTGGAGGGGTTTTTTGATCACTTGAACCAATGAATTGTTTACCCTTATACTTAGGTGCTACCCTAGGAGGTAGAACTTTTCCACTATGGAGGTTGACTTTAGTGACTTCTGAGATGATTTAGTGGAAAGTTCTACCTGCTCATCAAGTTCACCTACAACTTCTTCTATGGGATCATTGGAGTCGGATGACTTCAAATTAATCTCAATGGGTGAACCTGAATGATTCATGAACAAAAAATCCATTTCTAAATCAAAAGAGGAATGATTGAAACTAGAGTTATTATTATGGAATAAACTCAGAGAGTTTTTGAGAGGAATAAAATCTAGAGTATTAGAAGTGGACAAGATGTAAGTGAAAGCTTTCTTCATTGAATTCTTCTTAAGCGGAGGTACATGATAGAAATCTAATAAAGTAAGCGGGGTAAGGGATTTAGTGCCCTTGTCTGATACAACATTCCTGCTGGTAAAAGATGAGCTAGTGGAGGAAGAAGAAGTAGCTACAACGGTGGACAGAGTACTAGACTCGGATGGTGGTTGTGCTACTGTGCTATCCCGGGCAAGTAAGGTGGATTGCTGCTGCTGCTGGTCTTCCACCTCCTTTAAGTTGTCCTCAAAAACTTACAAAACTTCCTTAGAGTTGGAGGTTTGAGCTGCTTCAGGCACCTGCTCGGGTAACATTTTGATCTTAAAGATGATTTTTTTGGAGGTTCGGGATAGGGAGATATCCCAACCTTCCTCTATCTTGAGAAGATCGCGTGTGTCCTTGAGGATTACCCTAATAGAACTAGAGGGTTGTTCTAGTAGATATTACTTAGGGATGATAATGACACCTGGCTTATAGCTATACTTAAGCCAATCCTTAAAGGTAAAATAATGTTCTAAGACATGTCCTAAGATGCAGTGGTAGGGGCAATAGTTTGGATCATGAATCTTGCCTACTTCCTCTGGCTTCCTAAGCTCTAGTAATTAGAAATCAAGCTTCTTTAAGAGATTCTTAAAGATCTTCCTGACTACCTCCCTCTTGAATAAATACATTTTATTCAATTTGTTGACAAGAGTAGGCAAATGGTAGCTACCTAACGCTGGGTAGGAGTACTGCTGCTGTTGATGATGCTATGAGGATACTGTTGAGAGAACTGCTGAGGATACTGCTGAAGAGGTGGCAGTGGAGGTTGTGGCTACTAAGGTGGTCAGTATGATGGCTGAGGTGGTGGAAAAAGAGGTGGTAGAGGAGACTGCTAAGCTTGAGTCCTATCTAATTGGACCCTAGCTGGCAGCTTTCCTTTATCAACTACTGTGACTACCCGTGGCTTCTTCTCAAATTCCTTCTATGGTCTTGGCTTGGTTGACTGGTCTTGGAAAGGTAACTATTTGACCTCTCTTTGTAGACTAGCTGTCTTGTTGATTAATATCTCAAATGTCTTAATGGTAAACCCTTTAAGCATGAAGGCAACCGGACCATAGATATTCTTGAGTAGAATTTCAATGGCATGTTATTCAGATAGCTGTGGTTCATATTTCATACTTAAATTATGCCATCTAAGAGTGTAATCAATAAGGGACTCACTGGGGTATTGTTGAGCTACAATGAGATCTCTTATAGTTACCCTTTACTGAGCTCCAGCAAACTTCTTGATGAAGAGGTGCTCCAACTTAGCAAATATCTTCATTGAACCATTAGGTAGTTTAGCGTACCAATCAAATGTGATGTCATCAAGCTACTAATGAAGAGATAGAGTAAAATTGCATCACTGCCACTTGCATTATAACATCCAATTCTGAAATGTGCTATGTGCTACCAGGGGTTTCCGCTGTAATAAAATTTTTTGAAGGAATGAGGCACAAAACCCTTAGGATATTGTACACCATCAAATTCATCTGAGTAGGGTCTACCCTTTGGAATAGATGAGCCCCCTTGAGTTTACACCAATGCATCCTTCACTTGCTGCTCCACCAACTGCTTGATATCTTTTTCTTGCATGGAGGTGTTGTCCACCACCTTCATATGCAAGCTACCATTATCCTGATCTACTAGAGAAGTGCTCTTGGGCTTATCTAGAATATGTACTAACTTAGGATGATCTACCTCTGTCGGTATATGCTATGGGACTGAGGTCTAGTTCTGAAGTGCATGGAGGGATGCTAATAGGTCTTCGATCCTCTTCTCCATTCTATTGATCTGATCATCCTTCTATTTAAGCTGTTGACGGAGGTGTTAGGTTGAATGGATGACATCATCTTCCTCAAGCATGACACCTTCCTAACTATGCTAATCCCTATGGAGAGAGCTCCTAGTATCGACCATATGAATCTCGCTAAATCCTCAAGAAGATCATCCTCATCGGGATTAAAGCCTACCCGCTCATCCTTAGAATCTTTGTGATCGTTGCCTAAGAGTTCCCTCTTCTAGAAAAAGTAAGCGTATGATCACATCCAAGGAATGGTTTAATCGTGCTAGCACAAATAGTCGGGACTGACTGGTAGGGACTATGGTCACTAATTGAAATGCATCTAGCACTACCTGTCACCGGAGTGCTAGCTCTAGGAGGGTCATTCTCACTAGAAGAGATATGCTCATGACTGCTTATCGATGGAGTAGTGTCCCCGAGGTGATCTACTACTATGGGAGCTGTAAAACTATCATCTTCCCCCTCTATAACTATTGCTGATGCTGACTTTGATGGTGGTGGTGGTGCAACCATGATGCTGCGGGGTTGCCACTCCTGCCGAACCACAATTGAGGTAGAGGGTCAAGTAGGGGAGCTCGATCTCACTTCAATAGGTGGGATGGAGGGAGTGGGATCCCATGGCTATAGTCGAATCACCAAAGGGGCTGGTCTTTCCCTGAATGGGGGCTTCTGGATCTTTGCAGGAGTGGTGGATGTTGGGAGCTATATGGGTGATGGTGGTCGATGAGAAGAGCGGTGTGAAGGTAACACCAATTGCTCCTTAACGAGAGATCTCTGTCTATGGCAGGTAGCATCGGTAAAAATAATCCTATTAGAATGATCGGCCCTGATGGGGGGCCGATCAAAAAAATCCATCAAAGCAGAGAACACTGATTGCTTGGCATACCTTTGTCATTCCTTCCTGCCTACATGCATAGATACTTGAGCCTCAATGGCTCTTTCCCTTTGGATTTGACCCCTAACACTCCTGGGGATCAATGATCGTAGATCAAATAAGATGCCAGACTGAGCATCCATGTGCTCTACCAACCTGGCGTAAGATGGTCTTAAGTCCGACATAGGGCCTTCTATGCTTCCTACCTAGTGTCTCATAGTAAACTGCTAGTCGAGGAAATGCATAATTCCTCCTGTAATCTTCCTCTCCGTCTGATGCTGAGAGGGGGTGGAACTTGTTGCTGGTTGGAAGTGGAAAGACCTCTCAGGGAGAACCCTCCTTGGCTATGTGAGATGTAGCCTCAAGCTCTCTGGCTGCTTGCTCATGCTCACGCTTAATCTTGCAATTTTTATTTTGTCATTGAGTATGAGTGAACAAGGAAAAGCGGGAGCTAATACCTACCTCATAAGTGGAGGAGACTATATCAGAAGCTAAGATAGCCTTCCCCTTTGGGGTAACCAAAGATGAGGTTGTAGCTCTCACTGGAACAATAGTATGGACAGCTGGATGGACAGATGCTGAAACTATCTCAAAACGGGGTGTGGGAACCATTGTATCTTTCCTCTTCAGTGGGGGATACTCAGAATCAAAGGGCATGTCGATGTGTATGATTGGCTTATGCCCAGCCACCTCATCCTTGCTAACGGTAGTGAGGGTTGCCCCCTCATAAGTAACGTGTGCTTCTTCGAATCCACGATTGAAGAAAATCAGGTGGGTGGAGTCGGTCTCAAGGAGGCTGGCCCGATCCAAGGCCAAATCCATCCTGAAGGGGAAAGAAAAATAAACTTTTGTAAAGCCATGGATATTGACTGTAAAGGTTGTACTTACTGATCTGAGCTGTATCTCTACATATGTTGAAATGTAATCTGAGTTAGATTTCTGGTTTAATACTCATCCCGAGAGAGTTATAAGAATTTGGAGTCCTGAATCCACACTCAACAATTCAAATATGTAAAGTGGGGTTCAATGAAGAGATTTTAATGTGATGAGGAGAGTCTTTGCCATTTGATTTTGATTTAGAACCCATACTCAACCATTTTAGATAGGTTTGGTGGGTTTCAAAAATTTTGAGAGATTTTCTAGGAGATATTTGTATTTTATATATCTTGTTTGAAAATATTGATGATTTGAAAGGACCTATACTTAGAAAATTTGAGTATACTAAGAGGAGGTTGTGATTGTGTGTTTAATTTTTTTTTTGTAGAATGTCTTTGCTTGTGATGTGTGAAATGTTAATTTTAAAAATGGGGCCGCTTACTTGACAAATTTGATATGCCAAGTAGAAGCCACATGTGTTTCATTTGTGTTTGAAAATAGGACTTTCACTTAATAAATTTGGTATGTTAAATGAAAGACAAATGTGATTGATGTATGTTTTGCTTTTCTTTGAAAATGGAACTCACGCTTAACAAATTTGGTATGTTAAGTGAAAGCCCAAGTGTGATTGATTTGTGTTCTGAATATGGGACTCTCACTTAACAAATTTGATATGTTAAGTGGAGGTCCAAATGTGATATGATTTGTGTTTTGCTTTTTTTTTTGGTACTCCACTTAATAAGTTTGATGTGTAAAGTGGAGGTCAAATGTGATGTAGAAATGAGGCCCTCACTTAACACAATGAATATGTTAAGTGAAAATAAAATTTGTGTGTTGAAAGTGAGATTCTCACTTAACGAATAGAATATGTTGAGTGAAAATCAAATTTGTATTTTGAAAATAAGACCCTCACTTAACAAATTGAGTGTGTTACCTGAAAGTCAAATTTTTATTTTTGAAAGTGAGATTCTCAATTAATAAATGGAATATGTTAAGTGAAAATTAAATTTGTATTTTGGAAATGAGACCCTCACTTAACAAATTGAATATGTTAAGTGAAAGTCAAGTTTATGCTTTGAAAGTGAGATCCTCACTTATAAGTGGAGTTTCAATCTCATGTAATGATTTTATTTGAAAGTAGACTCCTTATTCAACAAATTTAAACATGTTGAATGAATATGACTATTTTTAAAAATGTGCTTTTAGAAAATATGATTTTGATCTTGATTTTGAAAAGAACCTTCATAACAATCAAGGAGATTGTTAGATGAAGGTTGGTTATATGAATTTATGCTTTTTGAAAATTTTGTACAAAATTATTTATTATGTGAATTTTGAAAGAGTGCTTTTGGAAAGTGTCATTTTATGAAAGGATTTATTTTCTTATATTTTATGATGAACCTTGCCTCACCAAGCTAGTGGTAAGGAGGTTCTAGATTTTTTTGATCTCTCCATTCATTGATAAATTTTATTTTCACCTATTGAGGAGCCCAATAGGGGTTTCAAGACCTACACAGAGTGAGGTCCTAAAACCTAAAGGATGTTGGCTAACTTTGCTTAAGAATGAAATAAGCTAAGTGTCAATGAAAGGAAAGACAAGTCTCAAACTCACATAAAATGCAAGTCCACTATCGATGCTTGGAGACAACAATCGTCTACTAAAGATGGCGAGAGGAACCATCCTCAGCGGAGTCACCATAAAAATCTGTGGTGTTTATTTTCAAATTCATTTGTGTGTGTGTATGTGAGGGGACACCACACAGATATGAGGATGTACTTATTAAAGTGATCGGGTACGACATTGAGGAATAGTGTACTATCTCAAAAGATAGAAGTATCTACCCTACAATGGACCTAATCACCTAATAAGGACTCCTAAGGCAAGATGAGTCTTCGAATATACTAGAGATTTTTTTCTTACTTTTTATTTAAATTGGGTTCTAAAGTTCCCTATGGGGGTAAGCCCCCATAGTTAATTACATCCTAAGGAATGAGATCCCTTAGGAATACTCTCTATTAAAGTAGGTGATTATTGTCTCTAAAGAATTCAAAGATATGATTATCAATAAAGTGGTTGTATTTTAAAAAATAAAGTAGGATGGATCAAAAGGGAGAGAGCTATTATCGTAGCCAAAGGAGATAAGTAGGGAGTGCTCCTAATACTAGGAAACCTAGTGAGCACTCCAATCTATCCTATAGTTGGGCTCTGTATATTTGAAATTGAGGAGATTTATTTATTTGAGTCGAAATTTTATTAGAAATTTAGGACTTATAATTCCACAATACAAGATTGTGAAAATGCCTAAGAGGTTAGGATTTATGCTTGTAGCCCACAAAGAGAAACAGTGACCTTAGATCCTAAATCTAGGGAGCTTTCACTAGGGCCAAAGAAGGACCTAAATCTAATGTGAAAGTGGTATATAGTTTACCTCCATAAGAGAAAGTGAACCACCCAACTGCTGAACTTATTACCACTTAGAGTGGCAGCCAGCTAACTCCTTCTATGCTTTAAATCCATGTAGGAAAGTCATATGCTTTTGCAAGATGGCTAGGCTATTATTATTTAGAAAAGAAACTAAGTCCTTAAACCAACTCCCTAAGAGATTAAAGCATGATGGGTATGAATAATGACTTAAATCTAATGCAAATTTTTATCAAATTTTATTTAATTTGGGACTCTTTATTTTGACACAGGCTATGAGATTTTGTATGCTAAATGCATGAGAAATTTATTATGGGCCAAATTAAAAGAGAAAGAGGTGTTCTTCCATCATAGGCTCTCAAAAGTTAAGCCCATTCTATTTGGCAAAGATAAAACCCTGTCTTAACAAGAGCAAAATAAGATGGTTATGCATGATGTTCAACATACAATCATCCAGCTAAGGGGTTGTAAAATATTTTATTATCTTGATTTAATACCTAGGCTTTTATTGAGGTTATGAATTATTTAAAATTTTACTTATAAGTTATTAGTGGGATAGAAAATTTATTTTTATCCTAAGAGCTTAATCGCATCCGAGCCATACAACAATCACCAATCATAAACAAACTATGAAAATGCAGGCTTTTTCTAATGCACAAGCTAAACAAAATATCAAATAATTTTATAAAGCTATTGCAAAAGAATAGAAGGCCGATGCGGTTGGGTACCGCTGTATAACCCGAAAAGAGATGTGGGTAGCTGAGCTCTACCCTTATACATCCCATATAACAAAAAAATAATTATAATTAAGAATGATGAATGTTATGGGGGTCTTCATTCTTCATTCTTCCTTCTTCATTTCTTCACTTGATTTGCTCCATTTCTTTCTTCCTTTTAGCTTGATTTGGATATGCTTACTCCAAAGGCATCACATGGTACATAAGACTTGGTCTTATAACTAATGCTTATCCTAATCCCCCATAACATTCATCCTAATCCTAATTTAAAATTACATTAAAAGAAGGAAAGTAAATCTAGCTACACCTGCAAAACAAATGTTAGTTAAACACACCATACAACCCAAGTAGTTATATGAAAATTTTGGGCTTAGCACCCCACACATGGGTAACCAAGCCCACCTATCCTAACTTGAGTTATGCTTAGGGGACTAAGCAACCTGCACAACAAAAGCATTTATACTTTTATTATGACAACCCCTTAAGTGCAACCTCCTGCAGAAAATATGATTAGGCTAATATCAGCCAAACATCTAGAGTACGCACATACATCCTAACATCCAGTCTACAATATTACATCACAAACAAGCATACATAAAACCATACACTGCCCTAACATAAAGCTAGAAATGGTGACTTAGTCTAATGTGTGTGAATTAAAGCTTGCGTGACATGTCCTAACTAGGCTTTAGAGTTATAATTTGCTAGGCTCGAGGGATTTAATTTATAAAGGGTTGATTTATCTCTAAATGATTTAATTGATTTGAAGATTTTACTAAATATTTTTGTTTGTTTCATATGGCCTACACTTAACAACTAAGTGTTATTAAGAGAGGAAAGAGAGGGGATCCCTCTTTCATCCCTACCTTAAATCACTTCTAAAGTAAATTAATTATCTAATTTCTCTTACTGAATGGTTTATTATATGTTTTAATTAGTCCTAAGTTTAGGCTTATTTTAAGCAAACTTATTAAATTAGAACGAGATCTTAAGATTAATGAATTACCATCACATACATATATTCATTCATTTCTTTCCTTCATGTATATCATACATATGAACAAATCCTAAGCATATCTATACATGAAATTTAGATTTCTAACATACTTGAATGTATATGCAAAGAAGTGTATTTAGAATTTAAATATTTCATTTGATTGAATTATGAATGCATGCCTTTTTAATAAAAAAAAGGGTTTTTTATCCATTAGCTAGATACACATTCACATGTACTAAAAGTTTCTAGTGAGTATGACGCCATTATTTTCTACACCAGGGGCGTAAGTTACAAGACCTACTTAGGGCCACTTAAAGCCTCACAGCCTCGAGATATCCAAATTAATATACAACTTTTCCTAGATACATGTAAATGTATAAGCAACCATAAGGATAAGAAAATCCATGCAAAAATTGTATTTGATTCATTTGATTCATGTTTCCTATTCATTGGTCATATCACACATGCACATGTATAAGAGTTTTAAGTGAGTACGATGCCATTATTTTCTACACTACAGTAGACCCACTTAAGCTACTTAAAACCTATCTAGGATGTCCAGACTAATATACGACTTTTCTCAAATACAAGTAAATGTGCAAAAAGAAATCATAAGAACAAGAAGTTATACAAAGAATCATGTTGATTTGATTACATGATTTACATATGTGATATGAAATTCTTTTTAGGTCTTAACATGGAGATACATAGAAATATATTTAGACAAATGTTATTTTTTTTTTTCAAATGAACTATACATTTATGAATCCTATGTGAATCCAAGCAAGATAAGGAAAGGGAACTTCATATTGCATATTCTATATTATCAACACATGCAAACTTATAGATATTTATAATTAGCATCACTTCACATGTTATAGTTGATTCATACACTTTGAAAAATGATTTTTGATTTAGTAGTGATAATAGCCACACACATTTAACTTAAATCAACACATGCAATTTGACATAAAAGAAATCATTTAATTTTTGTTAATTTTAAAAGAAATGAATGCATGATTACATATGAAAGCAACATTTAGCATGATAGGGAAAGAAGGAAGTGAACATAAGCACACAATTTCATTCATTCCAATTAATTTCTAAGGATAATCATACTAAATAAGGCTACTTAAAACAAGCCAAAATTCTTTAAAGCTATTTCATCTTTATGTTTGATTTGAATTAGGTAATGTGAGAGAGATTTGTTGGACCTAATCCCATTCCTTATGTGTGAGCTAAGTTTAGTTCAATGAAGAAGTAATTAAGTTGATTTTATGATTTAGTTAGGTTAAGGTATGAATTAAATAAACTAATTAAACCTTACCTATATCACCTTAAGTTAATTGATTAAACAACTATGAGCTAATATGATATACAACAACATGAAAATTAAATTTGAAATGCTCCTAAGAAATGAAAGGGGCCTAATGTAATTAGCTCATAATGGTTAATTAATTAAGCTTAAGGAGCTCACTTAATTATTCTTATGTTTTCTCACACATATGAGCTAACCATAATTTCATTATCTCTCACTTTGAATTGTTGAACACCTAAATAACTACCAAAGATTAGAAAGAGAAATTAGGTTCAATTGGATTAATTAAGTTCATTAATTAGTTAATTAAGTCTTAATTAATTTTAACCAATCAAAATGAAATGGGCTTAGAGTAAGAGGCAAAGAAAAGAGTCCAAGTATCAATCCCTAAATCTTCTCAATTAATTAGTCAAGGTTCAAGTTATGAATTGGATTTTTTTATTAATCTTATTAATTAATTAATTAAGGGGTGTGTGGTGTTTATTTTTGGATTCGTTCGTGTGTGTATATATGAGGGGACACCACACAGATCTGAGAATATGCTTATTGAGGTGATCGGGTATGACATTGAGGAATAATGTACTATCTCAAAAGACAAAAGTCACTACCCTACAATGGACCTAATCACCTAATAAGGACTCCTAAGGCATGATGGGTCTTCAAATATACCAGAGATTTTTCCCCTACTTTACATGGAAAAGTAAAGCAAGATTTATTTAAACTGAGTTCGTTAAGTTCCATATGGAGACAAGCTTCAATAGTTATTACATCATAAGGAAAGTGAATCCTTTATGAATATTCTCGATTAAAGTAGGCGATTATTGTCTCCAAAGAATTCAAAGATAGGACTATTAAATGATTGATTATATTTTGGAAATCAAGTGGGATGGATCAAAAGGGAAGAGTTATTATCGATGCTAAAGGAGATAAGTAGGGAATGCTCATGATACTCCGAAACCTAGTGAGCACTCCAATCTATTCTATGGTTGGGCTTTATATATTTGAAATTGAGGAGATTTATTTATTTTATTTGAAATTTTATTAAAAATTTAGGACTTATAATTCCATAATACAAGATTATGGGAATGCCTAAGAGGTGAGGATTTATGCTTGTAGCCCGCAAAAGGGAAATAACAACCTCGAATTCTAAATCTAGGAAGCTTTGGTGAGGGCCAAAGCATGACCTAAATCTAAGGCGAAAGTGGGTATATGATTTCCTCCACATAAGAGAGTAAACCACCTGACTGTTGGACTTATCACCACTTGGAGTGGTAGCCAGCTAACTCCTCTTTCGCTTTAAATCTATGTAGGTAAGTCATATGCTTTTGCAAGATGGCTAGGTTATTATTATTTAGAAAAGAGATTAAGTCCTTAAACCCACTCCCAAAGAGACTAGAGAATGAGGGGTATGAATAATGACTTAAATATAATACAAATATTTATCAAATTTTATTTAATTTAAGACTCTTATTTTTGACATAGGCTATGGAATTTTGTATGCCTAAATGCATGAGAAATTGGTTATGGGCCAGATCAAAAGGGAAAGAGGTGTTCTTCCATCATAGGCTCTTAAAGGTTAAGTCATTCTATCTAGCAAAGATGGAAGGCCTCTCTTAACAAGAGCGAAACAAGATGGTTATGCATGATATTAAACATACAACATCTAACCAGAAGGTTGCTAAATATTTTATTATTTTAATTTAATACCTCAAGTTTTATGTGAGATTATGAGTTATTTTAAAAGTTTAATTATGAGTTGTTAATGGAATAAAAAATTTATTTTTATCTTAAGAGCCTAATTACATCCTACAACAATCACCAATGATAAATAAACTATGAAACAACATACTTTTTCTAATGCACAAGCTAAAGAAATCATCAAACAATTTTATAAAGCTATCATAAAAGAATAAAAGGTTGATGTTGTCGGGTACCACCATATAACTCAAAAAGAAATGTGGGTAGCTGAGCTCTACCCTAATACAACTCGGATTACAAGAAAAAAAATTATAATTACAAATTATGAATGTTATGGGGGTCTTCATTCTTCATTCTTCATTTCTTCATCTTTCATTTCTTCACTTGATTTGCTCCATTTCTTTCTTCCTTTTGACTTGATTTGGATGTGATTGCTCCAAAGGTATCACATGGTACATAAGACTTGGTCTTATAACCAATATTCATTCTAATCCCCCATAACATTCATCCTAATCCTACTACAAAATCACATTAAAAGAAGGAAAGTAAATCTAGCTAGACCTGCAAAATAAATATTAGCTAAACAGGCCATACAACCCAAGTAGTTATATAAATAATTTGGACTTAACACCCTACACATGGGTAACCAAGCCCATCTGTCCTAACTTGGGTTATGTTTAGGGGCTAAGCAACCTGCATAGTAAGAATCATTTATATTTTTTTTATTACAATGGCCCCTTAAGTACAACATCCTGTAGAAAATATGATTAGGCTATTATCGGTGTAACATCTAGACTACGCACATACATCCTGACATCCAGTCTAAAATAATACATCACAAAATAGGCATACATCAAACCATACACCGCCCTAACATAAAGCTAAAAATGGCAACTTAGTGTGTGGGTTAAAGCTCATGTGGTATGTCCTAACTAGGTTTTAGAGTTGTAATTTGCTAAGTGTGTGGGATTTAATTTATAAAGAGGTTGATTTCTCTTTAAGTGATTTAATTAATTTGAAGATTTTATTTAGTATTTCCTTTTATTTCATATGGCCTACACTTAACAACTAAGTGTTATAAAGAGAAGAAAGAGAGGGAATCTCTCTTCCATCCCTACCTTAAGTCACTTCTAAAGCAAGTTAATTAGTGAACTTCCTATAGTGAATGGCTTATTATATGTTTTGATTAGTCCTAACTTTGGTTTAGTTTAAATGAACTCATTCAATAAGAAATGCATCTTAAGATTAATTGGAATGAATTACTATCACATAACACATGTTCATTTATTTCTTTCCATCATGTATAACATACATATGGTTAAGTCTTAAAGATACCTAGACATACAATTTAGATTTCTATCATACTTGAATGATAAATACAAGGAAGTGTATTTAGAGTTTAAATATTTTATTTGATTAAATTATGAATGTATGCCTTTTAATAGAAAAGAGGGTTTTTTCATCTATTAGCTAAATGCATATTTAGATGTATAAAAGTTTTAAGAGAGTGCGATGCCATTATTTTCTACAATAGGAGCGTAAGGTATAAGACCTATTTAGGGCTATTTAAAGCCTCATAACCCCGAGATGTTTAGACTAATATATCACTTTTCTTAGAAACATGTAAATGTATAAGCAACCAAAAGGATAAGAAAATACATGCAAAAATTATATTTGATTCATTTGTTTCATGTTTCTTATTCATAGGTCATATCACACATGCACATGTATAAGAGTTTTAAGTGAGTACGACATCATTATTTTTACACCAGGGGCGTAAGGTACAAGACCTACATAGGGCTACTTAAAGCCTCGCAGCCCCGTAATATCCATACTAATATACCAATTTTCTCAAATACAAGTAAATGTATGAAAAGAAACCATAAGAACAAGAAATTATAAAAAGAATCATATTGATTTGATTACATGATTTACATATGTGATATGAAATTCTTCCTAAGTTGTAACATGGAGGTACATAACAATAGATTTAGACAAATGTTATGTTCTTTTTCAAATTAACTATACATTTGTGAATCCTATATGAATCCATGCGAGATAAGGAAAGAGAACTTCATATTACATGTTCTATATTATCAACACATGCAAACTTATAGGTATTTATAATTAGCATCACTCCACATGTTATAGTTGATTCATACATTTTGAAAAATAACTTTGATTTAGTAGTGATAATAGCCACACATATTTAACTTAAATCAACACATGCAATTTGGCATAAAAGAAATCATTTCATTTTTATTAATCTTAAAAGAAATGAATGCATGATTACATATGGCAAGCAACATTTATCATGATAGGGAAAGAAGTAAATGAACATAAGCATACAATTTCATTCATTCCAATTAATTCCCAAGGACAATCATCCTAAATAAGGCTACTTAAAATAAGCCAAAATTCTTTAAGGCTATTTCATCTTTATGTTTGATTTGAGTTATGTAATGTGAGAGAGTTTTGCTGGTCCTAATCTCATTCCCCATGTGTGAGTTAATTTTGGTTCAATGAAGAAGTAATTAAGTTAATTTTATGGTTTAGTTAGGTTAAAGTATGAAATAAATGAATTAATTAAACCTTACATATATCACCTTAAGTTAATTGATTAAACAACTATGAGCTAACATGATATGCAACCACATGAAATTAAATTTTCAATGCTCCTAAGAAATGAAAGGGGCCTAATGCAATTAACTCATAAATGGTTAATTAATTAAGCTTAAGGAGCTCACTTAATTACTGTTATGGTTTTCTCACACATTTAAGCTAACCATAATTTCATTATCTCTCACTTTAGATTGTTGAACACCCAAAGAACTACCCAAGATTAGGAAGAGAAATTAGGTTCAATTAGATTAATTAAGTTCATTAATTAGTTAATTTAAGGCTTAATTAATTTTTACCAATCAAAGTGAGATGGGCTTAGAGAAAGAGGCAAAGAAAAGAATCCAAGTCTCAATCCCAAAATATTCTAAATTAATTAGTCAAGGTTTAGATTATGAATTGGAATTTTGATTAATCTTGTTAATTAATTAATTAAGGGGTGTTAATTAATTAATTACTTAGTGGATTAGAGAAGATTTAAGGAAAAGGTTAGAAGAGTGAGTCCCAATCTATTTCCCTAGACCTCATCATCATTAATAGAGGTTAATAAGTTTAATTGATTGATTAATTTACTGTTCATTTGCTTAATTATCACTAATTACACTAAGGAAGTGATTAAGACTTAATCCATTGATTTTTCTAATTAAACAACCAATAAAATCTTAGAAAAATAGGGGAGGCAGAGGTCATCCCCCTAAACATTCACATAAAGTTGGAGATCAATTGGATGGTTAAGGAGTAATTAGGTTAATTATAATTCTAATTAACATTTAATTGAGCCAAATTCACTATTTAAAATCAATCAATGATAATTTTACTAAATTCTACACTGAAACATCTTTAAAATGAGCATAAGTTTACTTTTTTTTTATTTTTCTACATTTAATTATGAATTTAAGAAGTTTCAAGATTAAAAACAAATTAATTAACATTATTAGAGCTTTAATCCCGTCGAGCCATGTGGAGCGATGGGATTCCCTATTTAAGTTCACATATGAGTGCTAACTCGGATGGCGGTGCATCGGCATCAACGTGGACTATCCGATCTAAGATCGGATGGCCATGATCAAACCCGCAGTTCTAAGGGATTAAATAGAGGGGCCTAAGCCAGATTTGATCAAAACTGTCATCCCGATCATGCAGGATGGCTGGTCCATGATCTATCTCCTCCCGAACGATAAAAGATGGCTACTGTCCATCAATGGTCGCTTGATCCGAGCTCACCCAAGCTCGGATGGAGATGAAAATGATCCCACACCTTCAGGGAAGTAAGACAATCAAATCCAATGGTGGAAAATGCATGCCATAAAAATTTCTTTCATAAAAGACCAACTTATTTTCATTCATGATTGGTTTCAATAGCATACCTCACCGGTGCCTATGAACGGTGGTTCCAAAGATTGAGGAAGCTTTGTTTGGTAGAAATGAAGCCCTGTTGAGCTGCATAAGCTTTGATTTTGTGTGGTTTGCTCAGAAGACTAAGGTGCTAGACGAAGGTGATCGGGCTTGATCGGACTCCACACTACCGCCATCGGGAAGCTTAGGAAAGGATTTATTCTTGTTAGACTCACTCTTAGGAAGGTGTGTGTAAATTTAATTACAGTTTGATTACAAATTGGAGAAATAAGATTCACTGGTTTGCTCCTCGATTTAGTTTCACACAAAACTAAAAAAATGGAGATTTAGGGGAACTTTGGGAAGCTTGGAAATGGCTCTGGGATTCCTCTCCTTGGCTACTGAGTGAGAATGAGGGGGGGTGGGTGGGGGGGTCATTGCTTGGATCGGATGGCCATGGTTGATTTGGATTCTTTGACCAAAGGGTCACCATGGGAGCTCAATTTGGGTAGGGAATCATGTGTGTTGACTTCCCTTGAGTGGAGGATGGTGTGAGAGTGGCTGCCAAGGGAGGAGGTGGTTGTCCTTGGCTATTTGGCAAGCTCCAATGGGAATGTGGAGGTGATTTCACCTCCCCATGGATCATAGTCGACCCAACCACTGTTAGGTCAGGTTAGCCATGGTCTAAGGTGCCTAGGTGGACCTATGATTGGGTGTCAAGTGGGTAGGAGGAGAAAATGACACAATGTGCATGTATCTTATCTCATAGGATGCCCTAAACCCAAGGGCAAAATGGTCATTTGGGTATGGGTTTGACTTGGACAGTTTTGAGGGTCAAAAATGGGTTAACCCAAATTTCATGTGGTTTGGAGTTTATTTAGTTTGATTTGGCTCAATTTGACCTATTTAGGTCAAATTAGGTTAGGTTGGGTCAAGTTGACCAATTGGTCAAATTGGGTCAAACCAAGGGTTGGGTTAAGTTCACATTACCAACTGGAGTGTGTTGGTGACATTGGTTTGGTTCAATTTGCTTAAAATTTGATTATGATCCATCTGTATTCATATGGGTCAAATGGGTCAAGTTGAATTTATATTGCAATTGCAATTGGTTTGGAGCCAAATGGATTTTGGTTCATATGACAATTTCAAGTCAAGAGAGGTCAGCATGGACTTGACTTGGGTTGATTTAGGTTAGGTTGGATTTGGTTTGATAATGACAGTTTATGTTTATATTTGGGTCAATGATTATATAAATGATTGAATCATGAAGGAATCCATGAGTTTTGAATTGGTTTGGGTATCATTTAGCCAAGTTCAAGAATATGGCTAGAAGGGATAACATTGGGAATTTGATTTGTTTTAGTTTATTTTGATTTGTTTTGAAGGATTTGAACTTGAACTTCATTTATATTTGTTAATATAAATGAATAAATGATTGATTCATAAAGAAATCAATCAATTTTGAGTTGGTCTGAAGAAGTTTTGATTAAGAATATGAAGGTGGTTCATATGGCATAGGAAGAGATTTTGGAATTTGGGCTTAATCATGGGTTTCAATCATTGAATTTTGAATTGGTTCATGATTTAGAATTTGATTTGAGATTGAATTTGAGAAAATCAATTGAATTGGGCTTTATTTGAATTTGGTTAAGGCTAAGTCCATAAGATAAAATCGAAGGCTTAGGAAGAGATTTGAAGTTTGAATTTGATCATGGGTTTCAATCATTTGAAGTTCGATTTGATTTTGGAATTAGGATTTGAATTTGAGGTTTGGTTTGAAAGAAGGAAGTAAAGATTAGGTTTAGGCTATAGGGTAGGCAAGTCTTTTTATATTCTTAAGGCACAACCTATTCATACGGCTAACTCTTCTAAATCTCTAGGCTTAAGTTAAGTGTTCGCCTAATCACTAGAAGTGTCTTAAGATTAATGAACTCTTAGGGTCTATGAGATTCCTAGATCTATGATAAGGAAGTTGAGAGCTCACTCCAGAAGTGAGGTCAACAAGGTGTTAATTAATTAATTAATTAAGGGATTAGAGAAGATCTACAGAAAAGAATAGAAGAGGGAGTCCCAATCTATTTCCCTAGACCTCATCATCATTAATAGAGGTTAACAAGCCTAATTGATTAATTAATTTACTATTAATTTACTTAATTATTACTAATTATATCGAGAGAGTGATTAAGACTTAATCCATTAATTTCTTTAATTAAGCAACCAACAAAATCTCAGAAAAATAGGGGAGGCAGAGATCAACCCCCTATACATTCACAGAAAGTTGGAGATCAATTGGTTGATTAATTAGAGAGTAATTAACTTAATTACATTTCTAATTAAACTTTAATTAAATTCACTATTTAAAATCAATCAATGATAATTTTCTTAAATTATACACAAAAATATCTTTAAAATGAGCATAAGTTTGCATTTTTTAGATTTTTCTACATTTAGTTATAAATTTAGGAAGTTTCATGATTAAAAATAAATTAATTAACGCTATTTAGAACCTTAATCCCGTCGGGCCACATGGCGGCTGATGCGGCGTGCTTTCCATGTGACACAATGAGATTCGCTATTTAAGTTGTCACATCTGAGTGTTGGCTTGGATGGCAGAGCACGTGACATCTCCATGGAATGTCCGATCTAAGATCGGATGGCCATGATCAAACCCCTAGTTCTGAGGGATTAAATAGAGAGGGCAAAGCATGATTTGATAAGGACCGTTCATCCTAATCACACGGGATGGATGGTCCATGATCTACCTCCTCTCAAATGATGAAGGATGGCAACCATCCATCAATGGCCGCTCGATCCGAGCTCACCCGAGCTCTGATGGAGATGAAAATGATCCTACACCTTTAGGGAAGCTTGACAATTAAATACAATGGTGGAAAATGCATGTCATAAAAATTTCCTTCACAAAAGACCAACCTATTTTATTCAAGGATCAATTTCAATGGCATACATCACCGGAGCTTGTGATCGATGGTTCTAATGATTGAGGAAGCTTCATTTGGTAGAAATGAAACCCTTTTGAGCTGCATGAGCTTTGACTTGGTGTGGTTAGCTTAGGAGACCAAAGTGTTATGCGAAGGTGATCAAGCTTGATCAAACTCCACCCTCTAACCATCAGGAAGCTTAGAAAAGGATTCATTCTTGCTCGACTCACTCCAAGGAAGGTGT
Source organism: Cymbidium sinense (assembly GCA_021442155.1). NCBI lineage: Eukaryota > Viridiplantae > Streptophyta > Magnoliopsida > Asparagales > Orchidaceae > Cymbidium > Cymbidium sinense. The sequence continues at coordinate 28,235,710 of CM038226.1, read as the reverse complement.
GTGCAAAGTTAATTGCACTTTGGCTGCTAAATGGAGAAATGGGATTAGATTTTGGGGAACTTGGGGAAGCTTGGGGAAGCTTGAAAATGGTTATGTGATTCCTCTCCTTGGCTGTTGGGGTTGAATCAAAGAGTTAGACTCCTAGTTTGAGTGAGAATGAGAGGGGGAGGGGGATATTCACTCATTCCTTAGATCGGGGAGCCATGGCTAATTTGGATTCTTTGATCAAGGGGTCACCATGGGAGCTCAGTTTGGGCTGGGAATCATGTGTGTTGGCTTCCCTTGAGTGGAGGATGGTGTGAGAGTGGCTGCCAAGGGAGGAGGTGCTTGTCCTTGGCAGTTTAGCAAGCTCCAATGGGAATGGGGAGGTGATTTCACCTCCCCATGGATCACCCTGTTGGGTCGGTCCAAGGTGCCTAGGTAGACCTATGATTGGGTGCCAAGTGATTAAGAGGAGAAAATGACATAATGCCCATGCATCTTATCTCATAGGATGCCCTAAACCTAAGGGAAAAATGGTCATTTGGCTATGGGTTTGATTTGGGCAGATTTAAAATGGGTTAGCCTAAATTTCAAGTGATTTGGAGTTTATTTGATTTGATTTAGCTTACTTTGACCCATTTAGGTCAAAATGGGTTAGGTTGGGTCAAGTTGACCAATTGGTCAAATTGGGTCAAACCAAGTGTTGGGCCAAGCTCACATGACCAATTGGAATGCATTGGTGTCATTAGCTTGGTTCAATTTCTTTGATTTGATTCATATAGGTCAAATGGATTCATAGTCAAATATGACCAATTTGACCAATGTGACCAAATTGGATAGGTGTTGAGTCAAGTCCAATTGGCTAGTGGATTGTAGGCTTTGGTTTGATTCAATTTAGAATTAATTTGGATTTTAGCTCATTTGACCATTTAGGTCAAATTGGGCTAAGTTGGGTCAAGTTGACCAATTGGTCAACTTGGGCTCAATTGCAGCTTTGGTCAAGTTCAATAATCAATTTAGGATGAACTTGAGCCATTGGTTGCAATCAATTTGAATCAATCATGATTTGACCCATTTTAGCTTTTTAGGCCAATTTGGGTCAAATGGCCAATTAAGCTAGGTTTGTCTTAAGTGAGAGTTTGGTCATGTTCAATCATTGATCATGAGTGGGTTTGAATCAATGGTTTTAATCAATTTGGCATATGGTGGATTTGGGCTTATTTGGGTTTCATTTGGGCTAAATGTTAACTTGATCAAAAGCTTGGTTTGACTTGGTTTGAACCAATTTAAGGCAATTGATCACCCTAGAGTGATTGTTGGTTTTATTATGAGGTTTGGATGGGTTTAGTTTAATCAAATTTGGGTTGGATTAGAATTTGGCTCAAATGGGTCTTTTAGGCCACTTTGGGTCAAGTGAGCCTAAATGGGTTAATTAGCTTGATCATGGCTTGATTCAAGTTTAGTTGAATTCACACATGAGCCTAGAATTGAAATATAAATCCAATTGCAATTGATTTAGAGCCAAATGGGTTTTGGTTCATATGATAATTTCAAGCTAAGAGAGTTAACTTGGGTTTGACTCAGGTTGATTTGAGTTAGCTTGGATTTGGTTTGATAATGATGGTTTATGTTTATATTTGGGTCAATGATTGTATGAATGATTGAATCATGAAGGAATCCATGAGTTTTGAATTGGTTTGGTATCATTTAGCCAAGTTCAAGAATTTGGCTAAAAGGGCTAAGATTGAGAATCTGATTTAGTTTGATTTATTTTGAATATGGATTTTACTTATATTTGTGAATATAAATGAATGAATGATTTATAAAGAAATCAACCAAGTTTAAGCTAGCTTGAAGGAGTTTTTACTAAGCATATGAAGGTGGTTCAAATGGCTTAGGAAGAGATTTTGGAATTTGGACTTAATCATGGGTTTCAATCATTTGATAGTTGAATTTGGTTTATGATTCAGAATTTTATTTGAGATTGAATTTGAGAAAAATCAATTGAATTGGGCTTGATTTGAATTTGGTTAAGGCTAAGTCCATAAGGTAAAATAAAAGGGCGTATGAAGGGATTTGAAGTTTGAATTTGATCATGGGTTTTATTTATTGAATTTGGAATTGGTTTTGGAATTTGAATTTGAATTTGAGGTTTGGTTTGAAAGAAGGAAGCAAGGATTTGGTTTAGGTTATAAGGTCGGCAAGTCCTCCTAAATCCCTAAGGCACAACCTATTATTATAGTTAGCTTTTCTAAGTCTCTAGGGTTAGGTTAAGTGTTCATCTAATTACTAGAATTTTCTTAAAACTAAGGAACTCTTAGTGTCTATGAGAGTCCTAGATCTATGATAAGTTGAGAGCTCACTCCAAAAGTGAGGTTAACACTCACTAGGCTTCCTAATATCATAAGCATCCTCTACTCATCTCCTTTTGGTTTTGATAATAAGTCTTTTCTTTCAATCTATCCCATTTGATCTTCTAAATATAACCAATTTATTGGTAGTCCTTTCTTTGAATTCTTTGGAGAAAATAATTACCTACTTTAATCATGAGTATTCCCAAGAAACCCACCTTCCTTAGGATATAATTAACTATGGGGGCTTTCCCCTATAGGAAACTTTAGAATTTAGTTTAAATAAACCCTACTTTATTCATTCATGTAAAGTAGGGGAAAAATTTCTGGTACATTTGAAGACCCATCATGCCTTAGGAGCCCTTATTAAGTGATTAGGTCCATCATAGGATAGTGATTTCTATCTTTCTAGATAGTGTACAATTCCTTGATGTCGTACTCGATCACCTCAATAAGTACACCCCCAGATTTGCATAGTGTCCCCCCCATATACACACACATCACACACAAACCAAAAAAAAATCATAGATTTTTCTGGCGACTCCACTGGGGAGGGTTCCTCTCTCCATCTCTAGTAGACAATTATTGTCTACAAGCATCAATGGTGGACTTGTATTTCATATGAGTCAAAGACTATCTTTCCTATCGTTGGCACTTAACTTATTTCATTCTTTAGCAAAGCTAGCCAACATCTTCTAGGTTATAGGACCTCACTCCTTGTAGGTCCTGGAACCCTTATTGGGTTTCCTAATAGGTGAAAAATAAAATTAACTCATGAAAGGAAATGATAAAAATTTAGAACATCCTTACCACTAGTTTGGTGAGACAAGGTTCATCTTAATAATTAAGAAAATAAACTCTTTTGCAAAGTGCCACTTTCCAAAAGCACCTTTCACAAAACTCATATAACCAAACCTCGCCTAACAATCCCCATGATTGTTATATGGAGGTTCTTTTCAAAATGAAGATCAAAATCATCTTGAAAATGACCATATTCATTCAACATACTCAAAATTGTTGAATGAGGAGTCTATTTTCAAATAAAATCATAGCATAAAATTGAAACTTCACTTAACATATTTCACATATATTAGAGTTGGAGTTTCCATCTTTTCAAAAACACATTCTTGAAAATGACCATATTCATTCAACGTACTCAAAATTGTTGAATGAGGAGTCTATTGTCAAATAAAATCATAGCATAAAATTAAAACTCTACTTAACATATTTCACATATGTTAGAGTTGGAGTTTCAATCTTTTCAAAAGCACATTCTTGAAAATGACAATATTCATTCAACATATCCAAAATTATTGTAAGTACTCTATTTTCAAATAAAATCATACCATAAAATTGAAACTTCACTTAACATATTTCACATATATTAGAATTAAAGTTTATCTCTTTCAAAAGCAAAGAATCACACATGAAAGCAAGACATATCATTGAACTCTATCTAACATACCTAAAATTGTTAAATAGAAGATTTCCCTTCTTTCAAAAATGACATACATTTAGCTTTCACTTAACATATCCAATTTATTAAGTGAGAGTCTCATTTTCAAAACATGAATTTGACCTCCACTTAACATACCAAATTTGTTAAGTGAGGGTCTCATTTTCAAAACATACATTTGGCTTTCACTTAACATACCAAATTTGTTAAGTGAGAGTCTCATTTTGAAAACATGAATTTGACCTCCACTTAACATACCAAATTTGTTAAGTGAGGGTCTCATTTTCAAAACATACATTTGGCTTTCACTTAACATACCAAATTTGTTAAGTGAGAGTCTCATTTTCAAAACATGAATTTGACCTCCACTTAACATACCAAATTTATTAAGTGAGGGTTCATTTTCAAAACATACATTTGGCTTTCGCTTAACATACCAAATTTATTAAGGGAGAGTCTCATTTTCAAAACATGAATTTGACCTTCACTTAACATACCAAATTTGTTAAATAAGGGTCTCATTTTCAAGACATGCATTTGGCTTTCACTTAACATAGCAAATTTGTTAAGTGAGAGTCTCATTTTCAAAACATGAATTTGACCTCCACTTAACATACCAAATTTATTAAGTGAGGGTTTCATTTTCAAAACATGCATTTGGCTTTCACTTAACATTCCAAATTTGTTAAGTGAGAGTCTTATTTTTAAAACATGAATTTGACCTCCACTTAACATACCAAATTTGTTAAGTGAGGGCCTCATTTTCAAGACATGCATTTGGCTTTCACTTAACATACCATATTTGTTATGTGAGAGTCTCATTATCAAAATACAAATCAAATCACATTTTGTCCTTACTTAACATACCAAATTTGTTCAGTGAGAATGATATTTTCAAATCAATCGTATTTGGTTCTTACTTAACATACCAAATTTGTTAAGTGGAGAACCTCATTTTCAAATCAAACATAATCAATCACAAGCAAATATTTTTCATAAAATTTTCAAGCATACATGCTCAACCTTTCCTTAGCATGCATAGATTAGCTAAGTAAAGTCTTTCAAAATAAAATTTTTTTAAACAAGATAACAACACAAACATCTTCAAGTATCTGAACCCCACCCAACCTGCTAAAATCGATTGAGTATGGGATCTAAATCAAAATCAAATGGCAAAGACTCTCCTCACATATAAAAATCTCACCATTGAACCCCACTTAACATATTTGAATTGTTGAGTGTGGGTCCAGGACACCAAATCTCTATTACTCTCTTGGGACAAGTATTAAAGTAGAGATCTGACTCAAGTTATATTTCAACAAATTGCAAAGATACAGTGCAGACCAATTGTAGTTTGTTTTCGCAATCAGTATATATGGCCTCCTAGAAGTTCATCTTTACCTTTCCATTTGGGATGGATTTGGCCTTGGATCGGGCCAGCCTCCCTGAGAATGACTCCACCCTCTTAGTTTTCATATCATCTATCCAATCATGCACCAACAATGAAGTCGAATATGAGGCTCTGATTTTTGGTCTGGAGTTAGCCATTACACTATGCGTTCAGAGCATCAACATCTTTGGGGATTCTCAACTAGTTATCAACCAAATTATTGGGTCCTACAAAGTTCTGAAGCCTAAGCTCAATCATTACCACAAGTATACTATAGAGTTGTTGGCCCAAATCTTAGAGGTTACCATCTACAAGATCCCTCGAGGAGAAAACACAGTAGTAGATGCATTGGCAAAGCTTACCAAGGAGTTGACATGCCCGAAAGATGAGTCCATTCCAATAAGGGTCCAAAATAGACAAGTCCTATCTCTTATTGACGTTGAACTCATCGATAGACTCTCTCTTGAAGGAGAGGTTGTCATTTCCAAAAAGGATGATGAGTCAGATTGCAGGAAACCATTTATGGATTATCTAAATATAGGCAAACTACTTCAAGAGAAGTCATTAGCCCATCAGGTGAAGCAGAGAACTCTCTCATACGCTCTCATGGATGGCACTTTATATCAACGGTCCTTCAATCATATGTGGTTATGTTGTTTAGACAAACACGAAACCTGTAAGATTATGACTGAGGTACACTCAAGTTTATGCAGAGCTCACCAATTTGGTCTGAAAATGAAAGCCTAGATCAAGAGATTAGGATACTACAAGCCTTCGATGATCATAAATAGCATGGATATAACTAGGAGATGCCACCAATGTCAGGTGTACGGTGTGGTCTTACACCAACCAACCAACATTCTGCATCCTACATTGGCCTCATGGCCATTCGAGTGTTGGGATACTGATATAGTGGGCCCAATTGATCCTCCTTCTTCTAAGGGTCATCGGTTAATTCAAGCTACCATCGACTACTTTTCCAAGTGAGCGGAGGTAATTTCACTCAGAGAGGTCATTGCTCAGCATGTGCTCCAGTTTTTTAGGAACCATATCGTATATAGGTTCGGGGTGCCTCAACAAATTATATCATATAATGGTACTACATTCAAGAGCACTAAAATCAATAGCTTTGCCCAGACACATCATCTATTACTCAAGGAAAAATGGCTTAGCAGAAGCCTTCAACAAAACTCTCATCCAAATATTAAAGAAGACATTCAACGATAATAAGCAGCAATGACATGAGTAGTTAGTTGAAGCCCTGTGGGCTTACCGCACCACTTACAGAACTCAAACTAAATCTACCCCATTCTCCTTAGTATATGGGTCTGAAGCAATTCTACCATTAGAAGTCCAACTCCCATCATTAACGATTGCTATGAGTAGTAAAATCACAACAGAGCAGAATGCCAAGTTACAATTAGAAGAGCTCGAAGGTTTGGAGGAGAGATGCCTCCGGGCATGCTAGAACCTTGAGTTGTATAAATCCAAAATGATTCAAGCTCATAACAAGTTGGTCTGCCCTAGAGGTTTTCAAGTAGGAGAGCTTGTTTTAGTTCTAAAGAGACCAATTGTTGCCCGTCGAAAGATGGGAGGCAAATTTGAACCCACTTGGGAAGGCCCTTTCACCATAGAAAAGGCCTACTAAGGACTATCAGCTTATAAAATGTAAAGGAGAGCACCCTATGCTTCTAATCAATGGGCTCTACTTGAAAAAATATTATCCATAAATCTTGTTTGAAAATAAATATCAATAAAACTTCTCTTCATTTCAAATTCTATCTCTTCATAGTTGTTTAAAAATATATTTGCTTGTGAATCCTCCATGATGTGTTTAGGGTAGGTGTAAGAGAACTCAAATAGCATCATATTCCTTCTTTCACAACACAAATGCACATGCATATTTTCTATCTCGGGCAATTTTGATATGGCAGAAAGCCCCCTATGGCACTCACTCATTAGTTGCTCCAGGTCGGGCTGACGTGTTACCCTGCTAGTGCGACACCCCGGTGGTACCTTGTTCAGGAGGATGTAAGTTTGCTACACTTTTCTCCTAACTTGACCACTGTACACCAATGAGCACCTTCTTAGTATGGTAGGCCTTACTGCGCAGTCGGTAAGCTACCCTCATGTTGGGTCCATTTAAGAGGATGTAAGTCTGCTACGCCTTCTTCTTAAACTAGTCATCATGAACTGACTTTGTTGAATATTTATTACAAACACACAAGTACATATATTTTCTTGTGGGTTATTTTGATGTGGAAGCAAGCCCCCTACACTCACTCATTAGTTGTTCTAGGTTGGGCTAACAGCTACCTTTCTAGTGTGTCACCCCAGTGGTCCCTTGTTCAAAAAGATGTAAGTCTATGCTTTTTCTTTTACCTTTCGCATGGTTTGGTAGGCCTTACTGCGCAGTCGGTAAGCTATCTCATGATGACTTTATTTAAGAGGATGTAAGTCAACACGCTTTATTCTTGAATTAGCCATCATGCACTGATTGGGTTAAGTATATTTGAGGCTTAGGATAAGTCCCCCAGTTTCCTTTCCTCTTGACAACTTTAAGTCTGGGTCCAGTCCTTACACGAGACTCCTCATTTGGCAGTCGCCCTAGGTCAGATAGCACCTGTCGAGCCGAAGATAGACTATCCCAACAATCAATTCTACTTTAGAGAGATGTAAGTCTACATACCTTCTTTCTAGACTGATTGTTGCACACCAAGAACTGTAGGTTGGTTGGTGTTTGCCATTTTGATAGTGACCCACACAGTGGATACACCACTCTTGGCAGATGTAATACTACTATATTTTTTCCTTGAGTTGGCCACCGTATACTTATAGGCTTTCTTTTAGAGGGTGCTAGATAAATCCCCTAGCGGCACCTCCCTTGTGGGCATATTTGGATCACATCCTTACTGACCCCATTTAAACACTACCATAGTTACTCTTGGATTGGACAGTCCCCCTTTCCTAATAGCCACTCCTATGGTTGCAGAATTTGTCTTGCAGATATGCAGATTCTCCCTTGGTCCAATAAGTATGAGATAAGACTAGGCTGATATGAGCTCCTTCTTAGTGTGGTCCCTCACACACCAACAAGGTCTGCTCAAACATAATAATAAATAAATATATATACCTTCACTTGTGGATTAGGAGGAAAACCCTAGCAATACCTTTTCCCAAGCAGAAATCCTATCTTTAGGGCAGTGTCAGCAAAACTTCCTATAGGAATTGCCTGACTACTTTTGAGTTGTGGTAAGTCCCGTCGCACTCTCTGAGGGTGGTTCAATTTATTGCCACCAAAGTCACCACGGTCATCCTTGATTTGGAAGATATAAGTATTACGCATTCTTTCCGGATGGCCAGCAATGGGGCACTTAGGTTGGGTTGTTGTGCTATCAATCGATCTTCCTTGTTCAGGAAGTTGTAAGTCTACAAGCTTCCTTCCTAACTTGACCATTGCACACTGAAAGGCACCCCTTAGGTTGGTTAGCTCTACCTCACGGCCGGTAGACTATCCCTTTGGATTTGTAAATCTAAGATAGGACTAGGCTAATATTAGCCCCTTCTTAGTGGATCCATCACACACCGACAAGGTCCATCTTAAAATTTAAATGAAATTTATTCTTACTATTCTTGAGTCGATGTGAGTACACAGTGACATTAGCTCGATAGTCACCTTAGGACAGGTTCAATTTGTTGTGCTATCAACCGATCACCCTGATGGTTTCTTATTTAGGAGGATGTAAGCCTACAAGCTTTCTTCCTAACTTGACCATTGCACACCGAAAGGCAACCCTTAGGTTTGTTAGTCTTACTTGATGGCTGGTAGACTTTCCATTTTGATTTATAAATCTAAGGCAGGACTAGGCTGATGTTAACCCCTTCTTAGTAGATCCATCGCACTTCAACAGGGTTCATTTTATCAAATCATCATCCTTCCCTAGTGGAATCCAAATTAAATCCATCATCCTCTCTCTAGTGGAGCCTCAAACCATAAGTCAACAAATCAAATTAAATTATCATCCCAAGTGGATGCCCCACCAATTAAATTAAACCAATTTTCTCCCAGTGAGGAATGAATCATATCCTCTCCCCAGTGGAGCCCTCATAAAATCAAACTTAATCAAATCCCTATCCCTAGTGGATGATTTGAACCTGCATCCCTAGTGGAAAGTTCATGCACTCATCCTGAACGGATCTTTTCTCCCCAAATCATATAAAAATCAAACTTTTATCCTCTATGGATAATCTGAACCTGCTTCCCTAGTGGAAGGTTCACATGCTTGATCCCTTACTGGATTCTTCCTTCCTCTCTTATGCCTTTGGCATGAGTTGAGTTGTGTTACACTAAGATCTTGATTCCTTCTACATCTCAAGTTTAGGAGTAGATCGTATCTGCTAGTGGTGGCAATCCTTCGGATGTTGTTGATTGTCTCAGTCAACACCAATACGTGTGATGCTTCTAGTGAGTTACACCACACCTATTGGGCGCCTTTTATTGACCTCACTTTTGGAGTGAGCTCTCAACTTCCTTATCATAGATCTAGGACTCTTATAGACACTAAGAGCTCCTTAGTCTTAAGACACTTCTAGTGATTAGGTGAATACTTAACCTAAGTCTATAGACTTAGAAGGATTAGCCATAGGAAGAGTTTATGCCTTAGGGATTTAAGAAGACTTGCCTACCATATAGCCATAAACCCAATCCTTGCTTTCTTCTTCCAAACCAAACCTCAAATTCAAATCTGAGATCCTAAATCTAATTCCAAATCAAATGATTGAAACCCATGATTAAATTTAAATTTCAAATCCCTTCCTAAGCCCTTTGATTTTTTCTTATGGACTTAGCCTTAACCAAATTCAAATCAACCCTAATTCAATTTATTTTCTCAAATATCAAATTCAATCTCAAATTAAATCCCAACCCAAATTCTAAATCAAATGATTGAAACACATGATTGAATTCAAACTCCAAAATCCTTTCCTAAGCCATATGAATCACCTTCATATGCTTAGCCAAAACCTCCTTCAAAACAAATCAAATTTGGTTGGTTTACTTATAAATCAATCATTCTTTCATTTATATTTACAAATATAAATAAAATCTAAATTCAAACCATTCAAATCAAATCAAACTAAATCAAACCAAATTAATTTCCTGCTTAAGCCCTTTTGACCTACATCCCTCAATTTGGTCAAATTTGCTTCCAAATCACTCCAAATCTAAGTGATTTTCTCATAAATTATTTATATCTTTATTTATATTCACAAATATAAATGAAATATACATCCAAGTGGCCAAAACCAAACCCAAATCAAATGAAATTCCAAATTTTAGTCTTTTTAGCCAAATTTTTGAACTTGGCTAAATGATACCCAAATCAACTCAAAACTCATGGATTTCTTCATGATTCAATCATCCCTTCAATCATTGTTCCAAATATAAACATCAACTGCAATTATCAAACCAAATCCATGTCAACCCAAGTCAAGCCCATGTTAACCCCTTTTGACTTGAAATTATCATATAAACCAAAATTCATTTGACTTCAAATCACTTGCAATTGGATTTATATCTTCATCTTAGGCTCATATGTGAGTTCAATTAAACTTGAATCAAGCCATGATCAATCCAATTGACCCATTTAGGTCCACCCAAAGTGACCTAAAAGACCTTTTTGAGCCAAGTTATAATTCAACCCAAATTGGATTAAACTATGCCCATCCAAACCCCGTATCATGATCAACAATCATCCTAGGGTGACCAACTACCTTGATTGGGTCAAACCAAGTCAACTTAGTCCTTTGATCAAGTCAACCCTTAGCCCAAATGAAACCCAAACTATCCAAAACCGATAATATACCAAATTGATTGAAACTGTTGATTCAAACAAATTCATAATCAATGATTGAACATGATCAAATCCTCAATTGAGCCAAACCAAGCCCAATTGGCCATTTGACCTAACTTGACCCAAATTGGCCTAAAAAGCTAAAAATGGGTCAAATCATGATTTGATCCAAATTGATTGCAACCAATAGCTCAAGTTCATTCCAAATCACTTATTGAACTTGTCTAAAGCCATGATTGAGCCCAATTTGACTAATTTGCCAACATGACCCAACCTAGCCCAAATTGACCTAAAGGGTCAAATTGGCCAAAATCCAAATTAGTTCCAGATTAAACCAAACTAAAGAATATAATTATTTTCAATTAGCCAATTGAACATGAACTAATGCTTAACTCAATCCAATTTGGTCAAATTGATCAAATTGGTCAACTTAGCCCATTTGACCTATTTGTATCCAAATGAGCCAAAATCAAACCTAAGACAAATTAATCAAAACCACTTGAACCAAAACTCTTCAAAGCATCATTTGAACCTAACCCAAGTCTTGGTTTGATCCAATTTGACCAATTGGTCAACCCAGCCCAACCTAACACAAATGAGCCTATTTTGACCATATGAAGTCAAATCACCCAAAACCTATTGGACCCTAGGACCTAGTCTAACCCAACCCAAGCTAGTTTAACTCATTCTGAAACTAGCCCAAATCTGTAATGGGCCCCACCCAAGCAATGAGCCATTGGACAAACCCTCTTTCCATTTTATCTTTACACCAATAAGAAAAGTTCACTTCCCCATCAAATGGCAGCCTCCAAGCACTCAAGTGATGCTCCACCTGACCCACCTAGCTCGCCTAATCCCACCTAGGTCAGCCAAGGATCAATGGGAGTTCAACTCCTCCTCATACAAGCCAAAACTGAAAACCCATGGATTCCAGCCAAGCGACCTTTGCACACCAGCCCTTGGGCAGCCCCCCATAGCTCCCTCCACTCAAGTCAAGACACGTGCAGTTGGACATGACCTCTCTAAAGCCCTGTCGGCTGAAATAACCCAACCCATCCCATCCATCCTTCATGCATGATTTGGGGCTATACTCCCCTAATTCGAGTTAGAATTATGATACATTCAGCATTGTGCAAGTTCAAAAAGAGATTTTGAAACTCCTCAGAGCCATTCCAAGCCTTCCCGAAGCCTCCCTTGATCAAATTTGCTCTCTGTGTGCGAAACCGAAAATATGGCTTCCTTCGATCAATACTCCCTCTCCACTCAATCAAACCTTAATTCATTTTACCCACACCATCACCGCACCTAGTTGAACCTGAATGAATCATTTTCCAAGCTTCCAAGCCATCGAAGATAGGATTTCAACCAAGATCGATCACCAAATAGAGGAGTTTGACCTTGGGAGCAATCTATCTCAAATCAAAGCTCGTGCAGCTCAATAAAGCTTCGTTTCCACCAAATAAAGCTTCCCCAATCATTGGAACCGCTAGTCATAGGCTCCGGTGAGATAATTTCTCAAAATTAAGTCTTGTATGGACATTGGTTAGTACTTTTTGAAGAGAATTTATATTTGAACCCATCCTAGCTGTTGGATTCATGTGGATCCTTCACATGAAGGTGTGGGTTAAGTTTGGATTGGATCCATGCTCGGGTGAGCTTGGACCGAGCGATCCATGGAGAATGGGCTCTATCATCCATTACTCATAGGCGATAGATCATGAGCCATATGTTTCATGTGATTGGAATGAATGGTTCAGATTAGATCACGTGTTAGATCCTCTCTTTTCTCTTCTTTACCACGGGATTTGATCATGGCGGTTCGATCTTAGATCAGACGGTCCATAGGAAAGCGCATTCGTTGCCATCCGAGTCAACATGATGATATGATAACTTAAATAGCCAATCTCATCGTGCCACGTAAAATGCGTCACGTTAGCTGCCACATGGCCCAATGGGATTAAGGCTTTAATTAGGCTTAATTAATATATTTTTAAGCATGAAACTTCTAAACCTCATAACTAATTGTAGAAAAATCCAAAAAATACAAATGAGGGCTCATTTTGAAGATATTTCAAAGTAAAATCTAGGAAAACTATTATTATTTAAATTTGAATAGTGATTTTGGCTTAATTAAGGTTCAATTAAAAATTTAATTAGCTTAATTAATCCTTAATTAATCACCCAATTAATCTCAAACTTTCTATGGATGTTTAGAGGGATGACCTCTACATCTCCTATTTTTCTATAATTTTATTGGTTACTTAATTAGGTAAATTAATTGATTAAGCCTTAATCACTCTCTTAATTTAATTAGTGATAATTAATGGATGAATAGTGACTTAATTAATTATTTAAGCCTAATTACTTCTTTAGAACAATAATGGAGCTTAGGTAATGTGATTGTGATACTTTCTTAATTCATTTCCCAAGTTTTCTTCACTTTTCAGACTTAAATTAATTAATGATTAATGAAGTAATTAATTGCTTAATTAATTAATTAAACTTTGAGATAAAATTAGAGCTTAAGTGATCAAATATAAGACTTAGGGATTGAGATTAAGGCTTCTTTCTTGATTTCTTTCCTTAAGTTAATTTCATTTCATTAATTGAACATGCTTAATGCTTAACCAAATAGATTAATGAGCTCAATTAACTTAATCTAAAATCCAATTCACATATAATTACCTTTAATTAATTTTGGGTATCCTTTTAGATGTTTAATAGTTTAAAGGAATTTAATAAAATTATGGTTAGCTTATATGTGTAAGAAAACTATAAAAGTAATTAATTAAATCCCTTAAGCCTAATTAATTATTAATCATGAGCCAATTGCATTAGACCCCTTTCATTTCTTAGGAGAATTATTAATTTACTTTTCATGTTGCTGCATATCATGTTGGCTCATTATTAATTAGTTAATTAACTTAAGGCAATATAGGTAAGGGTTAATTAATTGACTTAACTCATACCCTAACCTAATTAAGACATAAAATCAACCTAATTGCTCTTCATTAAACCAAATTAACTCACACATGGAATGGGATAAGGATTAGCAAACCTCTTTCACATTCATTAACCCAACTCAAACATAAAGATAAAAAATGGCTTTAAGAAACTTTAGTTTATCTTAAATGAATTTGTTTAAAATGACTGTCCTTAGGGCTTAGTTGGAATTGGATGAAATCACATGCTTGTGTTACTTTATTTCTTTCCAATCATGCTAAATGTTGTATGTCATATGATTCATGCATCCATCTCTTTCAAATTAATCTAATAAAAATGATTTCCTTTATGTTAATTTGCCTGTGTTGGCTTAATTAAAAATATGTGTGGCTAGTATCACTATTAAATGTCAAATATATTTTCAAAAGTTTATTAATGAATGAATATACATATGTATTGTAACTTTAGTTATATAACATAGGAATTGCAAGTGAATATAAATTTAGTGTATGAAATAAAGTCTCTTCCTTACATTCATGTGCTGATTTGTATAAGTAAGAATGGTAGCACGTATATTAGTCTAAACATCCCAGGGACACAGCTTTAAGTAGCCCTAAGGAGGTTCCTACATTGTTCCCTTGGTGTAGAATAATGGTGACGTACCTACTTAATTTTATTCTTATGCATTTGAACATCAGAGTTTAGAAAAAACTTTAATTCATTTATGCAAAATAAATCAATCAAAATAAAATACAATTTCTGCATGGCTTTCTATTCTTATAGTTATTTATACATCCATATGTATCTAATGATAGCATGTATATTAGTCTGGACATTCCAGGGAAGCACAAAATTAAGTAGCCCCAAGGAGTTTCCTACCTCATTTCTTTGGTGCAGAATAATGGCGATGTACTTGCTTTAAACTTTTATACATGTGAATGTGTACTTAGCTAATGAATGAAAACCCCCTTTTTCTATTTAAAAGACATACATTCATACTTTATTTAATTGGTTGAGTCGATTAATCATGTGATTTAAGGTTCTCTCCTTATGCTTTTGCATAAGAATTTAGATAGAGCTTTAAATTAATATGACAAAATCATTCAACCAAATGAAATATTAATTTACTCACATTTATCATTCAAGTGTGTTAAGATACAAATTGCATGTATAGCTATGCTTAGAATTTAAATCATATGTATGATATACATGATGGAGAGAAATGAACGAACATGTGTTATGTGATAGTAATTCATTCCAACTAATCCTAAAATGCCTTTCTTATTGAATGAGTTTATTTAAAGTGACCTAAACTTAAGACTAATTAAAATATATAATAAGTCATTCACTAAAGGGAATTGAATAATTAACTTGCTTTAGATGTGGCTTAAGGTAGGGATAAAAGAGAGTGATCCTCTCTTTTCTTCTCTTCATAGCATTTAGTTGTTAAGTGTAGGTCAAATGAAATAAAAGAAAATATTATGTAAAATTTACAAATCAATTAAACCATTTAAAGTGAAACCACCCTTTATAATTAAATGTCCTTCATACTTAGAAAATCTTAACTCAAAGCCTAGTTAGGACATACCACACAAGCTTTAACACCCACATTAGATTATGTCACCACTTCTAGCTTTATATTAGGGTGGTGTATGGTTTATTGTATGCTTATTTTTTGATGTACTATTGTAGATTGGATGTTAGGGTGTATATTTTATAGACTGGATGTTAGGCCATGATTAACCTAATCATATTTTCTATAGGAGATTATGCTTAAGGTGCACTTAAGCTAAATATAAATGCTCTCTTTTGCAAGTTGCTTAACCCTAAGCATAATCTACATTAGGATAGGTGGACTTGGTTACCCATGTGCAGGGTGCTAAGTCCAAATTATTCATATAACTGCTTGGATTATATGGTATGTTTAGCTAACACTTATTTTGTGTAGTTATATTTACTTTTCCATTCTTTTAATGTAATTGTGCATTAGGAATTTGGTTAAGTGTTATGGGGGTTAAGGATGAACATTGGCTAGAAGGTTTAATCCTAGGGTGCCATGTGATGCCTAGAAGCTTACCAGATCAAATGGAGCAAATAAAATGCCCCATAACACTTATCATTTTGTAACTTATAATTATTCTTTCATATATCATGTTGTAAAATGGTAGAGCTCGGCTACACACATTTCTTTTTTAGGTTGTATGGTGGTACCCAACCACACCGGCCTGTTATTCTTTCACGTTGAGTTTATAAATTGTTTGATGATTTATTTATATTGTGCAATAGAAATGACATGTATTTTTCTAGTTTCTTCATGTATGATGATTTAATGTGTGGCTGGATCTATTTAGGCTCTTAGGGAAAAAATAAATTTTCTACCCCAACTACAACTCATAATTAAATTTTCTAAAATAACTCATAATCTCACATAAAGCCTAGGCATTAAATCAAGATAATAAAATATTTAGCAACCCCTTAGCTGGATGTTGTATGCTTAATATCATATATGTCATTTTGTTTCACTCTTGCTAAGAAAGGGTTTCCATCTTTGCCAGATAGAACAAGGCTTGACCTTTGAGAGCCTATAATGGAAAACACCTCTTTCTCTTTTGATTTGGCCCCTTAATCAACTTCACCATGCATTTAGGCATATAAAATCCTATGGCCTGTGTCAAAATAAAGAGTCAAAATCAAATAAAATTTGATAAGATTTGCATTAGAGTAAGTCATTATTAATACCACTCATGCTCTAGTCTCTTAGAGAGTGGGTTTAAGGACTTTAGTTTTCTTTCTAAATAATAATAACCTAGCCATCTATATGACTTAACCACATGATTTTAAAATGTAGGAGGAGTTAGTTGGCTACTACATTAGGTGGCTATAAGTCCAACAGTCGGGTGGTTTACTCTCTCTTGTGGAGGTAAATAATATACCCACTTTCACCATAGATATAGGTCGTGCTTTGGCCCTCGCTAAAGCTCCTTAGATTTAGAATCTGAGGTTGCTATTTCTCTTTGGGGATATAAGCATAAATCCTCACCTCTTGGCATTTTCACAATCTTGTATTGTGGATTTATAAGTCCTAGATTTTTAATAAAATTTCAACTCAAATACATAATTCTCCTCAATTTTGAACATATAAAGCCCAACTATAGGATAGTTTGGGATGCTCCCTAGGCTTCCTAATATCATGAGCATCCCCTACTCATCTCCTTTTGGCTTCATTAATAAGTCTTTCTTTTCGATCTATCCCATTTGATCTTTTAAATATAACCAATTTATTGATAGTCTTATTTTTGAATTCTTTAGAGACAACAATTGTCAACTTTAATCGAGAGTATTCCTAAGAAACTCACCTTCTTAGGATGTAATTAACTATGGGGGCTTTCCCCTATAGGGAACTTTAGAACCCGATTTAAATAACCCTACTTTATTCATCCATGTAAAGTTGGGGAAAATTTTTTGATACATTCGAAGACCCATCATGCCTTAGGAGTCCTTATTAGGTGATTAGGTCCATCGTAGGGTGCTGATTTCTATCTTTCAAGATAGTGCACTATTCTTTGATGTCATACCCGATCACCTCAATAAGTACACCCTCAGATCTGCATGGTGTCACCCCATATACACACACATCACACACAAACCAAAAAAATAAACACCACATTAGTTATACACACATATAATCCCAAGCAGTTATATTTATAATTTAGACTTAACACCCTGCACATGGGTAACCAAGCCCACATATCCTAACTTGGATTATGCTTAGAGGCTTAAGCAACCTGCAAAGAGAGCATTTATATTTATTTTTCAGCGGCCCCTTAAGCATAATCCCCTCCAGAAAATATGATTAGGCTAATCACAGCCTAACATCTAATCTATGAAACATATACTCAAAGATCTAGTCTAAAATAGTACATCACAAAACAAAACATACATCAAACCATGCACTGCCCTAACATAAGGCTAGAAGTGGCGACTTAATCTAATATTCATGTATTAAGGGTTATATAGTATGTCCTAACTAGGCTTTAGAGTTAAGATTTTCTAAGTGTAGAAATATTCAATTTAAAGGGCGGTTTACTTCAAGTGCTTTAATTGATTTGCAAGTTATAATTTGTGAACTAAGTGTTATAAAGAGAAGAAAGAGGATAGCCCTCTTTCATCCCTACCTTAAGCCATTTTCTAAAGCATGTTAATTTAATTTAGTTCTCTTTAATGAATGGCTTGTTACATATTTTAAATTAATCCTAAGTTTAGGTTAACCTTAAATGATTCGTTCAACATGAAAGGCTTCTTAAGATTAATTTGAGCACATGACACACATCAATTTATTCCTTTCCATCACATGTAGCATGCATATGACTTAACTCTAAGTATCATTATACATACAACATGTTTTAGCACACTCAAATGATGAATGTAGATGTGCATATTTGAAGTTTATATTTCTTATTTGATTGAATTATTTAATCATGTTAATTTAGTGCTTTATCCAAATTCTTATACAAAAATACATAAGAATGAAATTAAATAGGTACGTGTCATTGTTAAACTAGAGAAGTGAGGTAATCAAATGACCTCCTTGGGGCTAGCTAAAGACTCGTATTTCCTGGATGTCCAAACTATATACTCATTTGCATTCAAACACATGTAAATTTGTATGCAAGAACATAAGGAAAGAGACCCCAAATCATATGGCTAATTAATTCAATCATTTAGTATATTATGAATGCATGTATTCTTAATATAAAAGAGAGATTGTCATCCTTTAGCCACACATACATACACATGTAAAGAGAAATAAGCGAGTACGTGCTTTTATTAAACCAGAGAAGTGAGGTAAACAAATGACCTCCTTAGGGCTAGTTAAAGCCTCGTATTCCTGGGATGTCCACACTATATACTTCGCTATCTCACTACACATGAATGTATATGTAAGTACGAGAAAAAAAATCATGCAAATATTATAATTTTTTTTAGTAGAACATTTTTGTATGAGAAATAGAATTTCATCCCAATTCTAATGTATGAACACATGTAAATGAAATCAAATAAGTACATGTCATTAAATTAGGGAAGTAATGTAATCAAATGACTTCCTTGGGGCTAACTAAAGCCTCATATTCTTGGGATATCCAAACTATATACTTATTAACATTCAAATACATGTGAAACTACATATAGATTAAAGAAAAGAAAGCTCTATTTCACATAAGTAAGCTATAAGCACATGTAAACCTATATGTAATCATAACTACTATCACTTCATATGTTATTACTAATTTATAAGCTTTTGAAAATACATTTGGATTTAATAGTTATAATAACTACACATATATTAAATTAAATCAACACATGCAAGCTTGACATAAAGAAAATTCATTTAATTTTAAACATTTAAAAAAAATATATGAATGCATGGAACCACATGACACACATCATTTAATATGATTAGAAAAGAATAATAAGACATCAAACACATATTTCATTCAATCAAATTAATTCTTAAGGACAATCATATCAAATACAATAATTTAAAGTAAACCAAATTTTCTTATTAAGTTATTTGTGGATGTTTGATTTGATTAGAGAAATGAGGAGATTCAATCATTTGCTGCTCCTAACCCATTTCCACATTGGTTAATCAATTTGGTTCAATAAAAAGAAATTAAGTTGATTTTATAGATTAATTAGGTTGCAATTTGAGCTAAGTCCATTAATTACCCCTTTCCTATATCACCTTAACATATTTACCCAAGTAATGGTGAGCCAACATGATATGCATATGCATTATAAATTAAATCAATAATGATCCTAAGAAATAAAAGGGGCCTAATGCAATTGGCTCACAATTAATGGTTAATTAAGCTAAGGGACTTAATTAAGTACTCTTATAATTCTCCCACACATATGAGCTAATTATAATTTCCTTAGGATTCTCTTAGGTTATTGAAAACCTAAGAGTCTACCCAAGAAACTTAATTAGATGAGATCTAGAATGATTATTATTTCAATTTAATTAATTAAGCCATTTAATTAATGAATTAAAGCATTAATTAGTCACAAAGTAATTAGTTTCAAGTCAAGTGAAAGGAACTTAGAGAAAAGAATAAAAAATAGGTCTCAATCTCATTCCCCATGCTCATTCACTGTTCCACAATGATTAGCAAGCTTAATTAATGGCTTTCTTATTATTTAGTATGTTAATTAATCACCTAATTAATTAAGAAAGTAATTAGGGCTAAGACAAGCAATTTCTCTAATTAAGCATACAATAAGTCCCAAGAAAATTATGGGAGGCAAAGGTCATCTCATTAATCAACCTCGAAAAGTTTGGAATTAATTACTTGGGTAATTAGAGAATAATTAAAATAATTAAGTTTTTAGTTAAACCTAAATTAAGCCATAATTACATTTCATAATCAAATAAGAATATTTTGATTAAATTCTCCTCTAAAATGCTTTCAAAATGAGTATTTATTTGTATTTTATTAGTTTTTCTATAATTTGTATTATTTTCCAAAGTTTCAGCTGATTTAAAGGATTTTCCATGATTTTTATAAAGTCCATTAATTTATTTTCACTATTTGAACTTCAAAATGCAATATCTTCTAATTCATATATCTTTTGACTTGAAATTTTTATGGTAGCTGAATTTTAATTTTAGTTTCAATCCCTGAAAATTTCAAGTCAATCTAATGTGTATTTTTGGTTTAATTAATGAAATATTATTTTCTCTAAAACCTAAATTAAGCCCAAAATATTCAATGAAATTTGGAGATTTTAGGTTTGTTGGCTTCCCCTCAGAAAGATGAATCCAATGAGCTCTTGTTTGCAATTTTTAGTTTAATATTTATTTTCTATGAATTTTTTAATTTTTAAGTGATTTAAATAATTTTTAAAATCGAAAAAAGGTAAATTTTCTACTTAACCCAGTACATGCGGCGCTGATGGGGCAATGTGCTTATGCGTGTCGACACATAGTTGGGCACCCCCACACCACGTGGCATGTGATCCTGCGAGATTGGTCACGTGATGCCATGCACCTGAGATGAGCGAGAAGCGGATCGCGATGCGCAGATCAGATCAGACCATCCGATGGGCGATTAGACGGTCCAAATCGATCTACATGATCCGAAGGCTGGAAATGCGTGATCTAGCATAAGATCTCAACCGTTCGATCCCTCAGCATGAGATCGGATGGCTACTGCTTTCGAGCCGGCGAAACTGATGAGATTTCTCAATTTTTGCAAAAATTGAATGAAATTTCATCCAAATGGGCTCGATTTTGCGGTGAACTTTGCCAAAAAATCTTTTCGATTTGCATGGGGATGTTATAAAATTAAAAATGCAAGGTTTACTTAAAGAAAATCCTTAAAATCGTGCAAAAATTATTATAAACACGAGAAGCTAAGGTTGGCTACAGGTTTTTTTAGAATTTACCTCATCGGGGATGATTTTTGGCGGCGGTGATGATCGAGCACACTCCTGAGTGCAAGAAGAAGCTGTGGAATGGGTTCGGACTTTTGCTCACTTTGGAATAATGTATTCTCTAATTGCCATTGCTTCTTTCCAAAATCCACTTGATTTTGATGGCTTTTTCTCAAAAACTAAGTGGGAATGGTTGCTGGTTGGTTTTGGAGCTCTAGAAGAATTAAATGAGTGTGAGAGGAAGAGTTTTTGCCTCTTTAATTTCTATGCTTTTGGAATGGCTGAAAATCACCTCATTCCTTATGATTTTGGCTCCTAGTGGATGTCCTTGGCTTGGAGTGGTTGGCATTCTCCTTATGTGACTTAATTTGAGTGGCCAAGGCATGGGAGGTGGCTGCCATAAAGGACTAATGTGTGTCCTAGCAAGGGGAGGTGGAAGTCCTTCATACCAAGTGTTCCAAGAGAGATATGAGATAAATTCACTTCTCCATAAGTCATGGCTACGTCAACCATCTCTTAGGTCAGGTAGGTCAATGTCCTTGGTTCCTATGTGGACCATTGGATGAGTGTTAAGTAGCCAAGGAAGAGAAATGATCATTTGGACAAGTGTCTTTTCTCATGGGATGCCCTTGACCAAGGGAAAAGTGGTCATTTAGCATCAATTTTGATTTGGGAAGATTTGAAATGAGTCAAGAGTGAGTTGGATCAAATTTCATGTCATTTGGAGTTCATTTGGTTTAATTTGGGTCAATTTAACTCATTTGGGCCAAATTAGGTCAAATCGGGTTAGGTTGACCAATCAATCAAATTGAGTCAAACTAAGGGTTGGATCAAGTTCAAATGATCATTTGGAGTGTATTGGTATCATTGATTTGGTTTATTTGGTTTAAATTTGATTTTGGTTCATTTGAATTCATTTGGGTCAAATGGGTCAAGTTGACCAATTTGACCCAATTGGATAAATTTGCTTTGGGTTGTTTATTGGTTCATATTCAATTGGTTAATTCAAGAGGATTGCATGATTTGAGTTGATTTAATTTGGATTTAATTTTAGTTTAGGCTAATTTGACCCTTTATGATAATTTGGGCTAAGTGGGTCAGTTGGGTTCAATTAACCAAATTGGATTCAATTATGGCCTTGGTCAAGTTCAACAATCAATTCAGAATGAACTCAAACCATTGGTTGTAATCAATTTGTGTTGGATTTTGATTTGACCCATCTTGGCCATTTAGGCTAATTTGGGTCAACTTGGGTCAAGAGGGCCAATTGGGTTAGATTTGGCTCAATTGAAGGTCAAGTCATGTTCAAGTATTAATTTTGGGTTAGTATGAATCATCAGTTTCAAGATATTTGGCTTAGGTTACAATTTGGCTAGTTTTGGTTCATATGGGTTAAAGGGTTGACTTGTTCAAAGGGTTAAGTTGACTTGGTCTGACCCAATTTATATCAATTGATCATCATTACGTGATCAATAATCATGCATGAAGTTTGGAATGGCTTAATTCACTTTGATTTGGATTGAATTAGATTTTGGTTCAAATAAGCCAAATTGGCCACTTTGGGTCAAGTGAGCCAATTAAATTTAGTTGGCTTGATTTTGAGTTGAGTTTGATTTAATTGAGTTTATATATGGATTTGGGATTGATATATAAATCCAGTTACAATTGATTTGGATTCCAATGGGTTTTGGTTCATTGGAACATTTTAGATCAATTGAGTTAAGTTGGGTTCGATTCGAGTTAATTTTGATTTGTCTTGATGACTATGGATTTCATTTATATTTGGATAGATAATTGAAGGAATCATTGATTCATGAGCAAATCAATTGATTTTGGAGAGGATTTGATTGGGATTTGATTGAGTCCAAGGAATTGGCTCAAAGAGTACAATTTTGGATTTTGACTTGATTTAAATTTAATTTTGGCTATTTTATTATATATTTCATTTATATTTTGGAAGATGATTGAATATATGATTGACTCATAAAAAAATCAATTGAATTTGAATTGATTTGGAGGCAAATTTAGCCAAGCTTATGGAGATAGGCCAAAATGGTTTAAGGAAGATTTTGATTTAGTTTGATTTAATTTTGATGATTTGAGTGTAGATTTTATTTATATTTATGAAGATGATTGAAGACATGATTGATTCATGATAAAATCAATCAAGTTTGAAGTGGATTGGATGGAAATTTGGCTAAGTCCATGAGATCCAATCATAAGGCTTAAGGAGGATTTAATCAAAGGCTTCAATCATTTAATTTGAGATTTGGATTTGAGTTCGAATTGAATTTGAGATTATGTTTGAAATTTGGATTTGGATTAAATTTAAGATGGTGTACATGGATTGTGTTTAGGATATAGGGTATGTGATTTCCCTAATCCCTAAGGCAAGGCCTAGTCCTTTGGTTGAACCCTTTTAAGTCTCTAGGCTTAGGTTAGATGTTCACATAATTGGTGTGCACAAGTCGGTTCAAACCGAACCAAACCGACGTTATTTGGTCAGTTTGGTTTGGTTTTAAATCTCACAGTTCGATTTTTTATTGTAAATGTCTAGTTATTCAGTTTTCGATTTTTGATTTGGTTTTTTTTTAAAGATTGGTTAAACTGAATAAATCAAAATTAGTTAAAAAGTCATATATATATATATATATATCTAGATTGGGCACGTCATCATTCCCCCACCATCCACTTTAAGCTAAAATGGTGAATTTCATAAATTCTAAACGAGAATTCAAAACTCTACATGCTACTCCTATTTGCAATGCATTTAGCAATCTAATGACTAGTCTTAATCGAAAGTTCTTTCTCAGCATTGGGAGGGGTAATTAACTATAGGTTCTTGCGCTTATAGAAAACCTGGAACCAGATCTAAAATTCTAATAAAATGAGGATGAAATCTCTGGGTAGTGTCTTATCTGCTATTTTATCTGCCTTCTAAAAATTACACTGATACATAAATCAAACTCTCTTCATCTAGACGTCAATGGCAAATTTTTGGAGCCCACAGTGAGCTAACCATAATTTCATTAAACCTTTTTAGGCTATTGAACACCTAAGGGCCTACCCCTGAATTAATTAAGGAAAAGATGTATTCTAAGCATTAATTAAGCTAATTAAGTAATTAATTAGTCAATTAAATCCTAATTGATCTCTCTTAAAAAGTAAAGAAAATTTAGCAAAAAGATTAGGAAAAATTCCCCAATCACATTCCCTAAATCTCCTTACTGTTAATTAGTGATAAATGAGTCCAATTAATTAGTTAATTAATTGTTCCCATGCTTAGTTAATCTTTAATTAAGTTAAAAATATAATTAGAGCTTAATCGATCAATTTCCCTGATTAATCAACCAATAAATTTCCATGAAAATTTGGGGAGGCAGAGGTCATCCCCCTAAGCATCCTCAAAAAATTTGAAACCAATTGAATGATTAATTAGAGAGTAATTAGATTAATTAAGTTTTCAATCAAACCTTAATTAAGCCAAAAATTACTATTTAAAATTAATTAAAGTTAATTTTAATGGATTCCCCTCTAAAATATCTTTAAAATGAGACTTCATTTATATTTTTTAAAATTTTTCTACAATTAGTTGTGAATTATAGAAGTCTCAGCTTTAAAAACTAATTAAATAACCTAATTAAGCTTTAATCCCGTCAGCGCCACATGGCACGCTGACACATACACAATTTTCACGTGGTGCTGAGGGATTGGCTATTTAAATTGTCACATCCGTGGCTAACTTGGATGGCGGCGGGATGTGCTTTCTCATGGGCCATCCGATCTAACAGTTAAACCCATGGCTAAGGAGGGATCAAACAACGGATCTAGCATGATTTGATTAGAGTCATTCATTCCAATCACATGGAATGGACTGCCTAAGATCTCTCTTCCTACAAGCAATGAACGCCGGAGCTTGTCCACCATTGATCGCTCGATCCGAGCTTACCTGAGCTCGGATTCACTCCAAAATCAACCCACACCTTCGCACGAGGAATCCACAAAGGTCCAACAGCTATGATGGGATCACATGGAAATTTTCTTCAAAAAGCTCCATGAAAAAATTCCTATTTCTACGATTTCAATCAATTTACCTCACCAAAGCTAATACTAGTAGTTTGTACTTGAGGAAGCTTCGTCTAGTTGAGATGAAGCCCCGTTTAGCAAAAATTGGATTGGTTCCAAGTGAATTGCTCAATTGGCCAAGAATGATGCTTTGAAGCTTCAGCTTTGATCGAAGTCCAGCCTCCGGTCGATTTGAAGCTTGGGAAACAGCTTGGGTGGCTTCGACGAGGTATGTGGAAGGTGTGTGTAAGAGGAATTGAAGTTTGGTTAAGAGGGAAAGAAGTTTGGATCGGGATTGAGCTCCCCTATTTCGGCTGCACATGGGAGGAAAAAAATCTGAAGTGAGGAGGCCTTGGGGAAGCTCTAAGGACTACTATGGCATTTCATTTCACTCTTGGGAGCTTAGACTAATCGAATGCATGTGAAATCTAGTTTGAATTGAGGGGGTATATCCCTCAATTTGCTGAGGTGCACAGACGGGATTTTCTCCCATTTTTCGGCCGGCCAGACGCCGCCAGGGCCCCGGAGTGGTCGCGCATCATGTCCACGTGGCTCGGTATGCTTGGAGCAGTGCATGGAAGGTAGTTCAAGGCTTGATATGGTATGATCTTTGTTTGGATCCAAAGGGTGCTTGGTTTGTAAGGGAGGTGAGTTGGCTCACCTCTGGTCCATATAAGTCCCAGCCCACTGGGTGGCTAAATGACCCCAAATGAGTGAGGGCTACCAAGTGATGGGAGAGTGGACTTTGCCATTTATGGGTGGAATCCTATGTAAAGAGGGCTTGACCAATGGGCAATAGCTTGGATTGGATTCACTCGGCCTTTGGACTGACTTTAAGCTGACCCAAGATGGGTTTGGGTTGTGTTTGATGAATCTTTAATGGGTCATGGGTTGGTTTCATGGGTTTTGGCTCAATTTGGTCATATGGGTTTCATTTGGGTTATGTTGGGTTAGGTTGACCAATTGGTGAAATTGGGTCAAACAAAGATTTGAGTTAGGTTCAAATGATGATTTTGGAGTATTTTGGTTCAAGTGGTTTTAATCAATTTGGCCTAAGTTTGATTTTGGCTCATTTGGATTCATATAGGTCAAATGGGCTAAGTTGACCAATTTGACCAAATTGGCCAAATTGGCTTGGGTTGGGTGTTGGTTCAAGTTCAATTGGTTGATTAAAAATAATTGTAGGCTTTGGTTTGAATCAATTTAGATTTAATTTGGATTTTGGCCAATTTGACCTTTTAGGTCAATTTGAGCTAGGTTGGTCAATTGGGCTAGGTTGGGTTCAATTGACCAAATTAGAGCTTGGGTCAAGTTCAATAATGAATTTGAAATGAACTTGTATCATTTGTTGCAATCAATTTAGGTTAAATCATGATTTGACCCATTTTAGCCTTTTAGGTCAATTTGGGTCAATTTGGGTTTGGTTTGGCTCAATTGATGGTCAAGTCATGTTCAAACATTGATTGTGAGTGAATTACTGGTTTTAATCAATTTGATGTAGGATGAGTTTTGACTAGTTTGGGTTTCATATGGGCTAAGGGTTGACTTGGTCCAATGACCAAGTTGACTTGGTTTGACTCAATTCAAGTTAATTGATCATCCTAGGATGATTATTGATCATGATATGAGGCTTCGGTGGGCTTGGTTCAATCCAATTTAGGTTGGATTAGAACTTGACTAAAAAAAAGTCTTTTAGGCCACTTTGGGTCAACTGGACCTAAATGGGTCAATTGGCTTGGTTTTGGCTTGATTCAAGTTTAATTGAACTTATATATGAGCTTAGGATTGAAATATAAATTTAACTATAATCAATTTGGAGTCCAATGGACTTTGGCTCATTTGAATTTTTCAAGTTAAAAAGGCTAACTTGGGATTGACTTGGGTTAACTTGAGTTTAGTTTAATGATTATAGGTTTCACTTATATTTGGATAGATGGTTGAAAGAATGATTGATTCAAGAGAAAATCCATTGATTTTGGCTTGATTTAGGTTGGTTTTGGTTAAGTCCAAGGAATTGGCTTAAAGGGCTTGAATTGGGTTTTGACTTGATTTTGGATTTAGTTTTAGCTATTTGAATTTATATTCTATTTATATTTGTGAATATGAATGAAGATACAAATGATTCATGAGAAAATCACTTCAGTTTAGAGTAATTTGGAAGCAAATTTGACTAAGCTCATGGAGGTAGGTCAAAAGGGCTTAAGTAAGAAATTGATTTAGTTTGATTTCATTTTGATCATTGGGATGTGGGTTTCATTTATATTTGTGAATATAAATGAATATATAATTGATTTATAAAGAAACTAATTAATTTTGGGTTGATTTGTATGAGATTTAGTCAAGCTTAAGAAGGTAGGTTCATATGGCTTAAGAAGGGTCTTAGTTGGATCTGGATTTAGTTTGGTTTAGTTTTGTTCATTTGGGTTTATATTTCATTTATATTTGCAAATATAATGAAGATATAGATGATTCATGAAGAGATCAATCAAATTTGGATTGAATTGGGTGGAGATTTGGCTAAGTCTATTGGATTCAATCGTAAGGTTTACGAAGAATTTTGGACTTGAATTTGATCATAGGATTGAATCATTTGAAGTAAGATTTGAATTGGAATTTGATAATTTGATTGAATTGATATTTGAGAAAATCAAATGAATTGGGATTGATTTGGATTTGGCTAAGGCTAAGTCCATAAGATAAAATTAAAGGGCTTAGGAAGGGTTTTGAATTTGAGTTTGAGCTTGGATTTCAATCAAATGATTTGGAATTTAGATTTGGATTGGAATTTGAATTGGGATTTGAGGTTTGGTTTGAGATTTGAATTTGGATTGGATTTGAGAAGGTGGATATGGATTAGGTTTAGGCCATAGGGTGGATGATTCCCTTAAGTCTTAAGGCATGGCCTAATCCTATGATTAACCCTTCTAAGTCTCTAGGCTTAGGTTAAGTGTTCACATAATCACTAGAAGTGTCTTGAGACTAAGGAACTCTTAGTATCTATAAGAGTCCTAGATCTAAGATGAGAAGATTGAGGACTCACTCTAAAAGTGAGGTCAACAAAGCATAACTTAATTCGAGCTTTACTGGGTATTGTTGTTAAAATTAATCTCGAGCTTGTGTAGTAATTATAAAGACTACATTATTGCATGAAGAGCTTAAAGAAGATTTCGAGGTTGTAGGTAAAGAAGATTATGTTGCTTGTTGAAGTCTTTTACAATTTGAAATAATCTCCTAGGTAGTGGTATAAGAAATTTGATAAATTTATGATTGCTCATGAGTTTAAGAGGAGTAACTATAACAGTCGTGCTTATTTTAAGAGAAATAGTGTTGAAAATTTTATCTGCTTGTTCTTATATATTGATATTATGTTGATAATTCTAAAAATAAATGAGAAATCAAGATATAAAAAGATATAAAAAAGTAAAGTAAATTATTTTTGGGCAAGAATGATACATTAAAAAGGCTTTACATAGATCTAATATGTCGAATACCATACCTGCTAGTACTCCTTTAGCTACTCATTTCAGACTCTCATCAATTTTAGGTCCACAATTAGATGATGAGATTGATTTCATGTCTCGAGTTCTATAATCTAATGCAGTGGGGTCACTCATGTATGTTATGATATGCTTATGACCAAACTTAGCATATGCAGTTAGTGGATGCATGACTAATCCTAATAAAGAACATTGGAAATCAATTCAATGGATTCTTAGGAACTTACATGAAGCTAAAGATGATTATTTGTAGTTCGGGAGGACTATAAATAGAGCCATTGTTATGTTAATTCAGGCTTTGTTAAAGACCTTGATAAGAGGAGATCTTTTTCACGGTATGTGTTTAATATTGGCAATTATGTTATTAGTTTGGAGATTATCTTGCAGACAACGGTAGCATTATTTACAACTGAAATTGCGTGCGTGACAATTGTTGAAGCTTGTGAATAAACTATTTCGTTGAAAGATTTATTTGAAGAGCACAATGAAAATTTGAAGGACACAACAGTAACTTCTGATTATCAAAGTGCTATTTTTCTCGTAAAAGATTAGTTATTTCATGAGAAAATTAAGCACATTAATATTCATTATTAGTTTATTCTTGAAATTATTATTTGTGATAATGTTAAAATGATAGGATGATTAATGCACTCTCAATTGTCAAATTTATGTATTTCTCATACTTTGTTGGTTATATATATATATATATATACGAATTTATTCAGCATATTTTAGGATTTTCAAGCCTGACTGGATAATCCTCCTTAAAGCGGTGAGTGAGCTCAAGCGTGCCGCGCCACCGAAATCGCTCGCCATGACGACCTCTACCACTCTCTCTTCTGCGCTCTCTCTCCTTCCTCTGTTCAACTCCAGCCTCTCCTCCAAATCTAAACCCTCACTTTCCTTTGCTCTCCATTCCTCGAAGCCGCTTTCCTCACTTCACTTCCGCTCCCCTTCGTTCAAGGTCTTGGCCACTCCAGAGCTCGTGGGCTCACCGGAAACCCTATCTGGCTCCGAAGGACTCGTAGGCTTGGAGGTTGGTGCTCTTTCCTCTGTTTCTCATCTCATTGTGGTGGGGAATTTACTAACTAATTGCTTATTGATTCATCGTCTCTTAAAGGCCGAAGGATCCGAGCCGTATTCTCTGGCACTTGAGAGTGATGCTGATAAGGTACCGAAATTTCTTTTGGTACATTTAGTAGATGATAAAATGAGCGTGTTCAATTATATTGACTGCTTAATGATGCTATCTTTCTCTTGATATATACAAAAAATTGCCTCTGTTGTGCTCTAATTCAGACGACATGTGGTGCCTATGTTTTGGTGATTGGGGGAGCAGCAAGGTTATTGCCTTATGTTTATCAGCGAAATGAGATCAGTCTTTTTTTTGTTTTCATAAATTCAACTTCTTCCAACTTTATCTATCGGCAAAGTTTCAGTTTTTTTTTCTCTCATTAGTGTTTTAATAATAAATGAACTTAGAATAAAAAGGGGCCTTGATGTTGTTCATTGGATTACAAAAAATGTGTTTGGAAATTATATTCCATTATAATTTAAAAAACCAGATTGTAGAGGAAACATTATAATATGCCTTTACTTTGAAATGACAACCAAGTATTATGGAACTATGCCACCAGTGAATTGACATATCATCATTAGGGGATCCTTTTGGTGCTCGAGTTTGTGATTTGTTGACCTTCTATAATTTGATTTTAAGAATTTTTTTTCTTTTTTAACTAGAAAGTAATCAAGCTCAAGAAAGAAAGCTGATTTGAAGGTCTGACTTTCATCCATTTGTTAGAAAATCTGCTTTCTAAATAATCTCCCACTTGGGCTGCATATTATATTTGAAATTTCTATATCAGAAAATTCTTTAGACCCAAAATTCTTAATACAATGCAAACATGGCACATTGAAAATATAATCAAGCTTATAAATGGAATCATAAACTATTAAACTTTTTGCTGCAGAAAACTAAATAATCAATCCTTCTAGTAAAATATATAGAACAAAAAAAGAGTCATAAAACAATATATTGCCTGACATAAGAATTATATGTGTGGTGCTCTCTTGAAAGACCTTAGGCTTTAAGCCTTGACTAATGGGTCTGCTAGTGTAGATTCTATGATATTTGGATTTTCTTTTCTTAGAAATGTTTGCATCTAGAATTATTTATATGTTTTTTGACATGAATGCTCCATCGGATATGTTCACATTGCTCACTTAAGTTTAATTAGAAGATCCCTTTCTATTAGCTGAAATGCACTTAATCTACTTTATACATGAAATAAAATGAATTTAGTAGCTTTTGTTTGTGCTCATATGTATTTTTTATTTGCTTGTTTTCCTTATGTTTAATATGTATGCTGTTTTCATCATTTTATTTACCTTTTTTTATTCAAAATCAGTGAAGATTGCATATTATTTTTCAAAGAACATTCTTGAGCTTCATGTAATTTGGATAACTTCTATCTCAGTTGTCCTAAACCTTTTTTTTATTTATTTTGAAATTTAATTGAGGTACTACTTCATATATCCATGCCAACTTCAACTTTTAAAAAATATTGTGGCTTTCTAAATGCCCTTTAACTAAAGGAGTGAGTCATCTTGGAGTCCGTTTGAATCTACAAACCAAATACTAAGCTTCGAAAAGTTTTTAAAGGCAAAACTATTAAGCTTTCCCAAAAATTTTTGTTATACAAAATTTTGGCAATTTAGTCTTATATTAGATCCAGGGAATCAAGCTTTCCCCATGGGCGTAAGTTCTTATGATAATTACATTATGGGTGCATTATTTGATAACATTCTTTGTTAAGGACATCTTGTGTGCTATGAATTTGTCATTAATTTGGTCTAGTAAATTTGGGGTATGGTTGGGAGGTAAATCATTAATCCAATCAAGTTCTTATGATTTCATCATCTTAAATCAGCTTATTGAAACTTGTTTTCTAATAATAGAGGACTTAAAGGTCATATCGTCTAGAGAGTCTGACTAACAATCATAGGTTGCTTGCTATTAGATATCTCGCATAGCAACAAACATGCTTAAGGGCACTAACTCTCTTCTGAGAAGATTTAGGTCTAGCCATGAATTGAATTAGTTCAAAGAGACCGATATGACTGCCAGTAGTTTTTATGTGATCTACTGTATTGGAGTTAATTGATCCATGTTGAGGCCAGCTCAAAGGCATTGTATATGGTCGATTCAATGATTTAAGATCAAATTTTGAATTCTCTTTGAAAATACAATACCTTAGATCTTAAGGCCGAATATTGATTTGTAGTGCCATATGCCATGCTTAGAGGCAATGGCTCATGCTAGATATTTGAGTTGAGGCAGTCCTTGAGATTCCACTACTGATGTCAGCATTCATATGGTAGAGGACATGTTGACATTTTCATGAGGTGACTTGGACAAGAAACTCTGCGTTGGCTTGAGGTTCAAGCAAGAATGCAGTTGACTCGAAGAAAGGTGCTGAGCACAGGGGTTTGTCTTGTTTGTTTGCTTTGGAGAGTGGTTGGTTCACATACATTTGACGAATCTCGATTTCACAGAAGACAGGCCTTACATTCTATAGGGAGACCCTGCAAATGGACTGCTAGTCTTCCTCTTCTCTCTCTCTTTCTCAGAATGGCAGCTGCAGACCTCCTTTAGCCAATCCAAGAAGAGAAGTGTCCTGTTACCGTCCTCCACACCGTTTCCTATTATCAATGAATTTATTCAGCAAAGCATTCTATATAAAGCTTAAGTTCCTTGGCCTGAATATTTTCTCCAGGTTCCCAAAGAGTTCCTCATCCCAAATTTGGATTATGGATAAGAGCTGATAGCTTCTTGCTTATAACTATATAATGATCAACTATACTTCATAGTTCTAAGAATGCAATTGTGCCGTCAGAAGATGACCTGAAGTCTGCCAAGTTTATATCCGATAACCAGTTGCAAATCATAAAAGAGGATGACAATATTTGTTTCAGTTAGATATAATAATAGTGAATTTTTGTGAGGACTACTAAATTGGAAGAAAAGAGATGAGAAGATAGATCGTTCTGAACAGATGGTTGTTTTTTTCATCTATTTTTTTCTACAGCTTAGTGTCACTTTTGAATAAACTTAAGTTAGCTAGTTTTTGTGAATAAATTATTACAATTATTTTATTTTAGTTGACATTTGGCATGAAACAGGAATTTTTTCATTAAGTTAGATGGAGCCAAATATTATGCTATATCTTGTGGCATCTTGTTATTTTTTGTTCTCTCCTTGCACGAGTTTTTTTGAAAGAAAAAAAAAATAGATAGATTCAGAGCATGCAATGCACCGCCACCCTTTATGTGACTTATTTTTTCTTTATAAAACGGGACAGTCTACTGATTTCTTAGCTGATCTATATTTTTTTCATACTATCCATAATAATTTAATTTGTGAGAGATAATCAACCTGTGTTTTGTGATTCTGTATTCGGCTCTTTGCATCATTTGTGTTGAAGATGTTCCTCAAAATATCTCATTGCTCATAATGGTTTTATACAATATTTAAAACGGTGAAATCAAGAACTGAGGCATTTTGTCGTAGTGAGGCGAAACTTGAAATAAAAAATAAAAAATAAATTAGAAAAATAACAAATTATCAATATATTCTCCTAGTTCATTATCATAAAGACACAAACCATAAATCATAATATCAAATGTTAATATAAAATAAAATTGAAATAAGATTTCACGTAAGTACTCGCTTAAAATTTAAATGCATCATGTGAATCAAAATCTATAATAACGTCATCATCATTTTATCATTTTTAGTAAATTATTATGTAATTATCTTTCTCAAAATATATTTCATCATATTCAAAATCTTATTAAATTACTACAGTTTTCATCTTATACTTAACAACAGTTAACAATCTATTTAATATATTTTTAAATAAAATAGTAAATTAAAATCAGGAAAAAAATAGAGGCATTAATCTAGCTCGTGCTTTTTGGAGATGTGTCATTGTCCAGAGATTCTGGCTCGTGCTGCTTGGAAAAGAAAAGTAATACTGACTTGCATAATTTAAGAGAGGCAGATCTCTTAAAATTAAGAATTCTAACTCATTTAGATGATGAGATAAATAAATAAATAGGTATTATAATTTACAAAATAAATTAATATTATAAAAAATTAATTATAATTATTTTTATAAAAAATAAAGTGAGGCACTACCTCAAAGCACCTTGAGGAGGTGTAAGCCTCACTAGACAGAGTGAAGCTTAAGCCTTGAGGCGCCCTTCATGCATCTTAGTTTGAGGCGCGCCTTGAGGCATATGGCGTTCGCCTCGAACGTCTTTTAACAATAATTTTATGATAGTTTATGATGCAAACTACTGCAGATGTGGTTTTCCTTACAAATATGGCCAACTTGGTTTTTGTTGCTTTCTGAATTAAAATTTTCTTACCCTCTACATTGTTTTGTTTAAAAAAAGGGAGAATTTACATACATTCCACATAGTTCTTATATATTTACATATATATATATATATAATACTTTAATCTTTAACATCACATCAAAAGTATCATCATCACTCGTTTTTTTCTAGTATATTTTTTCATTCATAGGAAAGTGTTTAAAAAGTAAATATTTAAATTTGAGTGTTATATATAAAAAATAAGAATTGTGCGGTATATATATATATAAATCATTCTAAAAAAATGACCTCCGTTTTGGGATTTTTATCCACTTCCACATCTGCCTTCTGGCCTTTAGTTTCACAAATTTTTTTTTCAGCATTATCATCTTCTTAGTATACTTGATTTAAATGAGAATTTGACAATAGGACAATGGAGAAGGATTCATACCGATCCCACCTAGTGATGATACATTGTTGTTATATTGTCATCTTCTTATATTTGTGCAAGCCTATAATGCCGTCGTTCTACGAAGTTATGCATCATTTATGCCACCGCACTGCAGCTAGGTGTTGCACAAGCCTTGTGAACTGTATTAATTTATCAGTTTTTTTTTTAATTGGCAGTCAAAACCACGTGCCCGGAGTTCCAGGACTTTGGCTCTGACATTCAATTTACTGTAATTAGTTGGAGCTCTATCTTTGCTCATGTGTTAGCTTAGTGGTGAAACTTTTCCTGTAGATGTAAAAACTTCTGTGACTAAAAGACATTGGGAAATTCTTTTCAGAAAGCCTAGCAAGAGAATGTCTTATAATCACTTCTATCTTCTATATGTTTTAATGACTGAAATACCATTACCTTACCATTTTTTTTTTTTTGAAGCAGTCTAATCATTCACTGAACCAAATGTCAGGCTGGTATAGTCTTCTTGCTGATCCTCTAGGATTATTTGGTTTATTTCTCAGTTTAAACCAAAAATTTAATAGAAACAGAAATTTTATAAGGCGATTGGAGGAAGACCATCCAATATATTAAAAGCCATACTACCTTGTAATAACATTGATGGGACAACATTGTTCTTGAATTCTTTTCTTGTAGACAATATATTTTTAGAAGATTTACAAACACACCACACAATTCTTATATATCTACATATCTAACTCCAACATTTTCCCATATTTGAAAATGTATATTTCATTTTTTAAAAAAAAAGAGTGATGAAAATATTTTTGATGTGAAATTAAAGATCAAGATGTTATATATATATATATATGTAAAAATTATATTTTTATGTTTAAGATATGCAAATACATAAGAATTGTGCGTTATGTATGCAAATCCTCATTTTTTTATTTTTTATTTTTGGCCTTTATATATGATCCCTTATATCTAAAAATTAACAGTGAAAAGTAATTGTTTCAAACGTGAATTTCTAATAACCGATTTATGATCACAAGTAGTTGGCGACTCCAAAGCAGAAGATAAGAATCAAGCTGAGATCATACTGGGTGCCCCTCATTGAGGACTCATGCAAGCAGATCCTAGAGGCAGCCCGAAGCACCAACGCCAAGACCATGGGGCCTGTCCCTCTCCCTACCAAAAAGAGAGTTTACTGTGTCCTCAAGTCTCCCCATGTGCACAAGGATGCTCGGTTTCACTTTGAGATTCGCACTCACCTGCGCTTGATCGATATCTTGTACCCGACTGCACAGACTATAGATTCACTCATGCAGCTCGATCTCCCAGCTGGTGTTGATGTGGAAGTTAAGCTCTGATTCTTAAAAGAGTGTGTCTCAGGCTCTCCAGCTTTAAGGATTTGTATTCATTTTTGTGCTCTTGTTGTAGAGTTTTGTATCTTGAAGGATCAAATAGCAAAGTTGAACTTATATTGAGAAGGGACTGATATGTGTGATATTTTCAGACTTGTTAATAGTTTTGGCTTCAAGATTGATAGCTTTGGTGGTATTTGCATAGGAAAGGACAAATTTTTAAATAAGTATGATTTAAAAGGTAATTAGTAATTTAAGTATCTTAAAAAAATATATAGAATAGTCCATTTAATCTGATTACTCACATCAAAACCGATGTGGCAAAACACTTGACACATTTGGGAAGGGAGTCGCCCAGTTAATGGGTGATTAGCTCTATAACGTCGTCCAGTTAAAGGGCTACTATCCAGATAAGTTAAGCTGCACTAGCTGGAATATTATTTTTTTTGGTTGATTGTCAAGAGATTTAGGGAGAATTATAGGAGATTTACATATGATATATGTTTATTTAGAGAAAACATGTAATAAAGTTCTAATAGAATTTTTTTGGAAAGTTGTAGAAAAGAGAAGAGCTAATATTGGGCATATTCAAGTCATTAAGGATATGTATACTAGAGCTATTACTTGTGTCCAAACACAGAGGATTAACAATATATTTTCCTATTTCAGTTGGATTACATCAAGGATTAGTTTTAATCCATTATCTTTTTGGTTTATGCTATGTATGTTCTTACTATGTATGTAATATATTTGTTAAGAGATTTGATGGAATAGTATAGAGGGAGGAAGGAGGATTTAAATATGATATTTGTTGATTTAGAGAAAGCATGTGATAAAGTTCCATGAGAAGTTTTTTAGAGAGTTGTAGAAAAGAGAAGAGTTAATATTTAGCATATTCAAGTTATCAAGGATACGTATACTAGAGTTATTACTTGTGTCCAAATACAGAGGATTACCAAAATAGTGCAATATAATAAAGTTTTAAGATATATACAGAGAAATGAAACATCTACTATAGCACAATATAAAAAATAAAAATAAAAATGAAACATAAATGAGTACATGTATTATAGACACACGTCACACTATTCGAAACAACTAACGACGTCGTCATCTGCGTGGAATCACACCACTCCCAGGTGTATATTGATCAGGTGCACGTGGTGAACGATCACGCAGCTGATGGTGGCCCTCCAATGCAGGATCTTCAAAAGTTTGCGTAGGATAGTCTTATGATGGGAAGAAAGGCGGTTGTGACTCATAGACCGGTACGAATGACCGGATCAACATATAGATGGTCCGGATGCATAAACCCGTAATCATCCGCGAAGCATCATCGCCATCATCACACCACGTGGAAGGTATGCTCGTGGAGACCATCTCTCAACTAGAGCAGTAAGTAGATGATGATCCAAGTGAATGAAATGTAACTGGCTAGCACACTAAAGGCCTACTGCATGCAGGGCGGAAATGAATCTCCTATAAGTGATGGGTCACTCCTTCAACATAAGCAAGTGGGAAGCGGCCTCTAGAACAGTGCTCTGCAATAAAAAAAGGATTAAGCATTAGTCAAACCAAGATTCGTGTAATGTAGAAGCTGAAATTAAAAACATTACAAGATCGGTGCTCGGTGCACCACGTAGGATGCTATGCTGAGTAGACCTCCGAGGAGGCGCCTGACCGTGGTATCCTCCCTAACATAGCCCCGACACCTGCGTCTAACTGGGGAGAGGTGCTCCTCGGCCACCGTACATGTTGAAAGAAACATATGTAGTTGTCAGTGTCAGACAATTATAAATTTTAAATGAAAAGTTATAGTGTAAAGTAAGCTAAAAAAGAGTACTGCAACCTACCTAAAAATTCTAATAATGAGCATAGTACATATAAGCTTCCCTAAAAGCTTCGTCGTCGGAAACTTCCCTAAAAGCAACGGAGTCGTCGAAAGCGTCGTCGGAAGCCAATGTTGGGTTCCTCAGATTTGACGAAGATGAAGGCCGGAAGG
Organism: Cymbidium sinense; assembly: GCA_021442155.1. Taxonomy (NCBI): domain Eukaryota; kingdom Viridiplantae; phylum Streptophyta; class Magnoliopsida; order Asparagales; family Orchidaceae; genus Cymbidium; species Cymbidium sinense. Next base: position 28,197,583 of record CM038226.1, on the reverse strand, counting down.
ATGCTTGTCGGCCACGAATAGGCTTCGCGGTATGTCCGCAAGGGGAGCTCGTCCCAAGACGCCAACGATCGGATTTCGACGGAAGCGCCGGTGAGTGTCAGGAGGGTGGAAGGCCGATCGATTGCTCGGACGAATGAAACCATGGACGGCGAATGGTTTCGACGAATGATCGACGATCGTCCTTTCATAACTGAGCTCGCCGTTTAATGGCGACTAGTTTCGAGAGCTAGTCGCATAAATGGGCTACCCAATCTGTCGCTTTGCGCCACATCGGAGCCTAGCATTAAAGTCGACATTAAATGAAATAATTATACCTATATTTAAATTTTCTTAAGATACTTAAATTATTAATTACATTTTAAATCATACTTATTTTAAAAATTATGCTGTTAGAAAATATGTGATCAGAGAAACAGATGTACTTCTGGAGCAGAGGTTTTGTTATTCAGAGGTTAAAGAGGTTAAAAAAATAGATGATGAATCAATAATTGGATAATTGTATGCAATTATTTTTTAAGGATTAAAAGAGGTTGATGGCTTTGATCGTCGATAAAGTCAACGCTCATCCTTGCTAATAAATTTGACATATGTTGTCATCTTTTTTGTTATTGATCACCCTTTATATATGGAGAATGGCTAACGGATTATTGATCTTCTCTTGATTGATGACAACTTGGATGCCTTAAGAATTTTTTTTATTTTCATCATGAAATATATTTTATTGTTTGTCTATTGTATTATTGTTAACCTCCACATATGTGTCATAAGTCGGATCAAGCCCGTCAAATTAATGACTCTGTGATGGCGTAATCCAAAATGCATTGGACGTCATCGTAAATGTTCGAAATGATCTCCGATCGACGAACGGACTTTGTCGTCACGTTCAGAACATCGAAATTGGTGAAAATATAAATATTACAAAATCTAACGATCAACCAACCGCCGGCGTTATATCGACGACGCCGCATATCGGAGCTGGCTGCGATGATGTCCAACGCCCTTTTCATAAAATTACGATTATTCAAACATCAAAAGCTACCAAATGAGACTCACGCCAATTCTGACAAGTTCGCAAATGCCAATAATCGGTAGGATTACACAAATGGAGGTTGAAATACGGACGCCGCCAAAATCAACTCAAATGACTCCGACGACGAACAACTTCGCCATCGCATTCAACGCCAAATTGGTCGAATATAAATTTTGTACAACTTGATCAACCGATCGCCGATCGGTCGCCAACGCTGCACATATATTGACGTGTGTTGGCCGACGTAAGACAAACGACCTCCATTCGCAAATTGACACGCCATTAGCTTCAAAACGCCGAAATCTATCAAGATTATTTCACTCAGACGAGTCCGCACGAATGTCGGACGGATGAGCATTTGAAAATACTCATTGAATCGACTTGAACCAAAACGGCCTCCGATTTTAAAACAGACTGCGCCGTTGTGTTCGAAACATCAGAATAATCTTGAATTGATATATATTGATTATCTAATCGTGTCAGCATAAAATTCACATTAAAGCTGATTAAGCAATAAAAAATATATTTAAAAGCCCTACACTAACTTAAATCCCCTCGTCTCACTCGACTCAACCCGACCGGCCCTAATTCACACGTGACCCGACTTGCTCGACCTCCGCTCTTCCGAACGAACTCCCTCTTCACGCTATCGAGCCGCACAGAAGTCCCTCTCTCGTGCATTTCTCCTCTCAGCCGAAGGAAACCCACGCATGCGAACTCCCTTGTTCGAATGGCAACCGCTCGTCCCTCTTCCAACCGTTCCCCCTTTCTTCTTCTCAACCGCAAGGGAAAAGGGCAAGAGGACCGAATGGCTTCCTTCTTCTCATTCGCACGCAGAAAAACGGCAAGCTTCTTCCCCCCCTCTCTCTTCTTTTCTCTTTCTCACTCCAAATCGAAAAAGGTGAGATCCCTTCCTCTTCCTTCTTCTTCTTCTTCTTCTTCCTTTATTTTTTCTCCAAACCGCAGATTGTCGATTGGTAGGATTTAAGTTAAATCCAACCTAAATCCTGTTCGAATCCTGCACCCAAACAGCCCGTGGCAACCTCCCATTTTTTCTTTCCCTCTCCTCTCAATTTATCACTCTAGCAAGCCGCATGAGAGAACATTCTTCCTCACTCTACTTAGTTATCGAAACAGCAATTAACACACCTATTTCCTACTCTGATTTTACTTTCGACATTCAATTGAATCTCTCAATGGTCTTATTTACATTCTAAGTCATTAGGATAAAAAGATCAGCCTTAAGTGTCGTTGCTTTTAAGCTGCTAATCATTTGCATTGTCATGCAAATATAGTTGATTGTGGATATGTAAAAGAATGTGGAAATATATATGTGCTTGTGCTTTTATTTGCAGGTTCGAAGACCCCGCTAATGCCCATAGGGCGTAGCAGGTGCGAGGAAATATGAATGTGAAAATACATATATGCATGCATTTTTTTCGGGTTTAACGCCCCATGTAGAAGGTATGAAGATCTGGTGTCATTAAGACACCACTACGCTTCAAAAGACGAAAGCCAACATCGTTAAATCGCTCAATAAATTGCAAAATTTTAACAAAATTCTATAGAAAAAATGAATGAATATATGTATCAGATTTCTAACTTTCAATATGAAATGAGGTGAAGAAAACGGTTGTGAAAACACACTGTTTCATCGAGCACCGAGAAACCAAAACACTACTTATGCAACCCCCATATGATGGAGAGCTACCAAAATTTTGACTAAAATTCAGAACTTAAATAAATTCAAACTAAAATCGTCTAAGCTTAAATTAAATAAGAAAATACACGATAAATGTTAAAAAGAACATGAAACCAAGAGAAAAAAAGAGAGGAAAAGCACTTAGAAAATTTATTTAAGCAAGTTGAAAGTCTTCCCAAAGTGCGAATTAAAATCATTCCCCCTCTTATTAAGTACTTTAAATTCAAGCAAGTGCTCTCTCTTAACCTTATTTAGAGGGATTTGAGGAAGTAATGAGTGAGTTCTCTTTTTTTGTAAATTTCTCAAAATTAAACAAGCTTTAATTGGAATTTGGGGAGGCTAATATTAAACTCATAAGTTTTAAATTGCAATTCTTAAGATTGATTAAGAAAAGTGAGTTTTCTTCTCTTCTAAACTTCTCAAAATTAAACAAAATTTGTTTAAAATTTAGGAAGACTAATACTAAACTCATAACAGATTTGCAATAAATTTAACGTCTAATTTTCAAATAAACATAGAGCTTGATGTAGAGTTAGGGATGAATCTAAATTAGGTTTAATAACTCTTATATGAATATGGAGATGATTATAATGCTAGCGAATAAGCATGAGTAGGGCTAAAGTAATATATACTGAAATTGGTATAAATTATTAAAAGTGGTTTAAATTGAATATAATCAAGTTAGGAGAATTGAAAAATTCAATAACTAAACTAAGTGCAAGTAATGTTTTAAACTACAATCTAAATCAAAACGTCGTCTACGCATCTACGCGACATCGAGAAATGTAAGACGTTAATTAAGATTCTCAAATACACTCGCATGGGCCCACATTATCTCAATGCTTAAATTCAAGTCAAGGATGTCACAGTTGCTTCCCTGATTTAGTTTTGTGACCGGGTCCACAAAGCCTAAAAATCTATTATAATGAATTCAAATTAGTAAATATCGAGAAATTGATCACATATGATAAGATATATAATCCTCTCAGTTAAATAGGCGATCTAAAGCCCTTAAATATATTCAAATTAATCAATAATTTTAAATCAAATTAACTCAAATTAAATATCAATCTCTAAAAAAATTGTTTAAATGAAATTCTACCATTAAAAGCTTAAAGTAAAACTCAATCTATACACCTTTCGTAATTATTTGTCGGGATGGCAAATTAAGAAAACTCTAGCCACAGAAATGTCAAATTAAGTGCTCTATGTTCACTCTCATCAATCTCCAATAAGGACGTACCGATCTGGCTTGGCCAAGAGGCTCCATGATGAAAATTACGACCGTAGTCCTCCATCGGTGGTTTGGCCGCATGTCTCCATTATATATTATCATATACCATATGTTTCCAATGGCTCTACCCTTGAGTTGTGAATCATGGGGTATACTTGATAGGCAAACAACCCTCTATCGCTGTAGACTTAAGCTCGCTCTGACAAACACCACCTATAAGGATTTCTTGACGATATAACCCATGTGTTGGAGCAAGGATCCTTCCCAAGTCTCCACCTCCTCTAAGTAGACTAGTGGACCACGTGCCCTGGATGACTAAACCATGGGATCTAGATTGGGCACGTCATCATTCCGCCAACCATCCAGTTTAAGCTAAAAATGATGCATTTCATAATTTCACATTTGAAACTCCATATGCTATACTACCATTGCACCCAACTAACCTTAATCAAAAAAGTTCTCTCTCACTTATTAAGAGGGTAATTAACTATGGGCTTCATATAGAAAACTTGGAACCATGTCTAAAGTCCTCACCAAAAGGATGAAATCTCTAGTAGTTTCTTATCTACTATTTCATCTGCCTTCTAAAAATTACACCGATATTTTAAATCATCACTCTTCAATTTATATTTTGGGAGGCTATGGAATTTCAAACCCATAGATTTCTGGGACTCACTGGGGACAATATTCTCTTTCCATCTTTAACTATATATATGTGATAAAGAAGAATAAAATATTTGAAAATTCAAAACAAAAAAATGGTGATTTAAATGTGTAATAAATTCAAATTACTATGTATATGAGGCTATGTAGATGAATCATTCTATAGTATCTTATTATACTATTATTTTGTTCTAGTTCTGATTTTTTTAAGTATGAGGTGAAATAATAATTATTAATTACTAATCCCCATCTTTCACTTTTGCGAATGGATCTACGAGCACTCCTTTCACGCATAGGGTGTAACATCTACCCAATAACGCCGTCATCAACACAGAGATGACTACCAATTCAATTTAGCTTGAATTTCTTATCGAATGCAACTAAGTACCCACCTGGTACATTCGTTGAGGCCAGGAAGGCCTCAAGTTACTCCTACTAGCCATGTTTGTCAATCGCCAAACACCCGCTATCAAGGAGTTCTCCCGACAGAGAACTTCAATTTTCAAAAGGCTAGGCCAATCTGAAGCCCCCGTGACAAAAAGAACCGTTAGTGAGCAAACTGTGTCTTTAATGTCTCGTGGTACAACTACTCCGCTGATTGGACCTTTTGTACCTGGAAAGCATGGTCATGAAGCTTCCTCATTAGGAAGCAAATTAACCAGAAGTCAAAAAAGAAGAAGAAATGTTGACCTGAGAGCTCAGCAAATTCCCTTCAAACAACCTAGTGAACAACAAGCATACCGCCGCAAAGAGTATTCCTACCCACAATAACTTTGACAAGGGTAAAAGGAATAGCTCTACGGTGAAGTAAAAAAAGTCTTTCTGAACCAACAAAAGCTCCACCATAAAGACACAATAGCCTAAACACTGCAGATCATAAAGTTCTCAAAAGGACAAAGGCTTAATGAAAAGAAGATTTCGTGAGGCTAGGTGATGGAAAATATTGAAGTTCCACCAAGAAAGTTGTCATCTCTTAGTAACTAGCCCAATACACTTCACATGGTGAGCATCGGAGCTTGACACTTAGACCTCATGCCTAAGAATCCACTATCGAAAGGTCCCGATGAAAAGATAAGCAAAAATATGGAGGCCAAGGCCTTGTAATGAAGTCCTAAAGAATGGAAGAGGTGTGACATCTGATACATATACTCAGAAATCCACCTCTAAAATAACTCATCAGAAGTGGATACCCAAAAGAAGGGATATCACTGATAAAAGATATGATAACACTGAGAGAATCTGGGATCCCATCATCGATTCACCCCATAAGAGAAGTTGACTTGATCGTTCCTTAATAAGTGTTTGTTTCGAACCGAATCGAGATCCACGGAAACATCGAAAATTCATGTGCAAGAAGAAGATAATGAAGAGGACATTATGGAAGTGGAAGTTGTCTATATGGTCAGAGATATAGATGAACTTTCCGCTCAGCACTATCAACAGAATGATCTGTGGAACCAACTTGAATTTGACGCTTATGAAGAAGAGTCTTCACAAGAAATAGATGGATCTTCATCTTTGCAAGATGAAGAAGAAGAAGATCAATGAGAAAGAGATCATTGTCGCCTATATGGTTGAACCAGAAATGATCACTAGTACACGCTTCTCATTCAACCCCAAAGAACATATGTCTCTACAAATGCACAAGGAGAAGGACACAAGTTCTTCCCAAAATGAGCAAGGAGAACAACAAAGAAAAATAGAGGAAGAGAAGATTTGTACTTGTTGATGCCATGACGCAAGAGCAAAGAGAAATAAAATGTCAAATGGAGGTCAAAGATTTGAGCAGTACTGGTCAAGATGAATATATGATGGTATACAAATGAACATTATAAAGGAGATGTTGAAGAATATCACATCAAATGCATCACCAGTCTATCGCTAATCAACATTAATAATACTATATACCACCACTACCTCAAAGCTCCTATATATATACATACGCAAAAAGAGGAATGAAGTTAACCAACTACCACTTCAAATTCAAAATAAAAGACTAAGACACTATAATACCTCAAGAAATAATAATCAATGAAAAGATAAAGGCAATCATAGCCTAGGTGTTGAAAAGTCGGTGAGTAAGGTCACCCTTACCAATAATATGATCAAGTGTCACCCAAAAGGTTACTCCCAAAATTTAATACTTTCAGGCCAAAGCAACATCTAGCCCAATTTAAGGCTACTTGTGGTAACACAGAGGAATGACGCATTTGTTAGTGACTCCGCTTTTGAGTGGTATGCAGAATTGCAAAATGATTCGGTTAAAACCTTTGTTGAATTAGAAGCTATATTCGTGAAGAGGTTCATTAGTGCAACCGAGAAAATCACAATCACTAACCTTGCCTTACTAAAAAAGAGAAAAGACAAGTCAATGATAAAATTTATAAGTCGCTGGTGTAACCTAAGTATGAAGTGCGAGCAACAATGAAGAGGAATATGTGATCCAATTGCTAATGGACAGTATGGATGATAAAATGACACCATTTTTATGTATGACGTCAATTGCAACATTCCAGGACTTGCTCGATAGGGTGGCTAAATTCGAAAAGCTGAATCGCCCTAAGTCTAAAATCTATATAGATAAAGAAAATAGAAACAAACCTTCAGATTCAAGAAGAAACAAAATTCATGTCGCTTCCCAGCTCAAATGGCAAAAAGTGGGTGATATATAATGTGGATAAAGGAAAACAGCCAATGTATAATGATAATAAGGGAAACAAGCATGTCTATTCTAATCCACAACCAAAATTGGTATTATGAGATAATGACAAATCTCAGACTTTTTCAAGTGGTGGGGAGCCCAAAAAATACAAGAGATGATGAGGAATGCCATCTCTTAAGAAAAGATGAACAAGATTATTCCTTTAGAGACAGCTAAATTATTTCTAAGCAAAAGTTGGACACCAAGTAAATTAAAAGGCTTAAGAAGTCGATCAAGTTAGTATTATAAACATCTCCATCGATGATCGTCATCCTATTGAAGATTGTTATGTCTTCAAAGATCTAGAAAGAAAAGTATCGACGAGGTGAATTTACTATCTATCAAAGATTTTAGTCAACCCAAAAAAGAGAGTCTACAAATGATGATTATGTCCTCTTCTCAGATCATTAAAGATAAAGAATGAGAATCAGGAAAAGAATGGAAACAGAATCTCCAAAAGATCATGAAAATGTCAAGCATAAAAGACGCCCCTAGTGTTAAGTGGAAATCACCACTTGAACCTATATTGGACTTAAGAGAGATGCCTAAACCAAGTATTTGGGCTTCTCGATTTTGATAAGGCTACTTCATCACAAGACGTGAGAGTACTAAACTAACCTCATAAATCAAAGAAGGCTAAGAAAAAGAAGATCAAGAAGAAAAACTACTCAAAAGATCATTAACAATTTAGAAGAGTATCACAAGACAACCATTTAGGCACTTTATGCCTAAACTTCAGCATCATGAATCGATGAAGAAGATAATGGTGAATTTTGTCCAAGAGATATGTCAATCATCTGTGATATCGATGTTCTTCAAAGATCGTTAAATGACAAGGTAGTCGAGACTCACCAACCCATCAAAATTTTATCGTGAAAGCAAGAAGAGCTCGAGAGAGAATTCAATTTTGTTAATGACTCAACAAGATGATAATAGTAAGAAGATCTATGTTTTCAATGGAGAAGAGTCGCTCATCGATCATCACGATGAAACATATGAAGTTGAAAAATGAGTCTATTTTGGTCAATCCTCCAATAAGAAGGAATTTGAAGAAACCTTCTTCGTAAGAATCTTGAGCAAAGTTATTCAAGTTCAATGAGAAGTGGTAAAGTCTTACCACCTTCATCAAAGAGGGAAAATGTAAAATAAAAAGCAAACAAATTGAAGTCAACAAAGATATCATTCCAAAATCCTAATGAAGCCTAAATCAAGAGAAAAGATATTATAATATTCTATCACATGAGAAAGATCCTGCACAATAAGTGTAATGAGGACTCTCTTGTTATCAAAAGACCTTCGAAACTTTGATACAGGCTCAAAGATCCGAAGTTATGAAGCTTACTTTAAAAATGCATGAAGTATTGCAAACTCAAGATCTCCCAAGAATCACATTTTTGAAGAAGATCTTATGTTGGAGACAGATCACAATCCCCTCTTTATATTACCGTAGAGAGTGATAGTATCTCAATCATTCGAATATTGATTGATCATGTTCTTCTATCAATCTTATGAGTTTAAAGGTATTAAGATGATTATCACTTGATATCCAATATCTTGGAAGAGATAAGTTGATGGTTCCTGGTTTCAATGAAAAAGGGCAGAAAACTTTGGATTTCTTTATTCTCCCATTCAAGTTTTAGGATTTATAAACAGAAGTCAAGTTTCATGTAATCGATGCTGATACATCATTTAGAGCTCTTCCATGTGGTCGCATGAGTATGGCATGGTCCCATCAACTATGCATGTATGAAGCCAAAGATGGAGAAGAATTTAGAATTCCGTAACCTACAACTATCCAAAAGATTTATGAAGATGCAATACTTCATCCTCAAAGAGCCTAAGCCAATCTTGAAGTAGTAGCATCCACTTCAGAACTAAAAAATAATTTCATAAAAGTGAAAGAGCGTAAGCAAAGAGGAAGAAAGAAGGCAAAACTCTCCTAAAGCACTTGACTTACACCTAAATCAAGAAAATGGCCTCATTTGGGAAGTGACACACAAGAAGAAGATATTCTATCAAACCTAGAACTTATAAGCTTTCAAGAAAGGTAAGTATGAAATAAGTGATTCTAATGACTATGACTTTGAATCTACTTATGAAAATAGAGTTCAGGTGCATCAAGAAGGATAGCTCACTTGAATCGAGGACTCAAAATTATACCATCCCTCAACAATGCTTCAAAGAAATCTCCACTAGGGTTCATAATATTGAAGAATTGATAACATTCTATGTGCAGTGAGAGTGTGCAAGAACTCTATTTTACAAATCAAGAGTCACCTCAATTTTGATCGCTCAACATGAAAATTCCGATGAGATATTGCCAATAAGAAACCAAAATACTATCCACAGAAATTACGAAGAATGCTGCATAAGCTTGGAATTCATATTGAAACTATTAAAGATAGAACTCAAATCTTTAATAAGATGTGGAGCCAAAGAAGTCCTTAAGCATCGTGAAGAAGTGATAAGTTTATCACTAAAGGTCTGGGGTTCATCCACAAATCTCATCAAAATAGAGCTTGTTATAATATAATAGAAGCTAAGATCAAAATTAAGAGTGACGAAGAAAACGATCTTCATGAAATTCTTCTCACAAATGATGAAGAAGTAGAAGCCGAGCCTACACCTGAAGAACTCGAAGATGGTAGACAAATAGCTACTATGGATGAACTCAAAGAAATCAACCTAGGAGCTGAGGATGATCCTCGTCCAACTTTCGTCAATGCCCTTCTACCTGATAAGAAAGTTGAAGAGCTAAAAATGGTGCTTTGTAAATTCAGGGATTGCTTTTCCTGGACATATTCTAAATGCCGCTTATCCCATGTATAGCTATTAAACCATGATGCAATGGGCAAGCTCCTAGTAATGAGATTGAGATTGAAGAACATGTAATTGCATAAACTAAGAAATTGATCAAAGCAAGCTTCATCAGAGGAGAGAAGTATTGATAGCCAACATTATCCCAGTTAAGAAGAAGAACGATCAAATCTATCTTTGCATTGATTTCCGGGACTTAAATAAGGCATACCCAAAAGATGACTTTCTGCTTTCAATATCAGAATTACTAGTTGAGAACACTTCCAACTATGATATGTTCTCATTCATGGACGGATCGTCGGGATGCAACCAAATCAAAATGACACCTGAAGATGAAAAACATACATCGTTCAGAACACCTATTGGCATCTATTTTTACACAGTCATGCCCTTTGGTTTGAAAAATGTTGGAGCTACATACTAAAGAGCCATGACGTGTGTTTTTGATGAGTTGATTCACCATAAAGTGGAATGTTATGTTGACGATTTGATGGTGAAAAGCTTAAATCGTGAAAATTACTTTGAAGACTTGAGAATTGTATTGGAGAGAATTAGAAAATATGATCTCAAGATGAATCCTCTAAAATGTGCATTTGGTATCCTGAAAATTTCTGGGTATTGTAATGCCATAGAGGAATTGAAATTGATCTTAAAATCAAGGCAATTGTGGAGATGCCTCCATCAAGAGTTTGCCCTTCATTCTTTACAAGGACAGCTTTCATCCATCGAATTTATCAAACCTATCGATGTATCAACCATTTGCAAGATTTATGAAGAAGGATGCTCATTCAAATGAGAGTCAAGAAGCCTTCAATAGCATTAAAAGCTACCGTTAAATCCACCAATCCTCAGCCTACTGAAGCCCCATTCTATGCAATATTAAGAGTCTCTTGGAGCATTATTGGCACAACACAATGAAGAAAGTAAAGAGAATGCTCTTTATATCAAGATTAATAGAAAAATGATACTCTATAGAAGCATTATTTGCATTGATCTTTGCACCAAAAGCTATCATTATATGTTATCTCACAAGATTACTCATCTCAAGGATCGATCCAAGAAGTACTTGATGACAAGACCATTGATGTCTTGGCAAGATGGTTATTTTCTACAATTTGATATCACATACATTCCAGTAGAAAGAAGGGACAAGTCTTAGCAGATTTTCTAGTAAGACATCTCATCCTCAGACTCTTCTCTTAATGATGATTTGTTTGATGAGCAAATTATGCTCATTCATGAAAGAAAAAAATCACAAATTTAGGAAATTTTGATGGAGCCTCATCGATCAAACAAGTTCAACCTCTAAATTTTCCAAGAGTAAGAATCGATCATCTTCATAACACCGTAAGGAGATATAATGAGACGATCATATGTTGATCAAAGAACTAATAATGAAGAGTATGAAGCATTAAAGTCTTGAAGAAGCTATTTTCATGTATTCAACTTGCATATATTTGTGATTCTCGCCTTATTATAAATCAAGTTGACATCTATAAAATCAACAAGCTTGAGTTAGCTTTCTATCACAAGTGAGTTCTCGAGCTTATGAAGCAAATATCAAATATCACACTAACTCGAAGTCTCGATCCGAGAATAGAAAGATCATTAGCAAAATTAGCTAAGGAAATGGCAAGTATGAATGGTGATTATGTCATGATCATATTCACTGAAGTTCTAGAGCCAGAAAGTATCAATCCCCCAGTAGAGGGTTATCAAATTCGACACAAGATGTGACTTTAGTTGCTCCTTATACTCCAAAATCAATAAGAGTTATACCAAGAAGAGCTAAGAATGATATTGCTTAAAAAGCAAAGTGAAGCTTTATAGAAGAGCTACATGATTGAAACCTTTCATCGACTTTAAAGAAGGAAAATTACCAAACAATAAATCATCAATACCAAATCAAGAAGAGAATGTCTATGCTTTCTCAACAACACTTTATATCAGATCCTTTGAACAAATGTTGTCTATGCTAAATGAGGAAGCTAGCAAATGATGGTTGAAGTTCATGAAAAATCAGTCCCAAGATGGTAATAAAGATCAAAAATATATTATTGGCCATCTATGGTGAGAGACTAAATTATACTAAGAAGTGCATGAATGTCAAGTATATGAGAATATAAAATTCAACACCCAATAATATCTTCCATTTGAATGCTAAAGTATATGTAATAATTTATCCCATCATATACCTTCATCCTATAAATCAATTTCTATCAGGCTACCATTTAAAGAAGAAAATCAGTGATCAACTTCTTCACGCATAATCTATGAATTTGAGTGTCACGCCAAATAATTTTGATAATCTTAACTTCAAAAATTTATATTCACATAAAATTGATCAATACTCAATATATAATCCAAGAGCAAATGATTTTAGGCTTTCAACAAGACATTAATCAAACTACTTAAGAAGATTTTCATTAAAATAAAAGAGAATGGCATACTTAGACTATGGGATATCAACTACCACAAGATGCCACCAAAGCCAATTATCTTATTCATTGTTATTTGAACCAAAGCTTGCTTGAAGTTGAGTTGTTCACTTGAGTAGCCATCCAATACAATCTAATTGAAGATCAAAATGCTCGCCTGAGAATAGAGAAAATCGACACGCTTAAGCTCATCAAAATTTGGAAGTTTATCGAGCAAAGATGTCCATATTGACCATACCACAACATTCCAAAAAAGAAGAATTGGTCCTATCATAATTTATCCTCAATCAAAATTTGGTGCAAATTTGCCTATCTAAGGCCCTTTGTCATTGAAAAAGTATACCAAGGATGGCATCAACTCATCACCTAAAGAATGAAAGATCAATGCCAATTAATGGTCAATCAAAAGTATTATACATGATGAATCATTCTCGAGGTATAATAGAAATTCTCCTACAAGATAGGGGCATTTTTTTTAATATATCTATTTAGGTCGATATCACGGTTCATGCTGAGATCCCTAAATAAATATACTCACTTTCATGAAAAAAAAAAATTTCTAAAAATTTCTCTATTACATAGGGGACATTTTAGATTTTTATATATAGATAGAATCAATGTTACATGTTAAAACCCTCTTAAGAGCATATCAATTCAAATATTGATGTATTTGCTTAATTTCAATTTAAAAGCTCTTCTAAATGTGCTTTAGAATTCCCCGCAAGATAGCATTTTAGTTTATGCTAAGTTTATTTAAGTTGACATCATGCTATAAGACTGTTGATCTCATTTTTAGAATGAGCTCTCAACACCTCCATCTTAGACATAGAATTCCCTTAGACTTTAAGAATTCTTTAGTCTTAAGACATATCTAGTGATTAGGTGGACACTCTCACCTAGCCCTAGAAGACTTAAAAGAGTTATCCATGGGAATAGACCATGTCTTATGGGTGTTAGGAAAATCTCCTACCCTTAGCTTAAACATTTCCTCACTTTCTTTCTTTCAAGTCAAACTTCAAATAAATTCTATTTGATTTTCTCAAACTCCATGATTCAATTCTATGATTGAAATCATGATTGAATTCCATCACAAACACTTGAGGCTCTCCTAAAACCTCAAGGGGACCTAGTGATGAGTGGTGCACCCAACCCAATGGGTTTGGGTCAACCCATTTGGCCCATGAACCTAACCCAACCACCCATGGCCAAATTGAATTTCCAAACTCCCCCCATACCTCAATTGGATGCACACATGAGGCTTCCTACCTCCCAAACAAACCACCATGTGCACACCCTCTAACCACTCAAACAACCCACCCATTATCATAAAGCTCGGCCGATCTGATGGAGATATACTCCCACTCCAAATAAGAACAGACTCATACTCAATTGGGACCTAAGAAGCTTTAGCCAATATCACAGAGCTTTCCCAAGGCCTCTAGGAGAGATTTGGAATTCATCTTCCTTGGTTTTGCACAGTGCAAAACAGGGGAGCTCACCTTGATTCCTAATTTCCTCTACACTTGATCACACTTCAATTCCTTCTACACTCATAATCCAAGGACTCAAGGCTTGCCTAAGCATCCAATTGAGTTCTAAAGCCGCGGGAAGATCAATTCAATGCTAGCAAGGGAGTCCGCCCCACCTCATCCGCTCAACCTCAAGAGCTAGAACTTCACTTGCCTCCACTGGAAGCTACCCCATCATCCCGAAAGTTGATACCCTATGAGGTTAAAATTTTGACCACTTAAAGCTTAAGGGGTGTTGGTCTTTGTGAAGTGGATTTTCATCTCATGATCTTAGCCATTGATTGGCCTCGATCCTTTAGATGATGTGTGTTGAATCTTGTTTGAATCCATGAAGGACCGGGCTCGGATCTTCCCTTGGATTGTGAATGGCTCACATTCCTCCTCAGGGAAGAACTCAACCAATCTCAATCGTCCATCCGCACATTTTAAGATGGACGGCTGAGATTTTTAGACACATTTTTAATCTCTTTATCTGATTTAAAACTATGGGTGTATCCTTCAGTCCATCTTTAATCGACTCATGGTAAAATGTGTGCACCGCCCCATTTGACAAGTTAAGTACTCATGCGCGAGCGCTGTAAAGCTGCACTAACCGCCACCACCCCAATGGTGGTAATATTAGTTAATTAATTAATTCCTAATTAATCCTATAGCTTTTAAAAATCATAACTCCTCATAGAAAATCAGAAAAATAAAGGAAAATGCCTTGATATAATTCCATCTAGAATTTTCTAAAAATGTTTTCAATACATTTTGATTTTCCTTCTCTAAATTTAATTTCGAATGGTAATTAGCTAACTTTCACTAATTTCACCAATTAATCTCAAATTTTTAGGGTTCATTTTAGAGGATAACCTATGCCTCCTCTAATTTTCTTGAGATTTATTAAGGCCTTACTTAAAGAAATTGCTATCTCATTCCCTAATTACCCTCTTCATGTAATTAAGGATAATTAAGGTATCATTAGTGGATTTTCCATGTTTTGCTGTTGGATTAAGGTTAGATCCAAGTAGGGTTTTAGAGAATAATTTTGGGGTATTTTCCAAGCTATTTCCTAAACCCCTTTCTCTTCCTTAATCACCTTCTTAAAGGGTTAATTCATTAATTACCCCTTTAAATAATTTTCAAAAAATTCTAAAATCTTTAGAATTTAATTACTACCTTGGGTAGATACTTAGGTGTTCAATAGCCTAAGTCTAATTAAAGAAATTAAACCACCTTTCAAAAGTGTGAAGGGGTGTTTTAAAAGTACTTAAGCTAAAATCCCTTAGCTTAATTAATTTTTAAGTGTGAGCCAAATTGTATTAGGCCATTTCATTGCTAGGTGCATTGCAAATTTACATACCTTGTGAGTTTTGTGTTATCTCATTGGCTCATAAATACTTAGTTAATTTTTTTCTAAGGTAAGGTTAAGTTAATTAAGTCACTTAATGCATACCTAACCTAATCAACACTTAAAATAGATTTAATTATCTAAAAATTAAACTAAAATGCAAAACATATGTGAGAATGGGTTAAGAATAGCAAACCAATCTCACCCTTTTAAAATTAAATAAAACTTCAAAATAAACAAAAAATATTTTGAAATTCATTTTGATTTATTC
Organism: Cymbidium sinense; assembly: GCA_021442155.1. Taxonomy (NCBI): domain Eukaryota; kingdom Viridiplantae; phylum Streptophyta; class Magnoliopsida; order Asparagales; family Orchidaceae; genus Cymbidium; species Cymbidium sinense. Next base: position 28,181,865 of record CM038226.1, on the reverse strand, counting down.
TAAGTTTTCTTATTCTTTAAGAATGTATTTAGGAATTAAGTAAAGTGAGATTACATTGCTTTAAATCTTTCCCAACATGTTAAGGGGCTGTTTGGTTGCCTACATTTGGAATGCATTGTAAAACAAATGCAGGGATTTTAACTTTTTTGGTATTTGGTTTGAAGTAAAGTAAATTTTCAATGTAATGTAATGTATTCCAAATACATTACGAAAGATTTTGTAGCTGAATTCGATTTGGGCGAATTCCAAATACACCCTAATGTAACATAAAGAAAGTGGTATATTATCCTGACAATCGAGGTTGTAAGTGATTTAAGTCTGGTCTCAGGTCTTACACACCTAGCTAATAACAATGGCACTGTACTCACTTATGTCTTTCTTATTTTCATGCATGTATGTGAAACTTTTTTTTTTGGAAAAAGAAAACCTTTTCTACATAAGAAAAATCATACATGTTTAACTTTCAAATTTTCTTAAATGAACTACTTAGCATGCATCATAAAGTGTGTTAACTTTTCTCATTTGCATGTATAGATATGCTTAGGGTCCATCCATATGCATGTTACATATGTTGGGAAAGATTGAAGTATTGTATGTTATGTGAATTTTGATTCATTTTTCTTAATCTTAAAATATCTTTCTTTTTGGATAGGTTTGTTTAGAGTGGATCTAAATTTAGGATTAATTAAAAGATATAATTAAAACATTCACCTAAATGAAATTAAAATATGGACTTACTTTAGAAATTACTTAAGGATTAGGGAAGGAAAGAGAAGTTCTCTTCTCTTTTCCTCTCTTTATAACTTAGTAATTAATTATAGGTTTCACTTAAACTAAATTAAAACATGGAATAAAAATAACCCAAAGTCACTAAACAACTTAAATGAAACCCTCTTCTAAGTTGAACATATCTTTCACACTTAGAAAATTCAAACCAAAAGTCATAAACTAAGCATACCACACAAACCTTCAAAGCACACACACTAGCCTAAGTCACCACTTTTAGCTTTAGGTTAGGTCGGTGCATAGCTTAATATTATATTTTATTTTATGATGAATGTTTTAGACTGGATGTTAGGGTCTATGTTCATAGAATGAATGATAATGGCGCTCTAACTATTCTTTCTTGCAGGATTGTGTTAAAGGCATGCTATCATAAATAAAAATATAAATGTTTCGCTTGTAGGTACTTATACCCTTGCATAATTCATAGATCGTGGACTTAGTCACCCATGTGGGTGATAAGTCCAATATACATGCTTAGATTTGTGTGTGATTTGATTAACCTTATTTTATGTGTTAGTTAGATTTATGCTTTTCCTTTTCATGTAAAGTTTGTATTTTAGGATTATTGAATGATTTGTTATGGGGATTAGATGAACATTGGTCATAAGATCTCATCTTATGTACCATGTGAAGCCTTGCAGCATCTACCACTCAATCAACCATCCAAAGGAAGATCCAAAGAAAGAAAGAAGAAAGGAGAAAGAACAATAAAGTTGAAGACCCCCCCCCCCAATAATGAATTTCTTTTGCTTAATTATAATTTAATTCATTTGTAATCCGAGTTGTATAAGGGTAGAGCTCGATTGCCCAATTTGATATTTTCTGGGTTTGTATGGTGGTGCCCGACCACAAACGGTCATTTATTCTTTTTGCGCTAGTTTTATAAATTGATTGATGTTTGTTTAACTTGTACATTAAGTGGCATGATTTTTCTAGTTTCTTCCTTATTTCATGCATATGGCTCGATGTGGATTAGCTCTTAGAAAAATAAATCTTTATCCAACTTAAAATTCAAATTAAAACTAAATAACTCATAACCTCACTTAAAGCTTAGATTAAAATCAATATAAAAGAATTAGAAACCCCTTAGTTGGATGAGTTCTTTTTTTATAATATCATGCACAAAATCATCTTATTTCACTCTTGATTGAAGGGCTTTCATCTTTGCTAGAGAACTCTTAACCTATGAAGGTCATGGTGGAAACTCACATCCTAAAATTCTAGCTGATTTTGGCCAATAATTTATTTTCTCATGCATTACTATAAAAGCCTATCACCAAATTGATTGTCCAAAAATAAAATAAAATAAAATTTGAAAATGCATTAGATTTAGGTCTTTAAAGCATACCTTTATACATCTCTTTAGAGAGTGAGTTTAAGAACTTAGTCTCTTTTTAAATAAAATAACCTTATATATAGTATAAAGACTTGTCTATATATATTTAAAATCGTAGGAGGAGTTAGTTATACCCCTAAAGGCAGTAAGTCCAAATCGTTGGGGTTTGTCCTCTTGGAGGCAAACCAATTACCCATTTTCACCTTAAATTTAGGTTGTGGCTTTCTGCCTCAAGCATTTAGTTCTGAGATTACTTCTCCCCTCAGGACCATAAGCATAATTCCTCACCTCTTAGACATATCCTTAATCTTGTGTTAAGGAATCTTAAGTCCTAAATTTCTAATGAAAAATGCAACTCAAATAAATCAAATCAATTTCTAAAATGTAAAGCCCAATTTAGATAATGCTCAGTTTCCCAAAGATTGTAAGATCTCCTACTTATTCCCATTTTGGTATAATAACTCCTCTGGATCAATCCCATTTGATCTTCAAAAATACAAACCAATCGATTGATAGTCCTTCCTTATTGAAATCTTCAAAGATAATGATCATTTACTTTAATTGAGAGTTTTCCTAAAGGATCCTGTCCTTTAGGATGTAATTAACTATGGGGGCTTGCCCTTGTATGGAACTTAACAAACCCGGTTTAAAATAAACCCTAATTTACTTTTTCATGTAAAGTAGGGGAAGAATCTCACATACATTGCACTCATCGTCCATGAGTCCTTAGAGTGATTAGTTCCATTAAAGGGTAGTGACTGACTCTTCGAGATAGTACACCACGATGACGATCCTTTCACCTGAATAAGTACATCTGCAAATCTACGTGGTGTCTTACCAAGATGAATTTTTGTAAGGGTATCCTCTTTCTTTTCTCCCCACAGATTTGAAAGGTGACACCCTTATAAGAATTTTTCACCACAGATTTTTCTGGTGACTCCGCTGAGGATGGTTCCTCTCTCCATCTTTGATAAATGATCATTGTCTTTGAGTATCGATAGTTGGTTTGTACTTTGATATGAATCCAAGACTATCCTTCTTTCCATTAGCACTTAGCTCATTTCATCCTTGGGTTGAGTTAGCCAACATCTTTAGGTTTTAGGACCGCATTCCCTGTTGGTCTTAAAAGCCCCGTTGGGTTTCTTTAATGGGTAAAATAAAATATCTAAATAAAAAGAAAGCATTTTAAAGACTTCCTCCTTATCATCTTCATTATAAAGAAAGGTTCATCTTAAAAATAATAGAATTTTTATAAAGAATGTTGCTTTTCAAAAGTACCTTTTTTCAAAAATGCACTTAATAAAATATTTTCCACAAAATTTCTTCACCCTCATTTAACAATTCACACAATTGTTACATGTAGGGATTTTCAAAATAAAACTAATAACATTTTCCAAAAACACAAATGAATATCTTCTTTCAATTCACTTTGATGAAGATTTCATTCTCAAAATAAAATGGACAATCATGTTTTCCAAAATCACAATCATAATCATAAAACTTTTCCAAAAGCACATATGGATCCTTCTATTTCAATATGCTCACACTTATTGAATGGAAAGTCCATTTGTAAACAAAGATCAAAAATTTTCAAAAACCACAAGTGAGCATCCTCATTTAGCATGCTTAGGTTTATTAAATGAAGATTTCATCTCCAACTAAAAACAAAATATCATTTAGAAAATCCCACTTATGCATATCCCACATATGTTTTAAGTTAGAATTCCTCTCTTTCAAAAAGCAACAATCACACACAAAAATAAAATTTTCATATTTCAAAAAATAAAATCAATCTCCATTCTACATACTTAAAAATCAACAATCACATTTGGAACCTCTCTTAACATACCCAAATGTGTTAAGTGAAGTCTCCAAATTCAAAATCCAACAAAATTTTTCAAACATACATTTGGGATTTCATTTAGCATAATCAAATTTTCTAAGTAAAGTTTCCAAATCCAAAATCAAAATCAACAATCACATTTCAAAATTTTCAAACTCACATTTGAAATTTCACTTAGCATAATCAAATTTGCTAAGTAAAGTTTCAAAATCCAAAATCTAAATCTGAAAATTTTCAAAATTCTAAACACATTTTGGAACTTCACTTAACATACCCCAAATTTATTAAGCGAACTCTCCAAATCCCAAAAAATTTCAAAATTCTAAACACATTTTGGAACTTCATTTAACATACCTAAATTTATTAAGTTTCCAAATCAAAATTTTAAAACTTTTCAAAACATATTTTGGAATTTCACCTAGCATACTTAAATTTGCTAAGTAAAGTTTCCAAACTCAAAACAAAAATTTCTCAAACACCTTTGGAACTTTTTCCCTTAATATACTAAATTTTCTAAGTAGAAGTTTCCATTTTCCAAAATAAAAAATGAAATCAAAATTTCAAACGCACCATTTGGAATTTTATTTAACATACTCAAATTTGCTAAGTGAAATTTTCATTTCACAAAACCAAGTGAGATTTCATCTTTAGCATACCAAATTTGCTAAAATTGAATCTCCACTTTCAATCATTTCAAAAAACAAAACAAAACACTTAAGATCCCCTTAGCATCCCAAATTTGCTAAAGGATCCTACCATTTTCAATAATCAAAACATTTCAAACAAATGAAACACTTAGGATTTTCTTAGCATACTTAAATTTACTAAAAAATCTATTTTTCAAAATCTAACAAAAAATACAGTTGGATTCTTCGCTTAGCATACCTAAATTTGTTAAGTAAGGATTCCAAAAAATTTTCAAAAGAAAAAAATAAAATAAAATTTTTAAAAGAAACAATCACTCTCACTTTACTAAGCATACATAAATTTGTTAAGTAAGTGAAAATTCCAAAACATTCAAACAACATAAAATCATTTTGACCCTTACTTTAGCATATCCAAATTTGTTAAAGGAAAGGGTCCTCCAAATCAAAAATCACAAAAATTCAAAATAAAATAAAATAAAATAAAATGAACCTATGGAAGCATCTTATCAAAATCTTGAATCCATATTTCAACATACTCAAATTTGTTAAAGTTTGGATTCATACTCAAATTCCTTTCAATCAATCTTTCCAAATTCATTTGAACCTCACTTAACACTGTGGATATGGGTTCAAATTTTCAAAATTTAAAAATTCAAATCTATGGAGACAAAATTGATGCATTTCTCATTGTAGATTTCTTTCCCAAACTTGCATATATGCATTTAATAATAAAAAAAGTAGTACCAAGCTAGAGAGAGTCTAAAATAAAAGCTAAATAGCAACATGCTTCTATCATGCCAAATAAAGAAACAAAACAAGGTAATCAGTGCTAAAGGAAGCTAAGTAAAGCCAGCACAAGAGTCTCACCCTGAAGTCCCGGGAAACATGTGAGAACAGACTTGGTGGAAGGCTAAGGAAACCCAAGTCCTGAGCTCTGAGGAGAGAGAGACCGGCCGGTCTGGTCCTAAGTAAATTGACAACACTAATGTTGTCCCTCCTCCAATATGATGCCCTCAGACTCATACATCCAAGGTCAACAAGTTGATGCTAAAGCATACCAGATCTCTATGAAAGCACTGTCCCAATGGAGAACTGGATACACAGCAGCCTTGATGAGGTTACCAAAGATCATCCCTCGAAAACAACTCCAATGCCGATGAGGAGGGAGGAGGAACCATCCACATTCACCTTAGCCATCCCGTGAGGTCTGTGAGAGACACTGCTACCGGTGGGAGCCCCAAAGGTAGATGCATTTGTGTAAAGGCCTCTAAATATAAGAAGAATGACCTTGGTGTCCCATGTTGACCATGTGCCTTTAAGTGCTCCGGTCCTCCAAACTTGATATATCATGTCATTAACCTGCACTGCCATGTCCACTTGGGGTCCATCATCGCCCATAGATCTTGAGCATTAGGGGAGGTTAACCCCAAGAGAGGACAAGACCAGAAGAAAGAGAGGTAGGATATGATCCGTGTCTTTAATCTCCCCGCAGCTCTGTGGGCAATGAGTCTCCTCAACCTGACCCTGAGTGGAGCCTGGTAAGGCATTCTTCAGGATGCGCCACCAAAAGAACTTCTCTGGTGCAACCTGAACCTCAGAGAAATGGCAGTGGCTGGGGAAGAGGGCATCAAAGGCCAAAGTTTTCCCTGCAGGGAGGTGGATAAGCTCCGGTTTGTCTTCATCTCAATGAAGCTCCACCTGTAATGTGCTCCATAAGATCCTTGCCAAACTGCCGCCAAGCCATGTAATATCCCATGTCTCACCTATGGATGAAGTTTATCACACGATCCTCAATTGTGATCAAGAAAGTCTTCTGGCTAAGGAATCACCAACCATAAACTTGAGTATCCAAAATCAAGACTTTGAGCCCCACTAAGCAATCTTCCAAAAAGTCCCATACTCCAAATATCTTCCCAGCTCCAAGAAAACCAAGCCCTGCTGCACAGGCAAGCAAAAAGCTAACCCCAATTGACAAAGAAATGCCCTCTAAGTTGGACTTGTCCCATAAGAAGGATCCACAGCACATGTAGTACACAGGGAATATTGTATGTTACATAAATCAACCGTATAAGAGTCGAGGAGATAAGGTAGCTCACCGCATAAGAGAATGCACTTCCCTGTGCCATAATTTTCCCTTGGCTGCCTAGATCGTGGAACCAAATCATGCTTGTAGCTTCCTCATAAAAGGCCAAGATACTCCATCTCTTAACCAATAAGCTGCAATCATTAGTCCTCCATCTCTTAGCTTTGAAGAGAATGGACTTAGCACTGCTGATCCGCATCCGTCCCAAACCACAATAATCATCAAGAATGGCTTTAATTTGGAAGGAAGAAGAATCAGGTAATCGAATATCATCAAGATATAGAAGATTAGAGATGAGGTACCTCCATCTTCAAAGTCACACCTGTGTGTCCCCCTCGCTTAAAGGCAAAGAAAGTAGCTCGTAGCATAAATAAAGGTGAGAGTGGACAGCCTCAACCCACACTGCATCGATCCAGGAGACCTTCTACCATTCAAGCAAGATGGAGAATCTAGGTGAGTGACACAATCGTAATCCACTTGTTGAATCATCGTGGAACCCCATGTAGCGAGCATTCAAGTATGCTGCCTCATCTTATCATGTTTGTTCCATATCAACTTTAATCGCCATAAAACTAACCCTGGGAGGAATGTCGAATTTGTTGATGATCTCTTGGGCAAGGAGAGCATGAGGGAGATGTTCCTCTGTGGACAAAAGCACCTTGTTCAATCAAGAAGTAGTAAATGCTTCAACCTATTGACCGTAATCTTAGCCACCACCTTAAGATCACCCGCACGTGCTAATCAAATTTGAAGGAGTGCTAGCCCCAACAACTTTGGGGATGAGAACAATAAGTGTCTCCTTCCATGAGTCCTCCATATGATCAAGTTCAAAGAACTCAATAAGAAGAACGACATCCACACAAGGCCGTAAATGTTGTAAAGAGGCAAGTGATCCATCATCAAGTCCCTGAGCTTGCTACTCCCCATAGAATGTATTGCCTCCCAAATGTCTTGATCACCACCGGGCTCGGAGGGATTTACTGACCCCCTCTCCAACATACAACCCCGAGGGAGACATCCCTCTCAACCCATTTTTTCCTAAAGAAGAAAAATATCGAAATACTGGTTCTCAATCATACCTCGCAAAAGCATCAATCCATCCCTGGTTCAGCAGAGGCCACCTGGTGAAAAAATGAGTGTTCCATTCCATCCTCGAGCCATCCTGCTTTAGCTTTGTCTCCACCGCACCAGCATGGCCAGTAGAAGTTAATAACCCGAGCTAAGCTCCCTTGGGTGTGGATGGAATGAGTCCATCATCAGCCAAGAGTTTGGAGAGAGGTGATGTCCTTTCCAAGTCAATCCGAGAGAGTGGAGGTTCTTCAACATACTCTTACCCAAGAGGGTAGGGTACCACAACTCTTTCTATGGAGAATTGCCCTTGAGCCAAAGTCAGCCAGCCTTCTTCCAAACCACCCAACTCATAGGATAAGAGAGCCAAGTATCTTCAAACCCAACCATCTCCTGGGGTCACCAGACCGTGAAAGAGGGTAAGTAGGAGAGCATGTGTTTATCGAGGTAAGTGACTAACCTGTATCCCCCAAGAATTGAGAAGCCATAGAGTTGATCAGACCCCATCAAGTCGGACCTGCATCCTAGCCATCTCTTTGTTGGTCCAAGTGAACTGGGCCAACAAACTCAACTCATGCAAGTCCGCCAAAGCCATACAAGCCCTCCATCTCCGGCTGCAAGTGTAATGTGGTTTCCCACCCTTCACTCAGCCAAGATACAATTAAAGTCACCCAATGGCCATGGGGCTTGAAGATCCACATTGTCCCAATGGTTTGCCAGATCCCAGATGATAACTCTGGCATAGACCCACCCAATCTATCCTCATATCATGGGCAAAGAGCAAGTGCCGCCTAAATAACCGTGAGGAGAGAAGTCCACAATATCCTTTCTCCAAAGGATGATAATGCCTCCAAAACCTATTAGAGGGTTTGCAAAAAACTCACCCCTCAATTTGTCCACTTCATGTCTGAGATGCACTCAACCTGCTTTCAAGTAAGCACAACAGATCATTACCACCATTGTATGTAGGTGTGTAGCCTTCTCACTGCACCCCTACAGGCACAGAATGGAAGACACATGGCCTTCCATGGGGAATCGCCCCTCACTGAGCAAGGTGAAGATGAGGCCTTCTTTCTCTCTTTTTTAGGCGGCCTGGTGTCTTCTCCACGCATCTCTTTGCTAGAATGAATCTTTGGAGCTTTTCCTTTACTGTTATTACTTTTCCACCTCTATCCTTGGGTGGTTTAGTCGCCTTCTCCAAGCTTGCAGGTGCTTGGAAGATAGGAGGGACAGAAATATCAACTTCAGGAAGGATTTCAAGTAAGGGAGGAGCCTTGGGAGGGGTGACCCTTGGTGGCCGAGCCCTAGGTATGGCTGGGGCATGCTGCTGTACTGACTTCACTCCCTCTTTGCTCTTCACAGGCAGTGGGGGCCTGGTCTTCTTCTTCCTGGTCACCAAAACCCATGGACCATACTCAGGATCAGTTTTAGGAGTGGGAAGGCTGCTCTCCTGGGGGATGGTAGGATGCTGAACCTCAGGTTCCTTTCCTTTGCTACTAGTGACAGGAGCATTAGTGGTAAAAGAGCTACTGCTTTCCCCTTTCTCAAATCTCTGTTGGGTAGAAGGCAGGTGGTACAGAATGGTTAGATGGCATAGAGGAGGGTTGAGTATTCTTACCCAAGGGTGTGCTGAGAGGTGGCACTGCGGTTGGGCGAGGTCGACCTTGTGGCCAACTTTGCCACAAGAGAAGCATAACTGAGAAATCCCCTCATATTCCACTGGTTGGAAGAAGCGGCCATGTCTTCCATGGATCCAAACACCCATTGGAAGTTTAGTAGAGAGATCTAACCTAATGCAAACTCTGGCATATAGACTCTATCCCCAAGAGTTAGTTTGGTGGTCCATCCATAGAGGTTCTCCAAAGAAGGATGCAATTCTAGCAAGATTGCTCTTGTCCAAAGATAGAGTGGCGTGTGAGGAAGTCAACCTGATAGGGGAGGAAAGTCCATGAAGAGACTTTGGGTTGAAGGATGGGGTCCATTTGTCCAAGCCAATCACATTTTCAGCCACGAACCATGGTCCGTTCATCAAAACAAAGATCCCTAGCTCAACAATCAAACAAGCACACAAACAAATACCACCATAATTACCTTGAAGGTTCCTCATTGTCCCCATTTCCTTTGAAGGTCAGCATTTAGGAAGTAGAAAGATGGCCTTCTCCCTAATATTTTCCCCACAAGAGATTTCTCAAGCTTGGCTTGGTTAGCATCAGCAGCATTGTCATCAATCTTAATAGTAACTCCATCTTCCATGAGGGAAGAGGATCTATCAACCTTGTCAAACTTTATAAATTCCTTTCTCCTCCAAGGATTAGATTGGGTGGGCATACCTTTGCCATTGCTTGGCTTAGTAGAAGCTTGCTCTTGATGGCTGGCCAAATCCTCCTCTGCTGTCCTTGGTACTCAAATAGTGGGTTTGAGGTAGTGGAGTGACTTCCCCAGGCATGCTGAATTCCCCAAGAAAGTTCTAGGTTTGGTTGAGGCATTTCCACAAACACCTTGTGCATGAACCTCAGAGCATTTTGGTCACCATAGGGGCATCGGTTATTATTTTTAAGAAGGCCAAAGATGATCTTCATCATCCTCCATATCAAGATCCCCATTGGCCTTGATCGCCACACCTCCTAGCCAATGCAGAAATCTAGCCACCAGAGTGAATAGTGCTCGGCTTGGCTTGTCCTCCTGGCTTCCTCCAAAGATCGCCTCATGAACATGCAGGCCACCATGGGCCGCTCAGGCTCGCCTCAGGGCCCGCTCACGCCGCAACGCACATGCGCTGATTTCACTGCGACCGACGCCATTGCCGGTTCCAAGGCTCAGCCACAGACGCCGCTTCATCAAGATTGGCGGTTGATTTCGCTGCGCAGAATTGCGCACTCTTTCCCATGCACCCCGCCAAAGAATGGCACCCCGCTCCCGCATCAGCACGCCGCCGGCTGGCCGCAGACTCACAAGTGAGTGAACAAGAGGGGCATGGATTTTTCAAAATCCATTTCTCTAGCCAAATTTGCACCACCACTTGCCAAACCGAGGATGATATCATCCTCTCCGTGCCGTCTAGGGTTCGCCGGAGCTTTCCCCCCCTTCGCTTGGACTCCCATGTCCAAATCTTGGTCGGTTTGGCCTCCAAAGCCATGGCCGACCATGTCAAGCCCGCTAGCCGCCGACCTTCCTTGCAGAACAGATCATGCTCCCTATCCTTCTTGGATCCTTCTCGGCCCTCCCTTCTTGAAGGTTTGTCCCTTGGGGGAGGTGACCGACGGCCACCCCCAACCATGGGAAGAATGAAAACGTGAAAACCCTTTCCCTAGGAGAGAGAAAGATTGCATGCAAATGAGCCTCCCCCCTCATTGCAGATTTCTTTCAGTTAGTGCAGTTTTCAGTTGTCAATTTCAATCAGTGCAATGGCAGGATCACAGAAATTTGTCTTCACCTTCCCTCACGGCATGGACCTAGCCTTGGACCAGGCTGACTTTCCTCGTTTGGATCATACCCATTTAATCTACTTTGGCCATGGCTTTAAGGGATCTAAGATCACTTATGAGGGTATTCACCTCACAACAGTCAGCAGGAAGAGGGTGGCCGGGCAAAAGCCGGTCATCAGGGTAGACTTACCCTTAGACTCAGAAAGTTATGGTAATACCATCCTTGAGTTTCAATACCCAAGATTTACCCGGTTCATCCTAGAGTTGTCGATTGCCCAGTGAGCTAGCACCCTATCATCTGCACTCCAAGGGTAAGGCCCCCTAGTTTCGTGGATTGCCTCCCTACATTTGAGTATGGTTTTTTGCGCCTCCTCATCCTACTCACACTTAGTGCCAAAACAAGAACCGTATGGTCAAACAGTTCCATACCAGGATAGCCAAAGAGTTAAAGGCAGTTGCCAGGTCAACCATAGATGAGTCTACTATGATCACATCTCCACTGGTTATGGAGAACCGCCATCCTCTCTGATCAAAGAGGATGCGGAGGATCATCACCTCCTCTGGTGCGGCAGGGCCGAGTAGAGGTCACGCAGGCCTTTGCTCTGCTCTTCACCAGGTAGGCAGAGCATACGGATGCTCGGAGTCCGGTGCTCAGTTCGATTTACGATCTGTTATCCCTCGCAGTGTGGGAGGCAGATCCGACAGGAGAGGGCCTGTGAGGCCCATACATCATAAATCACCAACAGGAGCAACGAGGTTCATAATCGCCGCTTGGTCAACTTTCCATGCTACCCCACACCGATCATACGATAGTATCCTCTTCACGCATGCCCATCATGGGGCGGCCTCAGACATAGAGGGTGGTGTCTCCACCCCATTACTCCACGCCCACCGCCAGTGTTCCAACATCACCTATTCCATCAAAGGTCATGAAGGCCGCATCCGAGAGAAATGTACCCCGTTGGTGATCCGGCTACGGCCAAGGGATCCCACTCCTCTTACACCACCCATTGTGGTAGGCCAAGCTCTCCTGCTCAACCTTCTGCCCCAGGTGGTGCGGAAGGAGTGATGACCCCAGAGCATCATGGTCGTTCCTTCACCAACTCCACCCATTCTACCAGATGTGGAGATGGTGACTACTATTATGGATATTCAGATGACATAAGCAAAGCAGGAGAGATCATCCATGATTGTTACCTATTATATTAAGACGTCGTGATTACCATTCTTCTAAGTGTACCCACTGTGATTGACTCCCAGCTTGTGAGGTTCGGCCTCTTAATTCACCATGATCACACCGTCACCAAGTATTTTGTACCTGCAGAGTTAGATCGATCCTTAGATGAGATAGTTGTACACTATTTTATAGAGAAAAAGGAGATCTTAGGGTACGCATGGTTTGATGAAGAAAGAGTCAGCTGATCCCAATGAAGATGACTTGGGGATTCAAATAGCAATGGTGAGACTAGAGGTTCTCTTCTTGGACCAACAAAGGATGGAATGATGAGGTTGATCAAGGAGACACCGTAGAATCATCTCATCACCTCTCCGCTAAGTAAAAGATGAATGATTGATAATGCTGGTGGACTTGTTAGTAGTAGTATCAATTCTTCAGAAGCAAGCCCCTCCAGTTCATCCTAGCACCGATGTCGGCCACCAACTAGTGCATGTCTTAGATCTAGTTAAGACTCTACCTCCTATTGAGCAAGGTAGCACTAGTCTGTATAAGAAGGTAGTAGAAAGTACCTCCATACATAAAAAAAAAACCTGAAATCTATGGTTGAGCAATATGTGAAGGAAGCTTTGGCTCAAGCCCAGGGAGGATCATCGGTTCCAAAGGGTAGACCCTACCTAGAGGAATTGATCATCCAAGATCCCAAGGGTGTGCCTCCTTCCTTCAAGAGTTTTGATGGCAATGGAAATTTGAGGCAGCATATAGCTCACTTCAGGGCCAGTTATTGCAACGCAGGTGGAAATGATGCTTTACTCTTTAGACTCTTTGTCAGTAGCCTAGCGGGTATTGCCTTTGATTGGTATGTTGAACTACCCAACAGCTCAATTAGGACATTTGCTGAGTTGGAGCAAATCTTTATCAAGAGATTTGTTGGAGCTCAGCAAAGGGTTATTGTAGGCGATCATGTTGTAGCCTAACATCACTCCAGTGAGTCACTTGTTGATTATATTCTCCGATGGCATAACTTGAGTATGAAGTGTAAACCATAATTGTCCGAACAGCATGCCATTGAGATTCTTTTGAAGAATATCCATGGCCCGGTCGCCTTCATGCTTAAGTGTTTCACCATAAAGACATTTGAGAAGCTAATCAACAAGACGGCTAGTCTGCAAGGAGAGGCCAAACAGTTACCTTTTCCAAATCAGTTGCCTAATCAGAAATCCCAAAAAGTTTATAAGAAGAAACCTAGAGCAATAACAACGGTTGATAAGGGGAAGCAGCCAGCTAGAGATCAATCTGAGTGACCACGACCTTAGCAACCTCCACCTCCTTTGCCACCACCAAGGAAGCCATACCGACCTCCACCTCACCTCCATTGCCAATACAGCCACACCACCTCATACCACAAGAAGACATGCATATCCAGCCAGTATATGGTCCACCTACTCTATTAGATAAGTTAAACAAACCTTATTCTTTTAAGAGAGAGGTAATCAGGAAAATCTTTAAGAATCTCTTAAAGAAACTTGATTTTTAGCTACTAGAGCCTTGAAGATCGGAGGAAGTTGGTAAAAGTCATGATCCAAACTTTTGCCCTGCCACCACAAGCATGTTTTGGAGGATTGCTTTACATTTTAAAGGATTGGCTTGAACATAGTTTCAAGACCGGTTCTGTCATTATCCCAAAGGAATACCTTGTGGAACAACCTTCCGCCATTAGGGTAATCCTTGGGGATACAAGTGATCCTACCAAAACCAAAGAAGGTTGGGACATTCTTTGTCTAAAACCTCTAAGAAAATAATCTAAAGATCAAGAAGAGTCAGCTCAAACCTCCAACACCAAGGAAGGTTTGCAAGTTGCCGCCAACTCTAGGAAAGTGGGAGCTCGCAGAGCATGTGTCACCGATAGCCCAGCACCACCCGTGTCCACAACCTTCAGCCAGCTTCCACTTCCTGACTTATTCCATTTTAGCTAGTTCTTCTATTTCTTCTACTAGTAGAACTCTTGTATCAACAGATAAGGGCATCAAATCCCTTACTCCACTTACTCTACTTGTCTTCTACTTTATACCTCCAAATACTTCCAAGAAATTGAAGAATAAAGCTAATTTGAATTACATTTGTGTCTCTTCTTATGAGTTATATTTTTCTATTCTTAGTGATAACTCTTCAAGTCTAATAAACTATAATAATTCTGATCTTTCTCCTTCTGATTCAGAGTTGGATCTTCCAACTCAATTCATGTTCACCTCTTGAGATTGAATGAATCCCATTTTGAGAGTCCCATAGAGTTGGTGAGCCCTGAAGTGTGTAGAACTTGCCACCCACCTGAGATTATCAAGTCAACCTCCAGAGTGGGTTCTCTAGGCGCACCTCTAGATAGAAAATAATTCATTGGTGAAGATCGAGAATCCCTTCCACAAGATGCTCCACCCTTGGATATGCTTGTGGAAGTGGGACTACAATGTCCTTTCTCATCTAAGAAAGTTTCCATCTAAGCATATATGATGCCCTTGTCTTATCCAAAGAGATGAGTCACTAATCAAGGCCCTCCTTGATCAAATATGCTTAGTACCGCCATATGAGGAGGAAGCACACTATGCAAAAGAAGCCTAAGGGATCACTTTCACCGATGAAGGCCTTCCACTAGGTGACATGGTGCACAATCGTCCCCTATACATTACAATCGATATGGATATTCGACTGGTTCTGGATTCGTGCATCAAGAACATTATGAGTCTAAAGACCCTTGCCTATTTGAAGATCGACATCTCTACTCTCGAGGAGATAGAATGATGTTGAGAGGATTCAATGATCAAGTCAAGCGAGCTTTAGGTTCTATAGTGTTACCATTGGAGATCGGTGATCAAAGACCAAGTCAACATCATTGATTTGAATACTTCATTCACCGCTTTGCTTGGTAGGTCTTGGATACATCGTAATATCGCCATTCTCCCTTCATCGCTGCATCAAGTTCAAAAAAAGATGGAATTGAGTACCATCAACGGGATGAAAAGCCAGAGAGAGGTTGAGATCTATGAGGATGACCTATTATCTTCTCAAAATACCCTTTCTTGTGAACTTGGAAAATTCAAAATGCAAATGCAAAGAAAAATAAAATGAAACAAAAGAAAAGATAAAAGAAAATGAAAAGAAAAAGAAAAGTCCAAGTGAGTAAGAAAGGGGAATTGAAGAAGAAGTGGATCCCATATCACATTCCACCCCAATTCATTCGATCATATGGACATGTAGATAGGATGGCTCAACCTCCACCAAGTAGAGGCAGAGGCAGAAACAGAGGCAACCCCAGAGGTGGAAGACCCCCTAGTTGGCCTTCAGCCAATAGAGGTCGTGTTCCAGTTCATAGAAATACCCCTACTATTCACATAGACTTGGAATCCAACTTAGAGGATGAGTCTAATGTGATTAGTATACCATCCAACCTCTCTTACCAGGTTCTATTGGAGGTGACTTTTGATCCAACTAGAGACGAAAATGAGGCCTCCAAGCAAAGCAAAGTATTCAAATCTAGTTTATGTGAAACTATCGCAGTAGTTGGGAACCTTAGCTCTTACCTCACTGACACCTCAGAAAGTTGAAGGTTTGATAGTTAAGAAGTCCCTAAGTCTTCCAAAGGATATAAAGGTTTTTTTGTTCATCATCCTCAAGTCCAAAGCTCGATGTAGGACTTGAGGAAGATACTTTTAAAGAATTAATGGAATTATCTTTTGAATTTTACTCGCCTTGTGTTCAAAATCTTGTGCAGAAAGGTTTAGTTCCTCACACTTAGTCCAAATACATATCAGAATATTTTGAAAAATTATAAAACAATACAGGCAGGGAAGCACAATCAAGAGTAGGACTTGGATTCGACAAATTGGGTCCAGTCGATGACAAATATTACTGCCTAGTAGTTACCAACCATTTGGAATATGAAAGGTTCTTCTCACACATCCCTAACTCTTATGAGAATGTGTGTTTAGAAACTTCAGATGATCCAGATGATCTCCAAGTCAAAGAGGCACCGCCGGAGTTTGAAGAGGAGATTCATTCAACAATCAACAAGCTAAAAAAAATCAACCTCGACAAGAAGAAAATCCTCACACATATCGCTTGTTGTTGAATGAAGAAGAAACCAATGACTTAGTTAGGCTATTGATTGAGTTTAAAGATTGCTTCACATGGAGTTATGAAAAAAAATTTGGATTATCTCCTGACATTGCAATCCACAAGCTAGCAATAAATCCTAGTGTTACCCCTATTAAGCAAGCTCCTAGACGCATGTGATTAAAAATTGAATAACAGGTCATTTCTGAAGTCAAGAAATTGATCGATGTTGGTTTCATCAGGGAAGAAAAATATCCTACCTGGTTAGCTAGTGTCGTCCTAGTCAAGAAGAAGAATGGCCAAATTTGAATTTGTGTCGATTTTAGGGACTTAAATAAGGCATGTCTTAAGGATGAGTTTCCTCTAATTATACCATAGTTAATGGTAGACATTGCCTCATCTCATGCTATGTTCTCTTACATGGATGGATCATCTGGCTATAATCAAATCAAGATGTCTCCTGAAGATGAAAGAAATACTGCTTTCTAAACCCCGATAAGAATCTTCTATTATAGGGTCATGCCTTTTGGCCTTAATAATGCTGGTGCTACATACCAATGGGCCATGACTCAGATCTTCAATGAACTCATCCATCATCAGGTTGAGTGCTACGTTGATGATCTAGTAGTCAAGAGCAGAGAAAAGGAAGATCACCTCTTTGACTTGAGAGTAATTTTCAAATGGTTAAGACAATATAACCTTAAAATAAATCCCTTGAAGTGTGCATTCGGAGTCATTTCAGAAATTTTTGTTGTTCAATGGGTTTGTTATTCAACACAAAAAAGATCTAAAGCCATCTTAGAAATTCCAATTCTTAAGAGTTTAACTCAACTCATCCTTTCAAGAATGGTCGGCATATCTAAGATGCTTTATTTCAAACTTATCGGAGATGCAAACCCTTTCTCAAAGACTTATCAAAAGGTTGCCAAGTTCAAGTGGATGACAAGTGACGACGCATTCAAGACATCAAAGAATACTTGGTGAAGCGCGCTCAGCCCTACCCCGTGTGTTTGATCCTTTACACTACTGCATTGGATGACTCCCTCGATGCTCTATTGGCCTAAGCCAACAACGAGGGGAAGGAAAGCACTCTACTACCTCGCCATCATTCCTCGCAAGCAAACTATCCACCTATTGAGAAACATTACCTAGCTTTGATCTTTGCATCAAGCACACTACATGCTTTCTTATAAGGTGAACTTGATCTCAAGAACCAATCCACTACGCACTCATGACACCAACACTTTTCGATGTTTGGCTCATTGGTCCATGATACTTTGATATCACATTTTACCCTCCATGCTAAAAGGATAGAACTAGCGTTTTTTCTTAAGAAGACACCCACTGATCCCCGCTAGGACGATCTCCGATGAACAAATCATGAACTTAGAGGTCAAAACACATGGGAGATGTATTTTGATGGTGTTGCTTCTTTTCTTAAAGGTGAAATACCATGATCTATTCTCCTAGGAAAGGCAAGGGTAGGAATAGTTTTCCTAACTCCAAACTACGATGTGATGAGATTCTCATACTATCTTTCCAACCTTTGTACCAATAATGAAGCTGAGTATGAGGATTTGATTGTCAGTTTGGAGTTAGCCATCACTATCACTGTCAAGAGCATCAACATCTTTGGAGATTCTTAGTTGGTGATTAACCAGATTGTTGGTTCTACCAGGTCCTCAAGCCCAAGCTTCGTCATTACTATGAGTATACCATGAAGTTGTTGGCCCAGATTCCTAAAGTCACCATCTACAAGGTTCCCCGAGTAGAGAACATAGTAGTAGATGCCTTGGCAAAATTTGCCAAAGAGTTAGCATTTCTGAAAGATGAGTCCATTTCAATAAGGGTCCAAAATAGACAAGTCTTATCATTTATTAGTTCAAAACTCATCGAGAGACTTTCTCTTGAAGGGGAGGTTGTCGTTTCCAAAATAGACAATGAGCTGGATTGGAAGCAATCATTCATAGATTACTTGAACACCGGTAAACTACAAGAGAAATCTCAAGCCCATTAGGTGAAATAGAGAGCTCTTTCCTATGCTCTTGTTGATGGCACTCAATCCGGCCCTTTGATCGATGGTTACGTTATTTAGACAAACATAAAGCCCGTGGCATTATAGCAGATGTACATTTAGGTCATGTGGAGCTCACCGTCCAAGATGAAGTCAAGATCAAAAGACTTGGATACTACCGGCCTTCTATGATCAGATTATATGGATGTAGCTAGAGATGCCATCAGTGTCAGGTGCATGATGTGGTTTTCCACCAACCACCTAACATTCTACACTCTACTTTGGCTTCATGGCCATCTGAGTGTTGGGGTATCGACATTATAGGTCTGATCGATCCTCCTTCTTCCTAGGGGCATCAATTCATCTTAGCTGTTACTAATTACTTTTCCAAGTAGGTGGAAGCCATCCCACTCAGAGAGGTCACACTACCATATGCTTCTTTTAGGAACCATATCATAGGTTTGGGTGCCTCGATGAATTATATCTGATAATGGTGCTGCATTCAAAAGCATGAAGATCAACAGCTTTGCTAGAATACACAGTAAAGATTGGAGATACTCCACCATCTACTACCCCTAGAGCTAATGGTTTAGCAGAAGCATTCAACAAAACTCTCATCCAGATACTAAAGAAGACTCTTAATGACAACAAACGATAGTGGAACGACAGTTGGTTGAAGCCTTATGGGCCTACCATTCCACATACCGAACTCCAACTTAATCTACCCTATTTTCCTTAGTGTATGGATCCAAAGTTGTTCTTCCCTTAGAAGTTCAACTAATTTCACTAAGAATATCATTGGGTTGCAAGATCTCTACAGAATAGAATGCAAAGTTGTGGTTAGAAGAGCTCGAAGGTTTGGAGGAAAGTCACTTACGGGCATGCCAAAACTTTGAGTTGTATAAGGCCAAAATGATTCGAGCCACCCTAGTCCACCCTAGATCTTTCTGAGTAGAAGAACTTGTATTAGTCCTAAGGAGACCAATTATTTTCTGTCAAAATATAGGAGGAAAGTTTGAACCCACTTGGGAAGGCCCCTATGTCATAAAGAAGGCCTACCAAGAAGGATCTTATCAGCTTATTGATTATAAAGGGGAACACCCGATGCTTTCAATTAATGGGCTCTATCTAAGAAATATTATCCATGAAACAAAACTTGTTTGAAAACTATTCATTAATAAAAAGAACAAAATCTGATTCATTCATCAAATCTTCTCTTCTTTCGAAGTGTTGTTTACTTATCTTGTGAATCTGTTGTGATGTGTTTAGGGTAGGTATAAGAGTCCCCCAGTGGCATCCCATCCCTCTTTCATAACATAAACATAATCTCTCAAGAATAGGTGTTAGAGAACTCAAGAGGCATCCTATTTCGATTAGCATAACTAAGTTAGGTGTGAGAGAACCCAAGTGGCTTCCTTTCTTAGTGGGAATTTTTGTTATCATTCGTGGCATTATTTCATAATTCCTTAGTGTGTTTTAAGGTAGGTATAAGAGTCCCCTAGAGGTGTCATATTCCTTTTAATACATGCACAACAACAAACACAAATCTTATGACTCAAGCTATTTTGATGTGGGAGCAAGCCCCTGTAGCACTCACTCATTAACTGCTATAAGTCGGGTCTACATGCTACCTCGCTAGTATGTCACCCCAATGATCATTTATTTGGAGGATGTGAGTCCTCGAGCTTTTTTCCTAACTTGATCATTACAAACCAAAGAGTGCCTTGTTAGTATGGTCTGCTTCACTACCCAGCCAGTAAGCTACCTCATGTTGACTTCGCTTAAGAAGATGTGAGTCCTTATGCTTTCTTCTTGAACTAGCCATCATGTTCTAACTAGGTTGAGTATATTTGAGATTTAGGATAAATCCCCTAGAGGCTCCTTTCCTCTTGACTACTTTTGAGTCGATCTAAGTCCGCTAGTGGCATTCACTCATGAGTCCCCCTAGGTCGGATAGCTCATGCCAAGCCGAAGACAGAATATCCTGGCAATCAATTCTGTTATAGGAAGATGTGAGTCCCCCGAGCTTTCTCCTAGGCTTATTGTTGCAATCGATGGGCACCTTGGGTTGGTTGATATTCACTATGCTAACAGTGAATCCCGGTGAGTACACCACTCTTAACAGATATGAGTCCCCGTGCTTTCTCCATGAGTCAGACATCGAATACCTATTGAATTTATGACTAGTCATGCCATTTTCTCTAGGGTATTAGATTAAGTCTTTACCGGCCCCATCCCCTATGGGCACTTTATTTGGATCAAGCCATTTTTGACCCCATTTAGACATTACCCGGGTTACTTTTGGATTGAACAATTCCCCTTTCCTAATAGCCACCCTTGTAGTTGGAAAATTTGTTCGGATCAGATTTTCCCGTTGATGCAGAGATAGATCTAGGCTGATATAAGCTCCTTCTCAGTTTGATCCCTCACAAACTAACAGGGTCCACGATAAACTCAAACTAAAATAAATACAATATTAATTTGCTTGTGGATTAGGATTCAAGCCCCCAAATAGCCCCTTCTACCAAGCAAGCATCCTATCTTTAGAGCAGTGTCAGCAGAACTCCCTATAGGAATTGTCTGACTACCTGAGTTGAGATAAATCCCCTAGTTGGTACTCACTCTGTATTCGCCCTTAGGTTGGGTTCAATCTGTTTACCGTAAATGGGTTGCCCCAGCAATCATTCTACTTTGAAAGATGTAAGACTATGACGCATTCTTTCTAGCATGATTGTCGCAAACTGACGGGCAGCCCTAGGTGAGGTTTGATTTATTGCCCAAAGCAACCAATCATCCCAGTGATCCTTTCTAGTAGAAGATGTGAGTCCCGAGCTTTCTTCCCTTCAATTGATCATTGCAAACTGAAAGGCACTCCTTTGGTCGGATAGTTCTCCCATCGGTCGCAATGCTACTCCCTTTGGTCCAGTAAATTTGAGATAGGTCTAGGCTTCTATAAGCTCCTTCTCAGTGTGATCCATCACAAACCAATGGAATCCATCCAAACAAACTTGAAAAATGAAATCTAACTTTGACTATTCTTGAGTTGATTTAAGTCCCCAGTGGCATTCACTCAATAGTCAACCCTAAGTCGGGTTTGATTTGTTCCCCAAAACAACCAATCACCCTAGTGGTTTCTTGTCTCTAGAAGATGTGAGTCCCCATGCTTTCTTCTTATGACTTGACCATTGTATACCAAAAGACATTTCTCCTTGGTTGGATAGTCCTACCTTATGGTTGGTAGACTATCCCTTTGAATTGGTAAATCTGAGTTAGGTCTAGACTTCCATGACCCCTACTCAGTGCTCATCGCAAACCTATGGGATCCATCATAACCAAAACTAACAAAATTCAAAATGAAATTAACCTTGACTATTCTTGAGCTGATCTAAGTCCCCTAATGGCATTCACTCAATAATCACCCTAGGTCGGGTTTGATTTGTTGCCCAAAGTAACCAATCACCCTAGTAATTTCTTGTCTCTAGAAGATGTGAGTCTCATGCTTTCTTCTTAAGACTTGACCATTGTATACCAAAAGGTACTTCTCCTTGGTTAGATAGTCCTAGCTTATGGTTGGTAGACTACTCCCTTTGGATTGATAAATCTGAGTTAGGTTTAGGCTTCCGTGGTCCCTACTCAGTACAGTTCACCACAAACCTATGGAATCCATCAAAATTCATAACCAAATAAACAAACCAATCTAAAAAAAGAAATTGATCTTTGACTATCCTTGAGTTGATTTAAGCCCCCAGTAGCATTCACACAATAGTTAGCCAGGTTGGGTTCAATCTGTTGCCTTGCCAATAGATTACCCCAGTAACTATTCCTTACTTGGAGGATGTAAGTATACTACGCTTTCTTCCTAGTACAACTACTGCATACTGAAAGGCATCCCTTTGGCTTGGTGGTCCTACTATCTGCTTAGTAGACTACCCCTTTGGATTGATAAATCTGAATTAGGTCTTAGCCTCCATGGCCATTACAAAACCGGGTTCTCTAAAATTCAAACCTAACAAAATTTGAAACAAATTCAACCCTCTCCCCCAGTGGAGATCTCTCTTTAATGAGATTCAAATCAAATCCAACCTCTCATCTCCTTGTAGATGACTTGAATCTGCTTCCCTAGTGGAAGATTCATACTCTATCACTTAGTGGATTTCTTCTCTCTCTCTCTTATGTCTTGGACATAAGTAGAGCCACATTAATCTTAAAATGCCTTTCTTTTTGGATAAGTTTGTTTAGAGTTGATCTAAATTTAGGATTAATTAAAAGATGTAATTAAAATATTCACTTAAATGAAATTAAAATGTGAACTTACTTTAGAAATTACTTAGGGATTAGGGAAGAAAAGAGAAGTTATCTTCTCTTTCCCTCTCTTTATAACTTAGTAATTAATTGTAGGTTTCACTTAAACCAAATTAAAATATGAAATAAAAATAACCCAAAGTCACTAAACAACTTAAATGAAACCCTCCTCTAAGTTGAACATATCTTTCACACTTAGAAAATTCAAACCTAATTTCCTAAACTAAGCATACCCTTAGCACACCGCCTAAGTCACCACTTCTAGCTTTAAGTTAGGTCGGTGCATGGCTTAATGTTATAGTTTATTTTGTGATGAATATTTTAGACTGGATATTAGGGTGTATGTTTGTAGAATGAATGGTATGACGTACTTAGTCTAACTATTCATAAATAAAAATATAAATACTTCTTGCTTGTAGGTGCTTATACCTCTTAGCATAATTCATAGGCCAGGTGGACTTAGTCACCCATGTGTGGGGTGATAAGTCCAATATACATGCTTGAGATTTGTGTGGTGTGATTTAACTAACCTTTATTTTGCAGGTGTTAGTTAGATTTATGCTTTTCCTTTTCATATAAAATTTTATATATTTAGATTGTTGGAATGATTTGTTATGGGGATTACGATGAACATTGGTCATAATATCCCATCTTATGTACTATATGAAGTCTTGGAGCATCTACCACTCAACCATCCAAAGGAAGATCTAAAGAAAGAAAGAAAGGAGAAAGGAGAAAGAAGAATAAAGCTTGAAGACCCAATAATAATGAATTTCTTTTGCTTAATTATAATAATTCATTTGTAATCCGGGTTGTATAAGGGTAAAGCTCGGCTACCCAATTTGATATTTTTAGGTTTGTGCGGTGTTGCCCGACTACAAACAATCATTTATTTTTTTGCTCTAGTTTTATAAATTGATTGATGTTTGTTTAACTTATGCATTAAGTGGCATGATTTTCTAGTTTCTTCTTTGCTTTATTTATGGCCTGGATGTGGATTAGACTCTTTAGAAAAAAATAATTTTTTACCCAACTTAAAAATTCAAATTAAAACTAAACAACTCATAATCTCACTTAAAGTTTATGATTAAATCAAGATAAAAGATTAGAAACCTCTTAGCTGAATGAGTTCTTTTCTTTATAATATCATGCACAACAACATCTTATTTCACTCTTGATTGGAGGGCTTCCATCTTTGCCAGAGAACCCACTTGACCTATGAAGGCCGTGGTGGAAACTCACCTCATAAAATTCTAGCTGATTTTGGCCAATAATCTATTTTCTCATGCATTAGTCATAAAAAGCCTATTATTCTGAGTCAAATTGATTGTCCAAAACTAAAATAAAATAAATTTTGAAAATGCATTAGATTTAGGTCATTTGAAGTATACGCTTTACATGATATTGTCTCTTTAGCAAGTAAGTTTAAAGACTTAGTATCTTTCTAAATAAAAACATCCTAGTTATCTTGTATAAGAATAAAGACTTATCTACATATATTTAAAATCATAGGAGGAGTTAGTTGGCGGCCACCCCTAAGTGGTTGTAAGTCTAAACTGTAGGGGGGTTTGTCCTCTCTTGTGGAGGCAAACCAATTACTCATTTTCGCCTTAGATTTAGGTTGTACTTCCAGCCCTCGCCGAAGCTCCCTAGATTTAGGTTCTGAGGATGCTTCTCCCCTTTGTGGGTATAAGCATAATTCCTTGCTTCTTAGGCATTTCTTAATCTTATGTTATGGAATCTTAAGTCCTAAATTTCTAATGAAAAATGCAACTCAAACAAATCAAATCAATTTCTAAAATGTAAAGCCTAATTTTAAGATAGTTTGAGATGCTCGCTAGGCTTCCTTGCATCATGAGCATCTCCTACTTATTTCCATTTTGGCTTCGATAATAACTTTCACTGTTGATCAATCTCATTTGATCTTTAAAAATACAAACCAATCGATTGATAGTCCTTCCCTATTGAAATCTTCAAAACAACAATCATTTACCTTAATCGAGAGTTTTCCTAAAGAATCATATCCTTTAGGATGTAATTAACTATGAGGGATTGCCCCTATAGGGAACTTAATGAACTCGATTTAAAATAAACTCTATTTTACTTATCCATGTAAAGTAAGAGAAGAATCTCTGGTACATATGCAGACCCATCATCCTTTGGAGTCCTTATTGAGGTGATTGGTTCCATTAAAGGGTAGTGACTTCTATATTTCAAGATAATACACTATACCTTAATGACGTATCCGATCACTTGAATAAGTAAATCTATGGATCTGCGTGATGTCTTACTAAGATGAATTTTTATAAGGGTATCCTCTTTCTTTACTCCCCATAAATTTGAAAGGCGACTCCCTTATAAGAATTTTTCACTACAAAGATGAAATCTTCGAATATATTCTGATTCAGGTTGACATTGAGCTTTACGTAGAAATTATTAAATATATCCATAATTATTACTGTTAAGTTGCAGGTTTTTATAAGAATAAAAAGAATTTATTTCTACGTATGAAAAGACAGTCCTAAATGTCAAAAATTTATCTCCCAGATCCATCAAATGTCAGAGATCGAGTTAAAAGAACTCCCAATTTTGGAAGCTTCAATCAATTGAGTTGAAAGAAACATAAACCTCTACATCCTGAAGTCTAAGACAATGATGGGTTATAAAAGTCAAACTCAATAAGTCCAAATGTGGCCGAGTTTCTGACGCTCTCCTCACTCAACAAGCTATAAGAAAAGGCCACAGTGAAAGAGCCCCCATTTTCTTCAGTCTGATGACAAAACCACCAACCCATCATAGCTTGAGTCAAAAACTCGAGTAAATTCTAAAGGTCAGACTCAATAAGCCTATAAATGGCTGAGTTGCTTATATTCTCTTCACTCAACAAGCCGTAAGAAAAGACCATAGTGAAAGATCCTCTACTCGTCAGTCTAAAGATGATAGTTGTTCAATCTCAAACTAGATCCAGCTTAGTGATTACAAATAACCAGGATCCAAGAGATCTTTCTACTTGATCGATAGATCAAGACAATCTGAGAAAACTCTCAATTTATGGCTGCTTCAAATCAATCTATATATTATTTGCAGGGTGATATTTCAATTTACTCTCAAATGATATGATCAAGCTCAAAGCATAGATCAAAGCCAATCTCCTCATCAAGTCCGTCAAAGCAGTAAGCATAGGACCAAGGAAGTAATTTCATAGTTCATATAAAGTCGATGGCCGAACTAAAGAAATTTTGTGGGTATTTAGTCTGTTAAAGCACACATCGCTAGATTGATAACTCAATATATACTAGTATAAGTTGGAAGGCTTGGTCATCTGTATGTACCCTTCAATGAATCTATCAAACAACAAGCACAGGATTCATAGCGTACATACATTTCCTGACAAGTCAATCTGGACAAATCAGGTCAATCCTTCATCAAGTTCGCCAAGCTTAAAGCTAAGATAAAAGAAATTTCAAATTCGACTAAGCACGGATAAACCAATTCTCTAGCAGAATCCTTCATCGAAATAAATAAATCAATTCCTCCAACAAACTTAACCAAGCATGAAGCTAGGGTTGGAGGAAACTTAAATCTACAGTGATATAAAAAGAGAGATCTTTAGCAAAATCATTGAAGCAGATAGTAGATAGTGTAAGAACTCTTATCTATCCTACAAGTCGATTCTAACAAATCGGTCAATCCTGTCATTAAGCATGTCCTAAATAAGGCATCATACTAATGATGAATCCTATCAAAGCTCGTAGCTATCCTGTCACAAGGGAAATGATCCAAGTTCTATGGCCAGCCCAAAAGGTCAACCAATTTTAACAAACGTGACTCGCTTCATGCATGAATCACATTTGTTGGGGGCATTTGTTGACCTCCACATATATGTCATAAGTCGGGTCAAGCTCATAAGTCAAATTTTATGATCTTCAGAAGTGACAATGCACAAATCGGGGTTCAAAATGCATTGGATGTCACCGTAAATGTTGGAAA
Source organism: Cymbidium sinense (assembly GCA_021442155.1). Lineage (NCBI taxonomy): Eukaryota > Viridiplantae > Streptophyta > Magnoliopsida > Asparagales > Orchidaceae > Cymbidium > Cymbidium sinense. The sequence continues at coordinate 28,155,090 of CM038226.1, read as the reverse complement.
TGACCTCCGATCGACAAACAGAATTTGTCAGCGTTCAGAACATCGAAATTGGTCAAAATATAAATATTGTAAAATCTAATGATCAACTGATCAGGCGATCGAGCTATCAATGTGTTGATGCACATATCAGAGTCAGGAAGCTGTGACGATATCCGAATGACCTATGTTCATAAAATTTATCACATTGTTACCTTCGAAATATCAAAAACTATCAAATGAGACTATCCACGCTCAATTCAGATAAGTCTGTGCAAATGTCGAATAATCAGAAGTGGCAGCATCGAGGCTAAAATACACTAGATGTTGCCAAAATTAACTCAAATGACCTCTGATCAATGAATGAACTTTTCCATCACGTTCAAAACATCAAAACTAGTCAGAATATAAATATTGCACAACTTGATGATCAACTGATCAAGTGATCGAGTCGTCAATACGTCTGCATGCATATCGAAGTCAGAGGGTGCTGACGCAAGTCAAATGACCTTCATTCATGAAATTTATTACTCCATTAGCTTTGAAATGTCAAAATCTATCAAGTAAGACTGTTCACACTCAATTTGGACAAGTTTGCACGGATGTCGAGCGGTCGAAAAAGGCGATGCGTAATTTGAACTGAAATGGACTCAATTTGATGCCGCCTTAAACTAAAAAGGCCTCCGATTGTAAAACGGACATCGTTGTTGCTAACTCATACTTAAGTTGATATATATATATATATATATATATATATATATATATATATATATATATATATATATATATATATATATATATATATATATATATATATATATATATATATATATATATATATATATATATATATATATATATTGATTATCTAATCATGTTGGTGTAAAATCGACATTATATCTGATTAAGCAATAAAAAATATATTTAAAAGTCCTAAACTAACCTAAATCCCCTCATCTCACTCGGCTCAACCCAACCGGCCCTAATTCACACGTGACACGACCCGCTGGACCTCCCCTCTTCCATACAAACTCCTCCTTCACATTATCGAGCTGCACAGAAGTCCCTCTCTCGCGTGTTTCTCCTCTCGCTTGAAGGAAACCCATGCACGCGAGCTCCCTCGTTGAACGGCAACTGCTCGTCCCTCTCCCAATCATTCCCCCTTTCTTCTTCTCAATCGCAAGGAATAAGGGTAAGAGGATCAAACGGCTTCCTTCTTCTCTTTCACACGCAAAAAAATGACAAGCTTCTTCCCCTCTCTCTCCCGCTTTTCTCCTTCTCACTCCAAACCGAAAAAAGGTGAGATCCCTTCCTTCTTCCTTCTTCTTCCTCTTTCTCTTCTGCTTCCCTTGCCCACTTCCTTTATTTTTTCTCCAAACCTCATAACACCGATTGGTAGGATTTAAGTTAAATCCAACCTAAATCCTGTTCGAATCCTACACCCAAACAGCCCCTGGCAACCTCCCATTTTTTCTTTCCCTCTCCTCTTAATTTATCTCTCAGGCCAGCCGCATGAGAGAACATTCTTCCTCACTCTACTTAGTTAACGAAACAACAATTAACACACTTATTTCCTAATATGATTTTACTTTTGGCATTCAATTGAATCTCTCAATGGTCTTATTTCCATTCCAATTCATTAGGATAAAAAGATCAGCCTTAAGTGTCATTGCTTCTAAGTTGCTAATCATTTGCATTGTCATGCAAATATAGTTGATTATCGATATGTAAAAGAATATGGAAATATATATGTGCTTGTTCTTTTATTTGCAAATTCGAAGACCCCGCTAATGTCCCATAGGGCGTAGCGGGTGCGAGGAAATATGAATGTGAAAATACATATATGCTTGCATTTCTTTCTCTGAGTTTCAGCTAATCCATAGGGTGTAGCGGGTGCAAAACAGTCTTTGTCAAGATACCACTAACTCGATAGGCATCAAACATCCTCTGTTAGATGTCACTCCACTATGAAATATTGTCGAATTTTAATAAAATTCTAGACTTAGAAAAAAATGAATTAATATATATGCATTGTATTTCTCTATTTGCAGGTTTCAAGACCCCGCTAATGCCCCATAGGGTGTAGCGGTGTGAACTGGTGTCAAAAACACCACTCGTCATTAGGAGAAAGCCAAAACACTTTCGATCACACTCAGGGATGATCTTAGGAGAAAATTTTACTAAAATTGAACTTAAACAAATTCAAATCATCTAAGCTTAAATTAAATAAGAAAATACACGATAAATGTTAAAACAAACATCAAACCAAGAAAAAAAATAGAGGAAAAGCACTTACAAAATTTATTTAAGCAAGTTGAAAGCCGAAGTGCAAATTAAAATCCTTCTCCCTCTTTATCAGTACTCTAAATTCAAACAAGTGCTCTCTCTTAGCCTTATTTAGAGGGATTTGAGGAAGTAATTAGTGAGTTCTCTTTTCTTATAAATTTCTCAAAATTAAACAAGTTTTAATTGAAACTTGGGGAGGCTAATATTAAACTCACAAGTTTTAAACTAATTCTCTATGGATTAAATTGAAGCGGTAAAGTGAGTTTTCTTCTCTTGTAAACTTTTCAAAATTAAACAAATTTTGATTAAAATTTGAGAAGACTAATACTAAACTCATAACATAGTTACAATAAACTCAACGTCTAATTTTCAAATAAACATGGAGCTTGATGTAGAGTTAAGGATGAATCTAAATTGGGTTTAATAATTCTTATATGAATATGGAGATGATTATAATGCTGATGAATAAGCATGAGTAGAGCTAAAGCAATAAATATTGAAATTGGTATAACTTATTAAAAGTGGTTTAAATTGGACATAATCAAGTTAGGAGAATTGAAAATTTCAACAAGTAAACTAAGTACAAGTAATATTTTAAATACGATCTAAATCAAAATTTTTTGTCTGCATGGGATTATAACACATGTATGGCAAGCAAGAGGCGTTAATTAAGGCATTCTCAAATACACGCTATCAACACTATCTTTGAATGCTTAAATTCAAGTGTCAAAGATCGTCGGTTGCTTCCGATTTTATCTTAGACTGTCCCGTTAACAAAGCCTAAAAATCTATTATAATGAATTCAAATTAGTGAAATATCTAAAAAGCTAATTCTGTCAGGTGATAGTAGATCCAATCCTCTATTAGCAGCTAAACAGAGTTGATAGGATCTAAAACTCTTAAACAGATTCAAATTAATCAATAATTTTAAATTAAATTAACTCAAATTAAATATCAATCTTTAAACAAAATTGTTTAAATGAAATTCTACCATTATGAGTTTAAAGCAAAACTCAATCTATCCACCTTCCTCAATTATTTATCGGGGGTGACCAATTAAGAAAACTCTAGCTAACAAAAGAGCCAATATCAAATTAATTATTCTCTTATGTTCACTCTCAATCAATCTCACGCCAGTAAGGACGTGGTCCATGTCCTCTAACTGCATGGCTTGGCCAACAGACTCCATAGATGAAGCGATTGTGAGTCCTCCATATGGTGGTTTTGGCCGGTAAGGCTCCATTATATTACGATCGTGCGTGGCAGTATGCTCTCCAATGGATTTGCCCTTTGAGTTGTGAATCATAGATACTGATAGGCAAATAGCTTTTGTCAGAGGTAAACTTAAGCATGTCTCCTTGACAAACACCACCTCAGAATTTCTTGACCGTAATGTGTTGTTGATAAGGATTCTTGGGTCGTACCTCCTCGACAAAGTAGACTAGGGACCACCGGCCGGATGGAACCATAGATTAGACGCGTCAACATTCCCCAACCATCCGATTTAAGCTAAAAATGATAAACTTCATAATTTCAAATTTAAAACACAACATGTTACTTATCTATGCATTAAGCGACTTGAATAGCATGAAAATTCTCTCACTTATTGAGAGGGGTAATTAGAAGGCGCTAGAAACCTAGAACCATATCTAAAATCCTCACCAAATGCGAACGAAATCTCTGGGTAGTGTCTTATCTACTATTATATCTACCTTCTAAAAATTACACCTACATTTTAAATCATCACTCTCTTTAATTCAATATTGGGAGGTTGGTGGCGAATTTTCGGAGCCCACAATTATATTAATTTTTTTAGTTATGAAGTGCATTTTTAATGTATGACTCACCTTAGTATGATCATTTTTTTACTAAGCTAGGCTTAATAATTTTTTCACTTATTTTTTTTTCACATAAAAAATCTCACTTCTCATATTAGTTTCTCATAGCTTATTTATGTCTATGGCATTTTCATTTAATTCTTTGTCTATAAACTTTCTTTGCCATAACAAACAATCAATCACATAATAATAATAACAATAATAATAATAATAATAATAATTATTATTATTATTATTATTATTATTATTATTATTATTATTATAAATAGAAGCATGTCAAAAATTATAAGACCATAAACTTCTCCATCCAATTGAAGTATTAAAAATTTAATGTGGTATACATAATATATTAATCTATGTAATAAAAGAAATACTAAAAAATTGATGAAAATTTGATTTTGAATACATGAAACCCTAACAATCTAAAATAAATTTAAGTCACTATGTAATGATAAATTAATCCCTACAAATGTTATTGTGAATTAAGAAGATTCTAATCAAAAATAGTACACTAAAATTCTTTTGCAATAAGAGAGTAGTTGTGGTGTGAATGTACTCATTCCCTACCTCTTCAAACTTTTTCCTATAAGACTCCTTGTGCTTGTAATTTATATATACATCAGCTCTAATTGATATCTTCTATCAACTCTTATGTTCTTTTTCTCTTTGCCTTAGACATAAAGGGAGAAAAAAAGTAAAGGGATAAAGTGGTTTGGAGAGAACTCTTTGTATCATCCATTGCTAGGAAAGGAAGAATATCTTGTCTAATTATTTTATAATGTTATGTAATTAATAAAATCATCACTAATTTCATAAAGATTGACAAAATTTTATTTTTGCGTGTGCATATGCCTATGATTGTTACGATATATTAAATACTTGTAAGAAAAATAGTTAATCAACATTTTTATTGTTCAATATTTTACATGTTATAATCTTTAAAAAAAAAATTGGATCTTACCAACAAAGGGTTTTAGATTATTTTTTAAAACATTAACTATGTTGATGTTATGCTTCTATTGTCTTGTAAGAAAAAAAAAACTATAAATCTCTTGTATGAAAATTTTTAATGGTTCATAAATTTATTTAGCAAAAATTTGAATCAATTGAACTTGTTCGAGCTTTATAAAAATAACTCATTATCTTCTTTCAGTTCTTTCATTTCTTTAAATTAATTTCAACACTTATTTATAAGGATTGATTAAAGATGCTCGTGAATAAGCTCAATTAAGTATTGATTAAAGCTTATTTATTTTATTAAATGAGCTGCTCGTTAACAAACTCGATAATCCAATTTGAACTGAGCGTGAACAGACTCGAATCAAGCTCGAGCTCGATAATGGTAAACAAGCTCAAGCTTAAACATTATTCTTAAAAGCAAATCTCGAACTCGATAATATTAAACAAGCTCTACCTTGAATACATACATGCTCGGCTCGGCTCGGCTCGGCTCGTTTACATTCCTACTAATGATGATATAAACTTAGTGTATTTTTTGTTAAATCACACAAATAATTAACATCAAAATTATATATATATCAAAATGAATTATTTGAACAAAGGGATATTAGCCATCACCTTGTCATTATAGGATCACAGCCTTAGTCTTTTTTTTTTTTTTTTTTTTTTTGGACATTTGAGCGAAATAGCCTTAGTCCTTAACTTTAGAAACCTACTCTGTGAGCAGCTCCAGAAAGACTTCAAACACAAGAGAGACAAAACACCCTCCCCACCTCTGACAAACAGGTGAGCTCCATCTCGGGTTGGTTGGTGACGGCAGCCCACCGCGGGACCCACTCGGTCAGCCCGGCCCGGCTCGGTCTATCTGGCTCTAGGTTTCCGTTAGGATTTCACGGCTGGCCGGCCGATCCGTGACGTCAGACTCTAGAGGGGTACTTTCGGGAATTCCGACGTATCTGCTCCTCTCATTGGTTGTAACGGTCTTGCAATCGGTCACCTCAGCAACGATTCCTACAGTTAAGCGGGACCCCCACCCGGTGTTTACGGGTCAAATTTAGCGGTCCCACGTTAGAGTCCGTCTCGGCATCGTAATCTTTAATTTTCATGCTTGGAGGGAAGCCGGATGATGCAAGTAACGAGGTCATTAGGGGTATTTTTATAAAATAAATTAACGTGAGGGCATATATGGAAAGTGGAGAAAAAAAGTAATTTATAAATGATTCATATATTAATAAAATCATAATCAATTTATTTATTTTATTTATTTAATGGGATTTGTTCCGCTCGCAACTTTATATGCAATTCCCCATACTTTTGGAGCTTCTAAGTTGGCCCCATCTTCTCGTCCATGAGATGCCCTAATTTTTTTTTATTTTTATTTTTAATTCTGCGTTTGGGTGAAAGCCTTATAATGTGATTTAAAAAATATATTCAACGTAATATTTTAAAAAAGATATCATTGCTTGTATATTTTTATAAATTTTTTTTATAAAAAAGTTTGAAAAATAAAAAAATTATGCCATCTTTCCTAATTAAAATAGGTGAACTAGTATAAGAAAGATTATAAAAGATATTCTCCCATATAATTAGAAGAAAAATTAATATTGTATAAAAAATCTAAATTTTTGATATATCTCTTGTAATATCATCAAAATTATTATTCTGCTCTAAATATTGAATGGCAATTGATGATGATCATAAAAAATGAAAACGAAGGATTTCTAATTTGATCATTCATCGAACATGATGAGACGTCAAGTGGTCGAAAATATAAGTATATGATATTAATGATTAACATATTTCAATCATTGATTATTGTTAGACAAAAATTGAGAAGGCCTAAAATTAGCAACTAGTTTTATAGTTGCTTGATAAGAATAAAAATCAAGCCATCTAAGGAACATTTAACAAAATCTAGTGGATAAATAAAGATCATTTATTAACATTAAGAAATGATCAATCAAAAAATTAGAAGTTGAATAATAGGGCATGATCTACTTAGTTGTTCTTCTATTGATATGAGAGGAGATCAAGTGATCAAAAAGATAAGCATTAGCCATTGATGTTTGTAGGCATCAAATAATTGTTGTTAGTAAATAATAAGCGAGGTTCAGTGGAGATTGAGGAATGTTAGAAATCGAGTGATAATAGAAGGTTGACTTAGTTGTTCTCAAGATAGGAAGATTAGCTGATAAAAAATACAAGTGCTAGATAGTAGTTAGCTACGTATGTTCTCCTAATATAAGATGAGGATTAGTTATGAATGATTGTGAATGCCAAATGTTGGTAATTATAAACATAGGATATCAACATTTGCATTCATAAAATAATAATTGATGCATACTGATATAAGTCATATAATAGTGGGTAACTGATTTACTCTTTTTTTTTAATATAATAGATAATTATGTAAATATAAAGACAAACATCGAATGTTAGTGGCCAGTAAGTATTAGCTTTTAATCTTTGGTAAGTGTAAACTAATAATTCACATCATAGTCAACGATTATTTTTTATCATTATTCTAAGAAAATAGAAGATCTACAAAGAAGATATGCAACAAATATGATGGACAGAGAACATTAAATGTCGATCATTAGTAAGTATTAGGTGACAATTGATAAAACTTGTTGAAAGTTAAGTGATATGCTTAGTTATTTTCTTGATATCAAACAAGATCGTTGAATAATGATAGAAATCTTTGATTCATGCATGATAGGATGTTTACATTTCTTCTTTCTGAAATTATAAAATTTAGAAAGATTTACATACATACCACACAATTCTTATGTATTTACATATCTAATACCTGAAGTTATTTACTTATCTAACACTTTCCTATACTTAAAAAGGTGCATTTCACTTTTAAAAAGTAAGCGATCATGATATTTTTGATGTGATATTGAAGATTGCGGTGTTATATATGTAAAAATAAAAGTTTAGGTATTTGATATGTAAAATACATAAGAATTGTATGGTATGTATGTAAATCTCCATAAATTTTATTGTGATGTTAATATAATTATGGGGCTTTAATATATACAATCACCTATTCTTTTATATTTACAAGTCAACCATTTTTAATCTTAATTCTTTAAATTGATAATCAAATCTTGAAATTCATAACAAAAATTTAACCGATATTTTTCATTTTTTATAAAATTCCATTTGATCATAATAAATGATTCAATAGTTCAAAAAAAAAATATGATTGATTAAATTATAAATACTTATATTAATTGATTTATTCTTAAAGACCCCTATAATAATTCCATACTACTATCACTTATCTCCAAATAAATAAGTAAATTAAAGTAAATAATCAAATTATCCAAAATCAACTAAAAAATGTCTTGACAAAGCTAGGGGCAATGAATGATGAGCTACTTAATATTCTTTAGGCCTATCATACCACATATTAATTTTGATCTGATTTTTTTCCAAAGTATTAATAATTTATTTTGTTCAAATGCTTTACTCACATAAATCTTAAAATAAATAAATAAAATCCGAAGTTCAAAATAAGTGATATAAGGCCCAAAATCCTCTTTGTTCAACTTCACCACCCTTCCGCCTTCTCTCCTGAATCCGAGTCGCCGGAAAACCCAAACTTGAAAGTCCAAAACCCAAATGGGAAGCGCCGAGGACGAGACGGAGCACGATAATCCCCGACGTTACAACATAAACGACAACCCCGACCTTCTCGCCGAGATCCTCGCTCGCCTCGACGGTCGCTCCCTCACCGCCTCAGCCTCCGTTTGTCGTCTCTGGCGTGACGTGTCCAGCCGGGACACCGTATGGGAGACCCTTTGCAGCCGCCAAGTGGCCGTCAATTTCACCGGTACGAGAACCGTTGTCGCCGCGCTAGGCGGATACCGGCGGCTCTACTGCCGCTGCGTCGGTCCCATTGTAAACCGCCTCGCGGCTTCCAATGAAGCTTCAACCACGGAAGCGGTGGCAGAGGCGCGGCTTTCTTTGTCTCTGTCGCTGTTCTCCATCGACTGCTACGAGCGTCTTGGCGGAGGCGGCAGGCAACGGCCGTCGTCACTGCTTTTTCTGAGAAGCCCCGTCGACGTCTCCTGATGGTGCAGGATAAGAATGGTGCGGGCGCGGGATATTTAAACCTTTTTTATTGTTAAATTTCGTGATTATTGTTTTTTTTTTTTTGCTTGCTGTATTAATTGATATGATCACCATATTTATTGAAGGAAGATAAAATAGAAGAAATAATTTCGTTTATTCTCCGTTTTCTTTTCTTATTTAATCAAAAATTTTAATTTTAATTTAGGGTTTAATTTATGGTTTTGTATCAAATAAAAAAATATATATGAGAGTGAGATAATTACAAATTTTTACTTTTGAATATAAAAAATAATACTAAATTCTTTCACAATAATCAAACATCAAATCAATAAATAAGGCATAATAAATCACATTATTTTAATGCAATATTTATTTGTGATTTTTCTTCTATATTTTATATTTATTCGGTATTAAATATCTCTTGAGATAGCATGACTCTCTCTCTCTCTCTCTCTCTCTCTCTCTCTATATATATATATATATCCTTGGCTTGGATAAGATGAATTGTTCACACTTCTTATGGGCCCTATAATTCATACAAAATTATTCAAAAATGAATTCATAGAGTAAGCTGAAAGCTATGGCACAATATTTTAGTTATAAAATAATGAAAAATGATTAAAAAATAAAAAAATTACAGCGAAAATTAAAGCTATTAAAAAAATTTGTTGTTCGTGAAAAAGCTCATATTCACTTCATTAAATAACTATTATTTCACTTATTTGTTAAGCAAGTGATCTAAATATGAATAAATATTTTAAAATTCGATTTAAAAAATGAAACATGAATAATTCGTTGATCGTATTGATTATTTAACTTAAAATAAAATATTATATATATATATATATATATATATACACACGAGACTAACACGAATATTAAAATTTTAAATCATTTTGAATATGAATCGAATACAAACTGAATAATTTTCAAAAAAGTCAAATACGAATAAAAATTCAGTTGACTTAAATTATGCTCATTTACACTCATAAATGAAAGAGGATTTTGACTGAAGTGAGCAAAGGTAGAAACATAAGAAGGCTAAATTTTTTTTTGGAAGGGTATCCACCCCACCTCATCTTATGGGTGGGGATGTCATTATTATTCGCTAAAAAGCGTCATTAAATTCATCGCATGAGATTAATTTGATGTTTTCATGTGCGTCTACCTCGGAGAAAATCGAATCTGATCAGGAAGTTCCACGCGCTCTCCCACCAACCGAGCTAAGAGACGATAGGTTAAGAAGTCTAAATTCAAAAGGCGGAGAGGTTAGGCATAATTGTATGGCTACTTAATTAAACAATAAAGGCTATGAAGATGGCATTCGATGTGCAAAAAATAAAAAAAATGCAGCTGTCTCGATAGGGATTGGTAGCCAACAGGGATATAGAAAGCATTTCTATGATTACTGTAGGGACTGATCAATATGAGCTAAATATGGTTGAACATAAAAGTCTCACTTCGCAGTACTTTACCAAAGCATGTGAACTTTAATTACTGTTCGTTGCACTTAAAATAAATAAATAAATGCTAAGAAAATTGTGCAAATTAGTTGAAAACTCAATTTTGAAGCTAATACAGTAAAAATTATTATTTAAGAGTTGTGAATGGATATTATATTTTTTTTATATCAAAAATTAGATTATAATTTTTTTGACAGTTATTATATTAAATTTCTTATTATAAATTTTTTTAAATACTAAGAGAATGCAACTTTTCAAATAATATTAACAGTATATTTTTGCATCACTGTCATATCAAATATTTTTTTAATTATAAACTCATACGGACAACACATATAAAATCTTGAATCAAAAACCTCTTATTTTAAAATCTTAATTCTCAATCATTCAACTAAAATGACTAGCACATTTGTTAACTAGTCGCACAACCGAAGGAAAGTAATATAAATATTGATCACAGGCTATACTGTATAAATATTGATCACAGGCTATACTGTGAGGGGCCTAAGACTACCTAGGGCTTTGCTCAGAGACAGTTGTCGAGGGAACCATACTGGAAATTGAAGAACACAGCACAGAGAGTTGCGATAAAATACAGTATGGAGTTTAGGCAACTATGAAGAAAACAGTAAAAAAATGAGTGGTAATTGCTGTCCAATAAATTTGAAAAAAAAAAGGATTATTTTTAAAATAAGCTTAGTATTAATGATAATTAATTATTTAGGCACGAAAAAAAATATAATTAGAAATAAAGCGTCTATCGAATGGAATTTGAAAAATTGACGGACGATACTTTTTTTTTTTTTTTTTTTGTTTTTGTGGTTTGTAACTGCAGAGAGAGAGAAACGGCGGGAGAGAAAGAGAGAGAGACAGAGAGAAAAGAGAGAGAGCAGATTTTATTTTTATTAATTTTTTAAATAATATAATTATTTAAAGTATATAATTTAAAATATTTTTTATAAAATTTAATAACTAAATATTTATATATTTAGTTATTAATTTTATTATATATATAATTAAATATATAATTTAAAATATTTTAATTATATATATAAATTATAAATTTATTTAATATTTTTTATTAATTAATATAATTATGTATAATATATATTTTTTATTAATTTGTTAATATATAATATAAAGTTTTAAAATATATAAATAAATAAATAAAGAAAAGAATAAATTATATAAATATTTTATAAACTATATAAATAAAGTAATTATATATATTTTATTTTATAAATTTATTTAGTTATTATATGTTTAAATTATATAAATATTTTTAAGTTATATAAATAATTTAAAATATTTAAAATATATAAATAAATAAAAAGTTATATATATATATGTATATATATATATATATATATATATATATATATATATATATATATATATATATATATAAAACCAATTTTATTTATTTAAAAATATTTATTTCTTTAAAATATATAATTAGTTAAATAAATAAATAAATAATTGTAAATTATATAAATATTTAGTTATTTATATATTTATAAAATATTTAGTTTTATATATATATATATATATGTATATATATATGTATATATATATATATATATATTTATTCATTTCTTTATTTATTTATTAAAAATTATTTATTTATTTATTTTTTTATATTTTTATATTTTTTTTATTTTTGTTATTATTATTATTAAAGACTTATATTTGTATATATATATATGTATATAATAATTATATATGTAATATATATATATATATATATATTTTATATATAATTAAAATATTCTATAAAATTATTTTTAAATTATTTATATAACTTAAAATTTATATAATTTAAACATATATAAATAACTAAATAAATTTATAAATATAAATATATGTATATAATTACTTTATTTATATAGTTTATAAAATATTTATATAATTTATTCTTTTCTTTATTTATTTATTTATATATTTTAAAAAATTTTATATTATATATTAACAAAATTAATAAAATATATATTATACATAATTATATTAATTAATAAAAAAAATTAAATAAATTTATAAATTTATATATATAATTAAAATATTTTTTAAATTATATATTTAATTATTATATATATAAATAAATAAATTAATAACTAAATATATAAATATTTAGTTATTAAATATTTTATAAAAATATTTTTTAAATTATATACTTTAAATAATTATATTATTTAAAAAAAATTAATAAATAAAATCTCCTCTCTCTCTCTCTTTCTCTCTCTCTGTCTCTCTCTCTCTCATTTCTCTCTCTCCCTTACAAAACAAAAAAAACAAAAAAAAAAGTTATTCAAACACTTCCGTTGAGACTATCTTTATTTTAATTATATTTTTTTGTCAAATAAATTATCTTAAGCTTTTGTTTTAAAATAATCCCAAAAAAATTGAACTGCTTTTTGTAATTAATTTTCTTCTTGTTGAGTGCTAAAAAATTAATTATAATAGAATAAAAATTTAGATCTTAATTTTGTTGTGAAATTGATACATAAATATTTGAAAATTAATAAAAACTCTAGAATTTTTTAAAAAAATCTCAAAAAAAAAAAATAGACTTTATTCACCCATCCTAAATCTATCGTAAGCATGCATAAGAGTTCGATGATCCATTAGCTTAGTGCGGTGTAAAGATCCAAGCGAATTGAAAGAGCAATATCCATATTTATCTAATCTCAAGATGTTCTCTCATATTGGTTAATGAAAATTTATTGAAGAATTTGTTATTTTCAATTATTTCATATATTTTTGGATGATTGAGATAATGTATCCAAAAGATACGTAAAATCTACTAATAAAACGAATCTTGATTTAAAAGCAATCTAAGTCTTTCTGAAACACTTAAAATATCATTAAACTTTAATATCAAAAAACCATAAATATATGTTTATGATTAAATCGAATGTCTTCAAATTTATAAAATCTCTTGATTCGTTCATTTAGCATTCAAATACTCAAAATATATTAGATGATCAAAGAATCATCTTAAGTCATCCATATGATTTAGATTTTGCTATTTCAAAATGTCATCATCATAAATAATTCAAATAAGCAGTTAAAGAGAAGAAAAAAATTAAAGTTTAAAAATCCCACTAATTCACTCGATGGTCCCAACCACCGTTAAAATCCGCTATCATGTTATTACCACCACCAGATCTCATCGTCAATCTCCTTTTATTTGGCATTGCCGTATTGTTTGCTGCCGAAACAATCAATGCCGCCGTGCATTATCGCCAATCAAACCACCATTCATAGATCAATCGCCACGTATAAATACCATCATTTTCCATACCTACCAACTAATCGCATTCATTATTTCATTTATCAATATTACATTACTCGATCGTCATTATTAATATAAATCATCCTGAAAATTTCCATCAATCTAATCATACCACCATCATTTTCATTTGATCTACCATTTCATATTCATAACAACACTTCTTATTTATCTTGTTGTTTTCTTTGATTCTTCTATTTTCTTCTTATCTTTTATAATCTTGTTATAAATTTTATACTAAACAGATATATAGTAACTTTCTAATATTTTTTATTTTTTATAAAAATTAAGAGTTTTTTATTAATTAAAATGTATATAATTATAAAAAAGCGTAAACTTTTATCTACCATGATTTTACAACGTACTTCTATTTTTAGTTAATAAAATTTTATAATTGATTTCTGACTTAAGAAAAAAAAAACCTTTGATTTAAACAAGCAAGTTAATTAGAGGGACTTGCATTCGTGAGAAAAAAAAAAGTTAGTAAATTCGAACTAAATATGTGCAGGTCCGATTTTTGAGGATTGGATTTTGCCTCTATTTAATGGAATGAGATCTTTAATTATTGTTAAATACAAAAGCTAATGAAAGAGTAACAAAACTTAAATTTAAAATTACAAGTAATATGCATCTTATAATAGTGTGATGTTACAAGAATCAACTGAAATTTGAATAAATTAAATAAATTTGAATTCAAACTTAATATGTGTGCTTGTGTTCGATTATAGAATGCATTAAGCATAGTTTTCAATGATCACATGAAGAAGGAAGATATGAACCTTAGCTTCACTATTCCATATAAAGAACGAAAAAAATGAGAATATTCTATTATATATGTATTTTAAAAATAAATTCTCTTTTTTTTTTCTCTCCTTTTAAATTGTTACCTTTCTTCACCAAAGCAATTTATTTCATTCAGCCAAACTGAATAATAAATGCAATGATGAACAATAATTTCCCATCAATTGTACTTTTTTTCTTGAAACATTTCATATAATTTAATGATAAATTCACGCATATAATATATATTTATAACTTAAATTCAAAATCTCTTAAGATCTATTTAAAATGATTATAATTTTTTAAAAAACTAATTATAAAATTACTGTGCTGAAAATAAATTTTTTAAAAAATTATTATATTATAAATATTTTTCTTTTCAAAAAATTCAAAAAATAATTTTATGACAACTACCATATTTTAACAACTCTAATTCTCAAAATAATTATCACTATAAAACTTTCTGAAAATTAATCAAAAAATTAATAGACAAATAAAATTACTTTATTTTTTAATTATTTTTTAAAAAACAAAACAGCCAAAAAACCATCCTAAACATACCCTTAATTACAAATATAAACTTTCAATCACTAAATTAAGATATCTTACCATCAACAATACTTCTACCACAACAAAAAAGAAACATTTCCCATCAACTATTCCTTTGCACCTTCTTCCATCCCAAACATAATTTAAATTAATAATAAGAGGAAACCATGCACAGCTCTAAAAATGTTTAACTTAAATAAAATAAATAAATAAGACTTTTCCACTATACAACACGTAACTAAATTATCAAATATGACAAGAAAGATTTACATACATACATTATAAAAATTCTTCTATATTTATATATCTAATATATAATTTTTAACTTTCACCTATATAACACATAAATCTTCAATATCATATCAAAAATATTACTATTATTAATTTTTTTAAAATGAAATATATCTTTCATGTATAAAAAAGTATTACATAATTAAATATAAAATTTTAGATGTTAGATATATAAATACACAAAAATTATGTGGTATGCGGATAAATCTTTAAAATAAAATCCCCAATCAGATGGCCCCTTCAGACACTTGCATTCTTTTTCTCTTCACAAATCTTTGCTCTCAGGTTCCCTTTTTTCATCCCCTTCTAAGTTTGTTTCTTCTTGTTTGTCTTCCTCTGTTTCCGCCTCTTCCTCCCTTCTTCATCAAACTTTTTCCACCATTGATTTTCTCGCTCTGCTTTTGAGTATGTCATCGTTGTTCTCTTTCTCTTCCTATTAGGTACAGTTCTTCGGCTAGCTTGTCGCCCTAGTTCTCCTAACGAGGAGAACATTTTGTTGTCTTCTTATTTGCACTCTTTTCAAGAGGGCTTTGTTAAACCTGGTAAAAAAATTTTTGAAGCTCATAAGTACTCTCACTTTGCTCTCTTTGAATGAAGGTTTCTTTCTGTTTAAAATTTTCAGTTGAAGATTATGAGATGGCATGGTCTGAGAACTCTTGGCTTTTTCTTTGTGAAGCCTTTTATACTAAAAAAAATGGACTCTAGGGTTTCAACCTGTTAAAGAAAAATTCTCTTCCATTCCTCTTTAGAGAAAAAATCTAAATCTCCCACTCTGCTATTGGATTCGGAGTGGCAATTCAAAAATAACGAGTAAAACAGGAGTTTCTTTAACGGTTGACAACCTTACAACTAACAAATCAAGGCTAACATTTGCCAGTACTTGTGTTCAAGTAGATTAAAAAAATTTCCCAGTCGAATGTGGTTCATATCAATGTTTGGGTAAAGATTTACTCCTCATAATTCAATATAATTGGAAGCCATCCAAATGCTCAAGTTATTGGTATTTATCTCATGCTTCTCATCATTGGCCCACAAACCCTATCACTGAGCAAACTCAAGTAGCTACTAGGTGGAGTAAAAGCCAAAGCCTAGAGTGGCTAGATTGAGCCAATTCAGTCATATCTTTTGATAATAGAGCTAATCACCAAGACATCCTCTTTAAATAATTCTTCGAGCACAAAAGAGGTATTAAATTCTTCTTTTGTTGTTGTTATCGGTCCTCCTAACATTACTTCAAACTCTCTAAACCTCAAATATCCTAATACGAACGCTGATGTTGTTGCTGCTGGAAATACTCTAAATCAGAATCCCTTTTTGATTCTCTCTGCTTGTGATCCCATTTCTATTAATCAAAGTACCGCTACGACTATCTACGGTAATGTGGCTTCTATTGCCTCTGCCTCAACTTCCTCAAAGGTCCCTAAACAAAAGTAGTTTAAAAAAACCCTCAAGCAAAAAATATATCTTCATGTTCCTCCCAACATTAACTGCTTAGATGTGAGAGGCTTTCATGGTGTTGATAGGGTTCTTAATTACAAAGACCTTATTAACACTCTCAATTTAGATCTTCTTTGCATTCTCGAATGCAATATTAACTCTTCAAATCATAATGACCCCTGTTTTATGGCTTCTTATTTTCTTTTAATAATGAAGGAAGCTTTTCTAATTTTCATGAGGCTGCTAATGACAAATTTTGGATCAAATGGAATGCTGTTAACATCTTTTCTCTTCCTGTGGTCACAAGTAATTAGTTTATTCATGGTAAGGTGGTCTGTATAGCTGACATCTCCTTTCTTATTGATGTTTTAAGTAGATAATTCTCATATAGTAAAAAAAAATCTCTTTGAAACTCTCTTAAAGATTTTGGTTTAAGTATTGATGAACCTTAGATTGTTTTTAAATATTCTAATTGTTGCAGATTTCAATAAGAAAAGTCAAGAGGCAATGTTGTTCCCAACAATAAATTTTAAGACTTCAACAATATGATTTTTTCAGACTGGTCTTTTGGAACTCTTCTCTATTGGGCTCTCCTACTCTGGCTTAATAATAGAGTTAATTCTTTTGATTCACATAAAACTTGATAGAGTGCTCATTACTGACAGATGACTCGATCGCTTCCTCCTTATTATAAAATTGATTTGCCCAAATGTATTGATCATTCTCTTATCATTGCGTACGCAATCTCTTTGAGCTCGTTCAGGCACAAGTTTCAATTCAAGAATTACAAAACTCTTAAGCTTGAATTTTTTACTATTGTGCAGCATGTTTAGTCCTTTTATACTTAAGGAAATCCTACACATGTTTTCTATCATAAGCTTAAAACACTTAAAAGAATGCTCCTCAATCATTCTTGGGCATCAAATAATGCTTTGCAGAATTATATACAATTTATTGAAAAAAGAACACAATTATATACTTCGTAAGTTAGATTTTGATTTCCTCAATCTTTTCCTTAATTCTCAGGCCAAGCTCATCGAAGATAAACTAGCTAATTGTTCTGTCTTGGACCTCTTCGTTCTCTAAAAGAGTCAAGGTTAAGTGGCTCTCTCATAGAGAAGATGACTTAAAGAGTTCCTTTATGGTAAGTTAAAGGGTCATAGAAATAATTATTTTATCAAAGAAAGTACTTTTCAACTCATGATTGTATTTCTTCTATCATTATTGGCTATTTCAAAGCATTAATTAATTTTCTTGATGGTAGCCTTTGTTATGATTTTAATATACCCACAGGAACCCATGTTCCAACTCATCTCTAATCTGATCTTGTTGCTCCCATTTCTATGGAAGAAATCAAACATGTTATTTTCTTGCCCCCTAAGATTAGATGGTAATACATCGAATTTTTTTGTTTTTTCCTAAGAGATTATGGAAGAATCTCCATGTAAAGTTATCCAATACTTTTTCCACTTGTAAGCTACCTAGAAAGGTTAAAGCCATCGAGATTATTTTGATGTCTAAAAACCTGCATGTTAATAATATTTCATTCTTCAAATCTATTTATCTTTGTAATATTTTCTATAAAATCATTGCTAAAATTTTGGCTAATAGGCTCAAAGGTGTTATTCCCCTTATTATTCACTCTAATCAAGTTGGTTATATTCAAACAAGATCTCCACAGATAATATTACTCTTGCCAATGATCTTCTTCAAGGATTTTCTATGACTATAAAAGGAAAGTTTTTTGTGTGCTAATCTTGGCATTAGAAAAACCATTGATGTAGTTAATAGAGGCTTCATCTTATACAAAACTAACGCAAAAAGGCTTTTCTCCTCTTTTTGTGGATTGGATTAAAGCTTGCATAAAAGATATTTATTTATCTATTTGTCTCAATGGTTCTTTGGAAGGCCAATTTAGTTCCTCTAATGGTATTATACAAAGTTACCATTATCTCCTTACTTGTTTTACATTATAATGGATACCTTTTTCACATCTTACTGAAAATGAATCTTATCTAACTATTTTGAAGGTGTTCACTTCAATAACTTTACCCTTTACCATCTTTTCTATGCAGATGACCTTTTTATGTTGGGGCAAGCCAATGTCAATAATTTACGAAGTCTCAAAGATATTTTGAAAAGATTTCGTCAGGTTACTGGGCTTATTATTAATCAATCTGAAAGTATTATTTGCTTTTCTTCTAATAATTCCAATCCAGAGACACTTAGGGTTTGAATGGGATCACTTTTGTTTAATATTTTTTATTTTTATGTTAAGTTTAAAAATATATTTGTTTAGTGTATTTTTAAGTATTTTTATTTTATAAAAATTAATAACATTATTTTCAAAAATACTCAAAATAATTTTTATATGTTTTGAATGATTTTAAAAATAACTATCACCGCTAAATTTATTTTATTTTCAAATAAAAAGATAAAAAAAACAAAACAAATATAAAACAAATATAATTGATCTCAAATGACTCCTTAGCTTCAGCAACAATATTCCTCTTAAAAATTGTAAATTCACTTATATAAGGCTATCAATTTTTTCAAAGAAGCTTCATATTATAGACTTCCAACGTTTACTTAAAAACTCTAATATTAATTGGTGGTTGAAAAGCTAAAACTCTTTCCTTGACCGGAAGACTTCAATTGATTAATTTTTCTATTTGGAGTCTTATCTCCTATTACACTAGTACATTAATTATTCTCAGAGCATGCATTAAAATGATAAGCAACTTGTGTTCCAACTTTTTTATCATGTTAATCATACACAGTGAAAACTTCAAACTATCTCTTGGGATAGAACCAACAAACCCAAGAATAATGGCGGTCTAGACCTGCCTTCCATTTCTATCATCATCTATGCATACAATTCACTTTAATTTGTTGGATTATCACTTCTTCTAGTCATTTGACAAAATGATAAATTGGCAAATATCATTCGCTCTTGAAGCATCCTTCTCTTAATGCTTCTTTATTCTGAAGAAAAATTGTCAAAGTAGCTTTTCTTTTAAAATCTAAATTAATACGTAATATTGATCTAGTGGCTGATTTGAATGCCTGGATCCAAGGTAGATCTCTGGTGGACATTCTTGGCTTTGAGGTCTTTAACCTGGTATTTTATGATCTTGATGCTACTGTTTCTATCTTTATATCAAATGGTAGATGGGATGATGATAAAATTGCTAATGATTTTATTTATCACCACCTCATTAGTAATATCGCTATTCATATGGATTCTTCTGACACTGTTTCTTGCATTGATGGCTTTCATCCTGTATTTAGAAGACATTTACTGATTATCATGTTGAACAACTGGTTGTTGATTAGTATTCATTCATTTGGCACAAAACCTAAACTTTATGGCACTCTATTTATACATGACTTTATCTCTTTAATGGGCTTAAAACAGTAGACTTATTGTTATCTCACAATAATTATTGCCCTCTTAACTATTGCTTCTATTTTTTGGAATTTGAGACAAAGAATTATCTTTATTTTGAATGCTCCTAGACCCTTTCACTACTTGTAGCCCTCTTTCCTTAGGCTTCTAAATTTTTCCTTAGACTGACTATTCTGCAAGTGTTCATTTATCTCTAGGATATGGAGCAATTATCTAAAGTCAGGAAAAAGATTGTATTACCTTTCTATTTGCTATTTGGTCCATCATGTTTGGGATGAGAGGAATAACAAACAATTTGGTTTTTCCGATTGCCAGTCATTCCTCCCTCCTATTTACTATCAGAAGAGCAATAACTAAAAATGCTAAAAAAATGATAGAAGTAAGATAAACTCTAGAATCTATTTGACTAACTCCTTCCTCTCTATTCTATCGAGAAATCTCTGTTCAAGATGCCTTTTTTTGTGAATTACATGGAAAATGATGAGCTTTCTTTTCTTCCTGATTCGTCTGCATTTAAGCCTAATGATTTTGTAGCAAAGTGTTTGCCTACCTCCCACTGAATGGCCCCTGGCAACTTGGGAGGTAGTTGTCTTCTGACTGCCCTATTTTAGTAAGCAATTCAAATCTGAGTCCATTTCTTTTTTATTTTGCTAATTGGTCTCTATTTTATCCCCTCAGCCTTTGTTTCATCTATAATTTTGTTTTCTATTGTTGTCATTTCTCCCATGAGCTCGACTATAAGGGAGATTCAACTTCTTATGGTGAGTTGCCAAGATGCTAGTTCTCCTAACACAAAGTAATAAAATGTGAAGAGCGATATTGCTCTTGAGGGAAATCACCAAGAGAGATGCAACTTTCTATGATGAAATGTCTAGATAATAATTTGTTAATACAAGTCATCAAAACGAATCCAAAAGTGATATTCATTGAGAAGAACCTCCCAACCATGGGCGATCGATCCTTGGTTGATAGAAATATGTGGTTAAGACAAATATGACATCTCAAAATAAGTTGTCAAGACATTAATTTCTCAAGGCAAATCACCAATAAAAAGATGAGAGATATAGATTGAATCTCTCAACTCTTTTTTTCTTTACTGGTCAAAAGCATATGATTAATGAGTAATACTTTATCAATGACTTTAAAATTTCTAATTGTTGCAAAATTCTTATAATTCCATTGACATTAACAAGATTGAATGATTAAGAATTCCAAAAATAATTAATGAAGGTAAGTGTCATTTATCCCTAATTCTATGCTTTAAATGGCAAAGAAGTTAAAATTAGATCGAATAACATAATATAATTGTTATTATTTCATATAATTTTTCACTGCATAACAGGCCAAAGATCCCTAAGACCTTTTCTACAAATGTTTTTAGATTATAAGATAGTTCTTAGCCCATATTCTCTAAGAAGCATTCCAATTTTTTTCTTGATACGCTCCTAACTTGCCATCCAATATGTTCTGCAACTCATGTACAAATAATCTCTACAAATATATGCTTCAAAGGAAGGCCATGACACATTGTGACATGACACAGTACATCATTTTGCCATTTCTTTTCCTTGTATAGCACCAGCTTAACCAAGCAAATAGGACATAACCATTAAGCCCCCCAACACTTCAAACAATTTAATTGGGCATACAATTATATGTCCCAATAGTGCTTGTCTCAATATTTTTGCGCATTGTTCCTTCCCTTTTATTCTTCAAAGTTCAAATTGTTTCAGGGCTATTGCCCCAAAACATAGTGGTTCGTTAAGATGGACAAGATTTTATAATGATGCAATTGATCTTATGAAGATAATTATGGTGACTCTATTCACGACTTATCATTCAATGATCAACCTCAATTCCAGATGCTACTATTGCAAGATACAACTATTGACTACAAATCTGTTAATGCCACTAAAAGCATCCAGGGCACTAATTATAATACTTTGATGTTTTCATGTTCTTGGATGGCCACTTAATAAGGGATGAAGTTGTAACTTAAGCTTCCTCATGTTTATGCATATCACTAACTATTTCCAACCTCTGTAGCAACTCATTCCATCAAAAAAGCCTCAAAGAATACAAAATGATATTTTTGGATTGCATGCCAAAAGGCTTACGATTTCATATGTTTTATTGGTATTCAAAATCCGTATAATAAAAAGTCATAGGATATAATCTGAAGGGCATAAAAGAGAAAAGTATTTCTAAGTTGACATCATTGAAAATATACTTTTTTTTTTGGACAGGTATAGACTTCCCGAGCAATCAATAAAGCGCAACACACAGACTTCAGTATTCTAATGAAACTATAACCGTATCCCATAAAAAAATTGTAATCAAGGATATTCATTATAGCTAGCCCAATATTAACTACGGAAGAAACAATACAGGTACCTGATAGGTCGAAAAAAAAAGGCGTTTTTACATACATACCACTTGAAACTATCTATTTTACTCATTTAACACACTAAACTTTATTATTACCTGTATACCACGAAATCTAGGCGTAACTCATTTTTTTTATTCCCTAAAAGTGGTATGTACTTTACTATTCAAGTAATAATAAAGTTTAGAGTGTTAAATGAGTAAAATAGATAGTTTCAAATGGTATGTATGTAAAAAACCCCAAAAAAGATCAGATCAACTATTTTCATAATCATGCGAACGATATTCTCTCTCCAATTAGGCATTTAACACAGTGAAACAAAACCCTACACCATAACCCCCCAGATCTAGTTCTATTTGAAACAAGAACCTTTCCATCGCGAGTTCCGACTAAATGAATCTAGCTAAGCAGCATAAATGTCAAGGATAGAACATACAACCCGCCGTCACCATTAATCCGTTATCCTTTTGTCTTAAGAAGCACGAATCGATCGGAACCCGGTCAAACGATATGTTACTGACTACAACTCCAGATCCCTAACCATTCTCGAGGAGAATTCGGGAAAACAATAGATCTCCAAATACAAAGTCCAGATTCCTAAGGAAAGATCGATGACAGGAAATCGAGAAAGAAACACGTACCATCTTGCCGTCGATTGAGAAGGCACCGAAGAGGGAGAAAGGAAAAGAAACGAAAGAGATCCGCGTTCGCCAGAGAATTGACCAAACTCAGCTCACCCTTCATATAGAACTGGACCGCGGCACACCGCACGGCACTCTCACGCATAATTATTTACACCTTTAAAATTATAAAATTTCCATTTACTAATATATCATTTTTAAAGATCCATTATGACCACTTTTATTATTTATTTCTTTTTATTTATATTTATATTTATATTTAAATTAAACATATTTGATATTAATAGTTATTTTTAAAATAATAAAAATATCTAAAATTATTTTAAATATTTTCAAAAATGACATGATTTATTTTTTTAAAAAATAAAATAAAATATTTGAAAAATTATATTACATATACAATTTTTTAAAAATAATAATAAAAGAAAATTATATAATATAAAACAAAATTAATTTTGATGTAGACACTCATATAATTTAAACCTTGAACTTAAAATATGATAATTATAACCTAAACGTTAAATTAAAAATGAATGCATAATGTATCATTTAATTTATAATAAAAATATCCTCTAGTTTAAGTATTCGATCATTAAATGAAAAATAAATGTATAATATATCATTCAATTATTATAAAAATAGCCTCTCTTTTTCTTATCAATTTCTCATTATTGACACACTAGAACAAAGTAACAAACTAATAATTATGAGAGAGGCACACACCTTAAAAGCCCTGCAATAATATTAATATAGATGACTATATTGACTATCAAAATACAAACAAAACAACAACAACAAAAAGCCTTAATCCCACTAAGTGGGATCAGCTACATGAATCATTCGTTTCCATTGTGTCCAATTATGTTTCAAATTCTCATTTAAATGTTTCCGTCATCAAGATGATGTGCATAATGTGGGCTCCGAAAATTCGTCACCGACCTCTCGATGAAGAGTGTATAATTAATTAAAGTGTCAGTATAATTTTCAGAAGGTGGATGGAATAGTAGATAAGACGCTACCCAGAGATTTGCCCTCATTTTGTGAGGACTTTAGATCTAGTTCCAGGTTTCCTATAGGCGCAAGCACCTATAGTTAATTATCTCTCTCAATACTAAGAGAGAACTTTTGATTAAGGCTAGTCGTTAGGTCGCTTAGTGCATAATGTATAAAAGCATCATGTGGACTTTTAGAATTTAAATTTATGAAATTCATTATATTTAACTTAAAGCGTATGGTTGGGGGAACGATGATGCGCCTGATCTAGATCTCATGGTCCATCCCTATGGCCCCGCCTACTAATAAGAATCAACCCGACCGAAAAGATCCTTATCAGCAACACATGGGTTACGTCACCCAAGAAATCCTTGTAGACCTGGGGTAGTATTTATCTAAAGAGACAAGCTTAAGTTTACCTTAGCTAATTGAGGGATTTTTGCCCAATCAAGTATATCCTATGGTTCATAACTCAAAGGGCAGAACCATTGAGGAACATACGGGCTACAGTCGTGGCCGTAATATAATGGTGTCACTTAACGACAACCACCCGGTCAGAGGACTCTGGTCGTAACTACATCATGTGTGAGCTCACCAAACCACGCATGGGAAACGTCACGCCCTTAAGATGAGATTGTTTGAGAGTAAACATAGTTGTGTACTTGATTTGACTTTGGCTCCTATGTGAGCTAGAGTTTTCTTAATTTGTCATCTCTGACAAACTATTGTGATAGATGGATTGAATGGAGTTTGCTTTAAGCTTTTAGATTGAATTTCATTTAGACATTTGTAGCTTAACGATATTTTAAATTCTTCATTTAGATTGATATTCAATCTAAGTTAATTTGTTTTAAAATTGTAATCATATTTTGATGAAAGTATCCCTTCCGGTTAAAATTATCATTTAACACAGCTATCAGTGTGGTGGTTTATTATTTAGCTATTTCAGATCCTATCTAATTTAATAATAGAGGACCAGATCTGTTGTCCTATGATAGAATTAATTTTTCAGATATTTTATTAGATTGAAGATATTATGATAACATTATTTGATTTTTAGGTTTTGTTAACCTGCACCAGCCCCAACCAACCGGAAGCAACTGCATAAAGATCCTCAAACACTTAAATTTAAACATTCAGCGTAGTGTGGGGGCCCATGCGTGTATTTGATTCAACATTAATTTAAACTTAATGGATTTGTATAATATTACTTATTTTAACTGAATTTCATTGCAAGTAAAATTATTTTTTAGATAAAATTTTGACGATTTTGGCGTCTCAACGCCCCCACATATATAACTGGGCCTGCCCACCATGCCAAGAAAGGCATTTATGAGTGGTGTAAATACCATGGCCGAATGCGTCATCCCACCATGACAAGAAAGACATATATAGGTCTCTAAAGTACCTATATGAGACACATATTTTCCTGTCACGCCAAGAATGACGTCTACAAGTACTTATCTATTTGTAATGTCAAGTTAAAATATCAATTTTAACTTTATTATTGAATTTTCATTAAGCAGTTTATTAATCATGTCAATGTAAAAATTTGGCGATTGACATCATCCCTTGTCCCGATAGGGCTACCGGTATCTTAAGCTACCCACCACGCCAAGAAAGGCGTGTATGGGTGGTATAAACCACAGCCTGAATGCGCCTTCTCACCACGCCAAGAAAGGCATGTACAGGGCTCTAATGTACCTGCTAAAATAGATTTTTCCGCCACTCCAAGAAAGGCATGTACGGGTACTTATACACATACAAGTTAGTTCAAATAATAATTTTATATCATTGCACAATTTACTATCAAGCTATACAAGTCCCCATCGATAAAGTTAAGATTTTAGCAAAGATCCCTGCGCCATCCCCAGAGGGGCTACTTATGCTAGCTCGCACCACGCAAAGAAAGGCCTGTATGAGTGGTATAAACTATGGCATGAATGTGTCTTTCCACCATGCCAAGAAAGTCATGTATTGGTCTCTAAGGTACCTGCTGAAATAGATTTCTCAACCACGCCAAGAAAGGCATGTACCAGTACTTATATGCAAGCAAGCAGGTACAAATTTCCCCGCCACGACAAAAAAGACATGTACGGGTACTTATAGTCAACAAGCAAACACAAGTTTCCCCACCACGCTAAAAAAAGTGTGTACGGGTACTTATGGTCAAAATAGGCTTTGGCGAGATGTGTCGGCGCCACAGTTCAGAGTTGACGCAGGCCGAGAAGAAGCCATGCAGACAAAGCTCACGGGTGTGACATGAGGTCGCTCTCGGTCAACACGTGATATCCGCCGCATAAGGTTTCTCTAAAAAAACTCACGACCGAAAGATGTGAACGGGCACAAGAATGACCTGGAAGAGAGAGGGAGAGAGGAAGAGGGAGAGAGAGAGGGAGAAAGAGGGAGATAAAGAGAGAGATAGAGAGGGAGAGGGAAAGAGGGAGAGGGCTTACGAGAGAGAGGGAGAGAGTTATCAGCTGTGGAAGAGGGAGGAGAAAATAAAAAAAAAGTTAGGTTTAGGGTTTTAAGAGGGGTATTTATAGGATTTATATTTTTTATTATTTTATTTGTCCTAATTTAGATTTTTGTATCGACATCATCACATAGATAATATATATATTGATTTTAGGTTACTGTTCAATAACGGCAGTGCTTTCACCATCTAAGACGCTTGGTTCAAGTTTGTCCAAATTGGGGATTTAAGTTCAAATTTACGCATCGTTGCTTCCGCTCACTCGATATTTGTGCAAACTCATCCGAATTGAGCGTGAACAGTCTCATTTAATAGGTTTTGACATTTTGATGCTAACGGGGCAATCAATTTTACCAACGGAGTTGTTTGGGCAACGTCGCAGCTTCCCGACCTCGATATACATGTCAGTGCATCGGCAACCCTCCTTGATCGGTCGACCATCGAATTATGCAAGATGCTTATTCTTATCAGTTTTGACATTCTGAATGCGATGGCAAAGTCCTTTCGTCGATCGAAGATTATTTTGATTAATTTTTGATGTTGTCAAGTGCATTTCAGCTCCGATTTGTGTGTTGAAGTTCGTTGAATTCACCTTAGGAGCTCGACTTAACTTATGATGCGTGCATGGAGGTCAACAATTACCCCTCAATAAATATAATTCATACATAGAGCAAGTCATGTTTATTTAAAACTGGTTGACCCTATGGGCTGGTCACAGATCTTAGATCACTTCAGCTTTGATTTCAGTGGCTCATGGAGCTTTAACAAGATTTGTTAATAATATGATGCTTTATTTTGGACATGCTAGATTACGAGGTTGACCGATTTGTCAGGATCGACTTGTCGGCTGGATAAGAGCTCTTCTCCATCTACTATATGCTTCAATAAGCTTACTGAAGATCTCTTTCTCTTGTATTGTTGTAAACTTGAATTTCCTCCGACCCTAGCTTTATGCTTGATCGAGTTTGATGGAAGAATTAGTTTGTTTGCTTTGAGATTTGAAATTCTTTCTACCTTATCTTTAAGTTTGATGGACTTGATAAAGGATTGTCCTGATTTATCCATATTGACTTGTCAAGAAGTGTATGTACGCCCTAAGTCTCGCGCCGCTGTTTCGTTGAAGGGTGCATATAGTTGATCTGACCTTCCAAACTCATATTAGGTCAATGTTGAGTTATCACCCAAGACTGTGCTTTAATAATCGAATAACCATTAAATTCTTTTAGTTCGGTCATTACCTTTGTGTGAACTGTGGAATCACTTCCTCGGTCCTACATTTTCTGCTTTTGTGGACTTGATGAGAGAATTGGCTTTGATATGTGCTTTGTGCTTAATCAGATCATTTGAAAAGAGATTTGAATATCACATTGTAGGCAATATATAGATTGATTTGAGGCAGCTCTGAATTGAGAGTTTCCTTAGATTATCTTGGTCCATCGATCGAGCAGAAAGATCTCTTGGATTTTAGTTGCTTGTAGTCACTAAGCTGGATCTAGTTTAAGATTGAACAGCTATCATCATTGGACTGACGAGCAGAGGCTCTTTCACTGCGGCATTTTCTTGCAGCTTATTGAGTTAGAAGAACATCAACAACTCGGCCATTTATGGGCTTGTTGAGTTCGATTTTTAGAACCTACTCGAGTTTTTGACTTAAGTTGATGCGGCCTTGTCATTGACCGACGAACGAGGGCTCTTTCACCGCTTTTCGCTTTGTGAGTGAGAGCAAACTCGCCATTGGGGCTTGTTGAGTCCGACCTTTAGAACACATCCGTGTCCTAGACTTGAAGATGTAGAGGTTGATATTTTTCCAACTTAGTTGATTGAAACTTTCAAAGCTAGGAGTTCTTCTGACTTGATCTTCGAAATTTGATGAATCTTGAAGGAAAACTTTTGACATTCAAGATTGTCTTTTCATACATTAAAGTAGATTCTTTTTTTCTTGTAAGACCCGTAACTTTAACAATAATAGTTATAAATATATTCAGGGCTCTCGGCATAAAGCTCGATGTCAACCTGAATGCATGTACAAAAAGTTCTCCT
Source organism: Cymbidium sinense (assembly GCA_021442155.1). Taxonomy (NCBI): domain Eukaryota; kingdom Viridiplantae; phylum Streptophyta; class Magnoliopsida; order Asparagales; family Orchidaceae; genus Cymbidium; species Cymbidium sinense. The sequence continues at coordinate 28,126,193 of CM038226.1, read as the reverse complement.
ATTTCACAGGAAATGATTGAACAACTTTGATCTATAAAAACTAAAAAAATGCCCCATGCATAATAGGGGGATTGCAGACTAGTTCAAAAATGCATTACAGAGTTTGAACTTCTTTAATATAAATAAATGGAGTTCATTCTAATTATCATACATATATTTATCTAAAGATTTCGGCTTGAAGCACGATGTCAACTTAGCTAAATATATAAAAATACCCCCTGTCTAACAGGGGAGGCTTTTGCAGTAACTTGAAAATACGTTCTCATTTTATGTAAGAACCTTCAAGTGATATTACATATGTATTTGAAAGTGTTACTATTGCAAGATTCATTTAAGCATTTATATACTTATCCATAATCAATTGTGATATTTCTTGAGATATCGATCATTGATTGGTGGCATCAATCGTTGACCATTCTTATCAATAAGCTAGTAAGCTCTTCCTTCGTACACCTTCTCTATGACGTAAGGCCCAGTTAGCTTCAAATTTACCACCGATCTTGCAATGAGGGATGATTGGCCTTCTCAGCACCAGAATTAATTCACCTTTCTAGAATGTCCAAGGACATACTGAACTATTGAATTCTTTGGACATCCTCGCTCAGTAAATTTCAAAACTTTGTTGAGCTTGGAGTCTAACTCCGTCAAGCGCATCCAACTCTTCCATTCACAAGCAAGCATTCTCATCTTGAGTAAAATTGAATTGGACATCTACTCGAAGTGATGGCAGCTCAACTTCTAGTGGCAAAACAGCCTCAACTCCAAACGTTAGAAAATAAGAAGTGGCTTTAGTTTGCATTTTATAAGTTGTTCTGTATGCCCAGAGTGCTTCCATCATTTTAGTGTGTCACTCTCTTTTATTCTTCGTGAGAATTTTTTTGAGCAGCTTTACCAATGTCTTATTGAAAGCCTCTGTTAAACCAATGGCCCTTAGATTATAAATTGATGAGTATAGTCAATCAATTTTGTGCTGATCAGTGAATCTGTATATCTTCACACTCTTAAAAGTTAGACCATTATCTGAAATGATTCATCGTTGCACCCCAAATCTATTGACAATATTATTAGTGAAGAAGTCAATAGCTCGATCAACAATGACTTCTTAAATGGAGCAGCCTCGGCCCACTTGGAGAAGTAGTTAGTAGCTGCTAGAATGAATCGATGTCCCACTGATGATGGAGGATCAATCAGTCCAATTATATATGTGCCCCAACTTTTGAACAGCTAGGACGCTATTATTGAGTGTAGAGGATTTATAGATTGATGAATGAGATCCCCGTGGACTTGGCATTCGTGACTTTTTTTAGCATGATTTATGCAGTCTTTCACCATTAAAGGCCAATAGTATCCCATCCTCTTAATTTTTGTTGCCATTTTAGGACCTGACTAGTGTGTGCCACAAAGTCCTTCATGAATTTTAGACATTACTCTGTTGGCTTCATCCGTCCCTAAGCATCGCAACCACATTTTCTCAAAGGATCTACGGTATAATGTGTCATTGACATAAGCATATCGTATGATTCTTTTTGTAATTTGTGTGAGTAGTGATTTATTGCTCGACAATTTGATTTCCTTGAAATAATCGATGAAGGGTTATCTCCAATCATCTGGCTCTTCTACTATGAAAGCTTTGCATGAATTGTTTGTAGTACTTTTGAGTTTTTTTATCTCTTGTACTTATCATTCGTTAGGAGAGTGAGGAGCAATTTGAATTGCTTCCTACTGGCTTGAGTTTGATATCCCATCTACCTACGGGGAATATGGATTTACTGGTTGTAGAACTCGACGAGTGGACACTTCAATCAACACATCATCGTCGTCCGTGTTCGTCATCTCTTTTGTCAGCTTGGCCAGACAATCTGCTTTACTATTCTTTGATCGAGAAATTTGAGCTAGTTTAATGTTTGGAATTTGTTTCATGACCTCAAGCACTCGCTTTTGGTAGTACGTCAATTCAAGCTTGTTAATCTTATAGAGACTCGACACTTAGTTGATCACCAATTGAGAGTCTCCAAATATTCTTAAATTTTGAATGTCGATAACAACAACTTCTTCGAGACCAGCCACCAATGCCTCGTATTCAACTTCTTTATTGGTTCTTGGCTCTGTCAATCTGTATGAACGTCTCATTATGCCACCCTCCGGTGTAATGAAGATGAGGCCAATGACAACTGTTGCTTTTGGCAAATTTCGGGTTTGAGCAGGCTTAATAGATGATGGGCCGTCAAAATATATTTCCCAGATCTGCAACTCCTCCTTTTCACAGATTAGCAGGATATGTTCATCAGTTAAATCATCGTTGACTGTTGAATCTGTTGGGATAGGATATGCAGCGAGAAAATTTGCTAGTATTTGCCCCTTAACAGCTTTTTGACATACATATGTGATATCGAATTGTAATAAGAGTACTACCCATCGTGCCAAACGACCTGTCAACGCTGGTCTGGTCATCAGGAACTTCAGCAGATCGATCTTTGATATGAGTGTTATCTTATATGACAACATGTAATGTCGAAGCTTCTGGGCGGTAAAGATCAGTGCAAGACAGTGCTTCTTGATCGGAGAGTACTTTGCCTCAGCTCTATCAATCTTTGACTGATATAGTACATCACATTTTCATTGCCCTCTTCATTGTGCTATGCAAGCAATGCTCTGAGGGATTCTTCTAATGCAGTTGTATACAAAATGAGAGGCTTTCTCGGGATTGGTGCTGCAAGAATTAGTAGATTCAACAAGTATCTTTTGATGCTATTGAATGCTTCTTGGCACTCATCATCCCACTTAAATGGTGCATTCTTCTTCATCAATTTAGCAAATGGTTGACACCTGCCTGACAGATTTGATATGAAGCACCAGATGAATGCCAAATGTCCCTACAAGGAACAAAGCTGACGAAGATTCTTCGGTGGTGGCATATTCAGTATCACTTTAATTTTATTAGGGTCGATCTCAATTCCTCTATGTCGTACCACATAGCCAAGGAACTTTTTAGACGAAACCCCAAATGAACATTTGAGAGGGTTCATCTTGAGATCGTACCGCCTAATTCTTTCGAAGACCATCTTCAGGTTACCAAAATGATCTCTTCGATATATGCTCTTGACGACAAGGTCATCCACGTAGCATTCTACTTTCTGATGAATCAACTCGTCGAAGATGCGTGTCATTGCCCTCTGATATGTAGCTCCAGCATTCTTCAATCCAAAGGGCATAACTGTGTAGCAATATATATCAATTGGCATCCTAAATGATGTGTGCTTCTCATCTTCAGAAGTCATCTTGATTTAATTGTATCCCAATGACCCATCCATAATGAGAACATATCATAGTTGGAAGTATTATCAATTAGTAGGTCTGATATTGGAAGCAAAAAATCATCTTTTGGGCATGCTTTGTTCAGATCTCAAAAATCAATACAGATACGAATTTGACCATTCTTCTTTCTCACTGGAATAATGTTGGCTATCCAATCTACATACTTTTCTTCTCGGATAAAGCGCCGATTAGCTTAGTTTTCGCAATCACCTGTTCTTCAATCTCAATCTCATTTACCTAGGAGCTTGCTTAACAGGTGTTGCATCTACCTTGATGGCTAATTTTTGAAATGTCACATCAGGGGATAAGCCTGGCATTTTAGAGTATGTCCAAGCAAAGCAGTCACTGAATTCACATAGCAGAGCTTTCATTTCCTTAATCTTTTCATCAGGCAGAAGAGCACTGACGAAAGTTGGGCGAGGATCATCCTCTGTTCCCAAGTTGATTTCCTTCAACTCATCCATGGTAGCTGATTGTCCACCCTCTTCAAGTTCTTTAGGTACTGGCTTGGCTTCTACCTCCTCATCATTGGTCAGGTAAACCTCATAAATATTATCTTCATTTTCAATTCCAGTGTCAATCTTTTCTTCTGTTACCGCATAACAGGTTTTTTTACGATGTTTATGTCGGATGTATCCAAGACCTTTAGATGTATGATTATCACACTTTTGCGAGGTCTGTGGACTTTTTAGACCCCCAGAGAGTATCAAAGAAGTGAGCTCGTCATTTGTCTGTTCCAATATCAACTCCCAATTTGTGCATCATCTTATGAATCCTTGGAGGATAATATTTTGACATTCTTGTGAGAACCATATCATCAGATTCATCAAATTATATGAGCCAATCAGAATCCTGGTGATAGCACTCCTTAGACTTGTAAAATGAAATTCCACATTCATTACTTCCAGGCAAAGGAGGCACATAAAAAGTCTTTAACTCTTCAACAATGTGGACTTCATGTGGAGTGATTTCTTTGAAGTGTTGAGAAGGAATCGACACAGTCACTAATGATTCTTCTAATATCAACAGGTTTACCTTCCTTCTTGAAGAGATACACTGAACTTCACTTTCATAGGTAGGTTCAGAATCATACTCAGAATCTGAGTATTCCATAATTTTCTTTCCTTTCACCAGAGACTTGTTTACTCAATTGGGTTCGACAAAAGGATCATCATCTTCTTCTTCTATGTCACTACCTAGATGAGGGACTAGCCTTTTCAACTTATGTGATGTGCTAGTTGCTTTAGGAAGAGTCAGCGTCGCCTTCTTTCTTCCTTTTTTCTTCTTCACATATTTATGTTATTTTATAATCTTTGAGGTAGAAGCTTTGGATTGTTGAGGCTCGGGCTCCATCAACAAATAGTATTTTGCATCTTCATAGATTTTAACTTCATTGACTGCAAATGATTGATGATTGCCAAAAAAATTATGTTCTTCTTCGCCTCTTATGTATTTCATGCATTGGTGCAAAGTAGATGGGACCATTCTGTACTCATGTAAGCAGGGGTGCCCCAATAAGGCCCTGAATGAGGTGTCAGCATCAATGACATAGAATTTAGCTTATGTGTGAAGTTCTCTGAATCTTAGCGGCAAGGTGAAAGACTCGAGCATCTTTTGCCCTTTTTCATTGAAGCCGTGGATCCTTAATTTGTCCCGTCCTAAATGCTGAACATCAAGGGACAATCCTCTCAATTTTTTCAAACTCATGAGATTAACGGATGAACCTGGATCAATTAGAATTTGATTAATTATGACACCATCGCTCTCCGCAGAGACATATAGCGGGTAATTATGTTCTGATGTCCCGAACATAAGATCTTCCTCAAAGAAGGTGATCATCGGAAGGTCTTGAGATTGTAATACCTCAGTCATACATCGCTCGATGAAGTACGCTTCATATTTCTTTGGATTCTTAAGAGCCTGAATTAAGGTTTCACGGAGATCCTGCGACATCAGGAGGGCTTCATACACACTCAATTATGCAGGGATCTTCCTCAAGTGTGACAGGATGTTGTAATCAATTCCTTTATCCATGTTAGACTTCTTCTTTGGATCTTTGGGAATGATATTTTTATTGACTTCTATGTTCTTGTTGTTGCCTTTACTTGGCATTCCTTTCTTCTGTGATGACGACAGCACCTTGCCACTTCTTAGTTGTACTGAGGCTGCTCTATTTGGCTCAGATTCTTCTGAAGAAGTCTCCTCTTTAGAACCACTATTTATGCCTGAGGATCGGATGGAGCCTTCAAAATTACTTTCCAGTTTTATGCCCTTCATCAATGATGATATTGAAGACTTTGATTCATCTTCCTCTGGAAAGCACAAGTCTTTTTCCGAGCTATCTTCTGTTTGCTTCACCATTAGACAAGGCTTAAATGCCACATCATTGGTGGTTTTTCTTTTTGGATTATCTCGAAGAAGTAGATTCTATCGAGGAGTATCCAAGGATGCTGAGATAACCCGACAGACTTCTCTAGAAAGAGATTTTTCGTCATTATCTCCTTCATCATTTATTTCAATGATTTGGAGTCCTAACATGAAATCAACAAGCTTAATTTGTCTTGCTGGTTGTTGATATTCTTCCAGATTATTAATAATCTTTTGGGTGGTAGATTTTTTATTTATCTTCTTTTATTTGGCTAGCCTTTTAGGAGTTTTTGGCGAACTCTAAATAGATTATTTATCAGGGCGAGGAACACCAAACACCCTGGACTGCTTCTAAAGAGTGGAGCCTTTTAATGTAGATTCTACCTTTGGTTCCAACACCGGTTCAAGTGGAGATTTCCATCGACATTCTAACACCATCTTGCTTTCTTTTCATAAAGTCTAATTTCTTTTGCTTTATCTTTTGCTTTAGATGGCAGGGAAGAGGACATAACCTTATTCTATGAATAAGACATTTCTGGATACCTTGAATTCTTTCATGAGCACTTTGACATAGCAATCTTCTATAGGCTAATTACTGAAATGAACTTTTTGTTGCTTATCTTACTTTTCTTTTAAATGAATATTTCTTGTTCATCTTCTCCTTAAGAGATGGATGCATTCATCATCCTCCAATGATTTACCAAGAAAGTGAGTTTGTCATTGCCTCTAAGAACTAATCTCGGTTGAGAATTGAAAGGTTGTTTAACTTTCTCTTCAAAATAGATAGGTTGTTTCCCCTTATCTACATTGTAAGTTGCCCTCCTTCCCCTATTTGAATCATATGAAGCAGTGTCAGATTCAGTCCCCCTTGATTCTAAGAACTTCCCTTTCTTTATTTTGTCTGAATGACTTAAAGTTTTAAAGAAATTCAACTTTTCAAATTTTGCCACCCGATCCAGCAGTTCTTAAAAGGTGGTGATGGAAACCATGCATAAATAGGGCTCCATTTTATCATCAATGTTGCCCATTAGCAGCTGAATTGCCTGTTCTTCTTCCAGCTATTGCTAACACTTCATACTCATGTTGGCCAGTGAGTTATGTACTTTATAACTGACTCATCCTTCTTTCTCTTCTTGAGGGTAAGGTCAGCTATTATAGTCTTTCTAACTGCACTAGCAAATCTTTTAATAAACATTGCCTCCAGCTCAGCGAATGTCTTAACTAAGTCATTTAGTAACTCTTCGTATCACTCAAAAATAGTTGAAGTTAAGCTGCTAACGAACTGGTAGAACAATAACGCATCATTACCCCCTGTATTACCACAGGTTGGTTTAAATTATGCTAGGTGCTGCTTGGGGTTACCGTTGCCATCAAATGAATGGAATTTCGACACTAAGTAGCCCTTAGGATACGACACCAGGCCATATTCTATAGGATATGGGCGACCTTTGTTCACTAGTTTCTCCACCTATTCTGCATACATGACAGCTTTAATCTTTTCACTTATAATAGTTTCAAGTTGTACAACAGTCACGAGCTGGGATGTGCTCAGTATTTGCTAGAGAATGAGTGGAGCAGCCAATTGATTGGCTTCTTTTCTACCATTATGACACTTTGTGCTCCAGAGGTTTATGGCCCTTGCTCAACTGGTGGATTGATGAATGCAGTGTTGATTGTTTGATGATTGATAGGAGGAACTGATGTCGGCACTATGACAATATTTTTTTGCATCATTTGCATCATGAGATTCATCTGCATCATCATCTGGTTCATCTTTGAATTCAGTTGAGAGATCTCCTCATCCTTTGCTTTCATCTACCTTCACATTTTCCTTTGCACCTGAGCAAGTGTAGTAGTGTCAACGAATATCATGTTATCTTCTTCTGGTTCCTCTTCTTGCTCATCACTTGAGGAGGAACTAAAAGGCTTTGCTCCCATTTGACCTGGTGCTGGTTCTTCGATGTGGATAGGAGGTGCGGCTCCAGGACGTCTGGTTTGTTACTGTTGTACACCAGATGATTCTCCAACATGTTGTACCATATACACCACCTCTACCCCCATGATGTCTTCTTCTTCTTTTTCCTCTTCTTCTTCTTGTAGCCTTATCTCTGATCGACGTCTCCATCTGATTTTAGGCTCAGAGTGTGGGATGAACACCTCGTCAATTGGAGGACTACGATCAAAATCAAGAGATGATCGTTTAGGTTGGTGATGGGATTCCCTGGAGGATTCTCCAATGTGTCGACCACCACGAGCCTCATTAATTATAATATTCTTTTTAGGAACTCATTCCTAATGGGCCCTGTCATTTGGGGATCTCTAGATATGCAAACCGGATGTCACGCCCTTTTGCCTCTCAGTGGCAGCTTCTTATTGAGGCTTCGGCCTCCACACTTATTTTTCCTTTTGTTGGAACCTTTCGACAGCGGATTCCTAAACGTGTGGTTCAGGTGTCACACCCCGATGTTCACTGCACAAGGCTTATTTGTAACGCTCCTGAGTTCTTACTACCTTTGATGGCAGCCTTTGCAGTGGAGCATTGTTGGCTTCTCTAATAATTGGTCTTTGATATTTCTTCTTCATAAAGCCTTGTTCTTTTACAACTTTCAGCACCTTGTGCACCATAGAGGATAGAGTCTCAAGATGCCTCTTTTGTGAGGTTGGTGCTTGGTACCGTTGCTCCCAGAATGACTGCTTAATATTGCTAGTAGAACTGTTCCTTTTCTCCCACTTGAGATTTTCAAATTTGTTGTGGATGAGAACACTTCCGGTTCCACAAATGTGTAACAGGGCGTGAGAGTCAGTTGGGCTCAAGAACTGATTCCTTCTTCTCCATTGTCCAGTTAGCTTTCCTCCATATGAGAAAGCTTCAAAGATCATGCCTTGAGCAAAGGGCAAGAGAAGAAATCGGATGCACCACCGAAATTGTTTGCCCATCATCCTCTTCATGGTCGGAGCTCAAGTCCCAACCTTTCAAATCTGAAGCTCTCTTCGAGAGGCCTCAATAGAAGCAGGAGCTTTAGTAGACTTGGCTTCAGCGGTTGATATAAATTGAGCATGATTGTCGTCTAACATAGTTTGATAAATGACGCTAAGAAATCTATGCTACCAAATTGCATAGTAGAGAACTTTCAATTAAGGCTAGTCGTTAGGTCTCTTAGTGTGTAGAGTATAATAGCAACATGTGGAGTTTTATAATTTAGATTTAAGAAATTCATTATATTTAACTTAAAGCAGATGGTTGGGAGAACGATGATGCGCCCGATCTAGATCTCATGATTCTGTCATCCGGTGGTCCCCGCCTACTTAGAGAGGAAATGACCCAACGACCGAAAGATCCTTATCAATAACACATGGGTTACGTCATCCAAGAAATCTTTGTAGACCTGGGGTGGTGTTTGTTTAAAAAGATAAGCTTAAGTCTACCTTAGCTAATAGAGGGCTTTTTGCCCAATCAAGTATACCTTATGGTTCACAAGTTAAAGGGCAGAGCCATTGGGGAGCATACGAGCTACAGTCGTGGCCGTAATATAATGGTGTCACTTAATGACAATCACCCGAGGACCAGAATCGCATCATCTGTGGAGCCTAACCAAACCATGCAAATGAGGGACATGGGTCACGCGCCGGGCATGAAATTATTTGAGAGTAAACATAGTTGTGTACTTGATTTGACTTTGGCTCCTATGTGAGCTAGAGTTTTCTTAATTTGTCATCTCCGACAAACTATTGTGATAGGTGGATTGAATGGAGTTTGCTTTAAGCTTTTAGATTGAATTTCATTTAGACATTTGTAGCTTAATGATATTTTAAATTCTGCATTTAGATTGATATTCAATCTAAGTTAATTTATTTTGAAATTGTAATCATATTTTGATGAAAGTATCCCTTCCAGTTAAAATTATTATTTAACATAGCCATCATTGGGGTGGTTTATTATTTAACTATTTCAGATCCTATCGACTCTATTAATTTAATAATAGAGGATCAAATCTGTTGTCATGTGACATAATTAGCTTCTTAGATATTTTGTTAGATTGAAGATATTATGATAACATCATTTGATTTTTAGATTTTATTAACCCGAACCCGGTCCTAAGACCCAACTGGGAAGCAACCCGTGCATCCTCAGACACTTGAATTTAAGCATTCAGCGTAGTGTCGAGCGTGTATTTAATTCAGCATTAATTTAAACTTAAGGGATTTGTATAATATTACTTATTTTAACTGAATTTTATTACAAGTAAAATCTTTTTTTTAGATAAAATTTTGACAGATTTCAAGAAGCCTCCTGCCATCCCCGCATGTGGGGCTAACGAGCTCGCCACCATGCCAAGAAAGACATGTATGGGTGGTGTAAACACCATGGCCGAATGCATCATCCCACCATGTCAAGAAAGATATATATAGGTCTCCAAAGTACCTATATGAGACACATATTTCCCTGTCACGCCAAGAAAGACGTATACAAGAACTTATATATTTGCAATGTCAAGTTAAAACATTAATTTTAACTTTATTATTGAATTTTCATTATGTAGTTTATTAATCATGTTAGTGTAAAAATTTGGCAACATTTGAAGATCTCAACATATCCCCAGATGGGCTACTTGGTATGCGCCCACCATGCCAAGAAAGGTGTATGGTGGTATAAACCACTACCATCGCGCTTCCCACCATGCCAAGAAAGACATGTATGGGGCTCTAAGTACCTCTTGAAACAGATTTTCTAGCCACGCCAAGAAAGGCGTGTACGGGTACTTATACACCTGCAAGTTAGTTCAAATAATAATTTTATATCATACCATAGTTTACTATCAAGCTATGCAAGTCCCGTCGGTGAAGTTTGGCGATTGACAAGATCTCATTATCGCCCCAGATTGATATTACTGTGTATGATGGGCCGCCCACCATGCCAAGAAAGGTGTATATGAGTGATATAAATCACGGCCTGAATACGTCTTCCCACCATGCCAAGAAAGGTATGTATGAGTCTTTAAGGTATCTACTGAAATAGATTTCTCTGCCACACCAAGAAAGGCGTGTACATGTACTTATACACAAACAATTAAGTATAAATTTTTCCGTCACACTAAGAAAGGCGTGTATGGGTACATATAGTAAACAAGCAAACGCAAGTTTTTTCGCCACGCCAAAAAAGGCGTGTACGAGTACTTATGGTCAAAATAGGATCTCAGGGCACGGTGAAGGCTGGCACGCTGGCCACTCTGGCATGCTCGGGTGGCGTGAACAATGTCGTTCGCCAACAGTGATTTCGCATGCTACGATTTTGGTTCGCTTCATGAAAACTCACGCAATCAGAAGACAGTGAACTGGTGAAATGGACTGGGAAGAGAGAGAGAGAGAGAGAGAGAGAGAGAGAGAGAGAGAGAGAGGGCTTATGGGAGAAAGGGAGAGAGTTGTCGGTTGTGGGAGAGGGAGGAGAAAATAAAAAAAAAGTTAGGTTTAGGGTTTTAAGAGAGGTATTTATAGGATTTATATTTTTTATTATTTTATTTTTGCTAATTTGGATTTTCGCGTCAACATCATCACATAGATAATATATATATATATATATATATATATATATATATATATATATATCGACAGTTACTCGATGTTCATACAAGCCCATTTCACGATCGAGGTTTGGTTCAAGTCGGCGTCAAATCGGGGTCAATTTCAGTTCAAATTTGTGCATCGTTGCTTTCGCTCGCTCGATATTCACGCAGACTCATCCCAATTGAGTGAGAACAATCTCATTTGATAGGTTTTGACGTTTCAACACTAACGGAGCAACCAATTTTGCTAACGGAGATTGTTTGGGCAACACCGCAGCTTTCCGACCTCGATATGTGTGTCAGTGCATCGGAGACCCTCCTTAATCGATCGATTGTCGAATTATGCAAGATGTATATTCTGATCAATTTCAACATTCTAAATGTGACGGCGGAGTCCGTTTGTTGTTCAGAGATCATTTCGACTGATTTTCAATGTTGTTGAGTGCATTTTAGCTCTGATTTGCGTGCTGAAGCTCGTCGAATTAATCTTGTGAGCTCGACTTGACTTATGGCGCGTGCATGGAGGTCAACACATAAATGTTTCTGACATCATATAACATATAGAATGAAGTTTATAAATGATGCAAGGATATGTTTTCATGGCTCACCACTACGCATAGAAAATTTGAAATAAAACAGCTCTTGCATATCCTATTATTATTATTATTATTATTATTATTATTGTTGTTGTTGTTATTATTATTATTATTATTATTATTATTGTATTGTTGTTGTTGTTATTATCCTTGGAGATTTAAATTGTATATAAAAACTTTTACGTTTCGGTTACGTATTGCTAAATAAGATTTTCTATTACGTGTGTGGGGTGGCCAGAGTAGAATCTGAGAAAAATAACAAATATATGTTTTCATGTGAGAACAAAAGAACTTAATGAATAATACAGTAAAAAAATTATTTGAAATTTTGTCATGATTGATATGACACTTAAAATACTATTAGTCGAAGCACGAATCTTGATGTTAAAAGCAAGCTGATCCGAAGTTGAAACTGGTCGAGATCAAGCTCTTAAAATATCCTTGAAACTTTGGGATATCCTTAAATCCCTAAATAGCTCTCAAATATGTGTTATAGTCAAATCGGCGTCTCGATGGTTCAACAAGCCAAAGATCTTATAATTGACTTCATTTGAGCATTCAAATGCACAAAATACATCATATGATCAAGGGGATCATTTTGAGCCGTCGATGAAGTGGAGTAGCGGGTTTTGTATATTCTGAGACGCCACTCCCAATCTATAAATATCATTCCTCATATGAGAGGAGTGAAGGAGAAGAAGAGCAAGCAGAGAGGAGAGAGCTCTAAAGATCCTCCAAGCCTGTCGTGCACTTTCGGCGTCAACCACCGCCATCAGCCGCCACCGCTAATCCTCGCCGTCGTCGACCATTGTTGCCGGTCATAACATCGTCGTCAACATCATCGTCAACTTCGTCGTCAACGTCGCATTTTTCGCTTTGTCAACTTTTGCATTACTTGTCTTGCGTATCTCTTTACTTCCCATCCGTGTCGGAAGATCTTGTACTCGAAGCATACATAGTGGAAGATTTTATTGGGGGCCGTGGTTTTTCTTTTGAGGTTTTCACGTAAATTCGGAGTTTTATTATTATTTCTTTAAATACCGCGTGTGTCTTTGGACTCAAAGAAGCTAAAGCGTAAACTTTTATTCTACCGCAACTGATTTTCTAGCACGCAACAATGATAATCATAGACATCTAATTATTTATTGATTCCAATACTTAGATGTCAAATTATTTAGCTTAAATCTCATTTAAATATATTAATCCAATTGAATCATATATATGATAAATTTGTAAATTTAATGCAATTTCTAATAACTATTTTCGTTGAATCAGTGATAATTTCTTCAACTATGTACGTTGTTGTTGTTGTGTATAAGGCATTTATTATAGGAAAATCAAGAGTTACATGATTAAATAAAGCCATCTTCTTCTTCTTTTTCTAAGTGGCATTCTATTTTGAAGTAAAATGAATATAATGTATTCTAAATATAAGAATTTTAAAATTATTAATATTTGGTTTGAAATAAAAGAAATTTAAGATAGAATTTCAATGAATTTTAAACTCATTTTATACATCATTTGTGGTATAATCTAAATTCCCAACATTCATTGCCATCAACACTAGAGTTTACATTGAATTCATTTTACTTCAAAAGAAATATAAAAAGGCAATCCCCTATCTTTATTTTATAAATAATTAAAATTAGTATAAAATATTTTAAATATATTGATTCCTTTTACTGTATTTTTTTTAACAAATCAAACAGCCCCTAAATGCTTTAGCTTATTTTTACTCAACAATTCTATTTATATTATCAATTAATTACACTTAAAATAATTACTTGAATTTATAAAACAATGAGAATTTATATAAATGCTACATATCTCATATATTTACATACATAACACCTAAGCTTCGATATTCATATACATAGCACTTAAATATTTAACATCATATCAATTATACAATTATTATTATCTTTTTAAAATGAATACAAATATTTATGCATAGGTAAATATTATAAATGTAAATATTCAACTTTATGTGTTAGATATAAAATTACATTAGAATTATGTGGAATGCACGTAAATCTTCTAAAAAAAGTGATAGTTATTATATTCAATTTTTAATAAAATTATTAGGTGTCAAAAAACTTATAGTGATAGTAAAATTTCACGTCTTAGTTTTATATGAAAATTCAGCATACACATAAATAATTAAAAATAAAATAAGAAACTTTAAGATTTTTATGTAGAAATACCTCAGAAAGAGGGGAAAACCCACGGGACCTAGCCTAGTACAAATGCTCCACTATATGCGTTTGAATTACAAAAATTCAACTTTCCCGATAATGGGGTTACAAGGTTGTATTTGGGAAATCAGGAAAGTGGGAGTTCCCAGATCAAGTTACAACATCTATGCTATGGTGGTTGGGCTGTAACAACTATCAGCAGCTATCGGCGACGACAATAGGTGGAGATTGATAATAGTAGTGATGATGACGAACTTCGAACCTCTAGTATTCTCTCAACTTTCTTTCAAGTTCACTCCTAACTTCCTCCTCCTTCATGATAAGAATGAGGTCATATTTATAGAATTCTGAGATGGATATTTTACTCATTGTAGCCAAAATCTCAAAACACTCTATCGGACGGTTCATATCAATTCATTTGACCGCAAATAATTTTTTTGTTATTTAACCATTCAAATGATCTTCGATTTGAGTGATCTTAGGCTCGTTGGATTCGTCTTGTCGAGCCGCTCGATTCAACTATAAGCACGTCAAATTTGAAAGTTATTTACCCATTCAATCAGTATCTCGAAGTTTTCATGTATAGCCTTTCGGCTTGATTCGAGCTTAATTGGACTCTACTTGAACCGATTTTAGTGTCGTTGAACTTGTCTCTGTGGGCTCCGAAAAATTTACAATTTTATTGATATTGAATTGAAGAGTTTGATTGAAAGTGTCGATGTAATTTTGAAGGCAAATGAGATAGATAAGACAAGATTTCATGCTCATTTTTGGTGACTTTAGATCGGTTCCAAGTTTCTATAAAGCAAGCCTATAGTTAATTACCCTCTCGATAAGTGAGAACATTCAATTAAAATTTGTCATTAGATCGAATCGTGGCAGTAACATATGGAGTTATAGAATTTAAGATATAAAATTCATCATTTTAGCTTAAAGGGATGGTTGGGGAATGATGGCGTGCGATCTAGATGATGGTTAGTCATCCGGTCAGCGGTCCAGTCTACTTAGAGGAGGTAGTATTCGACGTAAGGATTCTCATTAGCACATGTTACATTGTCAGAAATCCTTGTAGACTGGGGTGGTGTTTGTCAAAGAGGCGTCTTAAGTCTACCCAAAGACAAATTTATTGCCTATCAAGTATACTCTATGATTCACAACTCAAGGCGAGCCATTAGCATATGATCTGATTGATGTAATATAATAGAGCGGGGCCAAACCACGATCGGAGGACTACAGTCATATCCGCTGTGGAGCTTGAAAGCCACGCAGTCAGAGGACACGAGCCACATCCTTACTGGCGTGAGATTGATTGAGAGTGAACATAATAGGACACTTGATTTGACATTGGCTCTTTTGTGAGCTAGAATTTTCTTAATTTGTCACCCTCAACAAACGGTTGGGGAAGGTGGATGGATTGAGTTTGATTTAAGTTTTTAATGATAGAATTTCATTTAAGCAGTTTTAGATTGATATTTGATTTGAGTCAAAATTTTTATTAATTTGAATATCTTTAAGAGCTTTAGATCCCCAGACTCTGTTTAATAGAAGATATATTGTCCTTCGGCAGAATGTTTCAGATATTTCGATTTGATACTCTTATTATAGGTTTTAGATTTTGTTGACCCAATCTAGCTAAATCGGGAAATAACTTGTAGATATCCAAACTTGAATTTAAACATGCAGCGTAGTGTCGAGGCCCATGTGGATGTACTTGTAATTTTTGGTAATTTTGTATTTGAATTATGATATTGATTTTGTAGTTTCATTTTTTTATTAAATTTGCACTTGTCTTTTGAATATTTAAAATTTACACTTGAAATCTACATGTTAATACGTCAGTATTTATAGTTTTAGATAATTTCACTAATTAGTGATTTCGTTGAAAATTCATAATTAGAATGAAATTTCTCAATTTTTGATTAAAGGAAGCCCTATGATTTTTTGTAGATTTGGATTTAGTATCACATTTTGTCTGTTTGTACAAAGAGTTGCAGATTCGGTGGCGAAGAAGATATTTTGATTTAGATTACAGTTTAAAACATCACTTGCGCTTAGTTTACTTGTTGAGCTTTTTGTAATTCTCCCAACTTGATTATGTTCAATTTACATCACTTTTGATAGGTTATGTTGATTTCAGTGTTTGTTGTTTTAGCCTTACTCATGCTTATTAGTTAGCATAGTAGTCACCTCCATATTCGTATAAGAGTTATTAAACCTAATTTGGATTCATCCTTAGACTTGAAGTTTATTGCTAGTTTGCTATGAGTTTGGTATTAGTCTTCCCAAATTCCAATTAAAGCTTGTTTAATTTTGAGAAATTTACAAAAAAAGAGAACTCACTTTGTCGCTTTAATTTAAGCCATAGAGAATCATAATTAGAATTTGTGAGTTTAATATTAGCCTAAAGTTTTACTTTTTAAATAAATGTTCTATTCCAAAATTTTCTTTAAAGTCCCCCCTTTTCTTGTTTGGCTTTTAGTTTAAAATTAGTAAGTTTCTACTTAGCGTTCTTGAGTCATTCATCACTCTCCTCTTTCTAAGTTAAAGATTTGATGCAATTTGGCTGACCTCAGCATCATCAGTGTGGACTTCATAGGGTATTTTGGCTTTTCTCATGCAGAGCATAGGCGATTTGCCACGACAATGATTCATCTCGTGTGCCTCTTGAGCATAAGGCCTTAAACTGAAAGACATCTGATGTAATATATATTCATCTTCCCTTTCTCTTTTTTTAGTCTAAATTAGAATAAATTTTGGCGGCATTTCATCTAGGCGGCTCAGTGTTGAACTGCGATGCCCTCTTGAGCATCTGAGCTGTCTTGCGACACACATCCTATTTTCATCTCGTTCGCTCTTGAAATAGCGAGGTCTTAAACCTGAAATAAACACAAATGTATATATTCACATTCATAGATCACATATGTTCGGCGCATTTTTTGGAGTGCAAACTTCGAGCGAGGTTAGGTATCTGATTGAGAATGTAAAGATAGTCGGCTAAAGCGAAGAAGAATTACCTCTTGATGTTCTTCCGATTCTTCTGAAGCGAAGGTGGGAAAAGCGAGAATCGACCGAAATCGAAAAAGAATTGCTCGGCGATGTTCTTCCTTGCGAAACAAAATGGGACGGAGAGAATCTGACGAAAATCGAAAAAGATTCTTGGCGATGTTCTCCGGTTTTGAAGTGAAAGTGGAAGGTTCTGAGGAGTCGACGAAATCGAAAAAGAATTCGCCTCTTGATGATCTTCTCTTGATTCTGTCAGCCAACAAATGGAAAAAGGTTGCGGTTGTTTGTAGAATTTGGCTGGCTTGGAGAGCGGGCTGGTGGGCAGTAAGAAGGCGGGCTAGTGGGCTGTAGGAAGGCGGGCTGGTGGGCCGTAGGAAGGCAGGCTAGTGGGCTGGATGAAGGAAACAGGCAGTAGGAATTAGGCTTGGCTTGATGGAGAAAGTGGGCTGCTTGGGTTTGCGGTTGCGGCATGGAACAGAGGCTGGACGGCAGCAGAAAGCAGCCGCGGCGGAAGCCAGAGCAGGCAGCAGCTTGGAGCTTGTGGAAGGCGCGCGTGCAGCCAGATACACGGATGCGCTCGAACGCGGGGAAAGCGCCGACAGGAAAGGATCTGATGGAGGCAGCGGCAGGCAGTGGCAGGATCCGCGGCAGTCGCAGAGTCGGTGAGTCACGTGGGTGTGGCGGGTCGTGCGAGTGCGGCGGGCCCATGGAGTGGGATAGCGTCGGCGGGCTGGCAGGTCATGCGCCGGAAGAGAATTTGGCCGGCGGGAAAGGCGCGGGCTGCGGGATGGCGTCGGCGGTGGAATTGCGCATGGGCCGAGGAGTTTGCGCCAGCGGGATTGGCCTGAACAGGGGAAATTGAGAGAGGAGAGGAGAAATTTTTTTACCTTTTCGTAGAGGCCTTTTCTTGGACGTGAGAGGGAAATGCATGAGATAGAAATGTGGGTGAGAATGAGGGATTTTGGAACCGCCCCCTTTTTTTTTGCAATTTTGTTTTTTAAAAAACTGAAAATAGGGGGAAATGGTTGAGCATGGGGGATAATTTAGGAATTTTTTAATTAATTTTAAATTTATTAAACGATTTTAATGGATTTATAAACATATATATATATATATATCAATTAGGTAATTTGTTGTTATCTGATGGCGGTCCTTTGATCGGATTTGGTTGTTCGGCGTAAATTCAAATTAAATGAAATCGCTGCTTTTGACTACTTCGTTTTTCACTTGTCCGTTGGTGTGAAGTCTTGATAGATTTGCGTTTGAAGCTTTATTTCATGAGCGGAGATCATTTGATTCGTCGGCCTCACCCGATATGCATGCGCGTTAATGACTTCGATCTTTGGTTATTGATCATCAAGTTACGTGATATTTATATTCTGCCCAATTTCGATGTTCTGAACGCGATGGCCAAGTCCTTTCATCGATCGAAGGTCATTTGAGTTGATTTTGGTGACGTCCTGTGCATTTCAACCTCGATTTGTCCATTGTCACTTCAAATCATTCGATATTCGATTCGAGATTGAGCGTCTGATCATTTGATAGATTTTAACATTTTGAAGCTGACGGTGTGATCAATTTCATGAGAGGTCGTTGGACATCGCGACTTCGACTCGATATGCGTACGACACTTGATAGCTTCGGCTTAATCGATTGATCGTTAGATTTTGGAATATTACATTTTGATCAATTTTAAGCGATGGCAAGTCCATTCGTCGATGGTCATTTGACCATTTTGACGTCAGTGCATTTTGAGCCTAATTTGCCTTGTCACCAATTCGAATTTGACTTGTGGCTTGTCTTGATTTATGACACATATATGGAGGTTAACAAATGCCAACAAATGTGATTGCGAAATCGCATTTGTTGTGTTGACCATTTGGGCTTTCCACAGAGCTTGGATCATTTTAGCTTTGATTGTAACAGTATACGAAGCTTTGATAGGATTTGTCATTAGTATGCAGCCTTATTCAGGACATGTTAAATGATGGGCTTGACCGATTTGTCAGAATCGACCTGTCGGATTGATAAGAGTTCTTACACCATCTACTATCTACTTCAATGGCTTTGCTGAAAATCTCTTTCTTTTATATCCTTGCAGATTTGAACCTCCTCCAACCCTAGCTTCATGCTTGGTTGGGTTTGATGGAGGAATTAGTCTGCTTATTTTGATGAAGGACTCCGCTAGAGAATCGGTTTATCCGTGCTTGATCGGATTTGAAATTCCTTCTGTCCTAACTTTAAGCTCGACGAACTTGATGAAGGAATGACCTGATTTGTCCATATTGACTTGTCAGGAAGTGTATGTATGCCATGAATCACCTTCTTGTTTTTGAGATTCATTGAAGGTACATCTGATGACCTTCCAACTTACAGTCAATGTTGAGTTATTAGTCTAGCAACGTGTGCTTTAACAAACTGAATAACCACAAAATTCCTTTAGTTCGACCATCGGCTTTGTATGAACTATAGAATTGCTTCTTCGATCCTGTGCTTTTTACTTTGATGAACTTGATGAGGAGATAGGCTTTGATATGTGCTTTGAGCTTAATCAGATCATTTGAGAATAGATTGAAATATCACCTTGCAGGTAATATGAAGATTGATTTGAGGCAGCCCTGAATTGAGCATTTCCTCATATTGCCTTGATCTATCGATCAAATAGAGAAATATCTTAGATCCTGCTTGCTTGTAATCACTAAGTTAGATCTAGTTTGAGATTGAATAGTTATCATCATTGGACTGACGAGCAAGGGTTCTTTCACTACGGCCTTTTCTTGCGACTTGTTGAGTGAGGAGAGCGTCAGCAACTCAGCCGTATTTGGGCTTGTTGAGTTCGACCCTTAGAACCTACTCGAGTCTTCGACTTGAGCTGTAGTGGATTAGTGGTTTTGTCATCAGATTGATGAATATGGGCTCTTTCACTGCGGTCTTTTATTGCGGTTTGTTGAGTGAGGAGAGCGTCAACAACTCAGCCATTTGTGGACTTGTTGAGTCTGACCTTTAGAACACATCTGTGTCCTAGACTTCGGGATGTAGAGATTGATGTTTCTCCAACTCAGTTGATTGAAACTTCTGAAATCAAGGAGTTCTTCTTACTTGATATCTAGAATTTGGCAAATCTGGGAGATAAATTTCTTGACATTTAGGGTTGTCCTTTCATGCATAGAAATAGATTCTTTTTATTTCGCAGAACATAACAATGATAATTATAGATATATTCGGAATTTGGCAGCTCGATGTCAACCTGAATCAGAATATATTTGAGGATCTCGTCTTATGAAACGATGTCAACTCAGATAAACTTAATATAAACTAAAAAAAATGGCCCCTGTCTTGCAGGGGAAATTCTAGAATACATTTAGGAGAATTTTCAAGATGAAAATATACAAATACATCCATATTTGAATTGATGTACTCTAAAGGAGATTTTAACATACAACATTGATTTCATCTGTATATAAAAATCTAAAATGCCCCCTGTGTAATAGAGAATTTTCACGAAAAAGTTCTTCATCTGGAGTATGTTTATTTAGGGATCTCGACATGAAGCACGATGTCAACCTAAATAGATATACTAAAAAAAATGCCTCCTGTCTTGCAGGGGGGTTTCTATTATACCTCAAGAATGTGGTCGTCAAGTATAGTACTTTTTCAAGTATCAACCATTAATTGGCGGCATTGGTCTTTCACCCTTTAAGTCGATGAGTTGGTATGCCCCTCCTTAGTATAATTTTTCAATGACAAAATGGCCTTCCCAGTTAGGCTCAAATTTGCCACCAAATTTTTGATTGGGGATAATTGGTCTTCTCAGCACCAGGACCATTTCTCCTTTTTAAAATGTTCAAGGCCGCATCGTATGATCAAAAGCCGTGGACCTCTTTGCTCGATAAACTTCCAGATTTTGATGAGCTTGTAATCTAACTTCATCAAGCGCGTCGAGTTCCTCCATTCTCAGACGAGCATTTTGATCTCCAGTTAGATTATATTGGATGGCTACTCGAAGTAAAGGCAACTCAACTTCAAGCTGAAGAACTGCTTCAGTTCCAAATACCAATGAATAAGGAGTGGCTTTAATCGGTGTCTTGTAGGTAGTTTGATACGCCGATAGAATCTCTACTAGCTTGGTATGTCATTCTCTTTTATTTTTAGTAAGAATCTTCTTAAGCAGCTTGACTAATGTCTTGTTGAAGGCCTCCACCAAATCATTTGCTCTTGGATTATATATTGAAGATTATTGCCAATCAATTTTATGTCGATTGACGAATCTATAAATATTTGCACTTTTGAAAGTTGTGCCATTGTCAGAAATTATTCGGCATGGCACTCCAAATCTATAAACCACATTATGCGTGAAGAAGTTGATCACACGATTGACAGTAACTTCTTTAAATGGGGTAGCTTCAGCACACTTAAAGAAATAGTCAGTCGCTGCTAGGATGAAGCAATGTCCAGCCGACGACGGTGGATCAATTGATCCAATTACATCTGTGCCCCAACATTCGAATGATCAATATGCTATTGTTGGATGTAATAGATTTGGAGGTTGATGAATGAGATTCCCATGTACTTGGCACTAATGACACTTCTTAGCATGATTAATATAGTCTCTCACCATAAATGACCAATAATAACTCATTCTTTTGATCTTTACTGTCATCTTGGGACCTGACTGATGTGCACCACAAAGTCCTTCATGAACTTCAACCATCACTTTACTAGCTTCATCTACACCTAGGCATCGTAGCCACATTTGTTCAAAGGATCTACGATATAAAGTATTGTTGACGAAAGCATAGCGTAGCATTCTCTTTTCGATTTGAGCTGCCAGTGATTTGTTACTTGATAATTTGCTTTCTTTAAAGTAGTCGATGAAGGCTTTCCTCCAATCACGTGACTCTTCTACAATAAACACTTCACACTGCTTTTCTGAGGCAATGTCATTCTTAGCTCTTCTTGGTACAATTTTTTTGTTGATTTTGGGGAGTATGAGGAGCAACAGGTATCTGCTATGTCGGGTGCAACCCCTACCATTGATACTTTATTGGCTCTAGAACTCATCAAGTAAATATTCCGATCATGACATAATCATCATTCATACTTGTCAGTTTCTTAGCTAATTTTGCTAAGTAGTTGGCTTTGCTATTCTCGGATCGAGAGACTCGAGTTAGTGTGATATTTGATATATGTTTCATAAGCTCAAGAACTCGCTTGTGATAGAAAGCTAACTCAAGATTGTTGATTCTATAGATGCCAAGTACTTGATTTATAATAAACTGAGAATCATCAAAAATATGTAAGTTTTGAATGTCTATGAAAATAACTTCTTCCACCACTAATGCTTTATATTGACCTTCATTATTAGTTCTTGGCTCGGTCAATCCATATGATCGTCTCATTATCCATCCTTCTGGTGTTATGAAGAGATGTCAGTTCTTGCTCTTATTCTTGAAAAATTTAGTTGTTGGACTTGTTTGATCGATGAGGCTCCATCAAAGTACATTTCTCAAATTTATGATTTTTCTCTTTCATGAATGAGCATAATTTGCTCATCGAGAAAATCATCATTGAGAGAAGAGTCCGCAGGGATGGGATATGTAGCTAGAAAATATGCTAAGACTTATCCTTTCACTGCTTTCTGCGAACTGTATGTGATATCAAATTGTAAAAGCAATACTGCCCATCTTGCCAAGCGACTGTCAACGCTGGTCTTGTCATCAAGTACTTCAGCGGATCGATCCTCGAGATGAAGGTAATCTTGTGAGATAATATATAGTGATGGAGCTTTTGGGTAAAAAGATGTCAAGCAGTCTTCTGGAGTATCTCATTTACTCCATTAATCTTGATATAATAAAGAGCATTCTCTTTATTTTTCATTATGTTGTCTAATAATGCTCAAGGACTCTTCTAACTGTATATATGAGGGACTTCCAGGAATAAATGCAAGGATTGGTGGATTTAACAAGTAACTTTTAATGCTATTGAAGGCTTCTTGGCACTCTTTGTTCCACTTGAATGGAGTGTCCTTCTTCATTAACCTTGTAAATGGTTGACAGCATCCTGATAAGTTTGATATAAATCGACAGATGAATGCGAGATGTCCTTGTAAAGAACGGAGCTGACGCAAACTCTTCGATGGAGGCATCTCCACGATTGCCTTGATTTTAGCAGGATCAATTTCAATACCTGATGTACAATATGTGAGAATTCTCGAGGATACCCGAATGCACATTTTAGAGGATTCATCTTGAGATCATATTTTTTATTCTCTCAATACAATTCTCAAGTCTTGAAGTGGTTTTCACGGTTTAGGCTCTTCACTACCAAATCGTCGACATAACATTCCACCTTTTGATGAATCAACTCATCAAAAATATGTGTCATAGCTCTTTGGTATGTAGTTCCAGCATTTTTCAGGTCAAAGGGCATGTCCGTGTAGTAATATATGTCAATAAGAGTTCTGAACGATGTATGTTTTTCATATTCATGTGCCATTTTGATTTGGTTATATCCAGATGATCCATCCATAAATGAGAACATGTCATAGTTGGAAGTATTGTCCACTAGTAGTTTTGATATTGGAAGCGAAAAGTCATCTTTTGGGCATGCCTTATTTAGGTCCCGGAAGTCAATGCAGAGACAAATTTGACCTTTCTTCTTTCTAACTGGAACAATGTTAGCTATCCAATCTGCATACTTCTCCTCTCGGATGAAGCCTACTTCGATTAGCTTTTTAGTTGCTGCAATTACCTGTTCTTCAATCTCCAATATCATTTGTCTAGAAGCTTGTTTAACAAGCGTTGCATCTGGTTTAATAGCTAGTTTGTGAACTGCTACATCAGAGGATAAGCCTGATATTTTAGAATATGTACAGGCAAAATAATATCTGAATTCACAGAGTAGCATTTTTAGCTCTACAACTTTCTCATCAGGCAGAAGGGCACTGACGAAAGTTGGACGAGGATCATCCTCAGCTCCTAGGTTGACTTCTTTAAGCTCATCCATAATAGCTATTTGTCCACCATCTTCAAGTTCTTCAGGTGCGGGCTTGGCTTCCACTTCTTCACCATTTTTAAGAAGAATTTCATGAGAATCATCTTCTTCATCACTAAGACTTTCGATATCAACTTCTATTATATTATAATAGGCTCTATCTTAATGAGATTTGCGGATGAACCCCAGACCTTTAGTGATAAACTTATCACTTCTTCGTGATGCTTGAGGACTTCTTTGGCTCACATCTTGTTAAAGATTTGAGTCTTATGTTTAGTAGTTCTAGTATGAATTTCAAGCTTATGCATCTCAAGCTTATGCATCATTTGTAACTTATGTGGATAGTATATTGGTATTCTTGTTGGCACTACCTCATCAGAACTTTCATGTTGAGTAGATTGTTCAAAATCTTGAGGCTGAGACTCTTTAGATTTGTAAAATAGAGTTCATGTTCTGCCACTCTCACTCAACGGCGGCACCTAGAATATTATCAATTCTTCAATATTATGAACCTCTAGTGGAGTGATTTCTTTGAAGCACTATTAAGGGATGACTATAATTTTGAGTGAGTCATCTGACTTTGCCAAGTGAGCTATCCTCCTTGATGCAGCCATCTAAACTCTATTTTCATAAATAGATTCAAAATCATAGTATGAATTAAAATCACTTATTTCATACTATGCTTTTCTTGAAAGCTTATAAGTTCCCTTAGGTTGGACAGACATATCTTCTTCTCCTTCCGTGTCACTTCCCAAATGAGGAACTGATTTTCCTGGTTTAGGTGCAGAATCAAGTGCTTTAGGGAGAATCGACATTGTCTTCCTTCCTCCCACTTTACTTCTGCTCTTTCACTTTGTGAAATTACTTTTTAGTTCCTGAAGTGGATGCTACCGCTTCAAGAGGCTCTGTTGGCTTAGGCTCTTTGAGGATGAAGTACTTTGCATCTTCATAGATCTTTGCTTCATTGACGGAGAATGGTTGTAGGTTACCAGAAATTCTGAATTCTTCTCCATATTTCAGATACTTCATACATTGATGCATAGTTGATGGGACCATGCCATACTCATATAGTCACGGCAGGCCCAAGAGATCTCTAAATGATGTATCGGCATCGATTATATGAAACTTGACTTCTGTATATAAATCCTTGAACTTGAGCGAGAGAATAAAAGAACCCAGAGTTTTCTGCCCCTTTTCATTGAATCCATGAACCATCAACTTATCTCTCCCAAGATGGTGGATATCCAATGATAATCCTCTTAACACATTTAGACTCATAAGATTGATAGAAGAATGATCAATCAATATTATGATCGAGATATCACTCTGCATAATATAAAGAGGCGGTTGTAATCTGTTGTCCCCAACATAAGGTCTTCCTCAGAAAATGTGATTACTGGGAGATCTTGAGTTTGTAATGCTTGGTCATGCATTTGCAAAGTAAGCTTCATAACTCTGGATCTTTGAGAGCTGTATCAAAGTTTCTCGGAGATCTTTTGACATCAAGAGAGCCTTCACACTTAGTTGTGCAAGGATCTTTCTCAAGTGTGATAGAATATTATAATCTATCTTCTTGCTCAATTTAGGATTTATTCTAGAATTTCTAGGAATGATATCTTCGTTGACTTCAATTTATTTTTCTTTGTCTTTATTTGTATTTCCCTTCTTTGATGAAGGTGGTAAGACTTTATCACTTCTCAACTGAACTTCAATCACCTTATCTTGCTCAGATTCTTCTGAAGAGATAGTTTCTTCAAGTTTCCTTCTTATTCTGGAAGATTGGCCAAAAGGGCTTGACTCATTTTTCAACGTCATACGTTTCATACGTGATGATATCGATGAGTCTGACTCTTCTCTATCGGGAAAACACAGATCATCATCTAAACTGTTATTGTCTTGTTGAGTCATTAAACAAAATTCAGACATTATCTCCTCAGGCTCTTCTTGCTTTCCTGATAAAAATTTTGACGGGTTGGTCGAGTTTGTCTAACTACCCTTGTTATTTTGGAGTAACTGATGTTGAAGAATATCTGACATCACGCAGATGATTCGGCATGTCTCTACTGGACAAGATTCACCATTATCTTCTTCATAATTGTTGCAAGTTTAGGCATGAAGTCGCAAGCTAAATGGTTCTTCTTGCATTTGGCGATACTCTAGATTGTTAATGATCTTTTGAGTTGTAGTTCTCTTCTTGATCTTCTTTTTCTTAGCCAAGTTCTTTGATTTATGAGATATACATATAGTTGACTGCTTCTCATGCTGTGACAAAGTAGCCTTATCAGAATGTCATTGAGAAGCCCAATACTTAGTTTAGGCATCTCTCTTAAGTACAATATAGGTTCAAGTGGTGATTTCCACTTAACAGTAGGGACGTCTTTTAGCTGCTTCAGCATTTTCACATTTTCTTTTGGAGACTACTGTTTGTCATTCTTCAGTCTGAGCTGATTTCTCCTTTTGTTTGTCTTTGCTGGATGATACGGAAGAGGACGTAATCATCCTTGTAGACTCTCTTTTTAGGTTGACTAGAATACTGTTGGATAGTGTAAATTCACCTCGTCGATACTTCCTTTCTAGCGAATCTTTGAAGATATAACAATCTTCGATAGGATGACTAATCATCCGATGATAGGGACAGTAGTTTAGATTATTGACTTGATCAACTTCTTCAGGCCTTTTAATTTTTGGTAACTGTAGACCGACTTTGACTGTTTGCTGAAACAATTTAGCCACACTGTCCCTTCTAAAAGAATATTCTTTGTTCATCTTTTTTTTTAGAGATGGCCGCATTCGCTCATCATCTCTTGTTGTCTGTGTTGAATGCTCCCCACCACTTGAAAAAATTTGAGGTTTGTCATTACCTCCTAATACCAATTTTGGCTATGGATTAGAATAAATAGGCTTTTTACCCTTATCATCATTATACACTAGCTGCTTTCCTTTGTCCACATTGTACATCACCCGCTTTTCACCATTTGAGCTATAGGAAGCGGCATGAGTTTCATTTCTTCTTGAGTCTGAAGGTTTGTTTCTCTTTGCTTTATCTGCATAGACTTCAGAGTTAGGGCGATCAACTTTTCGAATTTAACCACCCTATCGAGCAAGTCCTGGAATGTTTCCATCGACGCCATGTATAGAAATTGTGCCATTTTATCGTTCATATTGCCCATTAGCAATTCGATCACATGTTCTTCTTCCAACTATTTCTCGCACTTCATACTTAGGTTGTGCCAATGACATATAAATTTTGTCGCTGACTCGTCTTTCCTTCTTTTCAACAAGACAAGGTCAGCAGTTGTGATTTTCTCGGTTGCACAAGCGAACCTCTTTACAAATATAGTCTCTAATTCAGCAAAAGTTTTAACCGAATCATTTGGCAATTCTGCATACCATTCAAAAACGGTTGAGGTCAGGCTACTAACGAATTGGCGAAAAAGCAGCACATCATTCCCTCCGGTGTTACCACAAGTAACTTTAAATTGGGGCTATATGTTACTTTTCATTGATTATTGTTTCTAAGCGAGTAGTTCGGTGTCTTGGCAGATTTTGAATCTCGGCTAGAGGTTGTGGGTTAACCGTTCCTTATGCATGTATATCTTGAGCTTGAGGTATCATAGTAGCTAATGGTATAGATGTTATATTATTAGCTCATTGGATAGACAAAAAAGGTCTTTGCACTTGATGTGATATTCTTCTGCAACATCATCATGATGTTTATTTGTACCATCATATCATTCATTTTGGTACCCAGCTGTGCAATCCCCCTATCTTTGATCTCCATTTGACGCTGCATTTCTCTTTGTTCTCTAGCTAGCGTCATAGCGTCAATCAGTACAGGCTCTTCCTCTTCTTCTATTTGTTATTGTTGTTCTGCTCCTTGCTCATTTTCAGGAGAAGAACTTGACTATCTTTCTCTTTGTGTATTTGTAGAGACAACTGTTGTTGAGGCTGTACGACGACACTGATTATAAAAGCGTGTATCAAGATTATCATTTATTGGTTCAACCATATAGACAGCTTCGACACCCATGATCTCTTTCTCATTCTGGTCTTCTTCTTCTTCATCTTGACAAATCAAGATCCATCCTCTATTTGCTTACGTGAAGACTATTCTTCATAAGCGTCAAATTCGGGTTGATTCCTTGCGTTCTTCTTGATTGTTGGTAGGAGTTCATCTATATCTCTGACCATATAGACAACTTCCACTTTCATAGAATCTTCTTCATTATTTTCTCCTTGCACACGAATTTCTGATCGATATTTCTAGTGGATCTCTAGTTCAATGTGTGGAACAACCACTTCTTCTATTAAAGGACCACGATCAACGTCAACCTTCTCTTATAGGGGCGAAACTGATCGATGATAGGATCCCCTAGAGGATTCTTTAGGGTGTCGATCATCATATCTTTCATCAGTGATATCCTTTCTTTTGGGTATCCACTTCTGATGAGTTGATTTCGAGGTGGATTTCTGAGTATATGTATCAGATGTCACACCTCTTCTATTACTCAAAGTTTCATTACGGGGTCTTGGCCTCCATATTTGCTTATCCTTTCGACGGGACCTTTCGGCATCGGATTTTTGGACACGCGATCTAAATGTCACGCCCTGATGCTCACCATGCGAAGAGTACTTGGCTCGATAGCTAATTACCAGAAGATATGACAACTTTCTTGGTAGAGCTTCGGTATTTTTTGTCACCACATGCCTCTGAAATCTTCTTTTCATTAGGCCTCTATCCTTGGCTACTTTGAGAACTTTATGTATCCTGGCAGATAGTATTCCAGGATGTCTCCTCTGTGATCGTGGAGCTTGACGTGGTTGGTTCCAGAAGGACTGTTTTATTTCGCCAGTAGAGCTATTCCTCTTTACCCACTTTAAATTGTCAAAGTTGTTGTGGGTAGGAATACTCTTGTATTGTTGCTAGGTCGTTCAAAGGGGATATGTTGAGCCCTCAGCTCAACATTTCTCCTTCTTCTCTATCTTCTGCTTCGATGAGGAATTCTTCATGTACAAAGGTTGATCAGTCAACTATAGAATTCCGGTTCTTTTCAAATCCTGAAAATTGAAGTTCTCTATCGAAAACTCTTTGGTGGTTGGGTTGTTGGCACATGGCTAGTATGAGCTTTAATAACTTGAGGCCTTCCATGGCCTCGAGCATGTACCCGCAGGGTACTTGAGTTGCATGATAGCCAAAAAATTTAAACTACCAAATTGAATGGTAGCCCCGACATCTCCTGTGTTGATGACGGCGTTGGCTAGGCAGATGTTCGCACCACGACCTAGCTGAACGGTGAAAGGAGTGCTTTGTAGATCCATTCTGCAAAAGTGAAAGATGAGAATTAGTAATTAACAATTATTATTTCACCCCATACTTTCAAGATGCAGAGGCGCTACAGAACAAAATAATGGTGTAATAAAGATACACTCTACGGAATGATACATTCTACATAGAGTCTTATATTGAATTTATTACACACTTAAATCATTATTTTTGTTTTGAATTTTCAAAAAATTTTATTGCTGCTATAGCACATATATGACTAGCCAAAGATGGAAAGAGAATCTTGTCCCCAGCGGAGTCGCCAAAAATCTGTGAGCTCCGAAAATTCACCACCGACCTCTCAACAATTTTATTGATATTGAATTGAAGAGAGTTTGATTGAAAGTGTCGATGTAATTTTCAGAAGGCATATGAGAAAGTAAATAAGACACTACCTAGATATTTCACCCTCATTTGGTGATGACTTTAGATATGGTTCCAGGTTTCCTATAAGCCCAAGCCCCTATAGTTAATTACCCCTCTTAATAAGTGAGAGAGAACTTTCGATTAAGGCTAGTCATTAGATCGCTGAATGTGTAGCGTATAGTAGCAGCATATGGAGTTTTAGAATTTAAGATATGAAATTCATCATTTTAGCTTAAATCGGATGGTTGGGGGAATGATGATGTGCGATCTAGATCCCATGGTTTCGTCACCGCAATGTGGTCCTAGTCTACTTAGTCGGAAGAGGTGGTCATTCGACTGAGAAGAATCCTCATTACAACACATGGGTTACGTCGTCAAAAATCCTTAGACTGGGGTTGTTTGTCTCAGAGAGATCTTAAGTCTACATTAGGCGATAGAGGGTTGTTTCTATCAAGATATCATATGATTCCACTCAAGAGCAAAGCCATTGGGAAGCATCTGGCTATGGCATGATAATATAATGGAGTCGGTAGCAAACCGTCGATCATGCTTCATTCATGTGTGGGCTATTAGCCACGTAGTCAGATGACACGAGCCACATCCTTACTGGCATGAGATTGATTGAGAGCGAATATAACATGACACTTGATTTGACATTGGCTCCTTTGTGAGCTAGAATTTTCTTAATTTGTCACCCCCGATAAACGGTTGCGGAAGGTGGATGGATTGAGTTTGATTTAAGTTTTTAATGATAGAATTTCATTTAAGCAATTTTAGATTGATATTTGATTTAAGTTGAAAATTTGATTAATTTGAATATGTTTAAAAACTTTAGATCCTGTCACTGTTTAGCTAACAGATTAGATCTGCCACGAATAATTTCTCGAATATTCCGATTTGAAACTCTTATTATAGATTTTTTAGGTTTGTTAACCGACTGATCTAAGACTAAACCGGGAAACAACCCGCTCAGCATTCTCAGACACTTGAATTTAAGCATTCAGCGTAGTGTCGGGGCCCATGTGGGTGTATTTGTAATTTTAGGTAATTTTGTGTTTGAATTATGATATTGATTTTGTAGTTTCATTTTTTTTATTCCAATTTAGCATACGGCTTTTACATTTTAATTTGCACTGAAATCTCATGTCAGAGCGTACAGTTATTTATAGTTTATAATTTCACTTAATTAGTGATTTCGTTGATTTTAAAATTCATAATTAGAATGAAATTCTCAATTTTGATTAAAGGAAATATGATTTTTTATAGATTAGATTTAGTATCGTCTTACATTTTCATAAAGAGTTCTGATTTGAAGAAGACATTTTGATTTAGATGTAGTTTAAAATACCACTTACGCAAGTTTACTTATTAAGCTTTTGTAATTCTCCCAACTTATTTCAATTTACATCACTTTTGATAAGTTATCAGATTTGGTGTTTGTTGTTTTAGCCTTACTCATACTTATTAGCTAGCATAGTAATCACCTCAATATTCGTATAAGAGTTATTAAACCCAATTTGAATTCATCCTTAAACTTTAAGTTTATTGCAAATTTATTATGAGTTTGGTATTAGTCTCCCCAAATTCCAATTAAAGCTTATTTAATTTTGAGAAATTTACAAGAAAAGAGAACTCACTTTACCGCTTTAATTTAAGCCATAGAGAATCTTAATTAGAATTTGTGAGTTTAATATTAGCCTCCCCAAAATTTCACTTAGATTTTAAATAAATGTTCTATTATTTCCAAAATTTTCTATAAAGCCCCCCCCCCCTTCTTATTTGACGCTTTTACTTTAAAATTAGCTGCATGTTTCCTTACTTAGCGTTCTTGAGCCAATTCATTTCACTATCCCCTCTTTTCTAAGTTAAAAGATTTAAGATTTTGGCGACCTCCATCCCCGTGAGGTGCATCGATTTTTTTTGCCTCTTCGAGCATCTCAGCATGTAGCGGCTGATCGCCAATTTTTCATCTCGTCGCGCCCTCTTGAGCATGACGAGATCATTAAACTTGAAAGAAGACGTACAATGCAATATATATTTATCTCCCTCTTTCCCCTCCTTTTTTTCTAAGTCTATAAATTAGACAAAATTTCGGCAACATTTCGTCTAGGGGGAGCGACATCTAATAGGTGTTGGCTTACACGCCTCTTGGCGTAGCGGCGGTGTCTTCTGACACCACCTATTTTTCATCTCGTTGTCTCTTGAAAGCGCGATGTCTTCAAACCGCAAATAAACACAATGTATATATATTCACATTCACATATATATTCGGCGCATTTTTTACATATGCTAAATGAAACGAGGTTGGGTATCGATTGGAATGTAAAGCGAAGTCGACTCAGAAGAAGCACTTGATGATGTTCTTCCCCCGATTTGCGACAAAGTGAAGGTAGGAAGGCTAAAGCGAGGAATGCGACGCCGAAAATCGAAAGAAGAATTCGCCACTTGACGATGTTCTTCTCTTGATTGCGGCGTAGCGAAAATGGGACGGGGAAAAGGTGAGGAATACAATGCCGAAAATCGAAAGAAGAATTCGCCTCTTGACGATATTTTCCCCCATTGCGTGAGCAAAAGTGGACTGAGGAGTCACGTAAAATCAAGAATTACCTCTTGGCGATGTTCTTCCGACAAAAGCAAACGGCGGAAAAAAAAAGGTTGTGGGCTGTGGAATTAGGCTTGCTTGGACAGCGGGCTGGTGGGCTATAAGAAGGCGGGCTAGTGGGCTGTAGGAAGGCGGGCTGGTGGGTTATGGGCTGTAGGAAGGCAGGCTAGTGGGATGGATGGAGGAAACGGGTTGTAGGAATTAGGCTTGGCCGGATAGAGGAAGTGGGCTGCTTGTGTTTGCAGCTGGGACGCGGAAGAGGCTGGACGGCAGCAGAACAGGCTTGGCCGGCGGAGGGACGACCAGAGGCGGGACAGCGGCGGATTGCGGGTTGCGGCCGCGAAATTGGGCTTCGGCCGTGGAAGGCGCGTGTGCAGGTCGGGCCGGTTGGCGCGTGCGCAGGAAGGCGCGCGGAACGGCGGCGGGTCGCGCGGGTGCGGCAGGCCCGTGGAGTGGGATAGTGTCGGCGGGCTGGCGGGTAGCGCGCCGGAGGCGAATTTGGCCGGCAGGAAAGGCGCGGGCTGCGGGATGGCACCGGCGGTGGAATTGCGCGTGGGCCAAGGAGTTTGCGCCGGCAGGATTGGCCAGAACGGGGGAAATTGAGAAAGGAGAGGAGAAATTTTTTTGCCTGAGGCCTTTTCCTGGACATGAGAGGGGAATGCGGAGAGAGAAATGTGGGAGTGAATGATGAGGGATTTTGGAACCGCCCCCTTTTTTTCTTTTTTATTTTTTTTTTGGTTTTTTTTTTTTCAGAAAATTGAAAATAGGAGGGAACGGTTGAGCGGATAATTTAGGAATTTTTTAATTAATTTTAAATTTATTAAACGGTTTCAATGTAGATTTCATGTCGATAAACGCACATAATCAATATATATATATATATTTAAAATAATTTCATTGTTCTAAATAAGCGGTCATTTCGTCGGGCCGTTTAATTGGTCGGCCTGGTCAATTTGACTCAAATCTGCGACTTTATTTTCGATGTTGCTGACTTTTAATTTGTGCGACGATCTTACTTGATAGATTTTAAGCGTTTGAAAATTTAATGGCGTGTCAATTTTGCGGGGTCATTTGATCGTCGGCGCCTCGATCTCGATATGCGTGCGACGTATTGACGGAGCGTCGGTGATTGATCATCAAGTTGCGTGATATTTATATACTGACCAATTTCGACGTTCTGAACGCGATGACAAAGTCCTTTCAACGATCGGAAGTCATTTGAGTTGATTTTGATGACGTCCTGTGCATTTTAGCCTCGATTTACGCGTTGTCACTTCAAATCATTCGACATTTCCACAGACTCGTCTGAATTGAGCGCAGATAGTCTCATTTGATAGATTTCGACGTTTGAAGTTTGATGATCAATTTGTGCGGAGGTTGTTAACATCATCGCA
This sequence comes from Cymbidium sinense, assembly GCA_021442155.1. NCBI lineage: Eukaryota > Viridiplantae > Streptophyta > Magnoliopsida > Asparagales > Orchidaceae > Cymbidium > Cymbidium sinense. The sequence goes on along the minus strand of CM038226.1, from coordinate 28,092,478 downwards.
GCTTCTCCGATATCGCGTAATTTGATTGCCGAGCATCGATTGATCGTTAGATTTTGATATTTATATTTTGATCAATTTCGCGTTTGAATGCGATGACAAAGTTGATTCGATGTCGTTTCAACCAGGCGTCGGCATTTTGAGCCTCATTTGCATTGTCACCTCCAAGTCATTGACTTATGGACTGTTTTGATTTATGACACATATATGGAGGTCAACAGTCTCATTGAGTCGTTTAATTTGATTATATACATGCTTTACTTTGAGATTCGTGTTTGATTTATAAAATTTAAAGGGATGTATCAAAAAGAAATGATGTTAGAATTTGGATATCTTCAAACTAGTGGTGAGTTCTTTTGAGAGGAAGGAGGTCAAAAGCTATGGATAGTAAGGTGTTCTTTTGCATGAGATGGAGACAGCTGAGGAATGAGTTTTGGAGAGAGAGAGAAACGATGGGAGAGATGAAAAACAACTAAAATATTTTCTAAAAAAAGATAAATAAATACATAAACGCTCACAAAAAGGTTGTAGGAGGCAGTCACCAAGCCCAACTCAAAGGATTCATCCACCAACCTTCCTGCATAAAAAATAAACTTCTCAAAATCAATTTCAATTCTAGCATAATCATTCAATGCATCCTCGTTGCATATACAAGCCTCTTTCTCTCTATTTAACAATCAAATTATATGTCAAAATAAAGTATATAGGTTTTGAGCTTTGATGACAATTTTTGAGGGGGATGTTGAACATTGAAGCGTGGAGAAGATGTTAGCTAGGACTGCAAACGAATCGAGCTGAGTCGAGCAGAAGCTTGTTCGAGTTCAAGCTCATTTGTCATTACTGAGCTCGAGCTCGATTCGAGCTTTTAGGATGGTGTTCAAGCTCGAGCTCGTTTAAAAAATCATGTTCGAGCTCGGCTCAAGCTTGTTCGCGAGCTCGGTTCAAATTAGGCTTATCGAGCCTGTTAACAAGCAGCTCGTTTAATGAAATAAACGAGCCTTAATCAGCCTCGAATCGGTACCTGATTATCATTAATAATCTTATACAATATGCTTATAAAAGCCAAGAGCCATTATCGGTCTTAACGAAGCTTCAGCTTTAAATAATATTGTTCGTGACATAAATGGCCGACAACACTGTTCGCTTTGTTCGTTTGTCAGTATTTAGTATTGGCTCGTTCGTTAGTTTATAAACAAAGCAGCTCTAATCGAGCCGAGTCACGAGTAGCTTGTTGAACGCTTGGTTCATTCGCAGCCCTAATGTTAGCCTAACTATTTGAATGTAGGAAATGTTCTTTGACCACTTGAGCACACTCACATGAAATTTGATCATTTGACTTTGATTCTTTGGAGAAGATATGGCCATGGCTTGATTTTGAAGTTGTGTTGAACCTCTTCATGATGATCCAATGATATTGCATGGCCAGCCATCATAAAAATGCATTTTTGATTTGCATGCCTTATAATAAATACCTAAATTCTACTTAAAGTTTGTGAAATAAAAAAAAAAAATTAAAATCATAAGATTACCATAATGAAAATAAAAATAAAATTATAACAATAAGATTAAAATTACATTATCGATTGACATTTAGCATACTTACAACTTTAAATTATCACGCTCAGATGATAATTGCTTAAGAGGTCATTCATTCAACATTGACAATGAAATCCAAGGTTCTAAAAGATCCACACACTACATACATAATTATTGAAATGGCACTCTTATCCGATAAAATGTTGCCTAAATATAATCAACTTTCTATGTTTTTCTCTTGAAATCCTCCCAATAAATAGTTCTTTATGCTTTAAAGCTAGCAAGAGACTAGCTTGATAGAATAATTTGATTGATGATAGAATAATCCTAAAAATTCTTGAAAATGTAATGGAATGATGATTACGACATGAAGTTTAAATGTTATAACATTAAAATCTAAATAAGATAAGAATGATGATTCTCCCTTTGCGTCAATAACATTAAAAATTATGAGTGGCACAAAGTTTTCATATTTATGAAAATCTTATGCAAAGCAATCATCCAGCTTATGCTATCAGATGGATCATAGATTACAGCAACAGCTGAAGAGGGAAGCCAATAAGGACTATAAACAGGCTTAACTACAAAAGAAAAAGAAGACTCTAGCTTATGCCACATAACTCGCATCTGAAAATTTCAAGACCGTTATAACCATTTCCACTGCACTTAAGGGTTACAAGTACAGTTGAGCTTTAGATTTGAGGGATAAACACTAAACTTGACCAATCAGAATAACATTAAGAAGCAATATAAAGCACAATAATGTAATGTTTGGTATCAAAAGCCATACAAGAAGCTCACACAACCAAACAACAAGAACTACGCTAACAGTAAATGTCAATAAAAGAGAACTCAGAAGGCCTACCATAAGAGGAAGTCATATGAACTAAGGCCATGCTCACTTTGGCTGCTGCCCTTCAGTCTTTGGAGTAACATTGTACACATTTTTTAATAAGTCCTGAATTTTGTTCAACATCAATGTTTGCGAGGGATCATTGCCTGTGCCAGCACTACTGCTGCCACCAATGTTGTTTCCATGCACAGTTCGTTGGCTCTCCTGAAGCTTTATCTTCTCGAACAGATACTGCTTCTCGGCTTCTGCCTCAACCAGCCGCCGCTTGAGATACATATTCACATAGTCTTGTTCCGCCTTCTCATTTTTTGCAAGGGCAATGCTTTGCAATCTCTCGGCCTCCTGCCTAGCTTCAGTTGCCTTGACCTGGAACATGTCGGCCTCAGCCTCCTTGAGCCTCACAATGCTTTCAAGCTCTTCCACCTGCTGTTTCTTCCTCTGCCTCTCCATTTTGAGCTCTGCAACCTCCCTGGCTTTGTCCTCAAGCTCACGGTCGCAGGATTCAACTGCAAGTCGTGCTCTCTTAAGCATCTGCAGCTTCTCCTCAGCAACCATCTCCATCTTCCTCACTGCCTCCTGGACCACCTCTGCTATTCGGTTGCAAGCTTCCTGTGGAGATATCACACGCCCAGGGTCCTCATTTTCATTATTCTTTGTTGATTCAATCTCAAGCTCTGTCAAATGAGAGAGGCATATTTCAGAACAAGAATATATATATATATATATCTTCTATCAATCACAAATGTGGAAAAATCAGAGTTATTTAGCAGTATGACTAGAGCAAAATAAACATATGAATAGGTTCAAAAAAAAAACCATGAAAAGGAGCAAATAATTTTCAACAAAGAAAATCACCACTTGCAAATCCTTTACAAAATATTTCTTAAAGCACGAAATTAGCTAGTTATACATGAATTTAAGCTGATCAGTGCACTATAAGGTTTCGTGAGTAGCGATAGCATATGTAAACTGGCATTGAATTAGGGAAGCTGACTATTTGCAAAACATGGAGATAAAATTTAAGAAGATTAGGGGATTCAAATATAACAATAGGAAAAGATAAAATTGCATTAAAATTTAAGGAAATTTGCATACATAGTTATGAATTTTCATATCTAACACCTAAAGTTTGATATTTATAAATATAGCACCCTTCCTATGCATAAAAAAGGTGCATTTCACTTTAAAAAATTAACAATGATGTTATTTTTAATATAATATTAAGAATTTGAGTGTTATTTATGTAAATATGAAAGTTTAGATGTTAGATATATAAAAATACAAGAATTATGTGATATGTATGTAAATGCCCCTAAAATTTTTTGCATACAAATGAAAATAATAAAAAAAAGAATTGTTTGACTGAAGAAAATAAATGTAAACTGCCAAAATATACTGTTAAAGTTTGCAAATGATCTTAGTTATATCAGTAGAAGAATCTTGAATCTCAGTAAAAGAATATGATGTGCAAGCACTGGAAAAACTTTCTTAGTGTATCACAATCATGAAAATATAGCGGAAAAAATACTTAATTTAAGACTGCATATAATAAATATGAGCAATCATTGTGTTCTATAAATTTATTGGGAAACTCCTTCCTCCACCTACTCTACAACCCCATTCTATGTTAAAAGCTTTCATCTTTTGTTTGTCAAATTTGGAGGCTATCTTTTGCCCCATGGAGAAAATACACAAAGCAAACTTAGTCATGGGTAGATCTTATAAATTGGGTAAACATGCATAAAATTTTTTGTGCATTAATTTTTCATTTATATTTTTTATTATTTTTCACACTCTGATTGATGTAGTCTTCCCCTGATTCATAACATTGTTTGTGCTTGCACTTAATAAAATAGACTTGCATGTCAGAACATGCAAAGTATCCATAATAAGTATATATTTTGTTCACATATTAAAACATAACAATAATAGTGACAAGGTGGCTCTCCTGGGTGGATATAGCACCTTGAAACAGCACATGATGGGAGAATGGAGAAATAATTGATCCTTCCCAATGTATCCCTCATGCTTGATGAAAGATGTAAAGGTTACAAGCATAATAAATAGGTTCGAGAGTGATCACAAACATGAGCTTGTGCTAGAGATACAAATGTATAAAAAACCTTAAATAATCATTTTTTGCAAGAACAATAATTGGGGCATTAGGGGACTATGCATCCAATCATAAATTGGTTATTTAAAGTTTTTTTTTTAAATAATTCCCTAGCACAATCTCCTGTCCAAAAGAATATGCACGTAGAGGTCAAAGCCCATCGTCATCATGCTCCACCGATAGTTCCTCCACTAAGGCTGTAAATAAACCAATATACTTGCTAAGCTACTTGTTGCATGGCTCAATTAGAACTAGTTCATGATTATTAATTAACCAACTAAACAAGAATGAGCACATAAATAATTACTTCAATGATAAATGAACAAGATTAAACAACATGGTATTTAATTCGTTTATAATCGTGAATAAAATCATTAAAGCTCATTAAGCTCAATTAAGATTCAATCATGCTCATTTAAGACTCGATTACAAATTTATGTAACCTATAATTATGTGAGAGTCATGTTCATTTCTATGTTAGGTTACTTTTGTTCATGAACAAGCCATTTATTCATGCTCTTTAAAATACTTATTCATTTAGTAATTCTTGGATTAAAGTCTCATTTTTAAGCTCAATATGTTGCTTATTAATAGATTCGATAAGGCTTGTTCAAATAACTAACAAGCTGCTTGAGATTGTTACTTATTAATAAGCTCAACAAAGCACGTTTTATTAGGTAACGAGCCAAGCTCAAGCAATGATAATTTTAAACATATCAAGCCTGAGAACTACTATAAATACTTGAATTGAGCTCAAGCTCAAATTTAGCAAATAAGCTCAAGCTTGACCAAGCTTCTGCTCAGTTCATTTGTAGCCCTATCCTTCACCTAAATCTACAAGTCCAATTACATCGTAATAGTCCAAATCTATCGCACCACTGTGCACTCCAATCAGCTCACCATTGGCCATCCTGGCCTCACCTAGTATTCCTAGCTCCACTGCAAGGCCCAGCTACTAACATTCCCTCTGACAGATGCAAGAAATGTAAACAAGGACTATCAGCAAGAACTAAAGTGCAGCCAACCAAATTGCAATCCACCAGATTATTAAAGAACGGGTAAGTCAATCATTCACATCAAATTAAAGGCTCATTAATTTAAACAGCTTATTCATTCATTACTTTAGAACATGCCGACAAGCACTAAATCAATATATGGCTTATAGAAGTCATGCCTGATGGTCCTGAGTCCGTAAGTCATTGTGGCATCAAAACCAAGTCATTTAATTCATGTTCTTCATCCATCATACATTAAAATGAGTGATAAACAACATCAGTTTGGATACTAAAAAAATTATTTTGAAGTGTGTTTGTTCACCGATCTTCAAGAAATCCATATATTGCTCTCTTTGGAGAGTTCTAATAAAAATTCCTTGAAGTTTTGTATGAATATATTGCATATGGTTAAATGATTGATGTTGAATCCTTGATTCATTGTGCACTCAAAAGGCATGGTGAGTAATGTATTTGGATACCTTTGAAATTATTTTTAAAAGCATTTTGCTCGCTGATCTTCAGAGCTCGAAATATTTCATTATGCATTGAATGTCATATTTAATGCATCTTTTTTTTTTGTTACCTTGCATGTGCAATCACTTTACATGTGTTGACTATTACATTAATGTGTGCATAATTTCTGATATGGCACTAAAAATTCCACTAGTCAAAGCACGAACCATGATGTCAGATCATCCAGTGGCTAATCGATCAAGCGCTTAAAATATCATTGAAAACTTTGGGATATCAATTAAATCCCTAGTTCCTAAATATTAAGTGTTTATAATCAAATCGAGCGTCTTGACGAGTCGGATCTAAGCCCAAGATCTCTTGATTCATTGAACATTCAAATACTTAAAATACATCGATGATCAAGGGAATCATTTTGAGCCGTCCGATAGAGTGGTTTGAATTTTGCGTATATTCTGAAATAAACCTCTAATCTATAAATACCTCATTCTTTTTCTGAGGGGCCTAAGAGAAGAAGTATGAGGCAAGAAACCTCCAGCGTAATCATGCACTCGAGCGCCGACCACCGTCACGTTGTCGATCACCACCTGGCCGGCCTACCATCGATCATTATGTCGACCACCGCGCCGCCACCGCGTGCTGCACCGTCGATATCGCAAACGTTATCATCATCATTCGCGATCATCGGCCACCACCGCCGGCCTCGCCGCCACCACACCATCGTCGATCGCTGCCGCCGCAACCGCGCCGCCACCACCACGGGCCTATTGCCATTGATTGATTACCGTCGGTACATCGCGGTTACCACCGCCGCTTCATCGCCCGACATCGCTGGATCATCGCTGTCGGCGTTCATGCTTCGCTACTATCGCAATGCCGCTCGCTCGTTAGTTATTTGATTCACGAAATTTTTGTTGTCGGGCTTTCTCACATCTATCTGTAATCCTGTTATCGGGAAAAGTTAAACTTTGTACTCCAAAATAGATATATAGTGAAACATTTTTCGGTTTTGATTTTTTCCTCTTCGATTTTTCAACGTAAAATTGGTTCTTATTCTCTTTCAACTATCTGCGTACATGCTGAATTTTCTAACCGCAACTAGTTTTCTGGCACGCAATAATTTCTAAATCAGATTGCATCAAAAATATAACACATGCTCTCTCTGAGTAACCTGCAAGGGGAATTTGGTATTGCTCGTTCTTCAATTTGATGGTCCCATATTATTTACTTGATGATATGAGCCACATATCGTATTTGAACAAAAACTATGTATGGCATGTAAGGGACAAAAAATGATATTTTAATGAATTCAACAAAGAAAATAAACATTTTTTTTAAAATTAAAGAGGGGATACTCTCAATTTTTTATTATCATCAATACATATTTAATCTTTTTATATTAAGAAAACACTAACAATTTTTTTAAACTCATCAAGTCCCAATGAAAATGGATGAAGTTATTTTTAAAATGAACAATTTGTACCTACAACAACAACAACAGCAAGCCTTTATCCCACTAAGTGGGGTTGACTACATGAATCCTTCGTCCATGTCAATTATGTATCAAATTCTCATTTAATTCAAGTATCTAAGATCATTTTTATACATTCTAACCAAGTCTTTTAAGTCTACTCTACCTTTCTTAACATAAGGAAAATGCATTTACTCTCCTACCTAAAGCTTTATGTGTGGCCAAATCTAAGGCGACTCTCTAATCTTATCTGTATGAGTATTCCAACTTTTTTTCCAACATACTCATTTAGCATTTTATCTCTAAGAGTAAAGCCACTCATCCACAGCATCCTCATCTCGTAGCTTAACTTAGGTATGCTTCTCTTTTATAACATTCTGCAGTAAGTCATTGTTGGTCTTACCACCATCTTACAAAATTTTCCTTAAGGTTAAACTTTTTTATCACACAACAAAGCTAGATGCATTCCTCCACTTCAACCATCCAACTTGAATTCTACTAATAACATTTCCATCTATTTCATCATCATTTTGAACAATAACCTAAATCTCAATCACTCACTCTTATTAATGACTTGTTTAATGTCACTACCATTAGAATTTCTACAACTAAAATTACACTCCATATATTCAATTTTAGATCAACTTAAACGAAAACCTTTAGACTCTAATGTTGACCTCTACAATTCAAGTTTCTCTTGGACTCCCTCTCTAGTCTTATCAACAAGAAAGAATGTCAGCAAAAGCATACACCAAGATACATCTTCTTAAATGCCTAGTAAGAACATCCATAACTAAAGCAAAAGATAAGGGCTTAAAGCTGATCCTTGATGTAATCCAACTGAAATAGAAAAATATTTTGTCAATCCTTCTTGTATTTGGACACAAGTAACAACTCTAGTATACATATCCTTAATTACTTGAAAAATTCTTGGCTTTTGCCCTGGTCACAAACACTAGTCCCCATGCAATTGTGTTACCCATGCATTTCATAATGAAACTAAGGGTTCTAGAAATTAAGGATTTTAAATGGTTGAAAAATAAATTCTAAGTAAAATTTTGAGAAATTTGAAACTCATCCTTTAATTCAATGGTATATTCCAAAATCACCCAATTTAGAAGATTTTAACTTACATTATATCACATTCCCCACATGCAACTATTTGCAGCCCACCGTTGCCTCTCACCGTTATAGTCATAGCCACCAGAACCCACAAACTATCACCGGTCAACACTATCATTGTCATCTCTATCACCACCTGCCACTAGCCACACCCAACTATCGCCAGCTACGACCTCCAACAAACATTGATTTTACTTTGCAAGCAAACAACAACAACAATAAGCTTTAATCCCACTACGTGAGGCAGGCTATATGAATCATTTTACTCCAATGTGTCCTAATAAGTGTTATATTATCATTAAATCCTAGTAAATTATGGTTATTTTTATTCTTCCTGACCAAGTCCTTTCAGGTCTATCTCTACTAACATAGATTGAATCTAATACATCTACTCTCCTAATTAGGTCATTAGACGGCCACCGTTGTGACCAAACCATCTAAGATAACTTTCTCTAATCTTAACTGCACTAGAGCTACTCCAATCTTATCACATATATATATTCATTTCTCACTAAGTGTAAAGCCACTCACCCACCTGAGTATCCTCATCTCTGCAACACTTAATTTTATGTTGCTCTTTTATTGGCCAACATTTGGAGCCATAAAGCATTGCAAGTCTCACCACCATCCTATGAAATTTTCATTGAGGTCTAAGCAGTACTTTCTTCTCACAAAATAGGCTCGATACATTCCTCCACTTCAACCATCCAATTTGAATTCTACAAATAACATCCCCATCAATCTCACCATCACTTTGAACAAAAGCGAGATATCTAAAACATGCAGTCTTTTTAATGACTTGATCACTCATTGTCACCATTCTGCCACTAGATGTTCTACAACTAAAATTATACTCCACGATCTACTCAAACGAAAGCCTTTAGGCTCTAAGGTTAACCATAATTTAAGTTTTTCTTGAATTCCCTCTCTAGTTTTATCAACAAAAAGAATAACATCAACAAAAAGTATAAGCCAAGGTACATCCTCTTAGATTATTACTTTACAAGCAAACAAACACAAAAAAATAAACTCCTGAATTTGTTTAGCAAGCAACCAAACACCATAAAATATTTCAAATATAAAGATTTTACTTTATATTTTATTTTGAATCCATCTAATTTTTAAATACTTGTATCCAAACACCCCCTAGATCCCTTTAGCAGACTGGAACATTTATTACATTAAAGCTTTGATCAATTGTCGTTTGGCCAATTAAATACAGGAAAATTCATCAGACACTAATAACATCATGCAAATCATTTTAAATCAACAACATCCCTGTAATAAAAAAGTAAACAAAGCAAATGAGAAACCAAATAACTATAGACTGAAGCACCTGAGACCTAAAACAAGATCTGTTTAGAAAAGAAAACATATGCAGTATTGAAAGTCTACTGAAACCAAACCAGAGTAACATACATTGGCAAAAGTTATGCAACAGTTTTGGAACATGATTTGTATATACAAGAAGTTTGCTTCTTTAAATGCACAAAGCCATTCACCATTAATCGCTTGAATGGGTGATAAGGATATGGCACAATAACGCAGATAGGATAATCTAAATTGATATTTTTAGCTGGTTATATGAACAAATGTTAACATGGATATTAATCAAATTCAACAAGAAATTAAACCTTCCCACGTGACAATCATTGAAACAATAACAGTATTGAAATTTCTGCCTTGAATAAGAAGCATAAAACAAATAAATCAATAACATTCCTGGGGTTTAATTCAACTCCAAAATGTTACCTAAAAAATTCCAGAATGTTACCTAAAAAATTAAACTCCAAAATGTATGATAAATAAAATTTTTATATTAGCTTTCAATATGATAAAAATTGTCTGATAATTCCACAAATAGCCTTCTAGAGGGGTAATACTTTGGCTAACCAAGGAACTCTTGGATACTACTTGTGTCCTAAACATCATATTTTATTTGATATTTGATGATATCAAAGATTAAGGAAACAACTCCTTTGCAATGTAGGAGCATACACTAACCACTCTACACACCCTGTATTAGCTGGAGCCCTGTGTATTTGATGCTTCCAATAATGTCAAACCGCTGCATACCACAATATCCCGAGATAAAGATCAATTCAAAAGACCCATATTTGACAAAATGAGAGATCAAACCATAAACTTCTCGCACTTGTTGGTTAAGTTATTCTAAAAAAACACATCAGCGTGACAAAGGCTAAAAGTGAAATGATAATAGGCATCCTTCATTGCTGCTTAATCCCAAGCTTTGGAGTCGGCTATCAGAAGTGAGAGGAAATCTACAGCTTAATCTGCTAGTTTTGAACTATCTAATCAATCTTACCCATCTCATTTTGGGGATAGTGTCAAGCTTCAAAGGAAAAAAATGTGCGTATGATGTAGGTCGTAATTTGGCAATGGAATATAAACAATACAGCTGATAAATAATAACTACGCAACTTACCAAATTTTGGTTATATTGTCGTTCATGCAAAAATTTAAGTTTTAACAAGTCCTCTTTCATAACTCTACATTGGGGAATTAGAAGGCTGTCTAATTATAATCTTTACATGCAACTTTGAACAGTAGCTCTACAGGAACAGTATATAATCTGAGCACCACAATCTTCAACACAATAAAAGGGATGATCGAGCTGTGATACAGTGAACGTGAAAAAGATAAGGAGCATTTAGCATACAATAACAAAATAAAAGATAAGGACCATTCAGATATAAAAATAAACAATTTACATCTGATAACGGCTTACATACCTCCTAAGAGAAATATCATTCAAATACCATAATAAACAAGTAAAAAAAGCAAAAATTCATAAAAACTAATGCCCTCAGCAGAAAAACATGTTCAAGAAAATAAGAAGGCCAATCTAAATCCTGAAATTAAGAAATTCATGCAAGAGAAGTTTAGCACTTGTATCCTCCAGTCTTAGTTAGAGCAAGATTTTTTTTTTCTGCTGTCTAAGAGCAAATGCAAGTAATACCAAATTCTAGTATAAAGAGATCACCCGGTACATATTAATAAGAGAAAAGGCCTACCTTGAAAAACCAGTAACAGCATCCTGCATGCTGTGGACTCTGTAGCACCACTCTTGATCTTTTCTATAAGATCACTGACCTTCCAATACAACTTCCTTCCTTTGGCATCCTCACAGAGACGAAAAATTCTACAAACGAATTCTAATTCGCGCAGCAGCGCCTCTTGGTCCCACCCCGGAGCACAGTGCTGAAAGACATCCTTCACCCAACCTAACAACTCAGATGTCCTATTGCAAGCTGGACACCTGAAAAGCATCTCACTGTGTCCCACGATACTCTTAGCAGAAGGTCCCATTCCAATCTGACCAGCACGCATGGCGCAGTCTGTATGAGTCCAGTGCGCACAGATATCACAGCCTATCCAACGGCATGTGTTGACCTCAAAATCAAACTTGTTGCAAACCACACACATACAGACATTGCAGAAACCATTTCTTCGAGTGCAGACCTCACATGTGCAATCATCAGCTGGAAGAGCACTCTGGCAAGCAATGTTCCTACACCTCTTGTACAAGAAAATCTCAATTAGGCGACTTTGTGAAAGGCTGACATTTGGGTGGAGGAAAGCAAGAATTCCCGTGTTGATGGAAACCAGAATCTCCAACTGCACTCGATGAGCCCTCGCTAGAGTTTTAGCAGTCAGGTCACCTCTAACTTGTACAAGCTGCTGGAGGCGTAAAAACTCCTCCCTGTGCTGAGCTCCACCGGTTCCTTCAAGGATAACTCTTAGCTCAGCCTTCAGTTCTTCCAAATGCTCATTAGGCGCGACGGTCATTCTATCAGAAACGATCTCAACTCTCTCACGAGCAACATCACGAAGCGACAGTTTATCTGTGCTGGAAATTCGGCGTATGACCTGTCCCTCAGGGAACTTACTCTCTCCCTCCTCCTTATCAGCGCTCTTTATAATCACGCAATTAGAGCGACCAGTTTCAATAGGCCATGTTTCCCTAGAGCTCGTGCTGTCGGACGGTGAATCATTAGCTTGGTCGGAAATTGATAACGGCTCTTGCATGTCATGGGATCCATTGGCATCAGATGAAGCAAGGGATAGAGAAGTTTGTAGCCCTGAAGACCTTGGGCGTTGGCGAGGAGGTAGCATTTTTGGGGATGGTTGCTGGTGAAAATTAGCACCAGAAGAAGTGCCCATTTAAGTTAGCTCTCCTAAAAAAAAATGCCCCAAACCTGCAACCAGGAAGAATGCTCTCAACCAAAACCAATTCGCCAAAGCCTTCATCTTTTTCATGGGGAAAAAACAGTTTTCATAAAAATTCAGTGTAAATCTTAAAAGGAAAAGTATTTTTCAAACTTTTGTAAACAAAAAACCTCAAATGAAATCAATCTTTCGTTTTCAAAGAAAAAGCATCAAATTCCTAACCTTTCCAAACCACCAGATTCCAAAAACGCAAATATAGCCACAACCATAACATCATCTAGTGTAAAGCATTGTATGAAGTCAAAGTAACTACAATTCATCTCTTTAAAAAATAAATAAATAAATAAATCAAATTTTGACACCAAAACTCATTCAAACAAGAAATTACAAGCAGAAAACAACAGTAAAGTTCAAAAGAAAAGGTTCAAAATCATCAAAATGAGGAGGATCGAAACAAAACCAGACTATATAGCTTACACAGAAATTCAGTCGAGCGGAGCTGAAAAGAGGAAGAGAAAGGAGCTAGGGTTCTTGCACCCCTCAACCTTTCTCCCTCCGCAAAGGCGAACCGTGAAGGATCAGCTCGGAGAGGTGAACAGAACCCTCACATCCATTCAAAGTCCTTATTCGTAAAATCTGGATCAAGAAACATAGATGTGACCGGCGTGCCCGGTGGTAGATTGACCGGTTACGGTACGCTGCCGCCTTCTTTAGTCGCACGGTTTAAATTATTCTGAAATGATAAAACTTTCATTCGATTTCATACAGTCGCCGGTGAGCCGAAAGAACGATGTTAGATCACAAAATTTTCCATCAGTCGGCTTTTCTTTTAGCTGTTGGATGATTTTGGTAACTTTGTGATATTTTTTTTATTATGTACGAATTTAAATAGAGCTTATTGCCGCGTGAGAAAGGCTATGTGGTGGTGAGCCCTCAATTTCCAGTAATTTTGCCGGCAATTGAGGCCATTTTGTATCTTCTAAGAGGGATGTATCCAAAAATTTTGGGGGTTTTTATTTAAATATCACCTCAAATTAACTATTTTACTCATTTAACATTCAAAATTTTATTATTATTATCTGTAAAAAATAAGTGAACTAGTATTACGAATGATAAAATAAGTTTCGTTTCTTTGTGATACGAGTAATAATAAAGCTTTGATTTTAAATAATAAAATAAATATTTAATTGATATATATAAAAAAAATTTTCAGAGAGGCACAATAAATAAAAATAATAATATATTCTTAGATAAAATAAAAAGTAAAGCATAATGTATAACAAAATAAAAAATTAAGCATCTTAATAAGATAAATTTTATTTATATTATATATCATCTATAATTTATCTCTTAGAGTTTTCATATTTTAAAATTATCACAAAATCAATTCTCACAAAATACTCAAAATATATCTATATATATATATATATATATATATATATATATATATATATATAATAAAATAATCTTTCAAGAAAATTAATAAAATAATGGTTGTATATATTGAAAATAATATATCAATATTATCATGTAAGAAAAACTCAAGAAATATTAAATATAATTTTTATTAATAATGTTATAGTTTCACATAATATAATATAAAAGTGAATATCCAAATAAAAAAATATGTTATCAATTTTTCTCAATATCTTAAGAAATTTTATTGACATATATATATAGATAAAGCGAACATCAAATATAACTTACAAAAAATTTATGTAAATGAAAGATATGAGATATGCTATATATTGAAAACTAGAAACTCAAGATTTGATTCTCATTGAAGAAAATAACTACATAATATTTGATACAGCAGAGAATTTAAATTAGTTAAAATTTCACCAATGTCATCCACAGATTTTTCAATTTGAAAAGAAAAGTGGATAGAGCAATAAATTTTTTAACTCTCCAAACTATTTTTCAAAAAGAATAGCTACACTTATTGCATTGTCCACAAAGCACACATTAAATTAATTAGTAAATATGAAGAGTCTAGGAAGTCATATCTTTAAGATTCTTACTAGTCACTCACGTTTGCGAGAGAAAGAAGTTTTTCGGGCAACCGACTAAACTCCAAAGAGCATTCAAAGCCTAAGACGAAGTGATGCATACAATGGTCAAATCAGTTTTACATTAACCCATTGATTATGCTTTTTTTTTGGGACTTACATTAATTTGTCAAATTTTAATATCTGCATAAATCAAATTAAATTGTTTAATTATCAACATTTTAATATCAAAAGTACTCTAAGGTGATACTTGCATAATAATTATAATTTTTATTTTTGAGAAATATTAGCCATGAGGGTAAATCATAAAACTATTCGACATATAAATATTTTTAATTTTGAAAAAATAAGTGTATTTAATACTAGAGCTTAGAACAAAAGATTGCTTTTTCATTATTGGAAACAACAGAGCATTTGATGGCATTATTGAAGAAAATCGAGCCCATTTAACTAGCAATGGTAGATGATCGATCAAATCAAATCAGAACTAAGTACACCTCCAAGAAATGACAATGATGATGAGCGTGGAGGTCAGAGGCTCGTGAGTTGAGTCTGTGACGGCAGACTCGAGAAGCAACCAAGTCGGAGAACGGCTATAGGTTCAAGATGCGACACTACAATAAGATTCTCGAGCCAACTTGGAAGAATGGGAAAGCAGATATATCAAAACCTAACTTTTATTTCCATATTTCTTTATTTATTTTATATAAAGAGGATTGCCTAGTGGGGGCACGTGCTCCAGTGCCCCCATAGTGAATCCCATGATCTCGAGCAACTCCTTGGCTTTCTCGCTCCCGGTCTAGCATTCAATTCATAACTAGTGCGTCATACCTCGTCTCATCAAGCTCCAACGTCGCCCCTCCTTCCACTCATACACGGTCCTCACGTTCTAAACCCACCCAAACAGATAAAGGAACTTCCTCTTTTCTCCTCCCCTCCCCTCCAATCCCAAACTCATCCTTAACCCTTCCCATGATCTTGATGATGAAGAGAACCCAGGCCGGGGCCGTGGAGCGGGGTGAGTCGATGTCCTCCTCGACCTCTTCGACGCGGGCACCGTCGACAAGCGCACGGATTTGAGTGAGAGGACGAGAATCGTCATTGTAGAAGCGGATATGAGGCGGTGAAGTGAGTTGAGAGCTCACCGATCGTTGTCAAGAAATAATTCTCTTGGAGCCTAGTATATTTTTCTCAATGACCTTTTGCAACTTCTTTAAAATAAATTTTTCTCATATAATGAGGTTTGAACTTCTCCCATGTCAATATAAATTTTTCAGATAATCTTCTTTATGCCGACCATGTTCTTAACAACTTGAAAGAATGAGAAAGCAAATATATCAAAACCTAACATTTCTTTTCATATTTCTTTATTTATTTTATATAAAGGAGGATGGGCCAGTGGGGGCACGTGCCCCAGTGCCCCCATAGTGAATCAGCCCATGCTTTTAAGTGAACTTTTTTTAGTATGTTCTTGCAAGTTGCAAATGCTTACATCATCTTATATATAATTAAATAAATAATATAAAACTTTACATTGAGTATTTCATTTTTATATATTTCGTTATATGTTTATGTTGTTTATTTATTTAGATAAATATATGTTAAATTTGATTTTATAATGATGATAAAAAATATAATTTTTAGTGATATTGGAAATGCCAAAAGAAGCAAAAAAAAAAATCTCTCTTTGAAGCATTGCCATCATCTTCCAAGTATTATTTTTATTTGTCATTTAGGGATCCTCTATCATAAAATTTCATTATGATCACCTTCAAATGAATAAAGGTTAGTGTTCATGTTTTTTTTTTTTAAAGTTATATTTGTCTGAATATAGTCATCAATCAATGTTTATAATATAAAAGAAATTATGAAAGAACCCTAAGTTCAAAAAGAAGGCTTTATGACTTTATATTCAATATTCAAACCTTCTTAGAACAAAGATTGGATATTTACTTCAAACTTATAGTCTTATTTGAATCCCATTTAAATAATATTTATATTATGTTCAAAATACAAGCAAATGTAATTCTCATATTACATACAATTTATTTAAAGAGTGTTAGAACTACATATATAATTATAGCAATATAATGCCTCTTTATAGTTATAATTTGAATAGTCATCTACATATATAATAAACCAACTCAAATAAATTAACTTTATATAAAATAATGAGCATAAAATAGAAGGATGTGTTTTGATCATGTTCAAAAATTTACACTAACCATGTTTAAAATGTAAATAAGGTTTGCAATTCCTATTATAAGTTTGCATCTTATTTATTTTATAAAGCTATGATAAATGCAATCAAATCTAAAAAATTGAAAAATATTATATCACTAATTTTGAATAAAAGATGGTTAAATGTAGAAACACTCACTTGGAAGCTTAACTTCAAATTGATTGCACGGATTCTAAGATCACTTAAGACAAAAAAAATTGTTTGAAATTTGGCATTTAAGCAACTTTATTGTTCAAAAATTCGCCTGTCTCTTGAATTGGTTTAGTCCTCATTTTTTGATTATTCCGCAAGTTTCTCATACATATTCACACAAAAATAATAGCCGTGGGAGAATCGACAAATGTAGAATAGTCAAATTTATTATTATTTTTATTGGATCAGTAGAAAATATCAGACCATCTAATGACTTGAATATTTTGTAAACTTATTGGATTAGTTTATATGTGGTTTGGATTTAGTCATCTGGCTACAACTTTACATATATATATATATATATATATATATATATATATATATATATATATATATATATATATATATATATATATATATATATATATATTTCTAAGCTTAAAACTTTCCCTTTCAAAATGCCTGTTACAGGTTGTGTACAGCTTTAATATTGTATTACAGAGATTTAAAGAAGCTGTCTTCATTGTTTAAACCTGTAGTTATCAGATTATAACATCACTCTGTTCTGATTTATTGGTGATATCTAAGCAAATTTGAGGCTCAACTTAAAATCAAAGAGTTTGATTATGATCTGATTCAAAATTAAAATCGTTATGAATTAAGATCACTTACCTTGAAGTAATTCGATCCTTGATTTAGAGAGAACACAAAACTGGTTTTTAAATAATACTACACATTACTGTACATATTATGTAATGGATGAAAATATTTTTGTGTTCAGTTCGATTGAAAGTTATTGCATTTAGACAACTCATTCATTTCATTAAACTATTGCAGTGTAAAAAAATAAAAGATTATTTTCATTAGCAACATAGAAACAGAAAAAATGCTACACTGGCTAATTTTTGTTCTAAAAAATTTTTATGTACTCACAATATGCTATTAAGGTTGTGGGCTCCGAAAATTTACCACCGACTTCTCGATTAAGAGAATTTGATTAATGTCGGTTAAATTTTCAGAAAATGGATGAAATAATAGATAAGACAATACCCAGAGATTTCGCTATCATTTTGTGAGGACTTTAGATCTGGTTTGGTTTCTTATAAAGCAACCACCTATAGTTAATTATCCTCCCAATCTAGAGAACTTTCGATTAAGTAGTCGTTAGATCGCTAAATCGTAAGCGTATAGTAAGCATGTGGAGTATAAAATTTATGATTATCATTATTTATTTAAAGGCGATGGTTGGGGAATGATGGCGCACTAGATCTCATGGTTCGTCATCCAGTTATCGTAGTCCCTTCTTAGTCAAGGAGGTAGTCGACTTAACCTGAAGATCATTGTCGATGAGTTTTGTCTCGAAATCTTTAGACTGAGATGATGTTTGTGGAGAGCAAGTTATCTAACAGAGAGTTTTTTGCCTCAAATATATTTTATACTCAAAGAGCAAAGTTTGACATCTGAGGCTGCAAGTAATTTAGTAATCGTTTGCACAAACCCTTATGTAGTAAATGCACATTTATGTGGTGTAATTTTTTCAGCAAAATCCATGACAGGACACGATACGCATAGCTTAAGATTATTTTAGTGTGAAAATAGTTATGGATTTATTTTAACATTAGCACTTTGTGAGCAAAAGTTTTCTTAATTTATCACCCTCGACAAACGGTTGCGGATGGGTGAATGAATTTTACTTTAAATTTAAATAATTAATTTTATTTAATTTATATATTTTTTAATTTGAATATTTGATCATTTTATAATTGATTTGGATTTGAATATATAATGATTTGAAATTAGAATTTAAATGGATTTTTTTTTATTATGAAAACCCCTCCAATTGAAATATTAGTTATTGGGGTATTGATCACTTACTTTGTTGTTTCAAATCTTGTCGACTCTATTAATTTAATAATTGAGGATCAGATCTAGAATTATATTCTGAGAATTTTGAATATCTTGAATATTTTTGATAATGATGATCCTCGGTTGATATCTTGATTAATCATTGGGAGATAAGTATTTGACCATTTGGTTTATTATTTAAAATTTCATTAATTTAATAATAGATGATCATAGATTTATATTTTAAGAATTTTGAATTATAATAACCCGTTTAAAATCTTATCAACTATCGTGGGAATGATAATTGATTTATTATTTTTGATCTTATCTCATTAATTTAATAATAGAGAATTAGATCTACTTGTCATATGACAAAAATAGTAGATTTCTCAAAGTTTGAATTTTATAATAATATTATTGATTTTAGATTTTGTTAACACTGGAAGACTCAGCAATTAACTCACACTTAATTTAATAATAGAGGATCAGAATCATATTTATATTTTGAGAATTTTGAATTTGAGGTTCTCGAATATAAATATCTTAAATATTTTTTATAATAATTTCTCCTCTAATTGATATCTTCAATCGGTTATCATTTGAGTTAATTTATTATTTGGATCCCATCGACTCTAATTTAATAATAGATCATCTATGTATAATAATTAACTTCTTAGATGTTTTACTAAGTTAAATTTCTTATAATATTATTATTGGGTTTTTAGATTTTGTTAACCCGGACCTAGTTTTAAGACCCAACCGGGAATCAATCCACTCAGCATTCTCAGACACTAAGTTTAAGCATTCAGGGTAGTGTTGGGGCCCATGTAGGTAATCATTTTAAACTCTTAGGTGAATCATGGAGAATTTATTAATCTCTTAAAATACTCACCTACAAGTAGATCCAATAAGATTAAATACATAGTTACTTTATGATTTATGTAAGCACTTCAATTTCATTTGAAGGCGCATGTATTTCAAGAACTCAAATTAAGTGTAGCATCACTACAAAGTTCATGTCATGAGTCCATTTTTTAAAAAGTATTTACATAGGTTTTAAAGCACAGTATTTGCAAAAATATGTCTCATAGTACGTGTAATATTTAATTTGAAGCCTAACGCTTTATGTCTATTTGTACATTTGAATTGCGGATTCGGTGGTGTAAGAAATTTCAAATTAACATATTACTTTTAATTTGATTCCATTTTAGATTCCTAGAGATACTAAAATTTCAATTTTATTTGGGAGCAAAATTTGTCTTTATATATTTATTTTATTTTAAGTGGTTTTCCGAGCATCTTTCTGTAAATGCAATTTTCATTTTCATTCAAGTCTATTCAATTCATTGAATGTTCTGAAGGTTCGCTTGTCACTTGGGTGAAGTTCTAAGCCCCCTAATAAGTTCTTTCTCTTTTTTATTTTTTTAATTCATTTTATTTTGCAAATATTTTTTTTACTTCTTAATTCTTTACTTTGTTATTATTATGCATTTTTTTTAGTTTATGAAATCTTGCTTTGGGTTTTTTTTATCTAAGCTATATTAAGATTATTCTTAAGTTCATTTGAGTCCATCACTGATCCAAAATTTAGTAGCCTCCGTCGTCTCCACAGGGGTTGCATGGGGCTGGGCCCTCACCGCTACAAAAGTTATGAGTCATTATAAAACGACTGGTATCTTCTTTCCTACCACGCTACAAAGAGTGTGTATAGGTTACCTGCACAAAAAGTCATATAAATTTCCCTATCGCGCAGTGT
This sequence comes from Cymbidium sinense, assembly GCA_021442155.1. Lineage (NCBI taxonomy): Eukaryota > Viridiplantae > Streptophyta > Magnoliopsida > Asparagales > Orchidaceae > Cymbidium > Cymbidium sinense. Next base: position 28,071,745 of record CM038226.1, on the reverse strand, counting down.
CGCTATAAGTTTTTCCGCGTCTACAGAGCGTCTGATTCTCGTCGCGTCGAACGCGCTGTAATTAGGATTTTAAGAGCAAAGTAGGAGTAGGACCAAACATAGTGAAATCTTAACACTTTCGAGTAGGGGTGAGCATTCGGTCGGTTTGGTTTATTCGGTTTGGTTTTTGTTCCAACCGAATAAACCAAAAGTGTCTTTAAAAAAAGTAACACAAAAAACCGTATAAACCGAACCAAATAAACCGAATTAGAGTTCGGTTTATTCGGTTCGGTTTTCCCTAAATCGAATTATAGAGAGAGATTAAAAAAAATTTAAAGTTAACAAACAATTGAACAAATAATAGAGAAATTTTATTAACTAAAGTTACTAAACTACATGTATACATATTATTGATAATATGTAATGTACAATATAAATAGTTTTTCATATTGATACAAATATACAATTTATGAATGTAATGTACAAATAAAATTATAAACAAATAAACAATTAACAAAGAAAGAGAAAAAAATAGTACAAAATAATTCAATTGTATATTAAGCAATCAGTGTCCCCATCAATTGAAATGTGATTATCGTCATAGAAAGCTATCAACTTTCCAAGGACCAAGACCCATGTGCTCACCAAGAGAGCAAACTTCATTCAAATGCCCTCATTTGACAACTATCTCCAAGAATAACATATCTAGAAAAAAAACATTATTCATATTAATAAGATATCGGTACATTCTACAAAGAATTATATAATATGAACCTTATTCTGTTTGCACATCTTGTGAGAGAAACACTTACGTATTGATCCTCCGGCTTCCAAATACGATGAGCAAAAGGAAGAAAGGGCTACTGAGACATCATCTATGAGCTTGGGCTTGATAGGTAATTTTCAAATATTACTAGAGTAGTTGGTTTTCACTGATCGTAATAAAACAAATATTTTCAATTTAGGAGTTAAGCATACAATCAAACGTTCTTTCCATCTCATCAAGATTGATTCAAAATACCATTTTTTGGTGCCCACCATGAATGGACCTATCCATAAAAAGAAAAAAAAAAAAATTCTGAGATTATTAATTGCTCAACAAAAAAAACACGTATTGCTACGACAATGATAACTAAATGTAGTTTGAAGCAAAGTAGTTGTGACTTCAACACCGATGTTTCAAAATTCTGGTGACCAAAGCAAGTGTTCGCAAAACCCGTAGTTCCCACGGCCGGGCGCCTCAATTCTTCCTCCACTCCAAAGAAATCAAAGTAGAACATGAAAAGCTTTGCTAATCGATGCACCTCATAAACTTGAACTAACAACAAAAAAATAAATACATGGTTAATGTTACGCTTACCAAGTAATGTTGCGAGTTCTCACTTCTCACTATGATTACAATATGCACCATAAAGTATAAATTTCCAAAACTAAAACCATACTTACATAAAATATACCATCAATCAAGGCTATCTCTAACTAGTTAGGCAATTTTGTGTGCAAATGCTCTTCAAGATAAGCATCACCAAATTGCGGTGAAGAAGATGGACCAAGAAATGGTGGTCCCTATGAAGAATCATGCAACTAAGAAAAGATAACAACGACAAGCGGATAACACCAAAGAATCATTCCTTGCATGAGAACTTTTCTACTAGTAATCAGTTTAGATTATCACATTATCAATAAGCTCCAACATACATGGTGGTAACTCATGAGCGATACACTCGTGATCATTGATTCATTCTCATCACTTTATTCATTGCCTTTAATGTTTTGATAATACACAAACTTTATAAGGCATTTTGTATTTAGATTGAAAGAACTTCATTTTGGAAGAAATTTTATACTTAGATGTAAATAAGATTAAAATGCAATGATGCAAGGAGGCATCTTGAGTGAAAACATTTGTCAATCTCAAAGCCTTCACTTTATTGTGAGACCAAAACACAATCTTGAATCAAAAGTTCACCAAATATAATGTAGAAAAATAGAATACAAGAAGGTCGATATCGAGACAAATGAACTACTGACATGATGGTACCCAGGTGAAAGTAATAGGATAAAATAGAGATGGACAAACGTCCATGTAAGCTATCAAAAGCCAACCATTTAAGATTCTCATCAAATAGAGATCAAGCGTCCATGTAAGCACTACTCGACATCACATTTAACTTACTAAAAGTCTTCAAGAATAAATAATATATACTTATGTATAATTTGTATTTTGGGGCTCAAGCACTATAAAAATATCTTTTATTATCAAGATTCAAGTGTAATATCAAAAATATGATCACCATATATACATACAGGCATCAATAATTTTGAGAAATCTCTCTAAGCCTTTAAGACTTAAGAGGGCAATAACACCAAAAAAGTCACCGATGTATACATTGATCATTTCATCATTGCTATCATGCCCTAAACCCTAAAAAAGCCTATTTGTATTAAAACCTTAACATAAAACTAACAACCAAACCAAAACTACAATCCAACAGCAGTATGTAAGAAATGTAAGAAAAAAAAAAAAAAAACAAAACATAAGATTAATTGAAAGGGAGACCATTAGGCAATCAGCATTCCGCATTCCTCATCATAATCCAAGCCAAGAAGTTTGAGTTTCACTTGTTAAGTTTGCTAAATCATAAATAAATCATTAATTATTCATTTATAAATCATTAATTAAAAAAATCATTGTAATTTGTAAATTTAACAAACAATACCTTCATCAAACTTGTCAATTTCATTAATATTTTCTTCCACATTTATTGATTTACCATTTTGCTCGCATCCAATCATATTAGAGCTTGTGCAATCTTTGGGGATAATGAACTTCTAAATGCATCGAAAAACACGGCGATCAGATGAGCTTGAAATTGGAACATAAAACATCACGAGCCATATGAGAGAATAGAAATCTTGGTGCATTAACCTTCCATCAATTTAAAATATCAAATCATCACTTACTCTCACCAAATATTTATCTAGATCGATTTGTTATCTACATCATCCTTCCCAAAATTGGATCTTTTGAATTTCTCTATCATTGAATATCTTGTCCCGATTTGATTTTACAATTTAGCTCACATTATGTTGTGACAAGACATTAATGAATCTTCATTAATCAATTTAATATCATTTTATGGATAGAATTAAAGGCATGGCGTTTAGGTATGATAATTTGGTCGATTAAATATGCTTAAGCAGGGGAACAAAAATGATTAACAGCCAATTTTAATCATTGGGCTACTTTTTTATGGGCTTTGTTGAGTTGACCTTTAAAACCCATCGTGATGGCGGGTTGAGGGATCTGAAGGCTTATGTTTTTCCAACTTAGTTGATTGAAGCTTCCAAAATTGAGAGTTCTTCTAACTTGATCTTTAGAATTTGATATATAGGAGACAAACTTTTGATATTTAGGGTTGTCTCTTTTTTTGCATAGAAATATATTCTTTTGTTTATACAAGAGCCTGCAACTTTAACAATAACAATTATAGATATATTCAGGGATCTCGGCATAAAGTTTGATGTTAACTTGAACATATGTAAAAAGCCCTCCTATTTCACCAGAGAAGATTGAACAACCTTGATCATAAATAAATAAAAAATACCCCCTATGTCTAACAGGGGGATTGTAGAGTAGTTCAGAAATACATACTAAGCTTGGTTTCCTTTACTATTAGATAGAAGTGATATATTTTCAATCATAATATGTATTTATCTAAGGATCTCGGCTTAAACCATGATATCAACTCAGATAAATATATAAAAATACCCTATCTAATAGGGGGATTATACTTAGCTCAAAATATATCATAGGGTTTGATCTTCTTTAATATAAATAGAGATAACTTATTTTGATCATCATGTATATTTATCTGAGGATCTCAGCTTGAAGCACGACATCGACTTAGATAAATATATAAAAATGCCCTTGTTCTAACAGGGGGGATTCATAGTAGCTGCTGAGAGAATTTGAAATGTCATTGGTCCTATGCTTTATACTTTCATATTTTTTGAAGACTTCCTCTTGAGAGTTTGAAATTTATATTTTCCTCATATCCTGGCTTCATGCCTTAGTGGACTTGATGGAGTTGATGACTTATTGGCTAGATGAGAACATCTTGGTCCTATGCTTTGTACTTTGATGGACTTGTTGAAGATTTAATCATGAAATTAAAATTTGAATTTTCCTCCTGTCCTGGCTTCGTGCCTCAATGGACTTGATGGAGTTGATGACTTATTGGTGAGATGAGAATATCTTCTGTCCCGTGCTTTGTGCTTTGACGAACTTGTTGAAGATTCAATCTCAAAATTTGAAATTTATATTTTCCTCTATCATGGCTTCATGCCTTAGTGGACTTGATGGAGTTGATAACTTGTTGGTGAAATGAGAACATCTTCAATCCTGTGCATGGTGCTTTGATGAACTTGTTGAAGACTTCATCTTGGAGATTCATATCTTGTATTTCCTTCAATCCTGTCTTCATCCTTTGATGGATTTGATGGAGAAAAGTCTTAAATTATTTTAAAGACTTGTCAGATGATACAAAAATACCTTCTGCCTAGCTTTCTACTTTCATGGGCTTATAGAAAGATGCCAGTAGACGACCTGGCCTTCAAAGCCTGTGTTGGGTCAATGGCAAAGAGTTATCAGTCCTATGCTTTGCGCGTAACGGACATGTTGATAACATGACTTTTTTAGTTCAGCCTTTGGCTTTGTATGAACATTGGGATGACTTCTTCAGTCCTTTGCTTTCTGCTTAATTAGACTTACTGAAGAAGAGCTTCCTTTGATCTTTTCTTTCTAGTTAACAAACTTGTTGAATGGATTAAAAATTTCACATTTGATATTGATACCAAAGTCGACTTAGTGTCTTCTTGAATGAAGATATCTTTTTGTTGGATTTTTGGAAAATGATCTTACAACCATTAAGGATGATCTTCCAGTATGGGCCACTTGAACTTACAAAGTTGGAGGGCTTTGAAAATTTAGATTCTTGTCTTTGAGCTAATGAAGTAGGAGGATCTCTTTGCGGCCTTTGTGACATGTTGAGTAAGCAGACCTGTCAACGACTTAGCCATATTTGGGCGTGTTGAGTCCGACCTTATGCACCCACTCTAGCCCTAGATTTGATGTATGGATGGAAGATGTATTTTCAACTTGTTCTGTTGCAATTTGTAGACTTAAAAATTTCTCTTTTTGGTCAGTAAGACTTTGAGACTTATGAATTTTGAATATATAATTTGAATACATATATGGGGATCTCGGCCTTATGCAATGTCAACCCAAATATAATAGAAAGGCCCACTATTTCACAGGGAGAGCCTAACATTTTGCTATAAAATTTTAAAAAATGCCCCATGTCTAACAGGGGGATTTTTACTTCATTTTGGAAATATATTCTTGTATCACCAGAGAATTTTTATGTAAAACTTACGAAAGCTTTAAGTACAATATTCATTTGATTATACTTTTATGTATAATATTTCTTTAGATATCGAATATTGATTGACGGTATTGGTCTTTTACCTTTGAAATCAATAAGTAGGTAGGCTCTTCCTTGATATACTTTCTCAATGATGAATAGTCCTTCCCAATTAGGCTCAAAATTTATCGCTAATTTTACGGTAAGGGATGATTGGTCTTCTCAGCACCATAATCAATTCTCCTTCCTGAAAGGTTCGATGGATTCACCGTATGATCGAAAGCTTTGGACATCCTCGCTTGGTAGACTTTTGATTTTGCTGAGCTTGGAGTCTAACTTCATCAAGCGCATCAAGTTCTTCCATCCATAGATAGATATTCTTATTTTAAGTGAGATTGTGTTGAATGGCTACTCGGAGTGAAGGTAGTTCAACTTCAAGTGACAAGACTGGTTCAACTCCAAATACTAGCGCATAAAGAGTGGATTTTGTGGGAGTATTGTCCATATGTCATTGTTGACCTCACTTTTGAGAGTGATCTCTCAACTTCCTCATCATAGATCTAGGACTCTTGTAGACACTAAGAGTTCCTTAGTCTTAAGACACTTCTAGTGATTAGGTGAACACTTAACCCAAGCTGAGGAAGAGTTAGTCATATGAATAGGTTATGCCTTAAGGATTTAAGAAGACTTGCCTACCCTATAGCCTTAAACCCAATCCTTACTTCCTTCTTCCAAAAAAATCAAATTCAAATCCAAGATCATAAATCCAATCCCAAATCAAATGATTGAAACCCATAATTAAATTCAAATTCCAAATCCTTTCCTAAGCCCTTTGATTTTATCTTATGGACTTAGCCTTAACCAAATTTAAATCAATCTCAATTCAATTTATTTTCTCAAATATTAAATTCAATCTCAAATCAAATCCCAACCCAAATTATAAATCAAATCCAACTCCAAATGATTGAAACCCATGATTGAATTCAAACTCCAAAACCCCTTTCTAAGTCATATGAACCATTTTCATATGCTTATCCAAAACCTCTTTCAAACCAAATCAAATTTGCTTGATTTCTTTATAAATCAATCATTCCTTCATTTATATTCACAAATATAAATGAAATCTAAATTCAAATCAAATCAATTTTCTACTTAAGCCCTTTTGACCTACATCCCTCAATTTGGTCAAATTTGCTTCTAAATCACTCTAGACCTAAGTGATTTTCTCATGAATCATTTATATATTCATTTATATCCACAAATATAATTGAAATATAAATCCAAATGGCCAAAACCAAACCTAAATCAAATCAAATTCCCAATTTTAGCCATTTTAGCCAATTTCTTGAACTTGGTTAAATGATATCCAAATCAACTCAAAACTTATGAATTTTTTCATGATTCAATCACTCCTTCAATCATTGTTTCAAATATAAACACAAACTATAATTATCAATCCAAATCCAAGTCAACCCAGGTCAAGCCCATGTTGACCCCCTTTGACTTGAAATTATCATATGAACCAAAATTCATAGGGATTCAAACCACTTACAATTGGATTTATATTTTCATTCTAAGTTCATATGTGAGTTCAATTAAACTTGAATCAAGCCATGATCAAGCCAATTGACCCATTTAGGTCCACTTGACCCAAAGTGACCTAAAAGATCTTTTTGAGCCAAGTTCTAATCCAATTCAAATTGAATTAAATTAAGCCCATCCAAACCCCATATCATGATCAACAATCACCCTAGGGTGATCAACCACCTTGAATTGGGTCAAACCAAGTCAAACCTAGCCTTTGACCAAGTTAACATTTAGCCTAAATGAAACCCAAACTAGCCAAAACTCACCATATGCCAAATTGATTGAAACCATTGACTCAAACTCACTCATAATCAATGTTTGAACATGACCAAACCCTCAATTGAGCCAAACTATGTCCAATTGGCCATTTGACCTAAGTTAATACAAATTGGCCTAAAGCTAAAATGAGTCAAATCATGATTTAATCCAAATTGATTGTAACCAATGGCTCAAGTTCATTCCAAATCAATTATTGAACATGACCAAAGCCATGATTAAGTTCAATTTGATGAAATTGGTCAACTTGACCCAACCTAGCCCAAATTGACCTAAAGGGTCAAATTGGCCAAAATCCAAATTAAACCCAAATAAAACCAAACCAAAGCCTACAATTACTTTCAATCAACCAATTGAACTTGACTCAACACCTAACCCAACCCAATTTGGTCAAATTGGTCAAATTTATCAACTTGACCTATTTGACCCTTTTGAATCCAAATGAGCCCAAATCAACCTAAGCCAAATTAATCAAAATCAATTGAACCAAAATATCACAAATCATCATATGAACCTAACCCAAGCTTAGTTTGACCCAATTTGACCAATTGGTCAACCCAACCTAACCCAAATGAGCCTATTTTGACCATATGAGGCCAAATCACCCAAAACCACTTTTTGGAAGCTTGGTGGTTGACCTAACCCAACCCAAATGGACCCTAGGTCAGTTCCAAACCAGCTCAAGTCCATATGGGACCCAATCCAAGGGGATTAACCAATGGACACCCTCTCTTTACATTGAATTCTTACCTTAAATTAAAAGTTCACTTTGCCTCCCCATGACAGCCATCAAAGTGCCAAATAAGGCATTCCTAAGACACCTTAGCCCAACCTAAGCCACTTAACATCTACCATGGACCAAGGGAAATAAGCCAAGCAACCACCTCCATGGACGAACCCCATGGGCAAAGGCAAGGATCAATCCCACACAATCCTCCCATATCAAGCCTTGAGACTCCTGCCACCACTTCCTCCACTCTTGGTGTGCTACGTGGAGCTGACGGTTACCCCTTCGATGACTCGACGGTGGCCAATTGGTGAATTTTTAAGGATCAATCTCGTCCATCCATCAAGTGCAATTGAGGGGTATACCCCCTCAATTCGAGCAGTAAACGAGACCAATTGCTTTGTGTGAGTTTCCTAAGAGATTTCGAAACCCCTCAGAGCTTCCTAGAGCATTCCCGGAGCTTCCTCGATCGACATTCCTCCTCTCTGATCAAAGTTGAAATAGGACACCATCCTTCCGAGCAATACTCCTACTATACTTGATTAAACATAAATTCCTAGCACCCACACCATCCTCTTACTTCGTCGAAACCAACCGAATCGTCTTCAAGCCTTCCCGAGCACCAGAGATCAGAGTTCTATTAGAGCCAAAGCCTCTTACATGTATGGCCTAATCAACCGAGAGCTCTACACTAAATCAAGCCCCAAGCTTCTCAACATGGCCATCTCAACTAGGCAAAGTTACCTCCATCGATCTGCTACCGAACATTAGCTCCGGTGAGGTAATTTTGTAAAATCAAGCCTTGTATGGAAAATCGCTTGGTATTTTGAGAAGTAAATTCGAATGTCATGAGTTTTTAGTCGTTGGATGTGTGCACTTCCCCTCCCCAAAGGTGTGGGATGAATTTGGAGGCAATCCGAGCTCTGGTGAGCTCGGATCGAATGGAGAAAGATGGACGACATCCGTCTTTCACCACTCACAAACGAGACGAATCACAGACTGTCCATTCAGCGTGATCAGAATGGACGGTCAAGATCTAATCCCGCATTAGATCCCTTGATTGTCTTCCTAAATCACAGATTAAATCATGGCCGTCCGATCTTAGATCGGACGGTCCACAGAGTTAGCACGTCCATCGCAATCCGAGTCAACGGTGGATGTGACAACTTAAATAGTCAATCCCATCGCACTATGTGGAAAGCACGCCGCATCAACTGTTATGTGGCCTGATGGGATTAAGGCTTTATTTAGGCTTAAATAATATATTTTTAAGGCTAAAACTTCATAAAATCATAACTAATACTAGAAAAATTCAAAAAATACAAACTTAGGCTCATTTTGAAGATATTTTATAGTAGAATCTAAGAAAGATATTATTAATTGATTTTGAATAGTAATTTTGGCTTAATTAAGATTTAATTAGAAATCTAATTATCTTAATTACTTCTTAATTAATCATCCAATTAATCTCAAATTCTCGATGAATGTTTAGGGGGATGACCTCTACCTCCCTTATTTTTCTAGAATTTTATTGGTTTGTTTAGTTAAGAAAATTAATTGATTAATTCTTAATCACTCTATTAATTTAATTAGTAATAATTAGTGAATGAACAATGATTTAATTAATTACTTAAGCCAATTACCTATGCTGAACAGTAAGGGAGCTTAGAGAATGTGATTGGGATATTTATCCTAATTCATTCCCTAAGTTTTCTTCACTTTTTGGAATTTAATTAGTTAATGATTAATGAGATAATTAATTGCTTAATTAATTAATTAATCTCCAAGATAAAATTAGAGCTTAAGTGATCAAATATGGGACTTAGGGATTTAGATTAATGCCTCTTTCTTGATCTTTTTCCATAGGTTAATTTCATTTCATTGTTTGAACATGTTTAATGCTTAATCAAATGGATTAATGAGCTTAACTAACCCAATCTAATATCATTCACATCTAATCACCTTTAATCAATCTTGGGTAGCTCTTTGGGTGTTCAATAACCTAAAAGAGAGCTAATGAAATTATGGTTAGCTCACATGTGTGAGAAAATCATAAAGTGTTAAGTGAGATCCCTTAAGCCTAATTAACTATTAATCATGAGCCAATTGTATTAGACCCCTTTCATTTCTTAAGAGCATTGAAAATTTACTTTTCATGTGGTTGCATATCATATTGGCTCATTATTAATTAGTTAATTAACTTAAGGTGATGTAGGTAAGGGTTAATTAATTGACTTAATTCATACCCTAACCTAATTAAAATATAAAATCAGCTTAATTATTCTCCATTAAACCAAATCAACTCACACATGGGGAATGGAATTAGGATTAACTAACCTCTTTCACATTTCCTTAAATCAAATCAAACCTAAAAATGAAATGACATTAAAGAACTTTGATTTGTTTTAAATAATCTCATTTAGTTTGATTGTCCTTAGGACTTAGTTGATTTGAATGAAATCACATGCTTGTGTTATTTTATTTTCTTCCAATTATGCTAAATGTTGTATGTCATATGATTCATGTATCCATCTCTTTTAAAATTAATTAAATAAAATGATTTTCTTTATGTCAAATTGTATGTGTTGATTTAAATTAAAAATATGTGTGGCTAATATCACTATTAAATCTCAAATATATTTTCAAAAGTTTACTGATGATTGAATATACATATATATTATAAATTTTGTTAGATATATACATAGGAAATGCAAGTGAATATAAATCTAGTGTATGTAATGAAGTCTTTTCTTTACATTCATGTGTTGATTTGCATAAGTAAGAATATTAGTGGTATATTAGTCTGGACATCCCAGGGACTCACGACTTTAAGTAGCCCTAAGGAGGTTCCTACATCATTCCCTTGGTGTAGAACAATGGTGACGTACCTGCTTGATTTCATTATTATGCATTTGGACATTAGAATTTAGATATAGCTTTAATTCATTTACACACAAATAAATCAATCAAATCAAAATACATTTTTTTACATGGCTTTCTATTCTTGTAGTTGTTTAAACATCCACATGTATCTAATGATAGTGGTATATTAGTCTGGATATTCGAGGGATGTACGGCTTAAAGTAACCCCAAGGAGGTTATTATCTCATTCCCTTGGTGCAGAATAATGGCGACGTACTAGATTAAAACTTTTATACATGTGGATGTGTACTTAGCTAATGAATGAAAACCCTCTTTTTCTATTAAAAAAGATATGCATTCATACTTTGTTTATTTGGTTGAGTTGATTAGTCATGTGATTTAAGGTTCTTTCCTTATGCTTTTGCATAATAATTTAGATAGATCTTTAAATTAATATGAAAAAATCATTCAACCAAATGAAATATTAATTCCAAATACATTTACTCACATTCATCATTTAAGTGTGCTAAGATACAAATTGCATGTATAGCTATACTTAGGATTTAATTATATGCATGATATACATGATGGAAAGAAATGAATAAACATGTGTTATGTGAGTAATTCATTCCAACTAATCTTAATATGCCTTTCTTATTGAGTAAGTTTATTTAAGGTGAACCTAAACTTAGGATTAATTAAAACATGTAATAAGTCATTCGCTAAAGAGAATTGATTAATTAATTTGCTTTAGATGTGCCTTAAGGAAGGGATAAGAGAGAGTGATCCTCTCTTTCTTTCTCTTCATAACATATAGTTACTAAGTGTAGGCCAAATGAAATAAAAGAAAATATTAAGTATAATTTGCAAATTGATTAAACCATTTAAAGTGAAACCACCCTTGATAATTAAATGTCTCATACTTAGGAAATAATAACTCTAAAGCCTAGCTAGTAGATACCATACAGGCCTTAATACACACATCAGCTAAGTTGCATCTTCTAGTTTTATGTTAGGGTGGTGCATGGTTTAATGTATGCTTATTTTGTGATGTAGTGTTGTAGACTGGATGTTAGGGTGTATGTGCGTAGACTGGATGTTAGGTCATTGTTAGTCTAATCATATTTTTTGCAAGAGATTATGTTTAAGGGGTGCTTAAAATAAATATAAATATTTTACTGTGTAGGTTGCTTAACCCCTAAGCATAATCTACATTAGAAGTGGACTTGGTTTGTGTGGGTGCTAAGTCCAAATTATTCATATAACTTGAGCTGTATGGTGTGTTTAGCTAACACTTATTTTGCGTAGTTATATTTTTTTATTTTAATGTAATTTTGCATTAGGAATTAAGATTAGTGCTATGGGGGCTTATGATAAATGTTGGTTACAAGACCAAGTCTTATGTACCATGTGATCCTATGGAGCTTTCCCAACCAAATGAAAGAAAGAAATGAAGGAAAGAAGGAGCTTTGAAGATTTAAGATCCCCATAGCTCCTATTCATTTGTTGTAATTAAATTTAATTATTCTTTCATATATCGGGATGTATAAGGGTAAAGCTCGACTACCCATTTCTTTTTCAGGTTGTACGGCGGTACTCGACCACACCATCCTCTTATTCTTTTGCATTAGCTTTATAAAAATTATTTGATATTTTATTTAACTTGTGCATTAGAAAAAAGTATGTCTCTTCATAGTTTATTTATGATTGGTGATTATTATATGGCCTGCATGCGATTAGGCTCCTAGGATAAAATTAATTTTTTATCCCAATAATAACTCATAACTAAATTTTCTAAAATAACTCATAATCTCACATAAAGCTTAGGCATTAAATCAAGATAATAAAATATTTAACAACCCTTAGCTAGATGTCGTATGCTTAATATCATGCATATCATTTTATTTCACTCTTGTTAAGAGAGGGTTTCCATTTTTTGCTAGATAGAAAATGAGCTTAACCTTTGAGAGCCTATAATGGAAAAACACCTCTTTCTCTTTTGATTTAGCCCATGACCAACTTCATCATACATTTATGCATAGAAAATCTTATAGCATGTGTCAAAATAAAGAGTCAAAAATCAAATAAAATTTGATAAGATTTGCATTAGACTAAGTCATTATTCATACCACTCATATTCTAGTTTCTTAGGGAGTGGGTTTAAGGACTTTAATTTCTTTTCTAAGTAATAACAACTTAACTATCTTGTAAAAATATATGAATTGACCATGATTTTAAATCATAGGAGGAGTTAGCTGGCTACCACTCCAGGTGATTATAAGTCCAACAGTCGGATGGTTTACCTCTCTTGTGGAGGTAAACAATATACCTAGTTTCGCTTTAGATTTAGGTTATGCTTTGGTCCCCGCCAAAGCTCCCTAGATTTAGGATCCGAGGTTGTTGTTTCCCTTTGGGGCTACAAGAATAAATTCTCATCTCTTAGGCATTTCCATAATCTTGTATTGCGGAATTATAACTCTTAAATTTCTAATAAAATTTCAACTCGAACATATAATTCTCCTCAATTTAAAATATATAAAGTCCAACCATATGATAGTTTGAGATGCTCACTAGACTTCCTAGTATCATGAGCATCCCCTACTCAACTCTCCTTGGCTTTGATAATAAGTCTTTCCTTTCGATATATCCCATTTGACTTTTCAAATATAGCCAATTTATTGATAGTCCTATCTTTGAATCCTTTGGAGATAATAATTGTCTACTTTATTCGAGAGTTTTCCTAAGAAATTCACCTTCTTTAGGATGTAATTAACTATGGGGCTTGCTAGAAACTTTAGAACTAAATTTAAATAAACTTTATTCATCCATGTAAAATAAGGAAAATCTGTACATTCGAAAACCCATCATACCTTAGGAGTCCTTATTAGTTGATTAGGTCCATTGTAGGTTAGTGATTTCTATCTTTCGAGATAGTGCACTATTCCCTGATGTCATACCCGATCACCTCAATAAGTACACCCCTCACATTGGTGTCCATATACATACATAAGCGAAAACAAAACACCAGTCACATCATTATCTTTCTTTAAGGCATTTTTACTTCGAGACTTTGACCTTCAAATTTGCTTACCTTTTTCGAGACCTTGATGGCAGATTCTTGGACTTGTAGTCTACGTGTCACGCCTCGATGCTCACCATGTGAGACTTAAATTGGTTGATATCTTGTCGGGGTTGTAGGAGGAGCAACTATATCCTTCCTAATGATAGGACCTTGATATTTTCTTTCATTAGTCCTTTCTCTTTAGTAATTTTGAGGACCCGATGCACTCTTCATATAGAGTTTCGAGTATTCTCATTGGTGAAGCTGGAACGATGTTGGGTCGGAAGGAATTTATTGATTTGAAAGCTGTTTCCTTTATCTTAATCAAACTTGTTATGAGTTGGAACATTCGCTTCTGGTTCCACAACTGGTTGTACACTTTTCTGCTTGATTAATGGCGGTTGAGAAAGCAATTCAACATTTCTCTTTCTCCATTAAACTTTTTTGTCGCTACTTCTTCTTGATGCTTTGGCCTCCATATTTATTTTCCTTTTTGCCTAGAGCTTTCGACGGTGGATTCTTGGACATGCGATCCAGGTGTCATGCCCCGATGCTCACCATGCAGGAATTGCTTAGGATAGTCTTGAGCATTACCAACTGAGAGTAGCCATTTTGGAGAAGCTTTCTCATTTTCTTTGATAATTGGACCTTGAAACTTTTTCTTCATAAGACTCTTCCCCTTGACAACTTTCACCACCCTGTGCACACTCGATGATAGAGTCTGGGATGCCTCATTTGTGGTGTCATAGCTTGGTGATGCTGCCCCTAGAATGATTATTTGATATCCTAGTAGAGATGTTCCTTTTCACCCACTTGAGATTTTCAAACTTGTTGTGAGTGAGAACACTCACGTCTAGCATTAAGTCTGATCACATGGCTAATGATTCAGGCAACAACTGCTGAGCATGTAGTTCAACATTTCTTCTCCTTCTTTTTTGCGATGATCATTCTTCATGAACATTAAGTTAGCATGCTGAATTCATCTTGTTGGTAATTCTGAATATGAAGTTCATTTATATGTTTGGCAATTTCTCCACTAAATCTTTCAATTAAAGTTTTCATTGAATCTCCAATTCAGCATGTGAAGTGAACATCTCCCCAATAAAGGGGACTACGATCAAAATTGACTCTTTTTTAGGAGATAAAATTGATTAGTGACAACATCTCCTATAGGATTCTTCATGTGTGAGTTCAACTAAACTTGAATCAAGCCATGATCAAGCCAATTAACCCATTTAGGCTCATTTGACTCGAAGTGGCATAAAGAACCTTTTTAAGCCAAGTTCTAATCCAACCCAAATTGGATTGAACTAAGCCCATCCAAACCTCACAACATAACCAACAATCATCCTATGGTGATCAACCACCTTGAATTGAGTCAAACCAAGTCAAACCTAGCTTTTGACCAAGTCAACATTTAGCCCAAATGAAACCCAAACTAGCCAAAACTCACCATATGCCAAATTGATTGAAACCATTGACTCAAACCCACTCATAATCAATATTTCAACATGACCAAACCCTCAATTGAGCCAAACCATATCCAATTGACCATTTGACCTAAGTTGACCCAAATTAGCCTAAAAAGCCAAAATGGTCAAATCATGATTTGATCCAAATTGATTGCAACCAATGGCTCAAGTTCATTCCAAATCAATTATTGAACTTGACCAAAGCCATGATTGAGCCCAATTTGACCAAATTGGTCAACTTGACCCAACCTAGCCCAAATTGACCTAAATGGTCAAATAGGCCAAAATCCAAATTAAACCAAACTAATGCCTATAATCATTTTCAATTAGCCAATTCAACTTGAATCAACACCTAACCTAACCCAATTTGGTCAAATTGGTCAAATTGGTCAACTCATCCCATTTGACCTATATGAATCCAAATGAGTCATAATCAAATCCAAAGTAAATTGAACCAAACCAATGACACCAATACACTCCAGTTGATCATGTGAACTTGACCTAACTCTTAATTTGACCCAATTTGACTAATTGGTAAACTTGACCCAACCTAACCCAATTTGACCTAATTAGGTCAAATCAAGCCAAATCAAATCAAATAAACTTTAAACTTGAAATTTGGGCTAACCCACTTTTGACCCATTTCAAATCTGCCCAAATAAAACCCATAGCCAAATGACCACTTTACCCTTCAGTCTAGGGCATCCCATGAGATAAGACACATGCATATTTGGTAACTCTCTCTCTTTGGCCACTTGACACCCATTCATTGGTCACTTAGGAACTTAGACTATGGCTGACCTGACTCAAAGGTGGTTGGGTCGACCATGACTCATGGGGAGGTGAAATCACCTCCCCATTCCCATTGGAGTTTTCAAACCTCCAAGGGCATCCACTACTCCCATGGCAACCACTTCCTACCCTTCCTCCACTCATGTGAGGCCAAATGGAGTGATTCCCTACCCAAATTGAGCTCCCCATCTCAACCATTGATCCACCAAGCTGAAACTAGCCATGGCCATCCGATCCAAGGAATGAGGGGGTATCCCCCCTCATTCTCAGTCAAACCAAGAGAGCCACATTCGATTCAACCCTAGCAGCCAGAGAACTCCATCCCAAAGCAATTTCCAAGGCTTCCCGAGCTCCCAAAAATCCCCACTCTCAATTTTACATGAAACTGAAATAAGGGAGCCTCTATTGACATTTGCTCAAATCTCCACCAAAGTGTAATTAACTTTGTACACACCTTCCTTGGAGCTAAACGAGTGAGTACAAATCATTTCTCATCACCTTGATCACCGAAAGTAGGAGTTCAACCAAGATCGATCACATACGCCTCATGGATTGGTCTTCCAAGCAAACCACACTAAATCAAAGCTCGTGGGGCTCAACAGGGCTTCGTTTCTACCAAACGAAGCTTCCTTAATCATTGGAACCGCTGGTCACAAGCTTCGGTGAGGTATGCCATTAAAACTAATCCTTGAATGAAAATAGGTTGGTCTTTTATGAAAGAAATTTCATGTCATGCGATTTCCACCATTAGATTTGCTTGTTATACTTCTTCGAAAGTGTGGGATCATTTTCATCTCCATTCGAGCTCGGGTGAGCTCAGATCGAGTGATGATTGATGGATGGTAGCCATTGTTGCCGCTCGAAAGGAAATAGATCATGGACCGTCCATTCCGCATGATGGTGGGCGATCGATCGATCACGCGAAACCATTAATCTCATGTCGCTTATTATCGTCGATCTTAGATCGATGGTCCACGGGATTACCATGTCCGCCACCATCTGAGTTAGCTCTTAGATGTGATAAGTTAAGTGGCCACTCCCATCACGCCATGTGGAAAGTGTGCCGCGTCAGCTGCCACATGGCCCAATGGGATTAAGGCTTTAATCAGGGTTAATTAATCCATTTTTAGCCTGAAACTTCTTAAATTCATAATAATCCTAGAAAAATCTAAAAAAATACAAACTTAAGCTCATTTTAAAGATAAGGACAAGTATTATTAATTAATTTTGAATAAGTGATTTTGGCTTAATTAAAGTTTAATTAGAAATCTAATTAGCTTAATTATTTCTTAATTAATCACCCAATTGATCTCCAACTTTTCATGGATGTTTGGGGGGATGACATTTGCCTCCCCCATTTTTCTGGGATTTTATTGATTGCTTAATTAGAGAAATCAATTGATTAAATCTTAATCACTTTCCTAATTTAATTAGTGATAATTAGTGACTGAATAATGATTTAATTAATTATTTAAGCCTAATTACCCTTGTTAAATAGTAAGGGAGCTTAGGGAATGTGGTTGATACTTTTCCTAATTCATTTCCAAAGTTTTCTTCCCTCTTTTGAATTTAATTAGTTAATGATTAATGAGGTAACTAATTGCTTAATTAATTAATTAATCTCAAGATGAAAATCAGAACCTAATTGAGTGTTTGAAGTGACTTAGGGATTGAGGCCTTGTCCTTAATCCCTTTCCTGAAGTCAATTTCATCATTCTAATTAAAATATAATCAAAGAATTCAATCAATTCATTAACAAACTTGATTAACTCAATCTAAAATTCACTTCATACCTAAGCAACCTCTAATTAATCTTGGGTAGCTCTTTGGGTGTTCAATAACCCAAAGTGAAAGATAATGAAATTATGGTTAGCTCACATGTGTGAGAAAACCATAAAAGTAGTTAAGTGAGATCCCTTAAGCCTAATTAACTATTAATCATGAGCCAATTGCATTAGGCCCCTTTCATTTCTTAGAAGCATTACAAGTTTACTTTTCATGTGGTTGCATATCACATTGGCTCATTATTAATTAGTTAATTAACTTAAGGTGATGTAGGTAGGGTTAATTAATTGGCTTAATTCATACCTTAACCTAATTAAACCATAAAATCAACCTAATTACTCCTTCATTAAAATAAATTAACTCACACATGGGGAATGGGATTAGGATCAGCAAACCTCTTTCATTTCTTAAATCAAATCAAACTCAATACTAAAAATGTTATTAAAGAACTTTGGTTTATTTTAAGTAACCTTATTTAGTATGATTGTCCTTAGAAATTAATTGTAATGAATGAGATCATGTGCTTATGTTCCTTTATTTCATTTCAATCATGTTAAATGTTGCTTGCCATATGTAATCATGCATTCATTTCTTTTAAAATTAACTAAATGAAATGGTTTCTTTTATGTCAAATTGCATGTGGTGAATTAAATTAAAAATAGGCGTGGCTATTATTACTATTAAATCAAAAGTTATTTTCAAAAGTCTATAAATCAATTATATATATGGAGATGTTAATTATAAATACCTATAAGTTTGCATGTGTTGATAATATAAGATATGCAATATGAAGTTCTCTTTCTTTATCTTATATGAATTTGCATGAGATTTATAAATGTATAGTTCATTTGAAAAGAACACAACATTTGTCTAAATCTACTCCTATGCATCTCCATGCTAAGACTTAGGAAGAATTTCATATTACATATGTAAATCATATAATCAAATCAAATATAACTTCTTGCATGACTTCACTTTCTTGTGATTCTTTTTGTACATTGACATGTATCTAAGAAAAGTGATATATTAGTGTAGACACCCCGGGACTATGAGGCTTTAAGTAGCCCTAAGTATATCTTGTACCTTACACCCTTGGTGTAGAACAATGACATCATACTCACTTAAAACTCTTATACATATGTATGTGTGATATGACCAATGAATAAGAATCATAAATCAAACAAATCAAATACAACTTTTGCATGGGTTTTCCTATCCTTATAGTTGTTTATACATCTATATGTATCTAAGAAAAGTGGTATATTAGTCGACACCTGGCTTTGCTTTTAAGTAGCCTCAGCCCACTCTAGTGTAATAATGCAATGCATCTCACTTAAAACTTTTGTATATGTGAATGTGTATTTAGCTAATGGATGAAAAATTCCTATTTTATATTAAAAAAGATATGCATTCATAATTCAATCAAAATGAAATATTTAAATTCCAAACACACTTCTTTGCATTCATCATCTAAGTGTGTTAAGATATACATTGCATGTATATGTATGCTTAGGATTTAATCATATGCATGATATACATGATGGAAAGAAATGAATAAACATGTGTCATGTGATAGTAATTCATTCTAATCAATCTTAAGATGTCTTTCTTATTGAATAAGGTCATTTAGAGTGAACCTAAACTTAGGATTGATTAAAACATATAATAAGCCATTCACTAAAGGAAATTGATTAATTAACTTACTTCAGAAATGACTTAAGGTAGGGATGAAAGAGAGATTCCCTCTCTTTCTTTTCTTTATAACACTTAGTTGTTAAGTGTAGGCCATATGAAACAAAATAAACACTAAGTAAAAAATCTTAAAATCAATTAAATCACTTAAAGAGAAATCAACCATTTATAAATTAAATCCCTCACACTTAGAAAATCACAACTTTAAAGCCTATAGATATAACATACCACACAAGCTTTAACACACACATTAGACTAAGTCACTACCTAGCTTTATGTTAGGCGTTGATGTATGCTTATTTTGTGATGTATTATTGTAGACTGGATGTTAGGGTGTATGTGCATAGTCTGGATGTTAGGCCGATATTAGCCTAATCATGCTTTTTGCTGAGGGTTGTGCTTAAGGGGTCATTGTAATGAGAATATAAATACTTTTTTGTTGTATAGGTTGCTTATTCCCCTAAGTATAACCCAAGTTATGATAGTTGGGCTTGGTTACCCATGTGTGGGATGCTAAGTCCAAATTATTCATATAAGTGCTTGGTTGTATGGTGTGTTTAGCTAACATTTGTTTTGTGTAGTTAGATTTACTTTCCTTCTTTAATGTAATTTTATTAGGATTTGATGAGTGTTATGATGAGCATTGGTTATAAGACCAAGTCTTATGTACCATATGATGCCTTTGGAGCTAGCACATTCAAACCAAGCCAAAAGAAAGGAAGAAAGGGAGCAAATAAGATGACGAAATGAAGAATAAAGACCACCATAACATTCATCATTTTAATTATTCTCTAAATCAAATGATAAGGGTAGGGCTACACATTTCTTTTCGGTCAGACAATGACTACATCTCTTTATTCTTTTGCGATAACTTTATAAAATTATTTGATATTTTGTTTAGCTTGTACATTAAAAAAAGCATGCATTTTCATAGTTTGTTTATGATTGGTGATTGTTGTATGGCCTAGATGATTTGACTCCTAGGATAAAAATTAATCTTTCTACCCAAACTAACAACTCATAATTAAATATCTAAAATAACTCATAACCTCATATAAAAAGGTTAGGCTTTAAATCAAGATAATAAAATATTTAACAACCCCTTAGCTGGATGTTGTATGTTTAATATCATGCATAATCATCTATTGACCTCATTTTTTGAATGAGCTCTCAACCTCCCCATCTTTGACATAGGACACCTCTTAGACACTAAGAGTTCCTTAGTCTTAAGATACTTCTAATGAAGTGAACACTCAACCTAACCCTAGACTTAGAAGAGTTAGCCATAATAGGTCATGCAGGGGTGTTAGGAAAACTTACCTACCCATAGCTTGAACCAAATCCTTACTTCCTTCTTTCAAGTCAAACTCCAAATCCAAATCAACTTTAAACTCAAATCAATTCCAACTTAATTGATTTTCTCAAACTCAAAATCAACTTCAACTCCAAATCAAACTCAAATCAAATTCAAATCAACTTCAAACCTTAAATCAATTTGAACTCAATTGATTTTCTCAATTCATAAATCAATTCCAAAATCCCAAATCATGAATCAAATTCCAAATGATTGAAATCCATGATCAACTCCAAATCCAAAATCTTTCCAAAGTCACTTTAATTTCATCTTATGGACTTAGCTCAAATCCAATCCAAATCAATTCAAACTCAAAATATTTTCTCATAATCCATTTATATTCTCATTTATATTCATAAATATAAATGAAATATAAACTCAAATAACCAAAACTAAATTCTAAACTCAAATCCAAATCTAACATAAATCCAACCTAAACTCTTTCAAGTCAAATTCTTGAACTTAGCCAAATCAAGCTCAAATCAATTCAAACTCTTGGATTTTCTTCATGATTCAATCAACCCTTCAATCAAGAATCCAAATATAAACACACACTTGAACAATCAAATCAAAATCAAACTAACCTAAATCAACTCATGTTCACCCTTTTGAACTTGAAATTATCAAATGAATCAAAACCCATTTGACTCCAACCCACTTGTAATTGGATTTATATTTTAATCATAAGTCTATATGTGAGTTCAACCAAGCTTTTCTCAAGCCTTGATCAAGCCAATTGATCCATTTAGGCTCACTTGACCCAAAGTAACTTAAAGCACCTTTTTGAGAGAAATTCTAATCTCACCCAAATTAGATTGAACTAAGCCCACCTAAGCCTCACATTGTGAGAAACAACCATCCTAAGATCATCAATCATTCAAATTG
Organism: Cymbidium sinense; assembly: GCA_021442155.1. Taxonomy (NCBI): domain Eukaryota; kingdom Viridiplantae; phylum Streptophyta; class Magnoliopsida; order Asparagales; family Orchidaceae; genus Cymbidium; species Cymbidium sinense. Next base: position 28,049,847 of record CM038226.1, on the reverse strand, counting down.
GGTCAAACCAAGTCAAGCCTAGCCTTTGACCAAGTCAACATTAGACCCAAATGAAACATAAACTAACCAAAATCCACCATATGCCAAATTGATTGAAACCATTGATCTAGACCCATCTAAGTCAATGTTTGAACTTGCCCAAGTCATCATTTGAGACAAACCTAGCCCAATTGACCACTTGACCCAAGTTGACCTAAAAAGTCAAAATATGTCAAAACTTGATCTAAGCCAAATTAATTACAAAATTCATTCTAAACCACTTGTTGAACTTGACCAAAGCCTCAATTGGCCAACTAGACCTAACTTAGCCCAATTAAACATGAACCCAACTTAACCTAAAAGGTCAAATCAAACCAAATTTGATTGAAACCAAAACTTACAAAACATTTCAAATGACCAACCAAACCTAAACCAACCCATGACCTAACCCAATTGGGTCAAATGGATCAAATTGGTCAACTTGACCCATTTGACCTAAGTGAATTCAAATGAATCAAAACCAAATACAAATCAAATTAAACCAAACCAATGATACCAAAACCACTCCAAATGATCATTTGAACTTGACCCAATTTGACCAATTGATCAACTTGACCCAAGTTTACCCATTTTGGCCTAAATGGGTCAACATGAGCCCAATGATATCAAATCAACTCAAAATTCCTTGAAATTTGGCCCAACCCAATTTCAGACTATTCCAAATATGCCCAAATTGAAATCAAAGCCAAATGACCATTTTGCCCTGGTCAAAACCCACTTTGAATTTGGCCAATTCCTTTCATGTAATTTGACACTCTTAGTGGACCAAATGGACACTAATGAGGGTGGTGAACATGACCCAATGGGTTTGGGTCAGCCATGACCCAACCCATGGCCAAATCGACCACCCAATGGAAAATGAGCACATGGAATCACTCCATACTCTCATTTAACACATGGGCAACTCCTCCACTACACTCCCCTGCCAAAATCAAATCACATGGAGCTTGTAACAATCAAAACAACCCACTCCATGAGATCAAATTGATCAAAATGATAAGGAAGCTCACGGACATCCGATCCAAGTAGGGGGAGATATACTCCTCATTCCAACTCACCACACTTGCACTCGATTGAGCCCTAGATCCCAGAGGAAGCTCCCCAAGCTCTCCCAAGCATTCTCAAGCTCTTTCCAAATTCCCATTCTTGGTTTTGCCTAAGCCAAAAATAGGGGAGGTGAGTGAGAATTCCACTTTGCTCAATTCACAACCAAACTCCAATTCCTCTTGGAAGCACCATCACGGTGGCAAGTCGAGCTCACCCAAGGTGTTTTCCAAGCAACCAAGCCACGAGAAGGAGGAGTTAGACCAAAGCCGCAAGCCATTAAAGCAAGCTTTGGTCAATTGGAAGATCCATTATAAATTTAACCCTCAAACCTTCAACAGGGCTTTGTCTCTACTAGATGAAGCTACCTCAATATTAGGAGAGCAGGTGATAGCCTCCAGCGAGGTATGCTTCAAAACCAAGCTTAAGTTCAAATTTCTTTGGTCCTTTGTGAAGGGAAGTGTAATCCCATTGCAATTCAACTGTTTAATGTCTTTCTCTTTGCTTCTTGATGGTGTGGGTTGAATCCTAGCCCAATCCGAGCTCAAGTGAGCTCAAATCAAGCCATGGTGGACCGGCAGTCTCCATCTCTCGCAAACGAGGGTAGGGATGAATCATGGATCATCCATCCTGCTTGATTTGGATGGACAGTCCTGGTTAATATGTTTAGATCCGATGATTAATCCTTTTAAAACAAGAAAACCGCTCGATCCTTGATCGAATGGTCAGAGAAAGTGTAACACCACACGCTACCATTTTGACAACTTAAATAACTAATTCCGCCACACCATGGAAAGCGCGGCCGCATTCCACGTGAATTAGTTATATAATGATTTAGTAATGACATTAATCACAAAAACTTTAAAAATTTATAATTTAATATAAAAAAATTCAAAAAATACAAACTCAACTTCATTTTAAAGATAACTCAAAGGGGAATAATATAAAATTTATTTTAATTTATTTTGAATAGTGACATTTACTCAATTTAAATTTTATTACTACCTAATTATTCAATAATTAATTCCAAATTCCTTAGGTTAATTAATGGGATGACCTCTACCTCCCATGATTTTCTTGGAATTTATTATTAGATTAATTTAGGTAATTACTTATTTCATCTTTAATCACTCCCTTAATTAATTAAATGATTAAGTAACCTATTAAATGATGATCAATTCATTAATTAAACTGGTTAATCATCTTGGAATAGAAGACTTAGGGAATGAGATTAGGATGCCTTTTCCAAATCTTTTTCCTAAGTCTATTTCATTTGAATGAAAACTTAATTAATTTACAAATTGATTAATGATTTAATCAATTCATTAAATAGCTTTATTAACCAAACTCAAAATAAAAAATTAATCCAGAAACTTAATCACTTAATCAATCCCATTCTTTGGGTGATACTTAGGTGTTCAATAACCTAAGTGGCTTTTAAGGAAATCATATCCAACCCACATGTGTGGGAAGGTTATGAAAGTACTTAATTAAATCCTTTAATTTAATTAATCAATGATTGTGAGCCAATTGCATTAGACCCCTTTCTTTCTTAGGAGCAATGATGATTTAAATCCCATGTGATTGCATATCATATGTTGGCTCATAATTGTTAGATTAATTATATTAAAGAGGTGTAAATAAGGGATAATTAATGAACTTAATTCACACCTTAACCTAAATAAAATATAAAATCAATCTAATGGTTCTAAAATTAAATTAAATTGATTCACATATATGGGAGATGGGTTAGGACCAAAGACACATTTCTAAAATCAAATCAAACTCAAAATTAAAATAAAATTTCTTTAAATAATTTTGATTCACTTTAAATGTCTTATTCCATAAGATTGCCTTTTTGAATTGATTAGGGTGAATGAAGTCACATGCTTACATCATTTTATTTTTTTCCAAGCATGTTAAATGTGGTTTATCATATAAAATCATGCATTCATACCTTTGAAAAATCAAATTAAAATAAAATGTTTCCTTTATGTCAAATTGCATATTTTGGCTAAAGTAAGAATATGAGTGGCTATTATCACTATTAAATCCAAATTTATTTTTAAAAAATCTCTAAATCAAAGATTAAAAATGAAGGTATACTACTTATAATTACTTATAAGCTTGCATGTGAGTGTAACATAAGATGTGCATTATGTGAATTTTCCTTCTCTTTCTTTTTAATACAGTTTTGAATAGGATTTGCAAAGTGTATAGTTCATTTAAAAAGAACACAACATTTGCTTAAATCTATTCATATTCATCCCTATGTTATCACTTAAGAAGGACCACATTTACACATGTAAATTGCATAACCAAATCAAACATAAAAATCTTTTGCATGACACTTTTCCCATTCATTTCTTTTTGTACATGCACATGTATTTAAGAAAAGTGGTATATTAGACATCTGATTGCAAGACTTTAACCATAAGAACATCTTGTACCTTATACCGTTGGTGTAGAAAATAATAGCGTCGTACTCACTTATGTCTTTCATACATGTAAATGTGCATTTGATTAATGGATAAAAGAGTCCATCTTTTCTACTTAACAAAATATGCATTCATAAGATCATCCAAATTTTCTTAAACAACATCTCTTAGCATTCATCATTAAGGTGTGCTAAATATTTGCAATGCATGTATAGATATGTTTAGGATTATTTCATATGCATGATACACATGTTGGAATGAAATAAAAGGGTGTGTGTTATGTGATAGTAATTCACCTTAATTAATATTAAAATACCTTTCTTATTTGAATAGATTTATTTAGAGTAAATATAAACTTAGGACTAATTAAACATATAATAAAATATTCACTAAAGAAAAATCATTAATGAATCTACCTTAAAAATTACTTAAGGTATGGAGGAAAGAGAAGTTCTCTTCTCTTTTCCTCTCTTTACAACACTTATTAATTAAATGTAGGTTCATTCAAACCAAATAAAATCATCAAATAAAATCAATAAAATCAACTAAATCACTTAAATGAAACCACCCTCTAAGTTGAATCCTTCACACTTAGAAAATTTCAACCTTAAAGCTTAGCTAAACATACCACACAACTTTAAATGACACAAATAAGTCACCATTTCTAGTCCTATTGTGAGCATGGTTTGATGTTTGATTTTTTTTGTGATGTACTGTTTTAGACTGGATGTTAAAGTGTATATGTGTAGACTAGATGATAGGATAATCTTAGTCTAATCATTATCTTTTGTAGGGGATTGTGCTTAAGGGGCGCTGTAATATAAATATAAATGCTTTTGCTGTGCAGATTGCTTATACCCCTAAGCATAATCCAAAAATAGGCTAGGAGGACTTGGTTACCCATGTGTGGAGTGCTAAGTCCAATTTATTCATATACATGCTTGGAATGTGTGGTGTGTTTAGCTAATCTCTTTTGCATGTTTTAGTTAGATTTACTTTTCCCATTTTCATGTAATTTTGTAATTAGGATTTGGAATGAATGTTATGGGGAATTAGGATGAACATTGGTCATAAGACTATGTCTTATGTACCATGTGAAGCCTTGGAGCCAACTACATCCCAACCAACCAAAAGAAGAAAGATGAAAGAAGAAATAAGAAAGAAATAAAAAAAATGAAGAAATGAAGAATGAAGGCACCCATAACATGAATTTCTTTTCTGATTGTAATTAATTCATTTGTAATCTGAGTTGTATAAGGGTAGAGCTCGACTACCCAATTTCTTTTCTGGTTTGTGCAGTGGAGCCTGATCACAAAGGCATTTTATTCTTTTGGGCTAGCTTTATAAATTATTTGATGTTTGTTTAGCTTGTGCATTAAGATGGCATGATTTTTCTAGTTTCTTTTGTGCTTTGATGAATGGCCTGGATGCGATTAGGCTCCTAGGGAAAAATAAATTTTCTATCCAATTAATCAACTCAAATCAAAAAAAATAAATAACTTATAACCTCACCTAAAGCCTAGGACATAAAACGATAAAAGATTTAACAACCCTAGTTGGATGTTGTATGTCTCACATGCATAGTATCTTGTTTCACTTTATTATGGAGGGCTTTCACCTTAGGAACTTGGCTTGACCTTTGAGAGCCATGGTAAAACCTCCTTCTCTAATTTTGGCCCATAACCAATTTCTCATGGGCATATGAATCCCATAGCCTGTGTCAAATAAATTTTCTAAAAATGAAAATAAAACTTAACAAAAATTGCATTAGATTTAAGTCATTATTCATGCCCTACATGATCTAATCTCTTAGGGAGTGTGTTTAAGGACTTAATCTCTTTCTAAATAAACAACAGCTTAGCTCTCTTGCAAATACATATGACTTGCCTACATGTGTTTAAAATCGTAGGAGGAGTTTAGCCACCCCTGGCTTGTAAGTCCAAATGTGTGGTTTATCCTCTCTTGTGGAGGTAAACCAAATACCCATTTTTGCCTTAGATTTAGGTAGTGCCTTGGCTCTCCCAAAGCTCCCTAGATTCATGTTTAGAGGTTGATGTTTTCCTTTGCGGGCTACAAGCATAAATCCTCACCTCTTAGGTATTTCCATGATCTTGTATCATGGAATTATAAGCCCTAGATTTCTAATAAAAATTCAACTCAAACAATAAATTCTCTTCAAATTTCAAAAATATAAAGCCCAACCATAGGATTGCTTGAGATGCTTACTAGCTTCCTAGTATCATAAGCATCCCTTACTTATCTTCTTTTAGTTTTGATAATAACTCCATCCTCTTGATCAATCCCACTTGATCTTCTAAAAATAAACCAATTTATTGCTAGTCCTACCTTCAAAATCTTTGGAGACAATGATCATTTATCTTAATTGAGAGTTTTCTTAAAGAATCTCATTCCTTACGATATAATTAACTATGAAGGCTTGTCTCCATAGGGAACTTAACGAACCTGGTTTAAAATAAACCTTGTTTTACTTTTTCATGTAAAGTAGGGGAAGAATCTCTGGTACATACAAATGCCCATAGTCCTTAGGAGTCCTTATTAAGGTGATTAAGTCCATTGTAGGATGACGACTTCTGTCTTTCGAGATAGTACATCATTCCTTAATGTCATACCCGATCACCCTAATAAGAATATCTATGGATCTACGTGGTGTCCAACAAGAGATGTTTATTCTTATTTTTATCTAATTCATTTTTAGATGAAAATTGAGAATAATTCACCACATCATCTTATCTCACTCTTGTTAAGAGAGGGCTTCCATCTTTTGAGATAGTAAGGGCTTAACCTTTAAGAGCTTATGATGGAAGAACACCTCTTTCCCTCTTAATTTGGCCCATAACCAATTTCTCATGCATTTAGGCATACAAAATTCTATAGCCTATGTCAAAATAAAGAGTCACAAATTAAATAAAATTTGATAAAAATTTGTATTATATTAAGTCATTATTCATTCCCCTCATACTCAAGTCTCTTAGGGAGTAGGTTTAAAGACTTAGTTTCTTTTCTAAATAATAACAACCTAACCATCTTGCAAAAGTATATGACTTCTCTACATAAATTTGAAGCGTAGGAGGAGTTAGCTGGCTACCACTGTAAGTGGTTATAACTCCAACAGTCGAGTGGTTTATTTTCTATTATGGAGGTAAATCGTATGCCCACTTTCGCCTTAGATTTAGGTTATGCTTTGGCACTTGCAAAGCTCCCTAGATTTAAGATCTGAGATTGTTATTTTCCTTTGGGGTAACAACCATAAATCCTCACCTCTTAGGCATTTCCACAATCTGGTATTGTGAAATTATAAGTCTTAGATTTCTAATAAAATTTTAACTCAAATAAATAAATCTCTTTAATTTCAAATATATAAAGCCCAACCATATGATAGATTGGAGTGCTCACTAGTTTCCTAGTATCATGAGCACTCCCTCTCCCTATGGTTTGATAATAACTCTTCCTTTTTGATCCATCCCATTTGATTTTCTAAAACACAACCAATCTATTGATAGTCTATCTTTGAATTCTTTGGAAATAACAATCACCTACTTTAATCGATAGTATTCTTAAGGGATTAATTTTTCTTAAGATGTAATTAACTATGGAGGCTTGCCCCCATAGGGAACTTTAGAACCCGATTTAAATAAACCCTACTTTATTCATCCATGTAAAGTAAGAAAAAAATCTATGGTATATTCAAAGACCCATCATACCTTAGGAGTCCTTATTAGGTGATTAGGTCAATTATATGGTAGTGACTTATATCTTTCGAGATAGTATACTATTCCTCAATATTATACCCGATCACCTTATTAAGTATACCCTCAGATCTATGTGGTGTCCCCCCTCCCAATGAAATGAATCCGAAAATAAACACCACAGATTTTTCAAGCGACACTTTTGGAGATGGTTCCTCTCTCCATCCCTAGTAGACGATTATTGTCTCCAAACATCGATAGTGGACTTGCATTTTATGTGAATCTGAGACTATCTTTCCTTCCATTGGCACTTAGCTTATTTCATTCTTAAGCAAAGTTAGCCAACATTCTTTAGGTTTTAGGACCTCTTGAAACCCATGTTGGGCTCCCCAATAGGTGAAAAATAAAGTTTATCAATGAAGGGAGAGATAATAAAAATCTAGAACCTCCTTACCACTGGCTTGGTGAGGCAAGGTTCATCTAAAATTTAAGAAAATAAATTCTTTCACAAAATGACACTTTCCAAAAGCACCTCTTTTGAAAATAGTCACCTTCATTCAACATACTCAAGTTTGTTGAATTAAGATCCTATTTTCAAATCATAACATAAAATCAAAACTCCACTCAACATATTTCACATATGCTAGAGTGGAAGTTTATCTCTTTTCAAAATCAAGAAATCACATACATGACATCAAAACATATCATTGAAATCTATTTAACATACTTAAGATTTGTTAAATGAATTTCATCTCTATTTTGGAATCTTATTTGACATGCCACATTTGTCAAACAAGAATTCCCTCTCTTTCTAAAAGAAAGAGAGCACATCATTAACATGTCAAGGTTGTTAAGTGAGAATCTCATTTTCATGTCACATTTGATTCCCACTTAACATATCAGAGTTGTTAAGTGAGAATCTTATTTTCATGTCATATTTGATTACTTAACATATCAAAGTTGTTAAGTGAGAATCTCACTTTCATATACATTTGATTCCCGCTTAACACATTAAAATTGTTAAGTGAGAATCTCATTTCCATGACACATTTGACTTTCACTTAACATGTCAAACTTGCTAAGTGAGAGTCTTATTTTCATAAATTATATTTGATTCCAGTTAACATATCAAATTTGTTAAGTGAGAATCTCATTTTCATGACATATTTGACTCCCCACTTAACACACCAAATTTGTTAAGTGAGGGCCACATTTTTATATCACATTTGGACTTTCACTTAACATACCAAATTTGTTAAGTGGGAGTCCCATTTTCAAAACATAAATCATATCACATTTTGACCTCCACTTAACATATCAAATTTGTTAAGTGGGAGTCCCATTTTTAAAACATAAATCATATCACATTTCGACTTTCACTTAACATTCCAAATTTATTAAGTAGGAGCCCCATTTTCAAAATATAAATCAATCACAGTTGGACTTTTGCTTAACATACCAAATTTGTTAATTGAGAGTCTCATTTTCAAAAGAAAAGCTAAGCATATATCAATCACATTTAGACTTTCACTTAACATACCAAATTTGTTAAGTGAGAGTCCCATTTTTAAAAGAAAAGCAAAACATATATCAATCACATTTGAACTTTCACTTAACATACCAAATTTGCTAAGTGAGAGTCCCATTTTCAAAGAAAAGCAAAACATATATCAATCACATTTGGCTTTCATTTAACATACCAAATTTGTTAAGTGAAAGTCCCATTTTCAAACATCAATCAAACACATGTGGATTCTACTTGACATATCAAATTTGTTAAGTAAGAAGCCCCATTTTGAAATCAATATTTCACACATCACAAGCAAAGAAATTCTACAAAAAAAATTTATTACATAATCACAACCTCTTCTTAGCATACTCAAATTTGTTAAGTAGAGGTTCTTTCAAATCATCAATATTTTTAAAATAAGATACACAAAATACAAATATCTCTAAGAAAATCTCTTCTCAAATTTACGAACCCCACCCAACCTACTTAAATTGGTTGAGTATGGGTTCTAAAATAGAAATCAAATGGAAAAGACTCTCCTAAACATAAAAATCTCTCCACTGAACCCCACTTAACATATTTGAATTGTTGAGTGCGGGTTCAGGACTCCAAATCTATATTACTCTCTCAAAATAAATATTAAAGTAGAAATCTAACTCAGATTACATTTCAACACATGTAGAGATATAGTGTAGATCACGTTTGGTTTTTACAAATGGTTCAGTTTATTTTTACTTTCCACTTCGGATGGATTTGGCTTTGATCGAGCCTCCAAAAGACTCCACCCACCTGGCTTTTCTAGAGATTGGAGCGTGTTATGTTCCCTCACTAACTAGATGAGGTGGTCAAAGCCATCGCATTGACACCCATTTCTCCATTGAAGAGGAAGGATGTAGTGGTTCTACACCCCATTTTTGATAATTTGATCTTTCCATCCAACCTGCCCTACCCACCCAACGAGAGTTACTACCTCCTCGTTGATCACCCTAAAGGGGAAGACTATCTTAACCTCTGAGATAGCCTCCTCCACTTTCGAGGTTGGTACTAGTTCCCTCTTTACCTTGTTCACTCATACTTAATGCCGCAATAAAAATTGAAAGATTATCCAGCTGAAGAGAGAGCTTGAGGATCCCATGTACAGGAGGTTCTCCCAAGAGGTCTCTCCACTTATGACCAAAGAACAAGTTCCACCTCCCTACCAAACAAAGAGAGAAGATTATCGAGGATTGCTCTCCTACACCATCGATATTGAGACACCAGATAGGGAGCGAGGCCCTACTAGACCCCTATGCTTCATATACTCTGAGTGAGTCCGCATTATTTGATTTGTGATCATTTATCCTGAGTATTTCGAAGGAGAGAGGAGGCTCGACATTTATTCCATGATAGAGAGAGATGAGGTATGCAAATCGCCTCCATGAGGATTTTCCTTATTGTCCCTCCAGCCTATCATTCGATAGATTATTCTTACCTGATACCTATCTGGAGAGATCTCTGAGAGATAGTTGGTGTTGTCTTCACACCGCTCTCCTCGTGGTCCAAAATCACCCCTGAAGGTCACATCATCCATCGCTCCCACTAAGATTGAAGCATCCGTGGAAAGACCTTACCGGTGATCCACAAGGATCCCACCTCCATCCAACCTATTGAGGTGAGACAGTACTCACCTTCTACCTTTGTTCTCAGGAGTGAAATGTCATTCTCACCACCACCACCACCAACCATCTATAGTGACAGTGATAGTTGTAGAGGGGGAAGGGGATAATTTTATAGTTCCCATGGTACAGATCTCTGGGACACCACTCCACCGACAAGCATATCTCTTCGTGAGCATGACCTCCTGCTAGCACTCGAGGCGTATGTATCTCTATCAAGAGCAAAGTCTCTGCGTGTGGGTGTTTGTACCACAGATCGCTCCTTAAATGATATTTTAGCATGATTTTGCCAAAAAGAGGGAACTCTAAAGATTGCACAGCTAGGAGAATGAGACCTTTGCTCCGGATGAGGATGACCTTCGAGGATCCCGAGGTCCACATTGATACTGTGGAACTCCCTCCATAGAGATCAAGATAGTGAAGGTGCAATGTGAAAGACGATGTCATCCATTCAACCAACACCATGGGCATCTTTTGATGATCAAGAAGAGTGGAGGTGAAGGGAAGAGGATATGTTGGATAGCCCCACCAAATATTACCAAGGTTGGCCACTCCTCAAACCACAAAAATAACTCAAAATTTTGTAATGAAGGGGCTATTTACATTACTAGCATCTCAAAAGAAAAAATTCAAAACATGGAGGGGGTGGCCACATTAATGTGAAGCATTATATTGGCTCATTATTTTATGTCATCCACCCATTTCACATATTATTTTATGTGGATTCAACTACTCACATGTCATGCTTTGAATTTTAAATGCAAAATTTCAAACATGGAGTTTAGAAGAAAATTAAAATTATATAAATAAAAAGATGAAATCATAAAATGGGCCAGAGCTAATGGGCTAGCTTCTTGAATTTTCAGCTTTAGAGATCTTGTAAATGGACTTTGAGCTTTAATTTTTGGATCCTCATGATATTCTACATCAACACCTCTATCAATAGCTTAAACATAAGGATGATCAGATCAACCAGATGGAGAAGATGATGAAATACTTGTTAGTAGCCCTCCACGCACTTCAAAATCAGGCCTCGGTCTTGTAGCATTTATCGATAGAGATAGATCATCGAGTCAACACATGTCCTAGATCAGCCCAAGAGCACTTCTCCAGTAGATCAGGATAGTGGTAGATTATATAAGAAAGTGGTAGGCAACACCTCCATGCATGAGAAAGACATTAAAAATATGGTGGAATAGCAAGTGAGGGATGCGTTGGCGCAAACCCGAGGTGGCTCATCTATTCCAAAAGGTAGACCCTACCAGGAGGAATTTAATGTTGTCTAATATCCTAAGGGTTTTGTGCCTCTTTCTTTCAAAATATTTGATGGCAGTGAGAACCCTTGCCAGCATAGTGCACACTTCAAGGCTAGCTATTACAATGCTAGAGGTAGCGACGCTCTTCTTTTCTGATTGTTAGTTAACAGTCTAGTGGGTGTTGCATTTGATTGGTATGTTGAACTTTCTAATGGTTCGATAAAGACATTTGCTAAGTTGGAGCACCTCTTCATCAATAGATTTGCTGGAGCTCAGCAAAGGATTACTGTAGGTGGCCTCATTGTGACCAAGAAAAATCCAAACGAGTCCCTTATTGATTACATTCTCAGATGGTGAAACTTGAGTATGAAATGTGAACCATAACTGTCCGAACAACATTCCATTGAGATTCTCTTGAAGAATATCCATGGCCCGTCATCTTCATGCTTAAGGGGATTGCAATCAAAACCTTCGAGAAGCTAATCGATAAGGCGGCTAGTCTACAAGAGGATGCCAAATAGTTATCTTTTCATGACCAGTCAGCCAAGCCCAAACCTCAGAAGGTATTTGAGAAGAAGCCAGGGGATGTCATATTAGTTGATAAGAGGAAGTAACAGGTTCAATCAGCCTCGAGCTCGCCAGCTTCCTCTTTCCACCACCTCGACTATCATACCCACCTTGTGCACAACCTCCACCATCACCTCCTCAACAGTATCCTCATCAGCATCATCAGTAGTAGTATTCCTGCTTACCACCAAGTAGCTATTATTTACCTACTATAGTCGACAAATTGAATAAACCTTATTCATTCAAGAGGGAGGTAGTCAGGAAGATCTTTAAGAATCTCTTAAAGAAGCTTGATCTCAGTTACCAAAGCCTAGGAGGCCAGAGGAAGTGGGCAAGAGTCACGATCCTAACTATTGCCCCTACACCGCATGCTAGGACATGTCTTAGAAGATTGTTTTACCTTTAAGGAATGGCTTGAGCGTAGCTACAAGTTGGGTGTCATTATCATCCCTAAGGAATACCTACTAAAACAACCCTCTAGTTCTCTGTTAGGATAATCCTTGGGGATACACGTGATCTTCTTAAGATAGAGGAAAGTTAGGATATCTCTCTATCCCGAACCTCCAAGAAAATCATTTCTAAGATCAAAAAATTATCCTTGCAGGTGCCTGAAGTAGCTCAAACTCCCAACTCTAAGGAAGGTTTGCAAGTTGCTAAGGATAACTTGAAGGAGGTAGAAGCACAACAGCAGCAGCGATAGCCTCCACTTGCATGGGATAACATAGTAGCACAACCATTGACCTAGTCTAGCACTCCTTCCATAGTTGCAGCTACAGTTCCTCCAGCCAACTCTTCTTCTAGCAACCACATTGTATCAGTGGAGGGGGGGTGTCAAATCCCTCACTCTACTTATTTTACTTGATTTCTATTTTGTACCTCCATCCAAATCTAAGAAATCAATGAAGCAAGCGATTCTGGTTACATCTATGTCACTTATGATGATCTTCTTAAGTTTATTCCTTTAGATAGCTCTCCAAGCTAATCAATAATAACTCTAGTTCTAATCATTCCTCTTCTTTGATTTAGAAATGGATTTTCCATTCCTGAATCATTCGGGTTCACCCATTGAGATTGATTTCAAGTCATCTAACTTTGATGATCTTATAGAAGAAGCTGTAAGTGAACCTGATAAGCAGGTAGAACTTTCCATTAAACCATCTCATGAAGTTACTAAAGTCAAACTTTGTAGTGGCCTCCTATTGTAGCACCTTAGGATAAGGGTAAATAAGTCATTTGTTCTAGTGGTCAAGAAGCCCCTCCACAGGATGCTCCACCTACAAATATGCTTATGGAGGACCAGCCTAGAGTTGACTATAATTTTCTCGCTCACCTGAGAAAGTTCCTAGCTAAACTAAGTATATATGACGCCCTTGTCTTATCCAAAGAGATGAGGGGATCATTGATCAAAGCCCTTCTTGATCCACAAATATGCTTAGCTCAGCTGACCACTATTGAAGAGGAGGCATGGTACTTAAGAGAAACCCATGGAGTTACATTCACCAATGAAGACCTTCTTTTAGGGACAATAGCACAACCGTCCCCTCTACATCACAATGGACATGGGTAGATTCAGATTCTCCAAGGTGTTAGTTGATCCAAGTGCATCAGTGAACATTATATGTCTAAAGACCATTGCCTACTTAAGGATTGACATCTCCAAACTTCGAAAGATCAGATGATGTTGAGAGGAGTTAATGAACAAGATGAGAGGGCTTTAGGCTCTATAGTGTTGCCATTGGAGATAAATGATGAAAGACAAAAAGCCAAGTTATATACAATCGATTCAGATACATATTTCATTGCTTTGCTTGGTAGCCTTGGATACATGAAAATAATATGGTTCCATCCTCTTTAAATCAGTTCATCAAATTCTGAAGAGGTGGAATCGAGTATTGTGTCAAATGAGACTTGAAGTCATTTCTCAATTAGAGAGGTCGAGATATATGAGGATGCAGCCTACTATATTCCTCCAAATCAAAAAGTCTACTCTTACAAACTTGGTGAAAGTTCAAAAATAAAAGAAAAAGATACAAAAGAAAAAGAAGAAAAAGAAAAAGGAAAAAGAAAAGGAAAAGAAAAAAAAGGAAAAGAAAATGAAAATATAAGTGAACGAGAATCAGACATCGAGGAAGAAGTAGAGCCAGATATTGGATTCCGCCCACAGTTCGTTCCTCCATACAAAAACATGGGTAGGATGACTCAACCCCCACCAGGTAGAGCTAGAGGCAGATCTAGAGATAATTCCAGAGGTGGAAGACCTCCTCCCTATTGGCCACCTGATATGAGCTATGTTTCAACTCACAAGAGCACTCCCACTATCCATATAGACTTAGAGTCCAGTTCAGAGGATGAGTCTCATGTGGTTAGCATGCTGACCAACCCCTCTCTCTTTGGAGATGAGATTTGAGCCAGACAGTGATGAATACCAAGCTTCCAAGCAAAGCATGAATGTATCTAAACCACTATTATATAGAATAGTCAGACAGCAGTTGAGAATCTTAGCTCTAACCTCACTTTCTTCCTAGAAAGGTGAAGGTTTAGTAGTTAAGGAGGCCGCAAGTCATCCACAGATGTCACGATTCAAAATAATGACTAATAAGATTAATAGAAGAACCTGGATCAATCAGTATTTGGTTGATAAAGATGTCATCACTCTTTGTGGTAACATATAGAGGATGGTTGTGATATATTGTTTCCAACATAAGATCTTTTTCAGAGAATGTGATTACTGAGAGATCTTGAGTTTGTAATGATTTAGTCATACATTTTTCGGCAAAGTAAGCATCGTAACTTTTCATATCTTTGAGAGCCTGTATCAAAGTTTCTCAGAGGTTTTTTAACATCAAGAGAGCATCGTACACACTCAGTTGTGCACGGATTTTTCTCAAATGGGATAGAGTATTATAATCTATCTTTTTGCTTAATTTAGGCTTTATTCTAGGATTTTTAAGAATTATATTTTCATTGACTTCAATTTATTTTCCTTTATCTTTATTTGAATTCCCCTTCTTTGATGATGGTGGTAAAACTTTACCATTTTTCAATTGAACTTGAATCACCTTGTCTTGCTCAGATTCTTCTGAAGAGGTAGTTTTTTTCAAATTCACTTCTTATTCTGGATGATTGACCAAAAGGCTAGACTCATTTTTCAACTTCATACATTTCATACATGATGATATCGATGAGTTTGACTTTTCTCCATCGGGAAAATATAAATCTTCATCTAAACTGTTATCCTTTTGTTGAGTCATTAAACAAATTTCAGATGTTAACTACTCAAGCTCTTCTTGTTCTTCTAATAAGAATTTTGTTGGGTTGGTTGAGTCTGTCTGACTACCTTTATCATTATCTTCTTCATCTGATTCAACAATACGAAGTTTAGGCATAAAGTATGCAAGCCTAAATGATTATCGTGTTGACTGGTAATACTCCTCTAAATTATTAATAATCTTTTTAGTTATAGTCTTCTTCTTGATTTTATTTTTTTAGCCGGCTTCTTTGATTTATGAGGCCTACGTTTAGTAGACTACTCTTCATGTTGTGATGAAGTAGCCTTATCAAAATGCCACTGAGAAGCACAAATACTTAGTTTAGGCATTCTTTTAAGTCCAATATAGGCTCAAGTGGTGATTTCCACTTAACACTAGGGACACCTTTTAGCTGCTTCAACATTTTCACGATCGTCTTAGAGACTATCATTTCCCATTCTTTAATCTGAATTGATTTTTCTTTCTTTTATCTTTAATGGATGATACGGAAGAGGACATAATCATCCTTATAGACTCTATTTTTGGGTTGACTAGAACACTATCAGATAATATAAATTCACCCCGTCGATACTTCGTTTCTAGCCAATCTTTGAAGACATAATAATATTTGATAGGATGACTGATCATCTGATGATAGGGATAGTAATTTGGATTATTAACTTGATCAGCTTCCTCAGGCCTTCTAATTTATGGTAATTGTAGACCAGCTTTGACTGCTTATCAAAATAATTTATTCACTGTCCCTCCTAAAAGAATATTCTTTTTTCATCTTTTTCTTAAGAGATGGTCGCATTCGCTCATCATCTCTTATTGCTTATTATGGACGCTCTCCACCACTTGGAAAAGTCTGAGGTTTATCATTGCCTCTCAATACCAATTTTGGTTATGGATTATGATGAACAAGCTTCTTTCCCTTATCATCATTTTACATTGACTGTTTTCCTTTGTCTATATTATAGATTACCCATTTTTCTCCACTTGAGCTATAGGATGTGGCATGAGTTTCGTTTCGTCTTGAGTATGAAGGCTTATTTTTCCTTGATTTATCTGTATAGATTTCAGACTTAAGGCAATTTAGCTTTTCAAATTTGGCCACCCTATCAAGCAAGTCTTGGAATGTTCTAATTGATGTCATACATAAAAATGGTGATATTTAATCATCCATATTGCACATTAGTAATTAGATCGCATGTTATTCTTCCAATTAGTTACTCACATTTCATATTTAGGTTATGCCAATGACTTATGAATTTTGTCACTGACTCATCTTTTCTCTTTTTTAGCAAGGCAAGATCAGCGATTATTATTTTTTCGGTTGCACTGGCAAACCTCTTCACGAATAGTGTCTCTAACTCAGTGAAGGTTTTAACCGAATCATTAGCAACTTTGCATACCACTCAAAAGCAGCTGAGGTTAGGCTGCTGATGAACTAACAGAAACGCAGTGCATCATTCCCTCTTATGTTATCACAAGTAGCCTTAAATTGGGCTAGATGTTGCTTTGGGTTACCAACCCCACTGAAAGTATTAAATTTTGACACTGAGTAACCTTTCGGGTACGACACTTGATCATATTCAATTGGATAAGGGCGACTCTAACTCACCAACTTTTTAGCTTACTTTAAAGCTATAATTGGCTTTATCTTTTCATTAATTATTATTAACCGAGCTTATCGCTCTGTGTGCAATATTTTGAATTATCGAAAAGAGGTAGTTGGTTAACTTGATTTCGCTTCATGTGCATGTATGAGCTTGAGGTACTAGAGCGACTGGTGGTATAGTAGTTGTATTATTAGCCACCTGTTAATTAGTAGACAAAACATGTGCTATTTTTGATGTGATATTCTTCTACAACATATTCATCATGATATTCATTTGTATCATGTCATTCATCTTGGTACCAAGCTATGTAATTTCATTATCTTTGACTTCCATTTGACGCTGCATTTATCTTTTCTCTCTAGCTAACGTCACAACGTCAACAAGTACAGGCACTTCTTCGTCCTCTATTTCTTATTGTTGTTTTACTCTTTGGTCATCTTCAAGGGAAGAACTTGACTGTCCTTCTCCTTGTGCATTTGCAGGGACAGGTGTTGTTGGGCCTGAATGATGATGCTAACTATAAAAGTGTATACTAGGCTGATTATTTCCTGATTCAACCATATAAACAACTTCAACTCCCATAACTTCCTTTTCATTTTGATCTTCTCCTTCTTCCTCTTCACGAGAGATTGATGATCCATCTTCTACTTGCTTCTGTGAAGACTCTTCTTCATAAACGTTAAATTTAGGTTCAGTTCCTCGATCCATGTTGTCACGATGGTGATGGAAAAGTTTATCTATATCTTTGACCAAATAGATGACTTTCACTTCCATAGTGTCCTCTTCATCGCCTTCTTTTTGCACATGAATTTCTGATCGATGTTTCCAGTGGATCTCTAGTTCAGTGTACGGAATAAATACTTCTTCCATAGAAGGACTGCAATCAAAGTCAATCTTCTCTTGTGGGGGTGAATCTAATCAACGATGGGATCCCTTAGAGGATTTTTCAGTATGTCGACCATCATGTCTTTCATCAGTGCTACACCTTCTTTTAGGTATCCACTTTGGATAAGTTATTTTTGAGGTGGATATCAATATATGCATCATGTCACACTTATTTCTTCCTTCAGAATTTCATTATGGGGCCTTGGCCTCCAATTCTGCTTACCTTTTCACCAGGACCTTTAGGCAGCAGATTCTTGGACATATGGTCCAAGTGTCACGGTCCTAAGCTCACCTCATGAAGCATACTTGGATCGATGACTAGTTACCATAAGAGATGAAACTTCCTTGGCATGGCTTTAGTATTTTCAATAGTCACAAGCCTTTGAAATTTTCTTTTCATTAAGCCTATTTCTTGGCTACTTCAAGAACTTTATGTATTCTAGAGGACAATGTTCCAGGTTATCTCCTTTACAGTGGTGGAGCTTGACGTTGTTGAGTCCAGAAAGACTGCTTCACCTCACTAGTAGAGCTATTCCTTTTACCCATTTTAGATTATCAAAGTTGTTATGGGTAGGAATACTCTAATAAATATTTCACTAGTCGTCTGTAGATCTGAGCCCTCAGCTCAATATTTCTTCTTCTTCTTCTTCTTCTTCTTCTTCTTCTTTGATTTCTAGTTAATTTGCTTCATGATGAGGAAGCTTCATGATCATGCTTTCTAGGTACAAAGGTTTCAGTTGGTGAAGTAATTGTACCATGAGGAATTAAAGACACAATTTTCCCATTGACTATTATTTTCATCACGGGAGCTTCAGATTGACCCAATCTTTCAAAAATTAAAGTTTTCTATTGAGAGAATTCCTTAACAATGGTTGGTTGCTGAACTGATTGGCGAGCATGACGAGACGAGCTTCAGTAACCTGAGGCCTTCCAACATGATCTCGGACGAGTGCACCACAAGTTGGTGCTTTAAGAATTACAGCTATAATAGATGGAAATTCAAGCTATCAAATTGAATGGGATAGCTCTAACATCTCGTGTTGATGACATTAGCTAGGCAGATGTTTGCACCACACCCTAGCTGAATAGTAAAAGGAGTGCTCTGTAGATCCATTCTATAAAAGTGAAAGATGGAGATTAGTAATTAGTGATTATTATTTCACCCCATACTTTCAAAATGCAGAGGTACTATAGAACAAAATAGTAGTGTAATAAAAATATACTCTATAGAATAATTCATTCGACATAGAGCCTCATGCATTAGTAAATTGAATTTATTACACATTTAAATCACCATTTTTTGTTTTGAATTTTCAAATATTTTGTTGCTACTATAGCATGAATATGACTAGCTAAAGATGGAAAGAGAATTCTATCCCCAGCGGAGTTGCCAAAAATCTGTGGACCCTAAAAATTCACCACCGACCTCTTATAATTGTAGAGAATGTGATTTAAGTGTCAATGTAATTTACAGAAGACAAATGGAATAGTAGATTAGGCACTACCCAGAGATTTCATCCTTATTTGGTGAGGACATTAGAAGTGTTTCCTGTGTTTAAGCACTTATAGTTAACCCTCTCAATGAGAGAGAAATTTTCATTAATATTATAGATGCTAAATGATATAAGAAAAGATGTAGAGTTTAAAATTTAAATTTATGAAATTCATCATTTTAACTTAAAGCGGATGGTTTGGGGGAATGATGATGTGCCCAATCTAGATCCCATGGTTTCATTATCCCGGGCAGTCTTGGTCCCTAGTCTACTTAGTTAGAGGAGGTAGTCGACCCAACTTGACTGAAGGATCCTTATGAGTAACACATGGGTTACGTCGTCCAAGAAATCCTTCTAAACATGGGGTGGTGTTCATCTAATGAGACAGGCTTAAGTTTATCTTAGCTGATAAAGAGCTTTTTGCCTTATCAGGTATACCCTATGATTCACAACTCAAAGGCGTGAGCCATTGGGAGCTTACAGGCCGCGGTCGTGATCGTAATATAATTGTTCCATTTGGTGGCAACCACTGATCAGGACTCACGTAATCTACATCATATGTGGAGCCTACTAGCTAAGCCACGCAGTCAGAGGACACGGGCCACATCCTTATCGACATGAGATTGATTGAGAGTGAACATAGTAGAACACTTGATTTGACACTAGCTCCTTTGACCTAGAGTTTTCTTAATTTGTCACCTCCGACAAACAATGCGGAAGGTGGATTGGATTAGATTTTGCTTTAAATTTTTAGAGATTGAATTTCATTTAGACATTTGTAGCTTAATGACATCTTTGATTTCACATTTGATTTGACACTTAATTTGAGTTAGTTTAATTTGAAATTAAAATCACATTTTTTTATGGAAGTATCCTCCTAAAATCATCATTCAACCATCATCAGTATTTAATTGATGGAATCATTTTATTTGAGAACTTTAGATCCAACTCTATTTACCCTCAGATCGATCTACCGCATGATAAAATTAGCTTCTTAGATATTTTAATAAGTTGATATTCTTATAATAATATTATTAAATTTTTAGGTTTTGTTAACCTGGACCTGGTCCTAAGACCAAATCAGGAAGCAACCCACGCAGCATTCTCATACAATAAATTTAAGCATTCAAGATAGTGTTGGGGCCCATGCGGGTATTTAGAATACTTGCATAATTTTAAAACATTGAATTTGAGTTTTAATCCTACTTCATAATATATGCAAGGGTTCAATTGAAGCCTTAATTAATGCCTTTTGTTCGCATGTACGATGTGTTACGAATCTGGTGGCATTAGAAGGTGGAAGCAGAAGTGAAGTCAAAAGTTAAGAATGAAGTGAGGTGTGAGCGGCTCGATCCACCACTATATTCACATCCTAATTTTGTGACTAGGTGTTGTGAATGTTGCATTTAGGTTCTACTCTTACTTGAAAGTAGACATTCAAACATATTGTAGATCCCATATGCTACAACTTTAAATTCAATTGAAGCCTTCTTCAAATCATTCGTTAATTTTGACTTCAAATACAAGATCCAAATAATCTTTTTAAAGGCTACATTCATGAGTTGCCTAATTGAATTTGTATTTGAAAGAAAGCTACCAAATTACTTACATATTGTTATTCTTAATTTGAAATTAAACATTCAAATTTACCACCAATCATTTGTCCTTTGATATTCAACTGAGATCCTTATTTCCTTTGTCATCAAATGTGATTATTCAAGTGTATTATTCACATTGATAACTTATTCAAGAATTTAACACTTTGAATATCCAAAGAGAAGCTTTGTTCATGCAAAAAGACTTCGAATCCAATATGGATTTATCCCCATTCAAATTCATTTATGAATTATTTAATCTCCTCTAAATTCATCTCATATTCATCTTGAAATCATTTCAATTCCAAATCATGAGCTTAAGAATTTATTTGAAATTGATTAATTATGCACCTCATAAATTCATATTTGGAATTCAATCTTTATTTATGAGTGGTCTTCAAATATACTTCAAATTCTATGTTTTCATTCTCCAAGCTTTCAAATTCATTTATGAGCAGGCAATTAATCTTTTTGACAAACTCACTTTAGAATATAATTCAAATTCTTTCATATTTGAAAGTTTATCTTCCAATTAGCTTAAAGCAAACACTTAATAGCTCTCCTCCAATCATGCTTGTACCTAACTTAGGAATCAATATGGAATAAAGCGTGATATGTTTTACACATGTCATACCACTTAAGATTTCATAAATTGAATAAGAACCTTCAAAAGGGTTTACCTCCTCATATAAGTTGAAAGGATTTAGGTGAGTTTTTTTCTTCTACATTTCATTTAATTCTTCAAGTCATAAATTATCTTTTGAGCATTGGTAAAGGAAGTGGAGAAATTATTTAATATTGCTTGTGAGTTTTAAATTTAAAGAAGAGACTTTCTAATTCCCTTTTATGCTCTATTTATATTTATTTTGCATATTTACTTGACTTGTTTAATTCAGTTTTAATTCCACATAGTTTCATTATTTGTGTGTTTCTCTTTTTTTTATAATGAATTTTGATTCTTTTCCTTTTTTTCTAAGTCTGAAAATTCGAAATTTTAAGATTTGGGGTCATCTAACAGCTTTGGAGTTTCCCATCACGCTCTTATGAGCATGACTGTTGGTGTTTTGCAACAGCTCGACCAATTTCCATCTCATCATGCCCTGATGAGCATGACGATGCCTTCAAACCTGCAAAAAGACAAATGCATATATATAATTTTCTCATTCACATCACACATCCACAACTATTTCACTATATTATTGACATTGAAAGAGCAGCAATTGAAGGAATGGGTAGTATGAGTAGGGAAATCGATTGAGTATTGGAGTGTTGCAAGAAGAGGGGGAAAAGGCAGTAGGAGTGATGAAAATGCCGGAAACCTAGAGAAGAACCCGCCTGATGATGGTGTTCCTCTTCGGCTGCGACAAAAAGAAAGGTTGGAAGAGTAATTTAGCGGTTATGCGCTCAATTAGAGGAGGAATCGAGAAGGTATACCGAGAGGAACCTGCCTGATGACAGAGTTTCCTCTCAGCTACCCTCTCTTGTAAAAAGGGGAGGTCGGCTAAGGATGAATTTGGCAAAGGGAAAATGAGGGAGAGAGGGAGTTCGGCCAAAGGAAATGAGGAAGTAGGGGGTTCAACCAAGGGAAATGAGGGAAGGAGATAGGAAATCAGAGAGGGAAAGGAGATCGGAGGAAGAAGGAACCCTTACCATTTTTTTTTCCTGCAGCTTGGACGAGCGGGGGAGAAGGTGAGGGAACCGTTTGGTTGAGGGCTTTTGAACATAAGGGGAAGGAGCAGGGATCGGTTGAGGGAGGAACGATTGATAAGAGAGGAGGAGGGATTGGTTGAGGGAGAAACGAACAAAGGGGTGAAGCCTTCATTCCTGTGTGTGATCCCGCCGACTTCAAAGGGAAGAGGAGAGGGAGAGAGAGATCAGGTTATTAAACCTTTTTAATAATTATTTTATAGTGTTTAATCACTTTAATATGAATTTTACGCCAACATTATTATATGATTAATATATATATATATATATATATTGATTTGAGGTTATTTTGATGTTTCAGATACAACGACGCAATCCGTTTCATGATTGTAAGCCGTTTGATTCAAGTCGACATCAAATTTGACCAATTTCGGCTCAAAATGAGCATTATCACTTCAGATTGCTCGAAATTTATGTAAACTCATCCAATTGAGCCTGAATAGTCTCATTTGATAGATTTTGATATTTTGAAGCTAACGACGTAATCAATTTTATGAACGAAGGTCATTTGGACATCATCGCAGCTAAACTCAATATAGTGTTGGCTTGATCTTGACGTTGATCGGGATTGTGCAATATTTATATTATGATCAATTTTGATACTCTGAATGCAATGGTGGAGTCCGTTCATCGATTGGAGTTCATTTGGGCATCATCGCAGCTTTTTGACTCTAATGTGCACGTCGGCGCATTGACAGCTCGATCGATTGATCATTAAATTATGGCATATTTATATTCTGACTAACTTCGATGTTCTGAATGCGATGATGAAGCCCATTTATCGATTGGAGGTCATTTGGGCTGATTTCGGTGATATCTGGTTCATCTCAGCTCCAATTTGTGCTCTGAAGTATCCGAAGTCAATCGACTTCATCTTATAAGCTCAAGACTCATGTGGTATATATGAAGGTCAACAAATGCCTCTTCATGAAGTGAGTCATATTTGTTAAAAACCGATTGACCTTATTGATTTTCTTCTCTTTTTTTTTTTCTTTTTACTGCTTCTTAGTATAACTCTATTTTTGTTTATGCTTTGTTATGTTGTCACTTGGATTCTTATGTGATGTTTCTCCATCGCAATGTGAAGATGTTCACCGAGAAGACTTGATGACCTGTGATCTACCGAGCCTAGCGAGGAGGCTATTTAGTCAGAGATTGATAGGCACGATCCTAGTGGAGATGTTGATTTCAGGGATAGGATTGAGTAGCACACATATATGTTGAGAGGATGAGATTTCTCAGCTTACTTTGGACTCAGTAGAGTTACTAGACAGCTTCACATCATATGCGAACATCATTCTAGATCTTCTAGCTCGCACTAGCTTGGAGGAGCAGGTTCTCAAGCACTTAGAGACTCTCTGTAGAGATGTAGAGTGTTTGATCCACCAGATGATATCACTTAGCATCGTCCACTCCCGCACTTCACTGGTAGAGAGCAACCAGCTCCAGGGGGAGACCCATACATGGTGAATGAGGAGAGTGCTAAGACCCTACATCACTACCATCAGAGTTCGATGGATGCCACTCGAAGTTAGCATATGCATACCGTGATCGGAGTCGGTGTCGAGCATGATAAGAGAGCTCAAGTTATGTAGGAGCGACTCATCACCATACACCACCATAGATGGATGTAGGTCGCTAACTAGCTGTGAAGGCTTAATTTGAGAGTGAGCACCGCCTTTAGCAGCTTATTCAAGACAGCCTGGAGCTACTTTTAGGCTCCTATGATGTACTTTCCCCCCTTTTTTATCAGTCATGTATTATCTTCTTATATTAGTGAAAATACAACATTCCTCTATTATATTAGTGACTTCTATCTTTCGAGATAGTATACTATTTCTCAATGTCATACACGTTCACCTTAATAAGTACAGTGGAGTTCCCCCCTCTCCCCAATGAAATGAATCTGAAAATAAACACCACAGTAGATCTCTAGGAGTGTACACCATAAGCCACACCTTTTCTTTCTTTTAAAATAATTTGTTGACAAGGCTTTGACCTTTAAATCTATTTACCCTTCCACCGGGACCATTCAATAATGGATTCTTGGACTCGTAGTCCAAATGTCACACTTCAATGCTCACTGTGTGGGATATGCTTAGCTTGGTGACAAGTCACAATTAAAGATGGTAATTCTCTAGGTGGACCTTTAATATTTATGAATCATCACTGGCCTTTGAATTTTTTTTTTCATATCCTTTGCTACTTTATAAACTTCATGTATCTTAGCAAACAAAATTTTGAGTTCTCTCTTTTGATATGCTGAAGCATGACAATGCTAAGCCCAAAAAGGTTGCTTCACTTAGCTAGTAGAGTTATTCCTTTTACCCATTTCAAAAAATTTTAAATTTTATTATGGGTATGAATACTCGCTTCTAGCGACAATATTGATTATTTTTTCAATGGTTGCTTAGAGAAAACCTATTGAGCCTTCAACTCAGCACTTCTTTTTCTTCTTAGTTTCTTTCTAGTTAATTTTCTCCATAATGAGGAAGTTTCAGCATCCCCAGTAATGATAATAGCTTTAACCAGAGGGATGTTAGCTCCACGACCTATCTGCATGATGAACAATGTGCTCTAAAGATCCATTGATATAAAGAGCAAACAGATTAGTCATAAGGACATGATTGGCTTAGATTTAGTTTCATTGATGATTGATTTTAAATTTTAATTTTTATAATGCTCCGCTACTACTATAGCTCAAATTCGACTAACCAAATATGAAAAAAGAAACTTATCCCCAGTGGAGTCACCAGAAATCTGTGTGCTCTAAAAATTCACCACTGACTTTCGATTAAATGAATTTGATTAATGTCGGTTAAATTTTCAGAAGGCATATGAAATAGTAGATAAGACACTACCCAGAGATTTCGCCCTCATTTTGTAAGGACTTTAGATATAGTTCTAGTTTCACAGCACCTAGATAATTACCTCCCAATACTGAGAGAGAACTTTCATTAAGGCAATTGATCACTAAATGTATAGTAGTAAGCATGTAGTATAAAATTTAGATTTATAAATTCATCATTATTTATTTAAAGCGATGGTTGGGGAATGATGATCTGATCTAGATCTCATGGTTATGTCATCTCTGCTATCGGTCCCGTCTACTTAATGAAGAGGTAGTACAAACCGCATGTGATCATTGTCACCATGGGTTGAGTCCCAAAAAATTCTTATAATTGTGGTTTGTCTAGACAAGCTTAAGTCCTCCTAAGATGGCTTTTGCCCAAAATATATTTTCTATCCAACCAAAGAGCAAAGTCGTTGGGGAACATAATGGCCGGACCATAATTTAGTGGTGTCATTTTTGCGCCACCCTCGAGGCTCGGTCGTAACTACCATTTATGTGGATATGAAAATACGCTGATAGAGGACACATGTCACATCCTTACGCT
Organism: Cymbidium sinense; assembly: GCA_021442155.1. Taxonomy (NCBI): domain Eukaryota; kingdom Viridiplantae; phylum Streptophyta; class Magnoliopsida; order Asparagales; family Orchidaceae; genus Cymbidium; species Cymbidium sinense. The sequence continues at coordinate 28,023,683 of CM038226.1, read as the reverse complement.
TAAGATTATTGAGTGAAAAATAATATTTAATTTTCTTTTCGAGCAAAAGTTTTCTTAATTTGTCAGCCTTGACAAACGGTTGCGAATGGGTGGATGAATTTTACTTTAAATTTAAATAATTAATTTTATTTAATTTATATATTTTTTAATTTTAATATTTGATCATTTTATAATTGATTTGAATTTGAATATATAATGATTTGAAATTAGAATTTGAATAAATTTTTTTATTATGAAAACCTCTCCGGTTGAAATATTCAGTCAACACGGCCATAATCGAGGTATTGATCACTTACTTTGTTGTTTCAAATCTTGTTAACTTTATTAATTTAATAATAGACAATCATATTTAGAATTATATTCTAAAAATTGTGAATATCTTGAATATTTTTTATAATGATACCCACCCCTCTGATTAATATCTTCAATTAACTCAATCATCAATGGGGAGATAAGTCTGTTTTGACCATTTGGTTTATTATTTTAGGTCTTGTCGACTCTATTAATTTAATAATATAGGACCAGATCTATATTTATACTTTAAGAACTCTGAATTATAATAACACATCTCGTTAATATCTTCAATCAACTCACCATCAAGTGAATGATCATTATTATTTTAGATCTTCTCTATTATTTTTTTAATAATGAGGATTAAATCTCCGTCATACAAAAATTAGCTTTCAAATATTTTCTCAAAGTTTGAATTCTAATATTATTATTGATTTTTAGATTTTGTTAACCCTAATTGCCCCAAGACTAACTTTTTAACTCATGTCAACTATATTAATTTAATAATAGAGAATCAGATTCATATTTATATTTTGAAAATTTTGAATTTGAGGTTATCGAATATAAATATATTAAATATTTTTAATAATAATTATCCCACTAGTTGATATCTTCAATCAACTCAACTATCATTGGGGAGTTAATCACTTAGTTTATTTCAGATCCTGTCAACACTATTAATTTAATAATAAATAATTAGATCTACTGTCATATGACATAATTAGCTTCTCAAATATTTTACTAAGTTGAATTTCTTATAATATTATTATTGGATTTTTAGGTTTTGTTAACCCAGACCCGGTCCTAAGACCCAACAGGGAACCAACTCGCTCAACATCCTCAGACACTAAGTTTAAGCATTCAGCTTAGTGTCGGGGCCCACGCGAGTAGTCATTTTAAACTCTTAGGTGAATCATGGAGAATTTATTAATCTTTAAAAGTACTCACCTACAAGTAGATACAATAAGATTGAATACATAGTTACTTTATGATCTATGTAAGCACTTCAATTTCATTTGAAAGCTCACGTATTTCAAGAAATTTAAATTAAGTGTAGCATCACTATAAAGTTCATGTCATGAGTTCTTTTTTCTTAAGCATTTACATAGATTTTGAAGCACAGGGTTTGCCAAAATATGTCTCGTAATATGTGTAATATTTAATTTGAAGCCTAACACCTTCTGTCTGCTTGTATATATGAATTGCGGATTCGGTGGCACAAGAAATTTGAAATTAACATATTACTTTTAACTTGATTCCATTTTAGATTCCTAGCAATATACACTTTTAAAAATTTTGGCCTTATTTGGGCGGCAAAATTTGTCATTATATAGCTTATTTTATTTTAAGTGGTCTCCTTAGAACATCTTTTTCTCTCTATAAATAGACAGACTATTCAGTTCATTTTCATTCAAATCTATTCAATTCTATTGAATTTTTTGGAAGTTCTGCTTGTCACTTGGAGTGAAGTTCTAAGCCCCTTGGTAAGTCCTTTCTCTCTTTTAATTTTTTTAATTCATTTTATTTTGCAAATATTTTTTTATTTCTTAATTCTTTACTTTAGTTGTTATTATGCATTTTTTTTAGCTTATGAAATCTTGCTTTGGGTTTTTTTTGTTTAAGCTATATTAAGATTATTCTTAAGTTCATTTGAGCCCATTACTAGTACAAAATTCGGCAGCCTCCCAGCATCGTCCCCGCATAGGGGCTACATCGGGAGGTTGGGCCTACTCACCGCACTACAAAGAGCGAGTATGAGTGGTATAAATCACGACCTAAGTATCTTCTTCCTTACCACGCTACAAGAAGCGTGTATAGGTTACCTGCACAAAAAAGTCATATAATTTTTTCCTATCGTGCCACGAGTGTCTCCTACGAGTTTTTCCTCGCCGTGCTACAAAAGTGTGCATACGGGTTCTGCTCGTTGCGTCGAACGCGCCACAATTAGGATTTTAAGAGCAAAGTAGGAGTGTGACCAAAAATAGTGAAATCTTAACACTTTCGAGAGCCTTCCCTTCCATGCTTCCACTTACATCGACAAGGAAAATAACTTCCTTTCCAAAGACCCTTCTTTTCTGATGATTTTCCTCATAAAAGTCTCTTGAGATGACACTATATGAGAAGTCAAAATCTATAGTAGACCAATTTTCAACATCCGCTTCATAAATGAATGATAACTTCCCAACTTGCTGACGCTTTTCCTTTAAAGCACGACTTATTTTCTCGACTATAACTTCATTTTCTTTACAAGTATTCACATTAAGCTGTATCTTTTCTCTTTTTACAATTATTTTTGCCAATGAGGTTGCCAGCATTAGAAAGTTGAATGGTACGTTGATCGAGAAATGGCCATCTTTATATGATAACTTCTGAGACCAACTGATGATAAGAGATATATCACATCCACCATCAACCTGGGTAGAGTATCTCTCTTGGCAACATTCACCTCAACACCTAGAATTGAACCTTGCTCTCCCATAGGGAACACGAGTCGGCAATCGCATTTGGCTACTCATCATGCAGTGAACCCGCCACCGCCCTTGGACGGATACAAAAAAAATGTTCCAGGTCGCTATCCACCTCCATCGCAATCTCCATCATCTAGAGCGGGATCAAGGCTGGCAGATGACACCGATCGTAAACGTGCAATTTGTAGCTCGGAAAGTCCAGGTTGTCCACGACCCTTGGATCATTAATCACCGTATAGACCATCAGCGCTGAAAGAAGCAAAGAAGCCAGTGAACTCTCCATCCTAACAGGCGTCGCCATGTGCCGCTCCTTCCCGATATACACCCGCTTTACCAGCTTCAACCCATCCTCAACGGATTTTGTGAACTCCTCTTCCATGTCTCCGATAGAAATGTAGGCCTACGACTCACCAAACGGTTTCCGGAGTGTTACGTGCTAGAGAATTTTATTCCGGTAGATGCGAGATCTTCATCGTAGCCCAAAAATTATCCAACACACAAGTGGGATATGAACACGGGGTTATAATGGAAAACCCGTTAAGGGAAAACCACGGCCTTGCCCAGTCAGAGAACTTTCACCACGTGTTCAAAGATACAGGTCCTTGCTTCTCTAGTGGAGAAGAAGGTGTTTACAGGTGGAAATAATATTCGAGTGTAGAAAATAACATCGGTCAACTCCAACCCAAGGGAGAAGTTTCCCAAAAGCGGCAGAACCGATCTTCCTGGGAGCAATCTGATCTTGAGAAAGGAGCGCAACGGTCTTTTCTAGTCCTTTGGCGATCTCCTGGGGCGAAGCTCGATCTTCGCACTCTGGTGGCATGCAGATGGGATCGTCAGGTCGACCGGTGGTTCTCCTCGGGTCTTCAAATCGATTCCCCCTCTAAAGTGAGAATGAAGCTCTATTTATAGATTTTGTGGCGTGCCTTGTAAATTGTGGAAAACTCCAACCACTCCCATCGGACGCCGATGATCCCTCGACGGATGGGTGTATTTTGATGATCCGTGCCTTAATGATGTCGAATGGGTGATCTTAGATTTGTTGGATTCGCCTTGACGAGCCGCTGACATAAATATGTCGCTTTGGTGACCATTTGGCGGATCAGATCCATTTTCATGCTTCGATAGCTTGGTCCGAGTCGATTCGAGCTGGATCACTATGCTTGATGTTGCTATGTTCGCCTCATCGAGACGGCCATTGACTGTTTACCAAATCGGTGATTAGATCAAGCATTTAAAAATGCCTTGAGATTCGGCTTGATCGATTAATTTTCGAGGATGTATCTACCCCTATTTTGGGTGACATTATCTCGCCATCCAAAATATATGTCAAATACTTGAAAATAGCAAATTCTTCAATGAAATTTGAGAGTCCATCAATCGCGATTTTGAGAGAACAGATCTTCATAACCGCACAATATTATAACGCGTGGAAGCGATGTGGTCGCAAATGCGATAGGTATGTGGCGATATTTTGAGGTTATGAATCGATCCGGGTAAACGGGTTCACGGTACTGCTGAGGCTCACGGCACAAGAAGGCCATGCTGGCTGCCAAGACGACTCGTTACGGGCTGGGCTACATATACAAGTGGCCCACCTGGCCCAACGCGGTTTTGACTGCTGCTTTAGCGGTTTTGGGCGCACGCTTTGCCCCTAGAAGGTCTATAAAACCCCAAGGTAAGAGGGAAAGGCACACTTTTCTCATCTCCTCCTCTAGAGTGCATAGCCCTCCCCGGTGGGAGTTTGGGCACTCTTTTGGATCCACCTCTACCTCCTCATCTCCACCAAGCCGTGAGTGCATAGCCGGTGGGAGTTTGGGCACTCTCCTTGGAATAATTTTCATCTCAATCGTACGAGTTGCGGGTGTTTGTAGATGGGTGAGAATCTTTGAAAGAGACACCACCCTTGTAACGGAGGCACAGGGAACCTTCTAAAATGGGAGGATGAAGATTCGTGGCCGATCACGGGAGACACATTGATCGTGCTTCGAAAAATATTATTTTCAATGATTTGGTTCTTAAGTGTCCAAGAAGTCCGATAGAGCCCAATCTCCCGGGTATTTCACCACTTAAGATGAGTTTGGGCTGGATTGCGTTTCCCCATCCCGAGATGATCGCCATTTTGTCACGATGAGGTTTGCATTTCATTTCGAAAGGTGGCAATGACGATCGTGATGGGACTTATAGTCTTTTCGAGATGAATTTTGACACCGATTACCGCATGTGCAAGTTTACTCATGCACATGGTCGACACCGCAGAGTCCTACTTGACCTCCTGACAAAGGATCCTCCCAAGAGTCAAGCAGATTCTTTTTGAAGAATGAGGGGTCTTCGAGAAATGGGAAAAGTCGAGAGATTTACCCATTCTCTGTGTTGGTGATGAAGATATCCTGACGCCGAAATTCAATATTGAAGATCTTCGATTTGAGATTCGATATATCAAATGAAAGGGAGGAATCTTTGTTCGAGTGGCTTTCTATTCATCCCGGCGCCTTATGCGCTTGCTTGAGAAAGCCCAACAAAGAGGTTTCCATCTCCTGGCCCTCCGCTTCTTCCCAGAAGGACCCGCCTCCATAGAGAAGAGGAAAAGGAGCAAGAGGTGATGGTGATATCGAGCACCAAAAGAGTCGCCCTTCGAGTAGTCGCCCCCAAGGATCTTCATTCCGAGACGTGTTGAATCATTCGCGTAGGTCGCCGAGATGTCAAGAACTAACAATCTTCTTCATGCTCATCATCTTTTATTTCCCATTTTTTTTAACGTAATTTTTCTTATTTCGATCATCAAGAAGCAAGAACTTTCAAAATGAACATTGGTAATGACCGAATTCGAGTGTGAAGGTCAAGTTTCTCCATGGTGAATATAAGAAGGTATGTGAGAAAGTAAAAGAGATGTCCGTTGGAGAATCAACTTGATGAGGACCGAGTTACGACTTCTCTTTCTTTTCGCCGGAAGTTGAGCGACTGGATGAATTAGTGGAGGCTAGAACGAGGTTGGTTGGCGAAAGGATCTCAAGATCTTTTCGAAGGTTTCGGTCTTGAAAAAGAACCGAGAGTTACGCTCGCCTTTCGTGAGAAAGAGGCGCCTTATCTCGGGTAGAAGCGGAGCCGATCACAGTCGTGGAGGACTCGACACGCCTTCAAGAGTATCATACAGATCACGCTCGGGAGGCCGAGACCACGTATGATGTAGAGGTGAAGGCTTTGAGCGGCAGCGGTGTTGATGAAGGCTTCATCCGAGGTTTCTTGAAGGGGACACGCTATCGCGTTGAGTCAGGTCCTTTCTTAGCCTAGCTTCCCCGACCCTTCTAGCGACACAGGATGACTGTGAGATAGTTCTTCATCATCTACCGATGAGACCATCAAGACCGTAGTTGTAGTTCCTTTATGTTGCATGCTCGGTTGTATATTATTTCGGTTGATTGTACTTGTATGTTCATGAGAAATAACAATCCACAAAAAATTGTTTGTGAATATTTCGAGTTGTGTGTCAAAGTGTACCGATGATAAAGATTCGCGTAGAAGAGATCATCTGGAATCCCTTTAGATAATTTGATCTATTCTAAGATCAGAGCGTTACTTGATGACAAACACGAATATATTTATGAGGTTCTAACCTCTCGATCATCCTAGGTTGTGTATCGAGCATTTACTCGATGATGTTAACCTCGTTATGGAGAAAGTTGTAGGCAGTCTATAGAGGATTGCCAACTTATCCAAGGTTGTTTATCAAAGCGCTACTCGATGATGTTAACTCAGAGGAAGATCATCAATTCTGGGATCGATCTACCCTCAATGAGATACAACAATAGTATGTATCTCTTGAGTCGGTGTTTTAAAATGCAAGCATAAGCAAGAAAAGTCACAATAAGTATGAGAACTTTAACATAGATAGAAACATAAATCCAAACACCTTGATGCCAAGGTTGACAAAATACAAATAGAGTATCGATAAATATTAATTGACAACAATAATTGCAATACAAACATACACGATGATAATGTTTTTCGCATTCACTAGAATAAAAAAGTCGATACATCATAGTACTCGAGGTTTGTAGCATTCTGTACATGTGGGAGAGTCTTCCCACACTATCCTTAAGCTTGAACGTGCTGCTTGATTTTAGACACCACCACATACGGCCTTCCCAAACCGGGTGAGAGTTTGTTACAGGGCCTTTTCCAGTCGGTGAGACTTCCGAGGACGAGGTCCCCAACAGATATTGGTCGGCTTTACCCTGGTTGAAACCTCGAGCAATCCTTTCGATAGAAGCCATTCTGAGGCCGACATGTCGCGGGTCTCGGGGAGATCCGATGGAATCGCTTATCGCCATTGCCGTTGCGATCAAAGTTATGGTGGGCTGATGTCATTTGGAATAACGACCTCAGTTCGAAACCTGTTATGCGTTTCTCGGTAGGGGTCCTTGATGTAGTCGGTAAGAGAACATTGGATAGTTCTTGACCCATTGCCGGCGTGGTTGGTCGTGTCTTTAGCCCTTTTAGTATTGTCTATTGGTGACTTGATTGCCCATTTACGTGGATGGGATACGGTATGTGGATTAGCTTGGATATACTCTGGCGGAAAGATGTGAATGTCTTTCACGTGCTGCGTCCCATTATGGTGATGATTTTTTTTGGAATGAAAGCGACAAATAATATTTTCCGGACAAATTGCTTGGCATTTGTTTGGTGATTTTGGCGGCCGGTTCGACTTCCGCCATTGAAGTAATCAGCGGCCAAGATTATGAATTTTCGTTGCCCGGTGGCAATGGGAAAGGGTCCCATTATATCGATCCCATTGAGCAAGGGCGGCAGCTCATTGTGGTGAGTTCTGAGATGGTGTATGAGTGAGATTGGAATGTTGACACTTGTTACACTTCTTTACTTTCGTCCTTCTTCATTGTAGGCGGTAAAACCTTGCCTCATGATTTTGAGGCGAGGGCTTTTCCTCCCAAATGTTCACCACAAATTCACGAATGAACCTCGCATTGCATAGTTAGCCTCAGAAGGTGGTAGACACTTTAAGTAGGGCCTAAGAAGGACGCTTGTAGAGTTAGATCACCGATTATGGTGAAGTTGATTGCTCTACGTGAGAGGCGGATAATCGGTGGGAGTCATTGGCAAGGCCGCTTTGAAGAAAGGACATGATGGTGATCCATGAAGATTCTTTTGGGTCCTCGGTGTATCACCGAGGGCGCTTGAATCTTTGGGAAAGTGGATGTCTCATGTATTTTCTCTTGAAAGATCTCTGTCGTTGTTGTGGCTAACTTGGAGAGGGCATGCGCGTGTTACGCTCCCATTAGAATATGAGTTATCGATGGGTCTCGATTACGGCAGAAGTGACTTTGCCAAAAATGCTTGGCAGCTGCGGATGGCCGGGTATCAGTCTCCTTCAACTTGTGAGGCCCTGGCGTGAGTAGATGTAGATGGCTAAGTTACGGACCTCGGTCAATGGCCTTAGTCACTCTGAGGGCCTCGTCGGTGACATTATTGGTGGAGGGAACTTTAGTGAAGCGTACTCTAAAGTTATTTTACTTGGGAGATAAGCAAAATTCACGCTCCTTGCGGGAAGTACACATCAAGCTCCATCAACATATAATGTCCATTGATTTGTCATGGAGTGATGAATGATCTGTTCGGTGGTGATGGGATGGTACATTCTACAAGCGAAGTCGTGAGCACTTGTGACTTTATATCGGGGCGTGGAAGAAAATGGATGTCAAACTCTCAAGCTCGAGACCACTTCATCAACCTTCCGGATACATCGGGCTTTTGAATAGTTCTTAATGGAAGATGAGTGTAGGCGTTGATGGTGTGGGCACGAAAATGCGATGCAATTTTAGATGCGAGAATGCACCTAGAACCATATTTATCTTATCTAGTGGATAGCGTCCTTGTATCGAGAAAGGATTTTCTTGACATAATAAATGGGTGGTTCAATGAATTCTCCTCGCGTATAGCAGACTTACGGCATGAGAAAGCGACAAGATAGATGTCTGACTTCTCTCCTTGGATGGCTTTGATAATAGGGGAAGCTAAATAGACTTCGAAGTTGCTCAGCGGTCGACATTCATCGTCCACTTTGGAATCCATTTCCTCTGCACCCTTAAGATTTTGAAGAATGGTAGATACTTATCTCTGGCGGGCCAAGAATCGTGATAAAGGCGCAATCCTTCGGTCAAGCGTTGGACTTCCTTGATGGTTCTTGGAGGTGACATGTCCTTGAGTGCTTTTATCTTCTTCGGGGTTGGCCTCTATCCCAGTGACCATGAAGCCTAGGAATTTCAGAGGAAACTCAAAATGCACTTGCTTGGTTGAGCCGCATCTTGTAGTGTCGAAGAATGTCAAAGCAACATTGATCGAAATATCTTTGTGATATTTCCAAGCTCTTCTGACATATCATCAACATACACCTCCATATTGTGCCTATAAGATCCTTGAAGATCTTATTCATAAAGCGTTGATATGTTGCTCGACATTTTTTAGTCGAATGGCATGACGATAGCGGTATAGTCCACTTATCTGTTTGGAAGGATGTTGCTTCCTCATCTGTTTTGTTCATCTGATTTGATTGTAGCGAATAGGCATCCATGAAGCTTCGACATCGATGTCACGATGTCGCATCAACTAGTTGGTCGATCTGAGGAAGGGAAGCTATCTTTTGGGCATGCGATTAAATTAGTGGTCGATGCACATTCTCCGAGGAAGTTGGCCTTCTTGACTAACATTACGTTAGCCAACGGTGGGGTAGTAGACTTCTCGAATGAACTTGACTTCCAGTTTGGTGATTTCTTGTTCTATGACTGCTGTCGTTGAGCGAAGGTTCTTTTCTTACGTATCATCGGCTTGTAGGTTGAGTCAACTTTGAGGGAGTCGCGTAATGACTTGTCAATGCCAGAATATCGGATCGCTCGGCAAAGATATCTTGATTTTTCTGCGAGAAAATCTCATTATTCGATTTTTGACGATGAAGCGATCCCACCTTCACCTTTAGCGATGGATCAACGAGATAGGAAGACAAATTACATCTTGGAGAAGCCCTTTGAGGCATCCTCATCGTAGTCGAAGTTCGATGTTGAGGGCGTAAATGGGCTTGCTTGATATAGCACTTCTTGTCTATCTGTTGATTCCACTTACCATGCCGATGCAGTGGGGGAATTTCATCTTGAGGTGACACAGATGTGGCGGAATATACTGGAGAGGTCTCCCAAATATTGCATTATGCGGACTCTTGATAAATTGTATCAAGTGGGTTGCGTGTCGGAAATTCTCCAAGTTACGGGAAGGCGATTGTCCCTTCCACTGGTGATTATCAAATCCATCATTGGGGCCGGCGGGTTGAAGCTTCTCTTTCTATACCCATCTTGGAAAGTGGAGTAAAAAGAACATCAACGAACTCCCATTGTCGATCAATATCCTTTTAATATTGAAGCATGGATCGACCCACTGCGATGACAAGGGGATCTTGATGTGGGATCGAAGCCCCTCTAGATCTAAATCATCAAAGGTGATAGAATGGTCAAGAGACTTCTTTCGGCTCTTGAAGGCGGCAATGAATATTTGGCTAGATAACAGCCCTCACATTGTTTCTATCTCTCCTCCAGCTTGGCGGTTCTCTCGGTTGCCCCGGCATTTCTTTGGACGGCGGGTTGGTTTTGTATAAAATGGCCTAGATACCCACGGTGTATTAGTCTTTCAATCTCCTCCTTGGTGGTGGGTGTGCCCTCATTGAAAGTGGCGAATTTCTCTTGATTTCCAATTCGGGCTTTAAAGGGGCCACTTGGCGCTATCCTCTTCTGAATAGCCGGTGGGATGTTGGCATGGCGTGTTGAGCGTATATTTCCTCGATTGAGTCATCGAGGTTCGAGGAGGTTTTGGGGGAGGTTCTTTTCTCTTCTTTTAGAGATGTTTGAACATCATCTTTGGGAACCTTCTTGCTTGCTTGGTGGTTCAAGCATTGTAGATGAGCGATAAGCTTCGGAGATTTGTGCCTCTATTGTGGACGGTACATAGGAATGGGTGTCTCCGCATTAATGATGAATAGTATCTGGCGGAGTCCTCAGAAGCCGCCCCTCAAAGTTACGGATCTACTCACGGTATGTATAGGGCTTGAGGAGAACCTGGAAGTATTCTTTGAGGACTCTCCATTACGGCGGATTCAGGAGAGATGTGATGAATCGATGATTCTCTTGTTGCGAGGCGTTACACAAAATCTGGCGAGCTCTCCAAATGATCGGACGGACCCCTTGGCGGAGAAATGCGAGCACGTCCTTTGAGATTCACGGCAGAGAGTCATTTACCGCAGAATGTGCATGATCGAAAGTGATCGATATGCTCGTCTGGATCGGTTGTGCCATCGTAAGTCCATCTTTGGGAAGCTTGAATCTCGTCGAATGGGTATTGCGAGATGATCTGGCGAGGGCGAGTTTTGGAAGAAGCGGCGGAGAATGGATCATTTTGTTTCAGAACTCTTCACAGTCGTCGTAGTTCATGCGTATAAGGTGGCGTGGAGTTTCGTCTGGTGAGCCATTCGTGTGGGGTGAGTATGGCGGTATCGAAGTTGACATGGATGTGGTGCCAAGGGTTCTCTACTTGTTGATCAGGCATTCCGGGTAATCATTCTCGGAAGAAAATCGGATTATCTTTGAGGCGTCGCGAACACGTGGCTCTTCAGGCGTGTTGGAGCGTTTTCGGTCTCGCGAGTCGAAGAATTTTATTTAGAATCCTCCATCCTTTGAGCGATCTTCCAAAGAGGGGACCCTCACAGACAGAAGTTATGTGTAGAAGTGTTGGAGACTTGGCGTCCTTGATCCACGAGAATGAGGAGGCGTTGGAGCGCAAACCGTTTACCAACCATATTGGAGATATAGCAATGAGCTGTTTATTCCCATGAGGCCGGCATTTATTAGAATTTTATTCAGGTAGATGAGATCTTATCGTAGCCCAAAATTATCAACCTGGCAGGATATGAACACGGGTTATATACATTGGAAAACCGTTAAGGGAAAAAAACCGCCTTGATCTGTAGAACTTTCATATGTGTTCAAAGATCTGGTCCCTTCTCGTTAGTTGAGAAGAAGGTGTTCTGAAACAATTAAAATTGTAGAAAAAATCTGATAACCGGAGGAGAAGTTTCAGCGGCGAGCGATCTTATCTTTAGGGAGGAGCGGCGGTCTTTTCTAGTCCTCAGAGGCGTCTCTCTGAAATCCTATTTTGGTGGTAGCGGTGGTGATAGATCATTAAAGGTTTGGGTGGTTCTCGAGCTCTCGGTCTTCAAATTGTCCCCTAGGTGAAGCTATTTATAGATTTTGGGAGTGAGCCTTGTAAATTTGTGGAAAACTCCAACCACTCCCATGAGGCGAGGTGATCCCTATCGAGGTGTATTTTGATGATAATGCCTTAATGATGTAGAATTAGGTGATCTTTGGATTAGTCTTGGAGCTTCGATAATATAGTTTTGGTGACCATTTGGCGAGATCCATTTCATTCCGATGCTTGATCAGATGATTCAGCTCGATTGAGATCAACTATTATATTCTTATATTGAGTTTATTGTAATTTAAATAATTCGTCTTTGATTTGATTGATCGATTAATTTTGAGGATGTATCAGAGAATATGAAATGAGATTTGATGAGTGAAAATCAAATGGAAATATTAGAAATGGAAGGAATATTAAAGGATTTTATCTTGTAGTAAAGTGAAGCGAATAGAGAGACTAAGGATGAAGGCTTGTTCTAATAAGCAGCTGCAATTAGAAGCCATTTATGTGGAGGTTTAATTTTCTTTTGATAGATGATCATGATGGGAGATAAAGGAAGAGAGATGCTTCGGTTTAAGAGTGAGAATGGTTTATGTTATGAGAAAGAAACAAGGCTAGAAAATTTAGGGAGAAAATATTATTAGTCTCATGCGTATTACGTGTAAAATGAATCATTAGCGTTTAGTAGTTTTTCTATTTAGCACTTAACGATTTATGGCGGCGTCTATCGACTGTTAAAGAAGAAAACGATATGGGCATCTTCAACATTCCTCCCGCGCACGGTTTAGGGCTTTCTCATAACTCGACTCCAGCTCTCGATTGAACGAATGCGCTCGGTGATTTAGCAAATCTTGAATAACTTCCATTGAGATTGTGTATGAGGTATTTACACGTGTTCAACTTTAATGAATTTAGGTTTTCTCTTCTTCTCTCATTAGGTATATTTTAGAACATTTGAGTTCTTTAAATGAATGAGATGTATTTTAGTAGTTTTGGAGATATTTTGCATGTGTACTCTCTTGTCAAGATGGTACACGCTGTTATTTTCAAAATTTTGAACTGATTAGCCTTATGAAATGTTTAGTATATGTAGGATGTTGTCATCAAGATGAATTATGTGGCGATTAGGGATGATAGTATGTTCAATTCATTAAAATTATTTGGGTTAATTTTTTAGTTATTTGCTTCAATTTTGCATGTGTACTCTTTGTACTCTTAGAAGTGTACAACCCATTTTGGCATTTTTTTTAAAATACTTTTGTCCCTGTTTGGATACAAAATACTCGTACATGGCTTATGAAGCAGATTGAATGCTCATTGCTTGGTTTTTAGGGATTTTTTATATCTGTACTCTTTGTACTCTCATGAGAGTACTGATTTTAGTCATTTTTCCATTTCTTTATTTTTGGAGGAAATATGTTCATTACAATCCATTAGGAATAATTTGGTGATTGCTTAATTTTTAGTATTATTTTGCATCTCTATGTCTTGAGAGAATGAGATTTTGATTTTTTTAGGTTCTTTGGCACAGTTTGTTGATTATGTTCATTACATTCGATTGGAAGTAATTTGGTGGTTGTTTGGATGGTTTAGGAGATTTTTTACATCGTCTCTACTCTCATGAGAATAGATTTCTTCTATTTTATAGTTTATTTTGCAGATGGAGAATATGGTCATTACATTCCATTAGAAGCAATTTTGTGGCTATTTTTTTCCAGTTTCTTTGGCGTATTTGATTATATTTCATTGCATTTCCATTAGAAACAATTTGGAGGGATGTTTGGATGGTTTAGAGTTCATTATTGCTCTGTACTCTCATGAGAAATCTGAGCATTTTAGTCATTTTTCTATTTTTTTGGCTGTTTGGAGGAAATATGTTCATTACAATCCATTGAGGAATAATTTGGAAATTTGTTTGGTTGATTTTTTAGTGTTATTTTGCATATATGTATTCTATGTACTCTCTTGAAATTTTATAATTTATATTTTTTAGTTTCTTTGGCTTTGTTTGGAGAAATATGTTCATTTCCATTGGAAGCAATTTGGAGGGATGTTTGGATGGTTTAGGGATTTGCATCACACTCTTTGTACTCTCATGAGAGTATAGTTTGTCATTTTTTCATTTCTTTGGCTTTGTTGGAGAAATATGTTCATTCCTGATAATTTGGAGGTTTGGTTTGGTTTTTTAGTATTATTTTGCATGTACTCTGTACTCTCTTGAGTACAAATATTTTGGATTTTTTTGTTTCTTTGGCTTTGTTTGGAATTATGTTCATTATTCCATTGGAAGCAATTTGGAGGGATGTTTGGATGGTTTTAGGGATTCATCTTACTATCGTACTCTCATGAGAATAGCATTTTGTCATTTTTCTTATTTCTTTGGCTTTTTTAGAAAATATGTTCATTACAATCCATGAGGAATAATTTGGAGGATTTGGTTGGTTTTTAGTGTTATTTTACATCTGTACTCTACTCTCTTGAGTATAGATGATTTTATTTTTTAGTTTCTTTGGCTTTGTTGATATGTTCATTATATTGGAAGCAATTTGGAGGATGTTTGGATGGTTTTAGAGATTTCTTATCTATGTACTCATGAAATGAGCATTTGTCATTTTTCTTTTGCGTTTGGAGGAAATATGTTCACATTAGGAATAATTTGAGGTTGTTTATTTAGTTATTTTTAATATTTTGTGTACTCTATTTTCTCTTGAAATGAGATAAGTCATTTTTCTAATTTTTTGGTGTTTGGAGAAATATATTCATTACAATCGGGAATAATTTGGAGCTATTTGTTTGGTTTTAGTGTTATTTTATCACTCTGTTTGGTTAGTTTTTAAGTGTCATTTTATATTTGTACTCTTTGTACTCTTTTTACAGATGATTTGGGCCATTTTTTCAGTTTCTTTAGCTTGTTTGGAGGAAATATGTTCATTATAAATCAATTGGGAACAATTTGGAGGTTGGTTATTTTTTTATGGGTGATTTGCATCGTACTCTCATTGACTTTTCATTTTGAAGTTTACCATATGCAGGAAAAGGATAACTTGAGATCGTACCAGTTAGAGCGGTGTTGATAATATTACATGATTTATTGATGAAGTCATTGACATTTTAAAGAGGCTTCATGCATCAATTCATTAGACTCCACGAATTTAGCAAGACTCATAGCCATTACCTCAATCTCTTCTTTGGGACATAGAAAGCTTTCTTTGGTGGGCGTGCATTCCTTTCACGATGAAGTTGATAGTATAGGGATGCAAATATAGGGAGAAAGGTCTTATGGAAATCTTATCAGTTGATTCGATTGGACTATAAGACTATCTTGAGCATGCGGATAGCTTCGTTACAAGCAGTTTGTCTTGATTGTACATACATTTTCTGCTGTCAAATCTTTTTTTTGTATATCACAACTATAGGGTGGCATCTTGATTTCTACTGATGACATAGATAAATTTCTGAATATACAAGCGGCCATTTGGGCCTTCTAGTTTCTGATTTGATGGTATTACATCAAAGATTCATACCCAGAGGGTACATGAGTGGCTTTGTCACTCTTCTTATGGTATGTTATATGGTTATGTATTATTTGATGCATTGAAGTTAACTTATATAAATATTATAGGTAGATGCGAGCACATAAGCATCATGAGGCCATATCTCCATTTGCAAAACGCATTATCTTTGCGATGGCCAAAATAAAGTTTCAGATGAAACCTTCTTGGTTTAGGAGGACACCAGTGACATATAATAATATCACTTAGTTCATATAAGAATGTATTTATTTATCTTGTAGTCATCACATTTTCTTATCGGTTTAACACATGCGCCTTTCATTGAGGACATATCGAAGAGGAGACCTAGCTCCTTGAATCATTTTCCCACATGTAATACATGTTGAGCAGATGATCATTCTAGTCCAGTTCATTTGAATCTCCATATCTCTCCGATATTCTCCCCATCCAGTGTATCTAGCACACGCCCTCTGCTACCCCCCAGAGGCTTTGCGGTGGAGAGGATACTTGGGTTTTAGGGACTTGAAAGATATAGTATCTTCTTTTCAAGCAACAATGAGAGAGAATGGATGGGTGATTTGGTTCTTGCTAGTCGAGGAGGTTCTTCTTTGGGTGGGGTCCTACCATCCCTATGGGGAAGCTCCTGTGGAGGTCACCAT
Organism: Cymbidium sinense; assembly: GCA_021442155.1. NCBI lineage: Eukaryota > Viridiplantae > Streptophyta > Magnoliopsida > Asparagales > Orchidaceae > Cymbidium > Cymbidium sinense. The sequence continues at coordinate 28,007,498 of CM038226.1, read as the reverse complement.
AGGGGAAACTCTTGAGGAGGCAATCCGAGGCACATGGAGGGATGAGGAGCTTCCCCTGGAGGCTAGCAGGGGAGTCTCACTGGAGGCAACTTAGGCTGGCGCCTGTGGATACTTCCACTTGGGAAGCCCCCAGGTAGCCTCACTGGAAGCCCTGAGTCCACCATGGGGAAGGCTATTGGAGGCCTCCAACACATGAAGATGCTCGAAGCCTTTAATGCAACATTGAGCGTGGTGTGAAGGCTCGAGATAAGGAAGAGGAAAGCTATTTGTTCCCCTTCACACACTTACAGGAAGTCACGAGCAAGAATAAGTGATGTGGTGGCCTCCACTCAAGATGAGAAGCAGAGGTATTAAGTTACTTTCTTTTAAATTTGAGATAATAGAAATATATTTCACTAAATTTTTTTATAGGTTGTAAAGATGAGCCAATAAAGGTCGATGACCCACGCTATCATTGTGGTGGAGGAGCATCATTCGGGATGCATCATCTCTGATCGATCTTAATTCATAGTGAATCTAGCTCTTCATCACTAACTTTCATCGTCAGTAATTTTGTTGCAACCAGTAGAGGCACATCATTTTGTTGACTTCTCATCCAGAGTTGTTCTGCCTAAGCCGATGCTCCATCTTATTGACACGTCGTGCTCCCGATTCAAGGACAAGTAAGTCAATCTTCAATCAACTCCTTCATACATAAAATAATCTATTCATTTAATTAAGCTTGCTTTAAAATATTTCTCTTGCGGGGTGATACGGTTTGAGAATATCATTATTGCATGAGGCGGTCGATGAGTTCTTGATGGTCGGTATCTCTCAGATGCATACGTCGATGCCTTCACCTTCTTACTGGAGGAATCGCTGTTGTTGTTTTTGTACATCTCATGCTTGTACCTTTGGGTAAGTTACCCCTGGATATCGTGTATTATGATTCAATCCTTGTTTGTATAGATGGAAACTATAATTTATAAACATTCTCTTCTTTTCTTATAGAGCTATACGAAGCGAAATATGGCCTACACAAGGAAAGCAAAATGTTCATCCGTATCCTTTAGAGTGTGTCAAGTGACTACTACTTCCAATTATAGATAATCAGGGACACTCAGTTGGGCATATTAAATAGGGGCTTGGTATTTTTATGACTCATTACCAAAACCAACCCATAAGGTCATTCTTCCTGAGATTGTAACAGTTATTTTCAATTTGGTTTCCGTAAACTATTTTTTTTGGACCCCCTTATTGACTATACTTCTTGCTATTCAGATCAAATTACTTGTTGAAGATGTTGGCCAGTCTTTTGTGATCCCATAAAATGGCCAATCGAAATGGTGAGTGGGCGTCAAGATAACGATGTTATTGGGATGTTTGTCTGCAAGTACATGGAGGCGAATTAGAAATCCCCTTAAGCGGGGCGACCACCAAGATTGGGTGAAGAAGATGAATTGCTTTAGGTTGAGTTCACACTATCTTTTATTTGGGAATGAAAAAAGCCAAGCTAGAACTATACATTTAAAGTTTGATAAGTAGAAATAATTGTACATGTATTTCTTTTATTTTTTTCAATATCCTTGGGGTTTGGATCTTTTATTATTAGCAGAGAACACACCGACAATTTGGTTGTTGGAATGCTTTCTTGGGATGTTTCATCTGCTCTCTGTACTCTCCGGGGTACACAGTATTCATCTATTTTCTTCAATTTTCCTTGGTAATTTTGGATAAATTATGATTATAGAGAACATCTCTGACAATCAATTTGGCTGGGCTCTCTGAGATGTGTTTCTGTACTCTCTGTACTCTTTGTTTATGCTATCTATACTCTCTATACTCTGCATCTTGTGACTCTCATACTCTATACCCTCTGTACTTCATATACTCTTTATACTCTCTATTCCATTACATGTAGTTTGAAGGCTGACTATAAGAATATTTGAGGTGGTAGCTTAACTCTTTGTATTCTCATAGTACAAATTATTTGCTTATTTTTCCCATTTCACTTTTGCTTTGGGATGAGAGGAATTATTCACTATAACTTTAAAACAAGTTGGATGCTCACAGTTGCTTTTTATGAGTTTTTAGAGTTTGCATGTGAACCCTCTCATACTCTCTCTCTTGTACCCTCCTCTCTTGTACTCTTTTTGTACTCTTTCTCTACTCTCTCTTTTGTACTCACTCTCTTTGTACTCTGGACTCTCTATGTACTTCTCTACTCATGGATAGTTGATATAATATTGTTTGATTCTATGATTATTTCTTTACTTGTTTGGAGAAAATAAGCTTAATTTTGATATTCAAATTATATCATATTTTAAATTTGGATCAAGCGAAAAGTGAAGTTAAAATTTACATTATCTAAAATTTACGTTATACTCACATTGAATGCCTCAATCAGTATGTAGAAATATGAACTACTTAGCATGTGACGTAATATAAGTGAATACGATTATTAAACTTAACTCTTTAATAAAGGAAATTATGATCTTTAAAATATGGTAGAATTTTGTGAATGCATAAAATTACTTTCTACCTCAAATCATGCTTCTTAAAACCTACTTTCTCTGAAACATGTGCATAAAATAGACAAATAATGATGATCGCACCCAACGTCTTATTGAAATATAAATTTTGAAGTGTGGAGAAAATTCTATATTTTAAGATGAGAAATTTTTTCAAATAATGTAATAAGCGAAAGTATCATCAATTAAATTAATATTATTGATAAATTTATAAATAATTACTAAACTAATATCATCGTACTAATATCATCTTCATCATTTTTTTTCTTTTCTACTAAACTTGTTGATAGGAACATACAGCTTATCAAAAATTATAATGCATGCAATAAAATCATTTCATAAAATGTAGAGTACTTTATAGAGTATATGAAACTATGTAATGCACATTGAAAATCAGTTCATCCTCAGTAAGGTAGACTCATCAATCGAAGCGCAATTTGGTAAAATATGAAATTTTATTGCCAGTCTAAGGATTACAAAGTCCTTAATAGGGGTAAACATATACTCTCTTGCTTTAAGAGCAACAACAATAGTGAGGAAAAAAAACAAAATAAAATAATTATATTAAAGTCCATTTGGACCTTCACGGTTTCAAGCAAGTTATGTACCTCTACTCTACTCTCAGACTCTTTCTCTCTGAGTATAGCATTTTGGGCATTTTTTCCACTTTCTTTGGCTTGTTTGGAGGATGTAAGTTCTTGGGTTGGAGAATCGATTCATCTAGTGCACTCCACAATGAAGGTAGAATCAGAAATTACTAAACAATACAATAAACTCAAATATGAGATAAATTAAGTGTATTGAACAAATGTTTCATTATGACATAGGCAGTTTCTTCAAAAATTGACCAATATTAATAAACCCTAAATAAAACTAAAATATGAGATTATTATATGTAACCATTAAGTTGAAGATGCTTTAAATATTGACTTAAATAGAATATGAGTATATATAATGCATTGATTAGTAAATCTTAATCATCAAATATCATAGTAAATTAATTCATTTTCAAGATAAATAGATAAATTTTATAATAATAGTACATTTAAGAATAAAGATGCTCACGAAGAAAGTCATCTAACGAAGAAATGATTGATGCGTGAAGAAAGTCATCTAATCTTTGCAACTGATCTTCTACCGAATCCGTAGGTAGACTGGCGGTGTACTATTAAGTAAAAGAAAGTCATCTTGGAGACTCTAAAGCATTGCAGAAATGATTGCATAGTCGAAGAACACATAATTAAATGATATCATGCATTGAAATATTTTCCTGTAATAATATCCATCATCAACTTAGTGTACCCTTGAGATTGTTGAGCTCAGTTGAATTCATGAGGTAGAACATCGTATCAGTTAATGATTTTTAACATCGATGTGTGCTATTCTGTGCGTACCTCTGAAAAACACTCTGGCATAATAGAGAAAGGTGTTGCAATGGGTGATAAAACACGTTCTGTGACACTATCAGTTTGTACTTTGGTTTTTTGTAATAAAATAGGATGGTTTGAAGATTAGCAATATTTTAAATATTAAAAATTAAGAGGAAAATAGAATTACTCTTGGCTTTCTTGGATCTCTCCAATATCCCTTAAGCCTTGTGTTGGAAATACCCTTTGGATGCTTAACTGGATCCTTTAAGATGTCTTTTCTCTTGTCTTTGGTTGACTTCTTCTTCTAGCTTACGTTGTTGGAAGAGAATTCACTTATTATAGAGTCGATCATCGTATAATTTTTTAAGGATTGAAGCATATAGTCGACTCTATTATTACCACATTGCCGATGCTTATTTGATATACATATATGTGGTTCGAAAATAATGCGATAGCATTTCCATTACCTTCCATCTCTTAATTTTCTATATGCACTATCGATGTAAATATCCCTCTTTGCTCAGTAGACCATCGTGAGAAGATACTTATCTCACTACATCTTCGACTAAGAACTCTCTGATGGCAAAGTAATCCATCATTTCAAATTTCTTACAAGTACAAGTTATATCTAGTAGTCCCATTGAAATGGACATTCCATGATTTGGATGAATTTTTATTCTCTAAGTTTCTCACCAAATACTCCATGGTATCGACATTCTTGATAGGCCTCCAACTCATGCAAAATTCTTCCTCAATATAATAAAAACTTTCTTGTATAAAACATAGCGACTTATTTTAGAATTGGTGGTCTTAACAGTGAGAACAATCGATGGCTACACTTGAAGTCTTCATCATGTTCATTCGGCCATGTCTCATAACCTTCTCAACCCAAGAAATCTATGGCTTGTTGGTTTATAGATTACTGATGTTCATTGACTCACTACATTGCGTTGACAAGATGTCCATGTAGAATGAATCTTTGCTGAATGTAGTGACCACTTGGATCTAATTTTATAAAGCTCAGACAGCCAAGCATGATCATGCAAATTTCCTTCTTCAGCGGACCAAGCTTCTTCAAACTCTTCCTCGAGTCACATTTGCTCATGGATGCATGCATAAAAGTGTACCCTCTTATTACTATTAAGGCAGTGAGCCTTGGAAGGACCTTTCTTCGAAATATGTCATTGGCACAACCTATAATGAGTACGCGGTAATATAATTTTGATAGCTCTCGCCATAGTCTGATCTTGATCAGTGAATATTGTTGTAGGATGTCTGTCACTCACCAATCGAAGAAATGTCTAGAATAGTCATGAGAATGACTCAATCGTCTCTCTTTTGATAAAAGGCTACTCAAATAACATATTTTGCCGTGATGATTCACTTCAACAAAGGACAAGATTATATTTATTGAGTCGATAACTTATCAAAATTATCACATCAAAATAATCATATTCTATCCTAGACATATTGCTCCAAAAAAACTTACTAAAATCGACTCATCAACTTGTACATCCCAAACATCCCATCCATTTGCTTGCCTTTCCTTGAGTTTGTATTAATGCATTCTTGTCACCATTCGATCCTCAATTTTTCTCTCTTTAAATAAAATTGAAAGCATCTCTTTTGTGAATCAATATTCTCTACACCAACTTCCTCACTTAGATAGCAGATGCATCGGTTGCTCTAATTCTCTTTTTCTTCAACCGAAACCTTTTCATTAATGCATCTGCATTGATCAGAAGATGTAGGTCGGTGGGCTTTACCAACGAATGATTATGACTTTTATATATTTTTTAACCATCCGGTTCCTCCAAGTCAATGAAAAGAATAATCATCATGGTTGGACAAGCGGTCCTTGTATCAATTTTCGGAATTTTGCTCCGCGTTTAGGCGGCGATTTCTTCGACACTGCTTTTGTACATAAAAAATCTTTTGATTTCAATTTCTTAGTTTGGCCATAATAGTATGGTCCTTCCAAAGCGGTTTGATGTAGTCGGTATATATGCATACGCCTCGTTTCGTTACGAGCGGTGCGAGTCTCCCCAAATTTGGGTCATTAGACATCACGACTTGTCATTTCCTTGCTCATTGACCATTCACCAGACTCCACATAAATGTGACATGTAAAATAGCTCCAAATAAATATATTCTCCAAATAGGCCAAAGAAAGTGAAAAAAAGAGCTAAATCAAGTAGAGTACATTCAAAATCTCCCAAAACCATCCAATACCAAATTGATTCCATTGGAATGTAATGAACATAATCAACAATGAGCTAAAAAGAAAAAATATCACAAATCATCTCTCGAGAGTAATAGATGCAAAATAACACTAAAAAACCAACCAAACAATCCAAATTATTCATGGTAATGAACATATTTTCTCAGAAAGAAAAATGAATATCTGTACTCTCATGAGAGTACAAATGAGAGTATAGAGTATAGAAATTACAGAGAGTACATGTATAGAAGAATACAAAATATACTAAAGAAATTCCTATTGTTCTAATGAATTGTAATGAAGATATTTCCTCCAAACATTCTCTATAAAAAAATGCCCAAAATATTTTGCTCTTGAGAGTACACATGCAAAACTCTCAAAACCAACCTAACACCTCCAAGTTGCTTCTAATGGAATGTATTGAACATATTCTTCTCAGATGAACTCATGAAAAATAATGTGAAATTGGTCTCTGAGATTATAGAGTATACCCAGCAAAGTAGATCCTCAAAACAAGGAGTCCTCTTGCAAGAACTCCAAACAATGGAAATATACACTAAATAAGAATTTCAAAGAATAACACTAACAAAAAATTATACATACGGTTGAGAAAATTCGATGAAACAGATTATTATAACAAGTTACCCAGTTGAGATTGAGAGTGCAGAGTCATGAGAGTCTGAGAGTATAGAGAGTATGAGAGTATAGAGTCTGAGGAGAGTACTGAGGAGATCTTCTTGATTAAGGCTTGCTTTGTATTTTTACCTTCAAGATGCTTTTTTGGGCTTCCTCACTGGAAGTGCTGACCTCACAAATAGCACATTCTCTCTATGCCATAAGACTTTCTCCCCTCTATTAGACATCCCTATTATCACTGTAATTTCATTGGGGGTGAAAGAAATGCACTGCCCACCCAAAAAGAAAGCTTATTTCTTTATGTCCCAGCAAGAGAGGATTGAGGTAATAGCAATTGAGTCTTGCTGAATTCCGTGGAGTCTAATGAATTGATGCAGATGAAGCCTTTGTAAAATGTCAATGACTTCATTACTAATGAGTGTATATTATCAAACAATTAAAGCGGTGTAGATCTTGAAGTTATCCTTTTCCGGACATGGTAAACTTCAAAATGAAAAGTTAATAAATGTGATCAGAAAATCACCAAAACCAACCAAGTCACCCTACAAAATTACTGTAATGGATTGTAATAATAAACATATTTCCTAAATAGGCCAAATAAATGCAAAAATATTGGCAAAATCATTTATACTCTCATGAGTATAGAGGTATAGATGCAAAATCTCCAGAAACCCATCAACTAAATTACTTCCAGCGAATGTATAATCTCAACAAAGAATGGAAAAATGGCCAAAATCATTACTCTCATGAGAGTGAGAATCTGAGTACTGAAAATACTAACAAATCAACCAACGACCTCCAAATTGTTAATGAACATATTTCCTCCAAACAGCCAAAGAAATGGGAAAAATGACCAAAATGCTCTCACTCTCGGGAGTAGGAAGTCTGAGAGATGTAATGAAAATAATCTCAACAAGAAACTAGAGAAAATGTCCAAAATCATATGTACTCTCAGAGTACAGATGCATAATAAAAAACCAAACGACCTCAAATTATTGATGGATTGTAATGAACATATTTCCTCCAACAGAAAATTATTTCTAATGGAATGTAATGACCATATTCTCTCCATCAAAAAAATAAACTCAAAATATTAAATCATCATACTCTCGAGAATCTGAGAGTCAAAATTTCTCAAAATAAGCAAAGTCCTCTTGCAAAGAACTCCAAACTAAGAAATATACACTAAATAAAAGAATTTCAAGGAATAACACTAACAAAAGAAATTGTGCATTATATAATGGTTGAGAAAAATTACGATGAATTTTTATTTAATACATCTCATATTTCCTCGAGATAACTTCCAAATTCATTCTCCATCTTCATGGTTCTTTCATAAAAGAAATGAGATTTTATCTTTCTCTCTCTCGGTTTGCAAGAAAAAATACACCCAAAACCCTAAATCTAGATATATATTTCTTTTAAATTCCTCAATTCCAACGACGCTTCTTCTCCATTTGTTTGAGCAGGGTAGGGCGGAGATAAATAGCGTCATTGCCGTCCGTCAGTTATAGCATTAAGCGCTAAAACAGAAAAAATCTGACATTGGGCGGATTAGAGTCCGCGTAAAAGCTGGACTCGTAATATTTTCTCCATCGGGAGAGGAGCTGCTCACACGTGATCTGGAATGGGGGGCGGGGGATGTGAGATATGAAATGGTCTCCATTTTTTCATTTAATAAATCAATAGGACAAAAGCTAGCGGCCACCATTAAATGAGCAGTGTTAGGTTCCACGTGAACAAGATATGGGAAGAGAATTTTGGGTGAATAGTTTATATATTATATAAATTCAAGTGGGTTTCCATGTATGAAAACATGCTAAAATGTGAGCTCCTTAGGAGACTGTATACTTAATTGAACGATTAAGGATTATATTAGCACATTCTAATTGCGTCGATGGGTCAATTTGTTCAAAATTGTGCGTGACTTACCACTCGAGATTCATGTCTGTCCAATTGGTAGTCTCATTTGAAAGGTTTCAATGTTTTGATTGCGCGATCATTTCTTTCAATCGTGCGTCATTGCACCAATTACTCGATATCTTCGTGAAGCGAGTTGACAAACTTTCTTCGATCATTTGACCGTTGAATTATGCAATATATATATATATATATATATATATATATATATATATATATATATATATATATATATATATATATATATATATATATATATATTCGATCAATTTACGTTACGATGGCGAAAGTTTATCGAGGTCATTTCGATCTATTTTTTTGCATCGATTGTATTTCAGCTCTAATTTGTTACCTTTATTGCATCGCCCGTTAATTTATCTTGTAAGCTCTACTCGACTGATGCAGCATGCATGGAGGTCAACAAAGGCAAACCAACATGTTAAAAAGACTTCAATTTTGTTTTAACTGCAAGTCTTTCACTCTAACATTAATGAAGATTGAACATGTTAAAGAAGGCTGTCATAAGCTGTAAAAACATCAATACACACATAGACATACATACACATATATATATATATATATAGGGAGAGAGAGAGAGAGAGAGAGAGAGAGATTGAGCAATGTTGCTCTAGTTTAAATATTTTGCTAGAGTAGTTTGAACAAAAAATTGTGGCATCTTTGATTAAACTGCAAGATAATTCTGAACATCTAAGTTGTTGGCTGATTTTGAAAAATAATAATAAGGACAATAATGGGCAGCTATTTTTGAAAGACAACGAGTGTCTCCCTTTTTAAAAGAAATCCCATGTACTCAAATATTTGCTAAAGAATTTCAGAGCAAAACTTATAACAAAAATAATTTTAAAACAAAATATGCACAAAGAACATAAGATTTTATGTGAAAAATCCGAGAACGGAAAAACTATGGAACTACATCATCCCATGAAATTTATTTTGAAGAAAAATAGAGAAGAATTGTACAAATTACACTTAAGTCAAGCTTCTCTAACAATTTGCACTCTTCACTTACTCTAGGACACTCACTTTTTAATTACACTCACAAGAGAATGAAGAAAAGGTTCTTAATATAGTAGAAAAACTGCTTAAGACGTACTCTCTCATTTCACATCACCGAGTCGTCGTGAAAGCAACATCTAGGCATTGAGGCTCTATCTTTCTACTTGGGTGCCCGGTTTAAGCGTCGTGACACTTCGTGCTACAGTGCCAAGGCGTCGGCCTCATTGTCTTCCTGGTATAATCCCATGAGTCCTGGTATCGTGGCACTGTTCTCCTAAAGCCGAGGCGCTGTAGATACAACGCTGAGGTGTTATACACCAAATAAATTTTTTTTGGGGGGATTTACCCCCGAATCCCCAAGTAGGGGTGCCCCAATTTCACCGTTGAGCTGCAAAATTGAGGGTTGAGTCAACACTACATCACCAATTGATCGACACAATCAGGTTCCACAAAAAATACTTTTTGCTGTCAAAGTAAACAACCAAAGAGTCATAGAATTATCAGTTTCCAGTTAAAGCGAAAAGCAAAGCAACATAAATCAAAACTGAATGCGAGTTTTGAAGATTAATCAATTTGTAAATGCTTGTACTGAAGTCGACTATTTATTAGTTACTTCAAGCTTCATATATAGTCTGCATCTCTTAAGCGAAAACACAAAATATCATTGATATGCTCACAAAATTAAGAAATAAATTTTTGTGATACATAAAGTTAGGATGAACATGGTATAGATGCATAACATGAATACACACTCTTTAAAGTAGGATACACTTTGAGCATGCTTTATTTATAATTCAAGATTTTTTTTTTTTTTTACATTTAACAGATAGAGAAGCAAATAACTAAGTTAAGTGTTGCACATATGAGGATGCTCAGGTGGATGAGTAGCTTTATTTTTAGAGATAAAATACGAGATTAATATGTTCTTGAAAAGGTTGGAGTAGCTCTAGTGACAGAAAAGATTAGAGAGGCCTTAAATGGTTTGGCTACATAAAACGTCGGCCGTCCGATAACCTAGTTAGAAGAGTAGATGTATTAGATTTTCTTATGTTAAGAAAGGTAGAGGTAGACCTAAAAAGACTTGATTATGATGTATAAAAAATGACATTAGTTTTTGATAATAAATGAGAATTTGACACTTAATAGAACACAATAGAGAAGAAGGATTAATGTAGCCGACCCCACGTAGTGGGATAAAGGCATGTTGTTGTTGTATTTAAGAGATAGAGTCTAACAGTTTTCTTAGCATTGTCAGTCATATTCCACAAAAATGCATCATGAACTTCATAATGAGTAGGATAAAATTTAGTTATATAATTTACATCTTTGATAATTTTGTTGATATATGAGAGATTTCAAGATAGTTTGAGAATAAATATAACTAAGTTTAGAACCATGGAGTGTATATTCTGAGACAGATCTGTCAGTAATCCTTACATATAGTTTTGAAAGACACTGCATTTTGTGAAATAAAGATGTATCTCATTTCATCATATCCATAATCTAGGATTGGGAATTCTCGTTTATTGATTGAATTCCAATTGTGGATGAGTTTCTTTGAACTCGACTAAGCATATTTTTGCAGCATGTCAGCATAACGCAATTTTGAAATTGTGAATTAATGAAAAAATAGCAGTTTTCCTCATAAAATCTTCCTGTTGTCCCTCTGCTTGTTTGATATTTTAAAGCGTGTGACTGTTTTGTAGTTATGAGATACTTAACTCTTTAAGATTAAGAACCAAAAGTAGTACCTCACCAGCAATGCTTCCCAGTTGAAACAAAACAAAAAAATATTAAAAATTATAAACATTATAGTTCATTTCAAACAAATATGATTTGATGTGACTTCCACTTGTTCTTTTCCCCTTATCTATTGCTTCTCACTGTCTTCTCTTTGTCCTGAAACTGTTTGGTTGGAAATGACTACAGTGCTCTTCAAACTCACCTATTTTCACGACTTGTTCTTGTGTTGATACCGCCAGTTGGAGTTACTGTTTCTCTGATGTCAGCTCAGTTAAAGCTTTCAGTTGCAGTGAGGTTTATTGATGACTACTCAGGTTGCTGTAGGAACTATGTATCTTCATCTTTATTATTCGCACATAGCAACAATTAAAAATACGAAGTTAATAAGAAATTACTTTATAACTGTTCAGAAGTTTTGAATCTCATTTTCAGAAAAAGTGAAAGGTTTTCCATGGTTGAAACTGAAAATAACTTGGTTCTCATTTCTCAAAACTAATTATATTTAACAAAGTGAGATGTGAGAAGCAAGTTCAATCTCGAGCAAGTAATAACATTTGATTTTGTTTTTTTTATATATTTTTATCGATGGAATAACAATAAATTAATGATATAATGTGTTATAATAAATTTTTTTTAATTTAAATGAAGGTGGGATGTGTTTTGCGAACTTTTTATTGTAAGATTTTTCCTGAAATGCTAGAACTCTTTAGCTGTTGTGAAAAGAAAAGGGTGCATTTTGAAATAAAATTTATCATGAAGTTCAAATTACTAGGAGTTGGAGCGATAGACTTCATCAATATATTTGTGTGTGGATACACAATACACAATAAATTTAAATCCTACACTAACGGATAGTTCTTATTTTATATATATATTATCCCTTTCTCACATGATGGTCCTCTACATTGATCATAGGTGTAATTTAGCATCTTGGATATATGTGGTTGGTTTGCAAAACAGGGAGAATAATCAAAATAGTAGTGGCCTAATTAAGGAGTGACTCCTAATATCATATTTTTAGAAGAACAGATTATTAGCTATATAAATAAAGGATTAGATTAACTATGCAAACATATTTTGGTGTAGCAAGTGAATTTTTATTTGGAGCACTATAGTTTTGCATGCTTGCTAGAGCACTTCTAGAATATGTGATTTTTAAAGAAGCTACATCAACAATGATAAAATGGTGAGATTTAGCCTAAAACCTAGTACGAAACAAGCTAAGTTAAAATCAATAATATCTCGCATAATATACTCAGATATTGTGATTGGTATCAAACCACTCTAACATGATGTGTCATTTGAGGAAAGATCAAACAAAATCTAATAGACTTGCGATGATCAGAATCGAAAGTGAGTTATTTGAAGAGAGGATAATGATCCATAGGGTAGAGGTCAAAATAAAGAGCAACTCCTAATAGTTTTGTAGAGTGATGAGTTTTTATAAGAAAAAGGCAAATATAAAAGCAATAATCTCACATCGAAGAAGAAAATAAAGGTCAATGATCTATATTAATAAATTCTTGTACAAAATATATAAGACATAATCTAGTGTAGCAAGTAAAGTTTTTTTGGGATTCTAAAATTAAACATGCCTATGTGGGAGTATTGTAAGGATGGATAACATTCTCTAAATCCACGCTAAGAAAAATGAAATCACACAGTTTTGTTGAAAAAGAGATATATAAGACTATAATGGACAATATAATTAGCGTTCCACAAAGGTTCATTTATTATATGTTCAGCCTCTATGGGATCACTAACTCCTTGCTTAGATATTATACAAATTGTTAAGATTTATGTAATAAAAGAACAATCATGATTTTTGATAGATTTTTTTTACTAAATATAATCATTATTCACTAAAGAAGTATTTATGATAGTTCTTTTTTTGACAAAAAATTGCAATAAAAATATATATTCAAAAATAGTTTTAGCATTTCTAAATTCATGGGAATAGGCTTCTTTGATGAATTAGACAATTTGCAATATTGTTTGAAATATGTTGATATTAGTCAATAAATCAATTGCCAAAAGTTTCTAATAAATTAATTATCAATGTAATTTGAGACTAATCATTTGATAAATATACAAGTTTTTAGTTGAAAAATCTATGTGATTTTCATTAATATTCTAATACTATTTTTTTGGGGCATCATCTTCATATGGACAAATCATCTGTATGCTATTTACTAACACATAATATATTAGAAATATCAAATTAAAAAAAATAAAAAACAACATCAACATATTAAAGAATAATATAATTAAATATAAAAAAATTAATTAACATAGAATATAATTTAGAATCATTATAAATTATTATTTATTTTTCATTAATTTTCTCTCTCAATTTTTTCATCTCCTTCCATTTATTCTTTTACTCTTATTATTTTATTGTAGCATATTGTTCTCTCATTCATTATCAAATTATAATATTGATACATATTTATATCTTCACATTCATACCGACCTTATAGATCTTCTATCATAGTATTTATCTCACCCCACATCATTTATTATAGCTGTTCTCCCTATTAATTAATTACTTATTTCCTTTTTTTTCCTCCAACTAAACAACATTCTTCTATTGTAACATTATAGCTTTAAATATATATATTTTTTATAAATTTTCCTTATATTACAAAAGATTAATATTCATGAGATTTTAAAAATATTGAAAAATTAAAATTTACATTCCAAAACATTCATACTAACATAAATTCTATGGGATCTACTATCAATGTGCAATTTATCATTTGCTTCATTATATCATCTATAAGATTTCTAAATCAAGTAATAATAATGTAAAAATAAAAAGACATGCATAATAATATGCTTCCTATCTTGACTCTATCTCACCGTGCTCTTAAGCTTTCTTTGGCAACTAAATTATTACCATTATCTATAATTATTTACTTATAGAAGTATAAGAACTACGAGGTATCAACTTTACAATGCTCTGCCCAGCTTCTTATAGATATTTAGGTTTCATGCAAGCGGTTTCTAATTTCCCCTAAATTATTTTTCTTGTTTAGTTTATTACCATTTTCCATAAAAGTTGATTGAAAGCGCAGCGAGCGGTCAAAATCTTAGCGGCATGATTCCCTGTTAATTTTTGTTTAATTTAAATGCTTTCCATTTATAATATTTTGAAATTTCCCAACATTTCCTTGTTTAATATTTGTACTCGCGTTAATTTTAATCTGTTGAAACAATGACATTACCATGATATAATCAAAGTGATTTCACTGATTTTTTTTAGTATTTTATATTTTTCTATTTTTTTTTTTTTCCGTGACATCATGCAAAAGACCCGATTTTTATTGTCTCCTTCACTCAAGTAGTGAGAGTTGTGCAAGGGTACTGCGGCTGAAAAGAAGGGAAGGAGTGTAGTTCGAGAGGATAGAAATAGAGTAAAGTTTTGTTTTTCTTTCTGTTTAAAGTTTCAATCTTGTTTGTGTGTTGTTGATTTATCGTATGAATGAAACTAGTTGGCGGAGTACTTTTTTGTTCGCAAGTTTCGATTTATTTTTTTTTTTGGGTTAGGGATTTCTTGGAGAAAGACTGTATCTTGGTGATGTTTTGAAAGTTTTCGCTAGATTTTCGTTTGTGCTTGAAAAGCTTCATTTTTTAACAGTCAAAAGGGTTCTTTTTGTTTTTGTTTTTGTTTTGGGGTTTTGTAAGATTTTCCCTCTCTGATGATACAAGTAAATTGCATCGACTGTTCTGCTACTTTTATTTCCATTAACTTTTTTGTTTTTTTAAATGATTCCGCTAACTCATTGTTTTTGACTTTCTAACATTATTGGTAGTTCAGCACTATGCCTTTTTGTCTCTGATACTTGTTTTTTATTTTTTATTTTTTCATTTCATGTTTGTCTTTCTTCCCTTGACGATTTTCACAGAAAGGAGCAAATAATGGAAATTGAGAAGTACATACAAGGTTTACTACAAAGAATTCTGAAAATAGAACCAGAGAATGCCATCAAAATCTTTGGCTATCTTCTTTTACACCGTAGCATTGAAGAAATAGTGGAATACGTCTCTGGAACTGATGAGCAGATGCATTCTCTCATCGCTGAGGCAAAGTCTTATTTCATATTATCTCCCAAGTTTAAGTTCCCAGATCATTTACATCCATATTATAGCCATGCTATTTCCCTTCCATTCTCTGCTCCTTCCAGCATTCGATCACGGGCACTTAATCAACTTGCTGTAAATCATCAGTCCCCTTTTCAAAACCTGGGACATTTTCACCATAATGATTCTCGGGTCATGGAAGAGCAGCTATATTCCCCAAGACCTATGGGAGTTGATCTTCCTGGCAATTTCTGCTTGCCTGGTGTTGGTTTTGGCTCAAGGAATCAGTTACTGTCGAGTTGCAATTACTTTTACAATGGTTACTGTGAGCATGGACAAAGCTGCAAGTCTTTCCACGATCATGCCAATCCAGATAGCTTCAATACAGTGTTTGGGATTGGGTCGAAAGGGTTCCCCATCAATGATCATATGTTCTCTCCGGGATCGCTCGAGAAATTCGAGATGGAGATCACAGAGCTCTTGAGAGCACAAAGGGATGTACCTGTTTCTCTATCCTCATTGCCTTCATTGTATCAAGAGATGTATGGGAAAGCGCTTCTGCCAGTTGGCTATCTTACCGAAAGCCAGCAGCATGGAAAAGTTGGCTTAAGCCTAATTAAGCTTCTTGCACGATTAAGAAACATTAGGCTTGTAGATAGGTACTTTATAAGTTAGTTCCTTTATTTGTGTTTAGCAAATGGCCTGAATTTATTGCTCTAAAAAACTCATTTTATTGTATTGTGGTTGTAGGCCTTATGCTCAACCTTGGGTGGTACTAGATGAGGATGCTTCTAAAAGAAATGAGCCTGAAAATTCTAATTCTCATCAGATTTATCTCACTTTCCCTGCTGAAAGCACATTTACTGATGCTGATGTTCAGAACTATTTCAGGTAATCCTTTCTTCTCCTTTGGTTTGTTTTCCTCAATCGTGATTTCTATGTCCACTTCAACAAGGTTAATAAAATATTTTCTTATTTTTTGTATTAAATTATGTATTGATCTACTACAAAATTTTGTTTTGATGCAGTCAATTTGGCCCTGTTCATGATGTGAGGATCCCACACCAAGAGAAGAGGATGTTTGGTTTTGTGAGCTTCTATCATCCCCAGACTGTAAGGGAGATTTTAGAGATGGGACATCCCCATATTATCTGTGGTTCGCGTGTTCTTGTCAAACCTTACATAGAAAAATCAAAATTAGTTCAGAGGTATTGTATATTTTATTGGCTGCCTATATTTATGAGTGTATGGCTTACTGTAAAATTAGAAGGTTGTATGATTTGTTGTCATTTATGGTTTGGTTTATGTTTTCTTGCATTAGTTAATGTAGCCTTTCTTATCATTTTATATGCACTTTATGGTAAGTTTAGGATGATTGGTTACACGCTAAGTTTTACTTCAATCATGATTTGGTGGGAGAAACTTCATTTTTGTGGCATAAAAACAATTTAGTTTGGGGGCATTATTATATACATTTAATGCATTGATTATTTTGTGAGCTTTTTTTTAGAGTCCTATCATTATGGAAATTATTCTATTTAATTTAATTTATTGGCCTGTTTATCAAATAAAGGGTAGCCAAATACTACTTAAGGAACATCAATGTATTGACAACTCTATTGCTTGGGTATTATCATGTGGATAATTTTAATCATGTCCTTTGAACTATACTAGCACTGATAACAATTCTTTTAAAATTATGGCTGAAAATCAAAATTGTGATTAAAGAGTGATCAAAGCATTTCGGTTTAAACCTATAATATCAATTTGATGAAGATAAGATTTTAAAATTTTGATGGTCAAAGTATAACACAAATTTCTTAGGCTGCAGATAATATCTATAATATCGAAGAGATTGTTTTGCATCATAGAATTTTTTATCATAGCTAGAATGTTTTTATTTTGCTTCGTTTAATTTCTTATTGTAGAATAAAAGATGTCTTTATTGGCTTAATACTCTTTCAGTGGAAATTTATGATGCACCAAAAAAAAAAAAAATTCTTAAATAATTTATTAGAATCATGTTACTTAGGGGCTCTCAAGGATCAATTTTATTTTGTGTTTTTTGTTTTTATTTTTATGCTGTTTTTAAAACATATTTATTTAATGCATTTTTAAAGTATTTTTACTTTTTTTATTCAAAAATAAATAACATTGTTAACACTCGAAACAACTTTTAGGTATTTTGAGTGTTTTAAAATAATCATTACCATCAAATATATTTTACTTTGAAACAGAACAAAATAAAAATAAGAAACAATAAAAAATAAATAAAAGTGATCCCAAACGGTCCCTTAATTACAAATGCATTTGTAAGATACCAACTTGATGCAAGATGACTCAAGGTTGAAATTTCAATACAACTAAACTAATATGATGTATATAAATCATGCAGAGGAACTTAGGATTCGTTGTTTACAAACCATTGAATACCTTTAAATGAAAGAATAATAAATACCTGAATTAGGATCCAAACAATATTTTATTGATGAATCAATTTTGAACCATCCAAAATCAGCATGCCGTTATAATTATAGCCCCATTTATGTCAAATTCGAACAAAATCATAAACACCTGTGAGCAATAGTAAATTATATGAATGGAATTAAGTTAAAGAAAGAATATACCAAAACAAGAAATCTAGGCTTCACGCAGCACAAGGAAGTGACTTTCCCCATATTTTAATAGCATGCCTGAGAACATCTAATTTTAGATTCCCCATTTTTTAGGTTAGTAGGTATTGTTGGTATGTCTAATACTAGAAGAGCAATGAGATTGCACTGCCCCATATTAAATACAAATGAAGTTAAACTCCAACACTATCCTCAATATAGATAAAGCAAAACTGCACCACTTCAAGCTTTCAACAATGTTTCATATAAAGCTGCTAAATTTCAGCAGAACTACAATCTCTTGAGGAATCGTAACAGCAAATATTAAACAAATAATCCCAAAGCACTAAGCAATCACCGCACTTTGGAATTAAAGAGCAACCACTACTGAACTAATTCAAATCCATGCCAAATCATGTGAACTAACTTAATGCTACAACAACAACAATAAGCCTTTATCCCACTACGTGGGGTCGGCTATATAAATTTTATTTCTCCGATGTGTCCTATTAAATTTCATATTCTCCTTTAATTATAAAAAATTAAGGTCATTTTTTATACTTTCTAACTATATTTTTTTAGGTCTATCTCCACCTTTCTTAATATAAGCCGAATCTAATACATCTACTCTCCTAATTGGGTCATAGGATAGCCAGCATTTTATGTGACCAAACTATCTAAGGTGATTCTCTCTAATCTTATTTGTTACTGGAGTTACTCGAATTTTATTTTATATATATTTGTTTCTCATTTTGTCTCTAAGTGTAAAGCCACTCAGCCACTTGACATTCTCATCTCTGCAACACCTAACTTAATTTTATGCTTCTCTTTTATGGGCTAATATTTTGTGCCATAAAGCATTGCAGGTCTCACCATCATTTTATAACATTTCCCTTCGAGTCTAAGTGGTACTTTCCTATCACGCAACAGGCTCGATGCATTCCTCCACTTTAATCTTCTAATTTGAAATCTACTAATAACATCCCCATCTACATCACCATCACTTTGAACAATAGACTCAAAATATCTATAACATTCATTATTTTAATGACTTGATCACTCATTGTCAACACTCTATCATTAAATTATAAACAACTAAAATTACACTCCATGTATTTAGTTTTAGATCTACTCAAATGAAAGCCTCAAAGGTTGACCTCCATAATTTAAGTTTTTTTTTTTAACTCTCATTCTTGTCTTATCAATAAGAAGAATATCATCAAAAACATACACCAAGGTACACCCTCCTAGAAATGTCTAGTAAGAGCATACATAACTAACCCAAAAGTATATGGGCTTAAAGTTAATCATTGATGTAATCCAATTGAAATTGGAAAACATTTGGTTAATCCTTCTTGTGTTTGAATCCAAGTAACTCTAGTATACATATCTTTAATGACTTGAATATAAGTAATATTAACTCCTTTCTTTTCTAGAATTCTCTAAAGCACTTCTCTTGAAACTTTATCATATATTTTCTTTAAAGCAACAAATATTATATGTAGATACTCCTTACTCACTTTGTACTTCTTCATCAAACCGCTCAACAAATATATAGCATACATAGTAGACCTACCTAGCATAAATCTAAATTGGTTTTGAGAAACTTTTGTATCATGACATAATCTATGCTTAATTACTCTCTTCCATAATTTTAATGTATGCATATTAACATAATTTCTTTATAATTTGCACACTCTTGTGCATCACCTTTATTCTTAAAAATAGGGATCGATAAACTCTTTCTCCACTCATCTGACATCTCCTTAGTCTTTAAAATAATATTAAATTGATTCGTAAACTAAGAAATTCTTTGATATTTTAAGTATTTCTATACTTCTATTAGAATATCATCAAGTCCTATTGTTTTTTCACACCTTATTTTTTTAAGGCCTCTGCAATCTCAATTTTACTATTACAATGATAAAAATAAATTTTTATATTTATTTATTATATATTTCTAAAAAATTATAAAAATAAAAAAAAATAATTTTGAGAAAAGTACTTTATGATCTTCATTCTTAATACATTTCACTTAAACTAAATCCTTACTTTTTTATCTATTTACTTGGATAATTTATGCATTCATCTTTTGCTCACTTTAGTATCTAATATATTATATAAATCACAAAATGTTAAATTCTTTACATCACATATTATTTTCTTAAAATTTCTATGAGCTATTTTATATCTTTTCTATTTTTCTGAGCTTTTACATTTAAACCAATTCTTATAACAAGGTTTTTTATTTTTAATCTTTTCTTGTACATTTTAAATCCATCATCACATATTGCTATCTTGTACTTCAAATGCTGAACTAACCTAATGCTAGAAAATAAAATATATTCCTCTAAATGCCATCATCAATAGCATGTTTTTAAATTGTAGAAATAACAAATTAAATAAAATAAACCAACCACTGAAAATAAAACAATAAAGTTATGCTCAGATTAATGCTTGGCATAATGCTTTCGACATGAATAAACACAAAAATTGCCATCATTTTAGCTACAATTTAGAAACAAAATGTAATCAGTAATGATATTAGTTGAAATGATATTTGGAGCTTTAAATTTGCAAGTTGTTCCTCTATATACCCATCCCTTTGAAAGAGAAAAAGTTCCTGCTTTCCAATTCTCTGTTTGAAGGGCATTCTAGCATCAAGTAGTACACATTCAGATAACATTTTTCTTATTGCCAAAATTTGTTGCAGGAAATATGCTGATGAGTTGCATTCCTCATCTCTTTCTTTTGACATGGACAATGGTCTTAGTCCAAGTGAGTTAGTTACTATAATTCTAGAATATTAATTGATTATAAAAATGGTTTCATAACTCTTGGATTTTTCTTCAGGGCAAAGATCTTGTGAAACTTCTCAGTTTCATAAGCGGCAGCAGATTGAGGATTGTGAACCGGCAGTTGATCTCATGAGAAGACAACCCTACCTTAGAAATGGTTTGGAGGAGCCAAACTTTTTACAAGGTATTGTCATTAATTTTTAGATTTTTAATACTTATACCATCATAACTTCACTTTTTTTTCCATTAAAATGCGTAGTCTAATTCCTTTTAATTCTTATTGCAGATCGATTTAGCTCTTTAAGCATTGCTTCACAAGAAAATACAAGTGATGATGATAAGACCCAGCAGCCATGCAGCAACTGCACTAATCACGACAGGTTAAAAATCCATTATTTTAAAAATCATGCTTTTTGAGGAAATTTTATAGAGTTCTGTAGGATTTGAATCTAATAATTTCATTCTTATTCAAAACTTTCTATTATCTGATTTGCAGCCTTATGATTCGACTGCCAGAGAACCCTTTTTCTTCGCCCAGAATTTGATCTGAAAACCTTTACAGTCTTGTAGAGATAGTCGTCAACAAAAAAGTTTATAGAGGCATAGTTCTGTGATACCAATAAACTGAACTTCCAGAACTACTATTTTGGAGTTCTTTAGCCCTCAAACTACTATACTAGCAGAAGTAGTGCGACACAAGCTTACAGAACAGCCAATATACTTAACAGTACTGTCACAGAGCTAAACTCTTGTGATCTTTAGGAGAGTAAACTTCTTATTATATTATATTTGAACATCTTTATAGTATTTGTTTGGCTGTTTACAAATCACTGGACAGAAGATTTTGTCATCTTTATAGTATTTGTTTGGCTTAAATTTATGGTTTGTTTTTGGAAAATATGTGTACCATTTGTTAAGTATTGTTGTCATTTTTTTTATAAATTGAATAATTCATTAAAAAGTTATATTTGGTTTTTAATGTTGTGTCAGTTTAGGGCAGCTGTAACGGTATGAAAAAATAGTGACAGGGTTATTGTAAAAGAAATTAATGTCTAAAGAATTATGATGAGTATTGAATTTTATTTTAATTTTTCAAAAAAATTAAATTGCAGTTACTGGATTTGACAAAGTTAGGTTAAAAAGTATAATTTTTCTGTTATAGATTTTTCAAAATGTAATTTTGTCAAACGTTTAGAGCCGTGCGATTTGAATTACACTGCAGGTAGGTGTAATGGCGCACCAAAGGCTCCTTAAAATAAGCTGCGAAGAAATAACTAGTGTAGCGACTTAAATAAATGTTGTTGTAAAACTATCCATGATTATTAGTCAGATCAGGGCTTGTTTTTAATTATTTTTTAATCTCAAATTTGTTTCGATTGGCCTCGACATTGCTCAAATGACCTTCGATCGTAAAATAAATTATGGTGTTGAATCTGAAACGTCGAATTTACCTAAAAATGATGATAAGGTTTCACACAAATCTTAATAAGATCCGGTCATACGAAGATAAAGAAATTTATGATATTTAGTTTCAATATGATAAACATAATATTTATAACTAATTTTATTTCAGAATTAGTTTGAAATTAGATTGATACCTAAATTGCCTTAATTTTATCAACTATTTTGAATATCTCACTCAATTTAATTTGGAAGGAGCTCTCAAATCTCTAGATTCCTTCCAGATTATTCTCTGAACCGAACGGATTGAAGGATCAAGGAGCGCTCTGGTCCGCTCGTCCCCTCACAAGCCCTCGACCCGAAAGCCTCTCTTTTGCCCACGCTCTCTCTTTCTCCTGCCCAATGTCTGTTCGATTGAGGCAGCCATAGCTTCGATCGGTGGCTCGCTCTCGTCCGTCTCTCGTCCAGCTCTGGTTCGCCTCTCTCTCCTTCTCTCTCTCATCGTCACATCAAACCTCCATTCCGAAACCTAACCCCGTCTCCTTTCAAGCTTCAAGCCGTGAGCCGCAAGCATCTGCTCTGGTCCCCTCAAGCCGTAAGCTCTGTTTTTCCTTCTCCGGCCTCCCCTTTTCACAAACGAGGGCAACCGAGAGGCAACTCTACCACAGGTAGGTTACTCTCAGCTTCCCCACCTATTTTCCCTCATTCAGACTTCTTGTTTCGCCCAGCAAAGCCGCAAACCCCAAAATACGGGTATACCCTTGCCGCAACCGAGAGGTAACTCTACCATCATGTAGGTTCCTCTCGGTTCCTACTATGGTGTCCCTTCTTCCCCCTACTGCCGACTTCTTGTGCACTGCCGAATCACCAAGCTGGATGAGTTGGCTGTCCCTTTATCTCACTCCTTTCTTCTTCTAGTCGAGCACTTCATCTGGCCGAGAATTCTTCTTCTTCACCCCGTTATCACACCGCACAACCAACTCATTTCTTCTAATTTTCATGCAACCAATTTGACCTCCCTCACTCATTTATTTCACACTCCACCCATCCCGTCATTACCTTTTCACTACATGGAACCCTACTTCATAATATCAAACACAACACAGAATTTCCCTACTTAGCTGTCATCTCCATTGCCTCATCATTTACAAACCGATGGCTTCCGCCTTCAAGTGTTGCCCTTCATTTTTTTTTTATTTCCTGAACCCAGTTCAGACCCACAGCATCAAATCATCTTCCGATAATCTGTATTTTATTTCCCAAAAAAAAGAAAGACTCTCCACTTCATCCCCATCTGCTTCTCTCTTTCTCTCGGTTTATTGCTCCAGCAAACAACACGAAATCTTCCTTCTCTTCCCGTCCGTCCGTCCGTCCGTCCAATCAATTCGAGCAAACTATCTACTGTTGCGACCTATCTCAACATCCAAACCGAACTTTCTTTCTATTCTATCTCAATAGGATAAAAGAAATATCATATTTAAATGTTTTGTTTTTAAGTTGTAAATCAGTCGCGTGGCATGCAAATTTGTTATTGGTGCTGATTATGAATGTATAAAAATATGTGAATATGTATAGAATATATGTATTTATTATATATATATATTATATATATATATATATATATATATATATAAAAAAGATGTATATCCGCGATTAAACATCAATCACGTCATCGAGCATGATAGATAAAAAAAAATATTAGATGCAGTCCCCTATATCGAAATGATACCAAAATTAAACAGAAAAAGGGAGAGAATCAAAATTCATTTAAGAAAAAAAAAACACACACACAATGAAATAATATGAAAGTAAATTTGAACTAAACAAATTAAGTAAATATGTAAAATAAACATAAATGTGAGCATAAAAAAAAATGACGGCTTACAAATTTTCTTCTTTAAATTTGAAAGCTCATAAGCAATATTAAAAAATTTCTCCACTTCCTGGACCCAATGCTCAAAGGATCAGTTATGACTTGAAGAGTCAAATGGAATGTGAGGGAAATGGTCTCCCAAATCCCTTCAATTTATAAGAGGAAAGTGAACCCTTTTCAATAAGGCTCATATTTAATTTATGAAATTTTAAGAGGTATGACATGTGTAAAATATGTCACATCCACTTTATGCCATATTGATTACAAAGTCAAATGCATGTATGATTGAGAGATCTATACAAAAGCTATTAAGAGTTTGTATTCAACAAAAATTAATTGTCTACCCATGAGCAAGAGCATTATTTAATAGCCCGTTAACAATACTAATAATAGCATTTTTATTGGACAATAAAATCACAACAATAATAATAAAAAAGCTATCATCCTCATAGGATTGATAATTAATGATTTCAAGTGAAACTCATAAGAGACTTACAAAAGTTGGAAGTTTAGTTTTTAAATAAACATGAAATCTGATGTGAGTTAAGGATAAATTTATATTAAATTTGATGTCTTTTATGTGAGCAAGCTTCTCTATGAATATTCAAAGTGTTAAATTTATGAACAAGTAATCAATATGAATAATATCAATTGAACACTTTAATAATCACATTTGATGTCAAATGAAGTAAGGATCTCAATTGAATACCAAATGATAAATAATTGGTGGTAAATCTAAATGTCCAATTCCAAATTGAGAACAGAAGTGTGCAAAAAATTTGGTAGCTTTCTTACAAGCACAAATTTAATTAGGCAACTCATGACAAACCATGAATGTAGCTTTTAAAAGAACTATTTAGATCTTGCATTTAAAATCAAATCTGAAACACATGAGACTTATAATGTACCTAACTGCTTATCTTTAAAATTAATGGGATCCAAATGAAATTCATAAAAGGACTTACAATGTAGCTAACTAGCTCATCAATAAGCATATACGAAGTCTTTCAATAATCACTTAAGTTATATTGCATGATACGTTGGGTGAATCAAAAACAACTCATGCAATTTGAATAAGATTTGCGATGAGCTAAAAAGTGCATTAATATGAATGAGCCAATTATCACTGAAAGATAAGATTTCAATGATCATGAATGAAGTATAAATAATGAACATATTTTTATATGATTAAATAGAACCTGAATGGTCATTCGCCACCGAATTTGCAATTTTTCGTACAAGCAGACAGAATGAGATATGAAATTAAATTCTATACGAGTTATGGAGCTTCCTTCAATGCAAAAATTAGAAAATTTTCATTCTAATTTTAACTTTCAAAATAAATAAGTTCATTAATTGGATGAAATTTTCTAAGCTAAAAATAATTGTATTTTTAGGACGATTTATTTAAATTTTAATATCTGAAAATATTGCATAGATTAAGTTCAGATTAAATAAAATTAATCTCATAATTTAAACATAAAATTATTTGAATTATCAAATACTCGCATGGGCCTCGATATTTATACTAATATAATTGTCTATTGGGTACAAAAAAATAAAATAAGGGAGGGGGGTGGGGAGAAGAATGAAGAAATCAATTCAATCAATTATGATTATATGCATGCAAGCTAATAAATGTCATCAATGTTAATGTTAATTCAAGTCAACGAAAAGATATATATATATATATATATATATATATATATATATATATATATATATATATATATATATATATATATATATATATATTCAGCATATAATGTGATTGTAGTAGGCCTAATTCTATACTTGAAATAGAGTTGATAAGGTCTACTTAAATGATCAACTTCTAAATGAACTTAAATTACAGATTATAAGATCCAATCCTCTATGTATAATATTGATAATGATGATATCAATTTCTGGAACACATAAGTCATAGACCCGATCCTCTACTAGCAAATAAGTAGAGTTAACAAGGTCTACCCCAATGATAGATGAGTTGATTGAAGATATCAACTAAAGGGGGGTAACTATTATCAAAATATTTATGATATTATATTCAATATTCTCAAATTGAAAATACTCAAAATATAAATTTAGATCTAATCCTATATTATTAAATTAATAGAGTCGACTGGATATGAAATAATAAATTAAATGATTAAGTAGACTTATATGCCCCGATGATGGTCGCGTTGATTGAAAATCTCAACCGGTGGGAAAATTATCATCAAAAGATACTTGATCTCTAAACTAATTCATTATAAAACTAAATTTCAACTAAGTAAATATATGAACTAAATGAAATTTATTATTTAAATACTTAAAGTAAATAATTCATGCACTCATCCACCATCGTTTGTTGGAGATGAATTAAGAAAATCCTAGCTCACAAAGGAGCTAATATCAAGTTAAATAAATCACTATGTTGAAACTCAAATAATCTCATGCTAGTAAGGACGTGACCCGTTCTCATTCATGGCCAGAACTGATTTGATGCTTATGACTGAATCTTCGACGGTGGTTGCGCCAAATGAACCATTATATTAGGTCATGATAGATATATTTCCCAATACCTTCGAGTTATGAATCATAAGGTATATTTGATAGGCATAAACCCATTTTATTAGGTAAGGTAGACTTAATATTGTTTCCTTGGATAAACACTACTCCAAGTCTACAAGGATTACTTGGACGACGTAACCCATGGTCGCGAAAGGGATCCTTCGGTCATGTTGGGTCGACTACCTCCTCTAACTAGGTAGATTAGGGACCATGACAGTCCAGGAGGACGAAACCATGGGATCTTGATCGCACATCATTTCCCCAACTATCCGCTTTAAGTTAAAATGATGAATTTCATAAATTAACAATTTTATACTCCACATGCTGCTACCATATGCTACGCATTTAATGATCTAATGATTAACCTTAATCGAAAGTTCTCTCTCAGTATTGGGAGGGGTAATTAACTATAGGTGTTTGCGCCTATAAGAAACTAGAACCAAATCTAAAGTCCTCACAAAATGAGGATGAAATCTCTGGGTAGTGTCTTATCTACTATTTCATCTGTCTTCTGAAAGTTTGACGACATTTAAATCAAACTCTCTTCATTGAGAGGTCGGTGGTGAATTTTGGAGCCCACATATTTTTGGTGACTTCGCTGGGGATTGATTTCTCTTTCCATATTTGGCTAGTCGAATTTGGAGTATAGTAGTAGTGGAGTATAAGTAATCAAAATTGAAATTTAGTCATAAAATGAAATCTCTAATGATCATAATAGTTTGTTGAGTATGATTATATTTGCTTGAAATTTTCTTTTGAATATGTTGTTTTATTTTTGTTTTATTGTATCTCTGCATTCTGAAAGTATGGGGCAGAATATTTATTTCTGATTATTGATCTCCATCTTTCATTTGTGTAGATGGATATTCAAAACACTATGTTCATTGTGAAGCAGAGCCGGGTCTAACATCTGTCTGCTAATGCTATCATCAACACTGGAGACTGGTGCTATCATTCAATTTGGTAGTGTGGACTTTTCAGCAATCACAACTAGAGCTAATGTCACATCAATTCAAGATACATCTGCATGTCATGCACATCAGCTTGTGCAACAGAGAAACTTCATCGAAGCAATCACTGCTGAGGCTCCCAAGAAGAGAGCTTCTGTGTTTTAAAGATTGGGACACTCTACACTCTAATTATAAAGAGAACCATTGTTGGGCAGAAAGTCTTAGTCATGCCTATAAACACCACTTTGCCAATTGAACAATTCGTACCAAGAAAGCATGATCATGAAGCTTCCTCGTCTAGAGGAAAATTAACTAGAAGGGAGAGGATGAAAAAACAACAACTGAACAAACCTATTATGCAATTTTAACCGAAAGTATTCCCACCCAAAATAAATTCGAGAACCTGAAATGGGTAAAGAGGAATAGCTCTATTGGTGAGTTGAAGCAATCCTTTTGGGACCGACGCATCAAGCTCTGGTTCCCCAAAAGAAAAATCCTAAAACCTTATCTGCTAGAGTGCATCGAGTGCTGAAGGTTGCTAAGAAAATAGGCCTAATGAAAAGAAGAGTCCAAAGGCACGTGATAATCAAAGCTGATAATGTTTCAGGTGGTAGACTACCACCTGTTGTGAGAGCTCATGATCGATTCAAGCAAATCCCATACGGTGAGCATCGAAGTGTGACACCTTGACCATATGTCAAGGAATCCACTTTCAAGAGGTCACGATGGAAGGGCAAGCAAGCTTGGAGGCCAAGACCTAAAAGTGAAATTGTTGAAAATAAAGGAGTAATTTCACACTCCCGAAAATTCGCCAATGATAAGAACCGACAAAATGGGTTTAAAAGAAGAAATCTTCTGATGATGAATTACAAGATGGTCGACACCCGGGTGAACATTCCAGGGAATCCCATTGTCGGTCAACTGAATCCCCATGAAAGAAAGTTAACTTTGATCGTAGCCCTCTAGTTGATGAGAGGTTTGTCTCGAATCCAGAGCTAAAAATTCATCAGAGGAGATGGTTTGAAGTCAGATTACAAGAAGATGAAGAATATGATGAGGATACTATAAAAGTGGAAGTAGTGTATATAATATAGCACGTCGGAGAACCATCTGGTGCACGACAACACCAACATAGATAGTGTGGAGCTGCACCTCCTATTCATATTAAAGAACCATCTCTTGAGCAAATAGAAGGGAGAGCTTCAAGCACATCCTCGGGTGATGAAGAGGAAGAAGAACTAGAAAGATAAGCGGATAACTCTTTCTTTGTCGACACTACCACGTTAGCCCAAATGCAAAAATGAATGCAATGATAGATGAAGGCAAAGGATAAGAAGATCATCCAGTTAAATGCAAAGATAAATCAATTGATGGTACAAATGAATGTGATACTACAGATGATGCAGAGAAATTCAGCAGCAGTGCCAACATCTATTCTACCTATCAACCATCCGACAGCTAATGCTACACCTATTGATCCACTAGTTGACTCAGTGCCTCAAGCTTCCGGAGTACAAAATGCACCTGAGGGGAGAAATGAAGTCAATCAACTAGCTCCTCAACCCATCCCTCAAGATGTGCCAACTAGCTCCTCAACCCATCCCTCAAGATATGCCTAACATATCTGAGCCCGTGACAGCAGCTCAATTGGAAACAATTATAAGTGAAAAATATCAAAGCTGTCATTGCCGCTGACTAGGCAGGAAAATTGGTAAGCAAAGGTCGTCCATACCCGGTAGAGTACGATCAAATGCCATACCCTAAGGGTTATTTGGTGCCTAAATTTAATTCATTCAATAGCACTGGAAACCCCCAAACAATACCTTACGTAATTCAAAGTAATATGTGGCAATACTTGAGGCAGTGATGCACTACTATTCTGCTAGTTCGTTAGCAGTTTAACCTCAACTCCTTTTGGATGGTAGGTTGAATTGCCTAATGAGTATGTTGACCTCACTTCTGGGAGTGAGCTCTCAACTTTCTCATCATAGATCTAGGACTCTTGTAGACATTAAGAGCTCCTTAGTTTTAAGACACTTTTAGTGATTAGGTGAACACTTAACCTAAGCCTAGGGACTTAGAAGGGTTAGCCATAGGAACAAGTTATGCCTTAGGGAATTAGGAAAACTTTCCAACTTTATAGCCTAAACCTAACCCATGCTTTCCTTCTCAAACCAAACTTCAAATTCATACCAAACCAAATTTCCAAGACCTATAATCACGATCCATGATAAAATTCAATTTCCAAAACCCTTCCTAAAGCCCTTTGATTTTATCATATGGACTTAGACTTAACCAAATTCAAATCAATCCCAATTCAATTGATTTTCTCAAGAGATCAATTCAACCCTTCATTCAAAATCAAATAATTGAAACCCATGATCAAATTCAAATTCCAAAATCCCTTCCTAAGCCATATGAACCACCTTCATATGCTTAGCCAAAACCCCCTTTAAACCAAATAAAATTGGGTTGATTTCTTTATAAATAAATCATTCCTTCAGTTATATTGACAAATATAAATGAAATCCAAATTTAAATGAGCCAAATCAAATCAAAATAAATCAAACCAAATCAAGATCTTTCTTAAGCCATATGGACCTACCTCCATAAGCTTAATCAAATCTTAACCCAAATTAACCCAAACTCAATTGATTTCTTTATAAGTCAATTATTCCTTCATTTATATTCACAAATATAAATGAAACTCACCTTCCATTGACCAAGAATAAATTAAACTAAATTAATTCCTACTTAATCCCTTTTGACCTACACCCTTAAATTGATAGAATTTTGCTTCCAAATCACTCCAAACTCAAGTGATTTTCTCATAAATCATTTATATATTTATTTATATTCACAAATATAAATGAAATATAAATCCACATAGCCAAAACCAAACCCAAATCAAATCAAATTTCTAATTTTAGCCTTTTTAGCCAATTTCTTGAACTTAGCTAAATGATATTCAAATCAATTCAAAACCCATGGATTTCTTCATGAATCAATCATTCCTTAAATCACTTATCCAAATATAAACATAAACTATAATTATCAAACCAAATTCAAGTCAACTCAAGTCAAACCCAAGTTAGCCTTTTTCACTTGAAAATTTTATATGAGCCAAAATTCATCAAACTCAAATTGATTATAGTTGAATTTATATTTCAATCGTAGCTCATATATGAATTCAACTAAACTTAAATTAAGCTAAAACCATACCAATTGACCCATTTAGGTCCACTTGACCCAAAGTGACCTAAAGGAGCATTTTGAGCCAATTGATAAACCAACCCAAATTGGATTGAACCAAGCCCATCCAAACCTCATATCATGATCAACAATCATCCTAGTGTGATCAATCACCTTGAATTAGGTAAAACCAAGTTAACTAGGTCCTTTTACCATGTCAACCTTTAGCCCAAATGAAACCTAAACTAGCCAAAACCACCATATACCAAATTGATTGAAACTATTGATTCAAACCCATTCATAATCAGTGATTGAACATCACCAAACCCTTAATTGAGCCAAACCAAGTCCAATTAGTCATTTTACCTAAGTTGACCCAAATTGACCTAAAAGGCCAAAATGGGTCAATTGACCTCACTTTTGGAGTGATCCCTCAACTTCCTCATCATAGATTTAGGACTCTCATAAACAATAAGAGTTTCTTAGTCTTAAAACACTTCTAATGATTAGGTGAACACTTAACTTGACCCTTGAGACTTAGAAGAGTTAGCCACAAGAATAGGTTGTGTATTAGAGATTTAGGAGGACTTGCCTACCCTATAGGCTAAACCTAATCCTTGCTTCCTTTTTTTCAAACCAAACCTAAAATTTAAATCCAAATTCTAAAATCAAATCCAACTTCAAATTATTAAAACCCAAGATTAAATCCAAACCCCAAAATCTCTTTTGAAGCCATATGAACCACCTTCATATGCTTAGCCAAAACTCTTCAAGCCACCCCAAATTTGGTGATTTCTTTATAAATCAACTATTCCTTCATTTATATCCACAAATATAAATGAAACCCACCCTCCAATGATCAATCCAAATCAAACCAAACTAATTCTCTACTTAGCCCTTTTTGACCTACATCCCTTAGCTTGGTCAAATTTGCTTTCAAATCACTCCAAACTCAAGTGATTTTTTCATAACCTATTTATATCTCCATTTATATTCACAAATATAAATGAAATATAAATTAAAATGGTCCAAATCAAATCCAAATTCAAACCAAATTCTAATTTTAGCCTTTTTTAGCCAAACTTTTGAACTTGGTTAAATGATACCCAAATCAACTCAAAACACATGAATTTCTTTATGATCCAATCATTCCTTCAATCATTAATGCAAATATAAACAACATAGACTACCCTTGTCAAACCAAACCAAAGTCAACCCAAGTCAAGCCCATGTTGACCCTTTTGACTTGAAAATTATCATATAAACCAAAACTTATATGGCTCCAAACCACTTGCAATTGGATTTATATTTCCATCTTAAATCTATAGATCAACTCAACTAAACTTAGATCAAGCCATGATCAAGCCAACCAACCCATTTAGGCCCACTTGACCCAAAGTGACCTAAAAGACTTTGTTGAGCCAAACCAAGTCCAATTGGTCATTTGACCTAAGTTGACCCAAATTGGCCTAAAGAGCTAAAATAGGTCAAATCAATGATTTGATCCAAATTGATTGTAACCAATGACTCAATTTCATTCCGAATCACATATTAAACTTGACCAAAGCCATAATTAAGTCCAAATTGACCAATTGGTCAACTTGATCCAACCTAGCCCAAATTGATCGAAAGGGTCAAATTGGCCAAAATTCAAATTAAATACAAATTAAACCAAACCTAAGCCTACAATCATTTTTAATTGACTAATTGAACTTGACTCAACACCTAACCCAACCCAATTTTTTCAAATTGGTCAACTTGACCAATTTGATCATTTTGAACCCAAATGAGTCAAATCCAAACCTAGGCCAAACCAACCCAAATTAATTGAACCAATATTCCAAATCATCATTTGAACCTAATTCATGCCTTAGTTTGACCCAATTTGACCAATTGGTTAACCCAACCCAACCAACTTAGTCCAAATGAACCAAAATCACCCAAAACCACTTTATGGAACCTTGGTGGCCGACCTAACCCAACCCAATTGGACCTGTTAGTCCCAAACCAACCCAAGTCCATGTGGGACCCAACCCAAGGGGATTAACTAATGGACACTCTCTCATTTGCATTGGATCCTTTCCTTAAGTGGCAAAGCTCACTTTGTCTCCCCATGATAACCATCAAATGACCAAATAAAGCACTCCTAGAACTTCCTAGTTCAACTTAACCCACCTATCATATTCCATGGACCAAGAGAACAAAGCCAAGCCATTCCCCCCCTAAACCCATTGGATGCAAGGGAGATCAATCCCACACAATCCCTCTATTTTAAGCCTTGAGACTCCTGCCACTACACCACACTCGGTGAGCCATTGGCAGTGAGACCCATCCATGAGACTTGATGATAGCCAATCGGCAGAAATTATGGGATGAATCCCATCCATCCATCATAAGTAATTGAGGGGTATACCCCCTCAATTTGAGTGGGAACCATAGAGAAATTGCATTGAGAGACTTCTAAGACATTTTCAAACTCCCTCAGAGCATTCCCAAGCATCCTCAAGCCCTCCTCGATTGACATTGCCCATTCTCGAGTAAAGATCAAAATAAGACATCACTCTTTCGAGCAATACTCCCTCTCAACTAAATCAAACTTCAATTCCTTGCACCCACACCATTCTCGTACTCTATCGAAGCCAGCCGAACCTTCTCCAAGCCTTCCCAAGCATCAGAGATAGGAGTTCGATCAGAGCCGAGGCCTTTTCGTGTATGGATTGGTTGATTGAGCACTCTACCCCAAATTGAGCTCAAAGCTTCTCAACAGGGCCTCGCCTCAATTAGGCTAAGCTACCTCCGATGGCCCATCGTTGGACATTAGCTCTGGTGAGGTAATTTTGCAAATCGATCCTTGTATGCAAAAATGGGTTGGTCTTTTGTAAAGTAAATTCGAATACCATATAGCTGTTGGAAGTGTGCATCTCCCTTCCCCAAAGGCGTGAGATGAATTTGGAGGCAATTCATGCTAGAACTTCGGATGAATGGGAAAAGACTTCGTTCCGGTTACGTATTGCTCTCTAGCGAGATCTTGAATATCATTGCATGTGATTGGAATGGATGGCTCTGATTAGATCCAGCGTTAGATCCCCTATTGTCTTTCCTAAACCATAGATCAAATCATGGCTGTCCGATCTTAGATCGGATGGTCCACGGGAAAGTGCATCCGTCGCCATCCGAGTTAACCTTCGAATGTGATAACTTAAATAGCCAATCCCGTCGCACCACGTGGAAAGCGCGTCGGCCGCCCGCGTGGAAAGCTCATTAAGCCACATGGCTTTAACATGATTAAGCCTTTAATTAGGCTATTTTAATTAATTTTTAAGGTTAAAAATTATTAAATTCATAACTAATTATAAAAAAATCCAAAAAATGCAAACTTTGGCTTATTTTAAAGGTATTTCAGAGTTGAATCTAGAAAAATTATTATTAATTAATTTTGAATAGTAATTTTAGCTTAATTAAGGTTTAATTAGAAATTTAATTAGTTTAATTACCTCTTAATTAAGCATCTAATTAATTTCAAATTTTTTGTGGATTCTAGGGGATGACCTCTGCCTCTCCTATTTTTTTGGGATTTTATTGGTTGTTTAATTAGAAAAATTAATTGATTAAGCTTTAATCACTCTCTTAATTTAATTAGTTATAATTAGTGAATGAACAATAGTGTAATTAATTATTTAAGCCTAATTACCTCTGTGAAATAGTAAGGGAACTTAGGGAGTGTAATTGGGATATTTTTTTAATTCATTTCCTAGATTTCCTTCACTTTTGAAATTAAATTAATTGATGATTAATGAGGTAATTAATTAATTAATTAATTTTGAAAACAAAAATTAGAGCCTAATTGAGTGTTTGAAATGGCTTAGGGATTAAGGATTGAGGCATTGTCCTTGATCCCTTTCTCTAAGCTAATTTCATCATTCTAATCAAAATATAATCAAAGAATTCATTCAATTAATTAATAAGCTTGATTTAACTCAATCTAAAATCCACTTCACACCTAAGCAACCTTTAATTGATCTTGGGTAGCTCTTTGGGTGTTCAATAACCCAAAGTAGGAGATAATGAAATTACGGTTATCTGACATGTATGAGAAAATCATAAAAGTAGTTAAATGAGATCCCTTAAGCCTAATCAACTATTAATCATGAGCCAATTGCATTAGGCCCCTTTCATTTCTTAGGAGCATTACAAATTTACTTTTCATGTGGTTGCATATCATATTGGCTCATTATTAATTAGTTAATTAACTTAAGGTGATGTAGGTATGGGTTAATTAATTCACTTAATTCATACTTTAACCTAATTAAAATATAAAATCAACCTAAATATTCTTCATTAAACCAAATTAATTCACACATGAGAAATTGGATTAAGATTAGCAAACCTCTTTCATATTTCCTAAATCAAATCAAAAGATAAAAAATATCTTTAAAGAACTTTGGTTTATTTTAAATGGCCTTATTTATTATGATTGTCTTTAGGAATTAATTAGAATGAATGAGTTCATGTGCTTGTGTTCCTTTATTTAATACATTTGATTCCACTTAACATATCAAGATTGTTGAGTGAGAATCTCATCATATATCATATTTAATTCCCACTTAACATATCAAAGTTGTTAAGTGAGAATCTCATCATCAAATATATTTGATTCCCACTTAACATATCAAAGTTGTTAAGTGTGAATCTCATTTTCATATACATTTGATTCCCACTTAACATATCAAGGTTGTTAAGTGAGAATCTCATTTCATATGCATTTGATTCCCACTTAACATGTCAAGGTTGTTAAGTGAGAATGTCATTCTCATGACATATTTTATTCCACTTAACATATCAAGGTTATTAAGTGAGAATCTCATTCTCATGACATATTTGATTCCACTTAACATATCAAAGTTATTAAGTGAGAATCTTATTCTTATGACATATTTGATTCCACTTAACATATCAAGATTTTTAAGTGATAATCTCATTCTCATGTCATACGTGAGTCCACTTAACATATCAAAGTTGTTAAGTGGGAATCTTATTT
This sequence comes from Cymbidium sinense, assembly GCA_021442155.1. Lineage (NCBI taxonomy): Eukaryota > Viridiplantae > Streptophyta > Magnoliopsida > Asparagales > Orchidaceae > Cymbidium > Cymbidium sinense. The sequence continues at coordinate 27,971,581 of CM038226.1, read as the reverse complement.
TCATAAACATTTGACTACCCACTTAACACACCAAATGTGTTAAGTGAGGGCCTCATTTTCATGTCACATTTGACCTCCACTTAACATACCAAATTTGCTAAGTGGGAGTCTCATTCTCAAAACATATATCAATCACACTTTCACTTAACATTTTAAACTTACTAAGTGAGAGGTCTTATCTTCATAAAATCATATTTGATTCCTACTTAGCATGCCAAATTTGTTAAGTAAGGATCTCCTTTTTCAAATAACATCACATTTGGGCATTCACTTAACATACCAAATTTGTTAAGTGAGAGTCCCATTTTTAAAGAAAAATAAAACATATATCACATTTTACTTTCATTTAGCATACCAAATTTGTTAAGTGAAAGTCTCATTTTCAAACATAAATCAAGCACATGTGGCTTCTACTTAACATATCAATTTTGTTAAGTAAGAAGCTCCCATTTTCAAATCAACACTTCACTCATCTCAAGCAAAAGGTATTTCACAAAAAAAAATCAAATGCATAATCACAACCTCTTCTTAGCATACTCAAATTTGCTAAGTAAAGGTTCTTTCAAATCATTAATATTTTCAAACAAGATACACAAAATACAAATATCTCCAAGAAAATCTCTCCTCAAAATTTTGAACCCCACCCAACCTACCTAAATTGGTTGAGTATGGATTCTAAAATCAAAAGAATCAAACGACAAAGACTCTCCTCCAAACACCAAAATCTCTCTAATGAACCCCACTTAACATATTTGAATTGTTGAAGTGTGGTTTCAAAACTTCAAATATATGCCACTCTTTTGGGAATAATTATTAAAGCAGAGATCTGACTCAAGTTATATTTCAACACATGCAGAGATACAATACAGATCAGTCGATGTCGTTCACTCTTACAGTCAGTATGCATGGCTTCCCAGAAGTTTGTCTTCACTTTTCCATTTGGAATGGATTTGGCCTTGAATCGTGCCAACTTCCCTTAGACTGATTCCACCCATTTGGTTTTTTTGGCTGAGGATTCGAGGGAGCACGTGTTACTTATGAGGGGGCGACCCTCACTACTGTTAGTTGGGATAAGGTGGCTAGGTAGAAGCCATCATCCGCATTGACACGCCCTTTGATTCTGAGTACCCTCCATTGAAGAGGAAGGTTGTAGTGGTTCCCATTCCCTGTTCTGTGATAGTTTTAACATCTGCCCATCCAACTATCCCTACCATTGCTTCAGCGAGAGCTACTACCTCCTCATCGGTCACCCCGAAGGGGAAGGCTATCTTAGCCTCTGAGATAGCCTCCTTCACTTTTGAGGTAGATATTAGCTCATCTACGTTGTTCACTGCTTTCTGCTAAAATTTGAAAGATGGAGCACAGTGTGCGGCTTGAGCTTGGTGCATCCCATGTAGCAAAGGAGGGTTCTCCTTGAGAGATCTCTCCACTTCTGACCCACAACAAGTTCCACCCCCTCTCGACCTCAGATGGAGAGGAAGATTACCAGAGGATTGATGCTTCTCCTCCACCATTGACATACTATGAAACACTGAATAGGGAGCAGAGGCCCTATGCCGGACTTAGGACTGTCTTACATGAGGTTGGTAGAGCATACAGACGCTCGGACTCCAGTACCTTGTTTGATTTACGATCACTGATCTATATGAGTGTTAGGGGTCAGATTCTTAGAGAATGGGTGTGGAGGCTCAAGCATCAACTCAGGCAGTCAAGAGAGAGTGGCAGAGGTATGCCAAGTAGTCGGTAGCCTTCGCTCTGATGGATTTTCTCGATCATCCCCGCCGGGTCGTTGGATATGATTGTTCTTCGAGTAGGGCAGAGATCACCCATTGAGGAGCGGTGGTGTTACCTTCACACCACTCCCCTCATCATCCATCATCACCCATACAGCTCACAGCATCCACCACTCCCACCAAGATCCAGAAGCTCCTATCTGAAGAGAGACCATCCCCTTTGGTGATCCAGCTATAGTCAAAGGATCCCACTCCATCTACTCGAATGGGGTGAGGATGAGTTCCCCTACTTGACCTCCTACTTCAATGTTGGTGAAGAAAGAGTGGCGATCCTGCAGCATCCTAGTCGTACCACCACCATCACTATTAGAGCCAGTGATAGCGACAGCAAGGAGGAAGGGGACAATCTTACAGTTCCCATGGTAGTGGATCTCCCTAGGAACACCACTCTACCGATGAGCAGTCATGAGCACATCTCTTCCAGTGAGCATGACCTTCCTAGAGCTAGCACTCCAGTGGCAGCTAGTGTTAGATGTATTTCAGTCAGTGACCACAGTCCCTCCACCAGTCAGCCCTGAGTGTTTGTGCCAACATGTTTAGATCGTTCCTTAGATGAGTGTTGACCTCATTTTTAGAATGAGCTCTCAACCCCTCCATCTTAGACATAGGACTACTCTTAGACACTAAGAGTTTTCTTAGTCTTAAGATACTTCTAGTGATCAGGTGAACACTCAACCTAATCCTAGAGACTTAGAAGAGTTAGCCATAGGAATAGGTTATGCCTTAGGGGTGTTACAAAAATTTTCCTACCCTATAGGTTGAACCAAACCCTCATTTCCTTCTTTCAAGTCAAATTCCAAATTAAAATCAACCTTAAACTCAAATCAACTTCAATTTCAAAATAAACTTCAAATCAATTCCAAATGATTGAAACCCAAGATTGAATTCCAAATCCTAAAATTCTTTCCTAAGCCCTTTGATTCTATCTTATGGACTTAGCCTAAATAAAATTCAAATCAATTCAAATTCAAGAGATTTTCTCAAAACCCATTTATATTCTAATTTATATTAATAAATAAATGAAATATAAATTCAAATATCCAAAAATCAATTCAAAAATCAAACCCAAATTCAACCAAAATTCAACCTAAGCCTTTCAAGTCAAACTCTTGAACTTAGCCAAATCAAACTCAAATCAAGCCAAACCCTTGATTTTTCTTCATGATTCAATCAATCCTTCAATCGTGAATCTAAATATAAACACAAACTTCAATCATCAAATCAAAACTAAATTCAAAAATCAAACCCAAATTCAACCAAAATTCAACCTAAGCCTTTCAAGTCAAACTCTTGAACTTAGCCAAATCAAACTCAAATCAAGCCAAACCATTCATTTTTTTTTATGATTCAATCAATCCTTCATTCATGAATCCAAATATAAACACAAACTTCAATCATCAAACCAAAACTCAATTCAAAATCAAATTCAAATTCGATCAAAATTCAACCTAAGCCTTTCAAGTCAAATTCTTGAACTTAGCCAAATCAAATTCAAATCAGTCAAACCCTTGATTTTTCTTCATGATTCAATCAATCCTTCAATCATGAATCCAAATATAAACATAAACTTTAATCATTAAACCAAAACTAAATTCAAAACTCAAACCCAAATCAAACTCATGTTCACCCTTTGAACTTGAAATTGTCAATTGAATCAAACTCATTTGACTCCAAATCACTTGCAAATAGAATTATATTTCAATCATAAGTCCATATATGAGTTCAATCAAACTTGATTCAAGCCTTGATCAAGTAAATTGACTCACTTAGGCTCACTTGACCCAAAGTGACCTAAAATACCTCTTTTGAGCTAAATTCTAATCCTATCCAAATTGGATTGAACAAAGCCACCATAGGCCAAATTGATCAAGTCATCACTTAGCCAAAATGAAACCTAAACTAGCCAAAACCTACCATAGGACAAATTGATTGAAACCATTGATCAAAACCAATTCATGATCAATGTTTGAACTTGATTAATTCATAATTTGAGCCTAACCTAGCCCAATTGGCCACTTGACCCAAGTTGGCCCAACTTGACCTAAAAAGTCAAAATATTTCAAAACTTGAACTAAGCCAAATTAATTGAAACCAATGGGTCAAGTTCATTAAAAATCACTTTTTGAACTTGACCAACGTCTCAATTAGCCAACTAGACCCAACCTAGTCCAATTGACCATGAACTCTACTTGACCTAAAATGTTAAATTAAGCCAAAATCAAATTAAACCAAAATTGATTGAAACAAAAAGCTACCAAAACACTTCAAATGACTAACTAAATCTAAACCAACCCATGCCCTAACCCAAATAGGTCAAATAGGTCAAATTGATCAACTTGACCCATTTGACCTAAATGAAATCAAATGAACCAAACCAAATATAAATCAAATTGAACCAAACCAATGAAGCCAACACATTTCAAATAGTCATATGAACTTGACCCAACCCTTGGTTTGACCAATTTGACCAATTGGTCAACTTGACCCAAGTTAACCTATTTTGACCTAAATGGGTCAACATGAGCCAAATGACATCAAATCAACTCCAAATTCCTTAAAATTTGGACCAACCTAATTTCAAACTATTCTAAATTTTCCCAGAGTGAAATCAAAGCCAAATGAATATTTTATCCCTTGGTCAAGGGGTAACCTATGGCCAATTCCACTTAGAATTTGGTCATATCTTTTTTATGGACACTTGACACCCTCTTAGTGGACTATGTGGACACTAGTGGGTGTAGTGCTCATGACCCAATGGGTTTGGGTCAGCCAAACCTAACCCAAGGCCAAAATTGACCACCCCACTCAAAATGAGCTCATGGGAACTTCTCCACTACCTCCCTCTAGCCAAACCGAATCACATGGTGTCCAAAATGACCTAACCAATTCAACCCTTATGATCAGTTTGATCAAAATGGAATACATGCTCATGTCCGATAGGGAGATATACTCCCCACAATTTCATTTCATTTCACTCTCTCTTGCAGATTGAGTGATGGAAGCGGAGGAAGCATCCAAGTCTCTAGCTCCCTCAGCTATTGATTTCTCCATTCTCGGTTTCTTCAAAATCAAAAATAGGGGAGGTAGGAAGATTTTCAACTCATCCAATACTCAAATTCAGTTTAATTCCTCCTTCAAGCCCCTTGAGGGGACCTAATCGAGCTCACTCAAACATTCATCCAAGTTCTCAAGCAATGGGAAGAGGTGTCTAAACCAAAGTTGCAAGCCTAGGAGGAGGAGTTTGGTCAATTGAGCAATCCACTTCATCCCAAAGCTTAAAACCTCCAATAGGGATTCATCTCCACTAGACAAAGCTACCTCAATGGTTGGGAGCGCCGGTGATAGCCTCCGACGAGGTATGGATCAAAACTGAGCTAGCATTAAATTTTTCTTGGTCCTTTTTGAAGGAAAGTTTTACCCCAAGTGAAATTGACTATTATATCTTTATCTTGCATAATGATGGTGTAGGTTAAATTTGAGCTCAATTTGAGCTCAATCGAGCTCGGATCAAGCCCTAAGGTGTGGACGGATACCCTCTCCCATAGGCGAGCTCAATGACGGATCATGGATAGTCCATCTGTGCATTTTGGATGGACGGTCCTAATTAATCCACGTAAGATCCATGGATTTATCCCTTAAGAATTGTGGGCTTAATCCTGACTGTCTAATCTTTGATCAGATGGTCGAGGAGAAAGCGCATAGCGCCACCGACTGATGCGGCATGGGATGTGACTACTTAAACAGTGAATCCCATTGCGCCACATGGAAAGTGCATGCCGTGTTAGAGGTTCACATGTTGACATGATTAACTATATAATTAGGCTATTTAATTAAGTATTAATCATAATCTTCAAAAATACATAACTAAATATAAAAAAATAAAAAAATACAAAATAAAATGTAATGTGAAGATAATTCAAAGGGAAATAATCTAAAATTAAGTTTGATGGATTTTGAACAATGAATTTTATGCAATTTAAGTTTTATTAGAAATGTAATCATGTTAATTACTCCCTGATTATTTCACTGATTAATTCCAAACTTCCTAGGGTTGATTAATGGGATGACCACTGCCTCCCATGATTTTCTTGGAATTTATTAATTATTTAATTAGGGTAATTGCTTGATCCACTCCTAATCACTCCCTTAATCAATTAAGTGATTAATTAACCTATTAAGTAATGATGAATTAATTAGCTAAGTTTGCTAATTACCTTAGAATAATGAATGGATTTAGGGAATGAGATTAGGAGTCCTCTCCCAATTCTTTTCCCCTAAGTTTATTTCATTAGTATAAAAATCTAATTAAGGTGTAAATTAATTAAATAGTTTAATCACTTAATTAAATTGCTTAATTAATCAAAATTTTAAAATCAAATCAATCTGAACTTAATCAATTACTTCTTGGGTAGATACTTAGGTGTTCAATAGCCTAAGTAGCTTAAGGAAATCATATCTAACCCATATGTGTGGGAAGGGTTATGAAAGTACTTAATAAATCCTTCAACATAATTAATCATTAATTGTGAGCCAAATGCATTAGACCCCTTTCTTTCTTAGGTGCATTGCTGATTTAAATTTCTTGTGATTTTATGTCATACTTTGGCTCATAGTTATTTGATTAAATATGTTAAAGTGGTATAGGTAAGGGGTAATTAATGGACCTAATGTACACCTTAACCTAAACAAAATATAAAATCGATCTAATAGTTTTAAAATTAAACTAAAATAACATACACATGTGGGAGATGGGTTAGGACCAGCAAACCTTTTTACATTTTTTAAAATCAAATCAAACTCAAAATAAAATAAAAATCTCTTTAAAATAATTTTGATTCACTTTAAATAATCTTATTTCATAAGATTGTCTTTAGGAATTAATTAGGGTGAATGAATTTACATGCTTTCATCACTTTATTTCTTTTCTATCATGCTAAATGTGCATGTCATATGGAAATCATACATTCATGTCTTTTAAAAATCAAATTAAAAATGAAATATTTCCTTTATGTCAAATTGTATATTTTGGTTAAAGTAAGAATATGAATGGCTATTATGACTATTAAATCAAATTATTTTCAAAACTTATAAATCAAAGATCATAATTGAAAAGTATGATACTTCGAATTATTTATAGGCTTGCATGTGAATATATTATAAGATGTGCATTGTGTGACTTTCCTTCTCCTCTCTTTCAGCATAGTTTTGAATAGGATTTTGCAAAGTGTATAGTTCATTTGAAAATAACACAACACTTGCTTAAATCCATTCCTATGTTATCACTTAAGAAGGATATTCACATTTGCATATGTAAATTGCATAAATGAATCAAACAAACAAACATAAAGTTTTTGCATGACTCTTTTTCGATTCATTTCTTTTTGTACATGCACTTGTATTTAAGGAAAGTGGTATATTAGTTTGGACACTGGTTGTGAGGCTTTAAGTAGTCCCAAGTAGGTCTAGTACCTTACACTTGGTGTAAACAATGGTGTCGTACTCACTTATTCCTTTCTTACTTTCATGTGTGTATGTGAAAATTTGGATAAGAAAACCTCTTTCTACTTAAGAAAAATCATGCAAATTCAACTTCTAAATTTCCCTAAATGGATTACTTAGCATGCATCATAAAGTGTGTTAAATATTATCATTTGTATGTATAAATATGCTTCAGGTCCATCCATATGCATGTTATATATGTTGGGAAAGAAATGAAGTAATGTGTGTTATGTGGATTTTGATTCATTTTATTTAATCTTAAAATGCCTTTCTTTTTGAATAGGTTTGTTTAGAGTTTATCTAAACTTATGATTAATTAAAGATTTAATCAAAACATTCACCTAAACAAAACTAAAATGTAAACTTACTTTAGAAATTACTTAGGTAAGGGAAGGAAAGAGAAGTTCTCTTCTCTTTCCCTCTCTTCATAACTTAGGAATTAATTATAGGATTCACTTAAACCAAATAAAAACATGAAGTAAAATCAACCTAAAATAATTAAACCTTAAGTTGAAATCATGCTCTTCACACTTAGAATATTTGAACCTAAAGCCTAGCATACCACACAAAGCCTTCAAAGCACATATTAGCCTAAGTCACCACTTCTAGCCTTAGGGTCGATGCATGGTTTGATATATTTTTTTTGTGATATATGTTTTAAACTAGATGTTAGGGTGTATGCTCATAGAATGAATGATATGACGCTCTTAGTCTAACTATTCTTTTCTGCAGGGGATTGTGCTTAAGGGGCACTATCATAAATAAAAATATAAATGCTATTACTTGTAGGTGCTTTATACCCCTAAGCATAATCCAATAGGTCAGGTGGAATTAATCACCCATGTGTGGGGTGATAAGTATAATATACATGCTTGGGATTTGTGTGATTTGTTTTAACTTGCATTAGTTAGATTTCCACTTTTCCTTTTCATGTAAATTTATGCAATTAGGATTTTGGAATGATTGTTATGGGGATTAGGATGAACATTGGCCATAAGATCCTATCTTATGTACTATGTGAAGCCTTAGAGTATCCACCTTTCAACCATCCAAAAGAAGGAACCAAAGAAGAAAAGAAGAAAAGAAGAAGAAAGAAAAAAAGAAGAAAGAAGAAATAAAGCTTGAAGACCCCATAACAATGAATTTCTTGTCTAATTATAATCTAATTCATTTGTAATCAGGATTGTATAAGGGTAGAGCTTACCCATTTGATATTTTTTGGTGGTGGTGCCCACCACACCTTTTATTCTTTTTGTGTTTAGCTTTATAAATTGGTTGATGATTTGTTTAGCTTTTGCATTAAGTGGCATACTTTTCTAGTTTCTTCCTTGCTTTATGTATGGCCTAGATGTGGATTAGGCTCTTTAGGAAAAATAAATCTTTTACCCAACTTAACAACTCAAAATAAAAACTAAACAACTCATAACCTCACCTAAAGCTTAGGTTTAAAATCAAGATAAAAGAATTAGAAACCCCTTAGCTGGATGAGCATTTCTTTTATAATATCATGCACAAATGCATCTTATTTCACTCTTGATTAGAGGGCTTCCACCTTTGCCAAAGAAACTTGGCTTGACCTTTGAGAGCTATGATGGAAACTCACCTCCTCCCTTCACGATTTTGGCCAATAACCTTCTTTCTCATGCATATATGAATCCTATTTAAGTCAAAATAATTATCCAAAATGAAAATAAAATGAAATTTGAATTGAATTAGATTTAGGTCATTTGAAGCATGCCCTTTTCATGATCTAGTCTCTTTAGGGAGTGAGTTTAAGGACTTAGTCTCTTTCTAAATAAATAACAACCTAACTATCTTGCATAAGCATAAAGACTTGCCTAAATGTACTTAAAATCATAGGAGGAGATACCCACGATGCTAGGAAACCTAGCGAGCATCTCAAACTATCCTAAAATTAGGCTTTATATTTTGGAAATTAATTTAGTTTATTTGAGTTGCATTTTTCATTAGAAATTTAGGACATAAGATTCATTAACATAAGGTTAAGGAAATGCCTAAGAGGTGAGGAATTATGCTTATGACCCACAAAGGGGAGAAGCAATCTCAGAACCAGAATCTAGGGAGCTTTGGCGAGGGCCAAAAGCACAACTAAATCTAAGGCAAAAAATGGGTAATTGGTTTACCTCCACATGAGAGGGCAAACCACCCACTTGCTTACAATCACTAGGTGGCCAACTAACTCCTCCTACGATTTTAAATACATGTGCATGTCTTTATGCTTATGCAAGATAGCTAGGCTATTTTTATTTAGAAAGAGACTAAGTTCCTTAAACTCACTCTAAAGAGACTAGATCATATAAAGAGCATGCTTTAAATGACCTAAATCTAATGCATTTTAAATTTCATTTTTTATTTATTTTTGGACAATTATTTTGACTCAAGCTAGGATTTTATGACTAATGCATGAGAAATTAGATTATTGGCCAAAATCAGTGAGAAGTTTAGGAGGTGAGTTTCCACTATGGTCCTCAAAGGTCAAGTCAGGTTCTCTAGTGAAGGTGAAAGCCTTCCAATCAAGAGTGAAATAAGATGCATTTGTGCATGACATTATAAAGAAATGCTCATCCAGCTAAGGAGTTCCTAATTCTTTTATCTTGATTTTAATCTAAGCTTTATGTGAGGTTATGGGTTGTTTTATTTTGAATTTTGAATTTTTAAGTTGGAAAATGATTTATTTTTCCTAAAGAGTCTAATCCACATCCAGGCCATATATAAAGCAAGAAAGAAATTAGAAAAATCATGCCACTTAATGCAAAAGCTAAACAAATCATCAAATAATTTATAAAGCTAATCGTAAAAAGAATAAGTGGTCATTTGTGGTCGGGCACCACCGCACAAACTCGAAAATATCAAATATGAGTAGCTGAGCTCTACCCTTATACAATCCGGATTACCAATGAATTAAATTACAATTTAAGCAAAGGAATTCATTGTTATAGGGGTCTTCAAGCTTTATTCTTCTTTCTTCTATCTTCTTTCTTTCTTTTCTTCTTTTCTTCTTTTGGTTCCTATTTTTGGATGGTTGGATGGTGGATGCTCCAAGGCTTCACATGATGCATAAGACGAGAATCTTTTGACCAATGCTTATCCTAATCCCCATAACAAATCATTCCAAAATACTACTTATATAAATTTTTACATAAAAAGGAAAAGGGAAGTCTAACTAACACCTGCAAAATAAAGGTTAATTAAATCAAACCACACAAATCCCAAGCATGTATATTGGACTTATCACCCCACACATGGGTGATTAAGTCCACCAGCCTATGGATTATGCAAAGGGGTATAAGCACAAAGAAGCATTTATATTTTTATTTATGATAGCGCCCCTTTAGCACAATCATCTTTAGAAAAGAATAGTTAGACTAAGCACGTCCTACCATTCATTCTATGAGCATACACCCTAACATCTAATCTAAAATATATATCACAAAATAAAATAAACATCAAACCATGCACCGACCTAACCTAAAGATAGAAGTGGTGACTTAGGCTAATGTGTGTGCTTTGAAGGTTTGTGTGGTATGCTTAGCTTAGGACTTTAGGTTCAAATTTTCTAAGTGTGAAGACATGTTCAACTTAGAGGAGGTTTCATTTAAGTTGTTTAAGTTTGAGTTATTTTATTTCATGTTTTAATTTGATTTGAGTGAACCTATAATTAATTACTAAGTTATGAAGAGAGGGGAAAGAGAAGAGAACTCTAAATAAACCTATTCAAAAAGAAAGGCATTTTAAGATTAAATAAAATGAATCAAAATTCACATAACACACATTACTTCAATTCTTTCCCAACATATATAACATGCATATGGATGGAGCCTAAGCATATCTATACATGCAAATGAGAATAGTTAACACACTTTATGATGCTTGCTAAGTAATCAATTTAAGAAAATTTAGAAGTTAAACATGTATGATTTTCTTAAGTAGAAAAGTTTTTCTTATCCAAACTTTCACATACATGCATGAAAGTAAGAAAAATATAAGTGAGTACAATGCCATTGTTAACTAGAGGTGTAAGGTACAAGACCTACTTAGGCCTACTTAAAGCCTCGCAACCTCGGGGTTGCTCAGACTAATATACCACTTTCCTTAAGTACAAACATACATATAAAAGGAATAAAATGGAAAAAGAATATGCAAAAGTTGTTTAATAGTTTCATTTTAGTTTATGCAATTTATGTATGCAAGTATAGGTAACCCTTCTTAGATGATAGCATAGAGATGAATAGGATATGGAATTAAGTGTTGGGTTCTTTTCAAATGAACCCTACATCTTACCAACTCTATTCAAAACTATGCCAACATAAGAGAAAGGAAACCTATGCTAAGCATACCTTTATAATCTATCACATGAAAACTCATAATTAGAATATAAGTAGCATACTTTAAGATTTGATATTTAATTTATGTATTTTGAAAATAATTTAGAATTAGTAGTGATAATAGCCCCTCATATTTCTACTTTAACCAACATATGCAAATTTGACATAAAGTAAACAATTTCATTTAAAATTGGAATTTGAAAAATATGAATGCATGAAATCACATGGCATACAACTTAACATGTTGGGGAAAGATTCAAAGTAATGAAAGCATGTAAACAAGTTCACTTCACTTAAATCCTAAAGACATTCTTATGGAATAAGAAAGTTTAAAATAAATCAAAGTGAATTCAAAGTGATTTTTGTTTAGTTTGAAGTTTGATTTAATTTTGAAAAGGTGAGATGAGTTTGTTGTTCCTAACCCTTTCCTACATGTGTTTGATATTTTTTTAATTTTTAGATAATTAGATCCATTTTTATGCATTATTTAGGTTAAGGTATGAATTAAGTAACTTAATTAACCATTACCTACACTACCTTAGAAAAATTAACCAAATGATTATGAGCCAATGAGATGACATAAAACCCACAACAAATTTAACAATGCACCTAATAAGAAAAGGCCTAATGCAATTTGGCTCACAATTAAAGTTAATTAAGCTAAGGGTTTAGCTTAAGTAATTTCAAAACACCCTTTCATACTTATGAATTGGGTTTTGATTTTCTTAATTGAACTTAGGCTATTAAACACCCAAGCATCTATCAAAAGTAGATTAATTAAGTTCTAAAACTTTTTTTAGAATTTTTAAAAATTAATTAAGGGGATAATTAATGAATTAACCCTTAATTAAGAAGAGATTAAGGAGAGAAAAGGGGGTCTAGAGAATAGCTTAGGGGAAATGCTCCAAAAATATTTCATAAACCTCCTACTTACTGGATCTGACCTTAATCAACCCTAATCATGGATTGAAATCACAATTATACCTTAATTATTCTTAATTACATAAGGAGGATAATTAGCAAATTCATATGCAATTCTTCTAATCAAGCCTTCAATAAATCCCAAGAAAATTAGGGGAGGCAGAAGTCATCCCATAAAATATACCAAGAAATTTGGAATTAATGAGAGACCTATTTAAAAAGTAATTAGCAAAATAAAGTTTCCAAGAAAACCCAAATTCAGGGAAAAATATAACTTAAAACCCATTGAAATTAATTTTAAAATATTCTAGATTGAATTATCTTTCCATAGGATTTTATTTTATAATTTTTTGAATTTTTTAGAAAGATTTATGAATTTTAGAAGATCCCTAACTTAATTATAAATTAATTAGCATTTAACTAATCCCTCTCACGCTGGCGGTGTGCTTTTACATGCATCGCACCGTGAGAGGATTACTTAAGTAGTCAAATCCCATATGGCGGTACGTGCTTTTGATCTCGCCATCCATCAAAGATCGACAGGATCTCCCCATGGTTTTAAAGTGGGTAAAGAATTTCATAAATTATCTCACCATCCATCTAAAATGATGGATGGATGGTCGAGATCTCCAAGTTCTTCCCTTGATCAATAGACGCCCATGATCAAGGGGAAGATCCAAGCTCGATCTAGCATGGAATCAAATCAAACTCAACCCACACCATCTAAAACTAAAGAGTGGCAAGTCCAATAGTAAAAAATCCACGAGGTGAAAATTTCTTTTACAAAGCTCCACAGCACATTGAGTTTAATGGTCAAAAAATCTCATACCTCGCCGGAGGTGATCACTGGTGCTCAATTCCCTTGAAGAAGCTTCATCTGGTTGAGACGGAGCCTTGTTGAAGTTTTGAGCACTTGAGGTTGAGTGGATCTTCCTATGGGTCACCTCCTCCTTAGCTTGTGCTCGACTTTGATCCAATTCAATCCTTCCTTGCTATGGGAACTCTAAAGGAGGTTTGGGTGCACTCTAATTAGCTCCTTGATGAAGTATGCAAGAGCAATTGGATGGAAATTGAGTGAAGAGAAAGTTTGCTCTTCAATGGACTTCCCCTATTTTCAAAGTCTGAAAACTAAGAAATGGCTTTTTTCCAATCCTCTCTAAGAAGCTTGGGAGTACTCTCTGATGATTGCTCTAAGTTCCTTAGCTTCAATCGACAGAGGAGAAGTGAGAATTGAATTGAATTAGGTGGAGTATATCTCCCCCTTGAAGGATCATGACCAATGCACTTGCCATTTTGATCCAATTGATTATAGGAGGGTTGTTTGATCAAGAGAGTGCACATGGTCGGTTTGAGTCAAAGTGGATTGCCAACCTCCCATGTGCTTGAATTGAGTTTGAGAGGAGTTTGAATTTTGCAACCCATAAGTTTTGTCTAAGACCAATTGGCTAACCCAAACCCATTGGGTGCACACTTAGGTCCCCTTGAGCTTTAGGAAACCAAGTGAATGTGAAGAGGGTATGACCAATTTACCCATGGATTAAGCTAAAATTTGTTCTATGGCCTAGGGGTAGAATGGTCATTTTGTTATTTTTCTACTTTGGATATGTTGGGTATGTGGAGGAACTAGGTTTGGCCAAGTTTCATGAGATTTGAAATTCATTTGATAGGGTTTGGCTCATGTTGACCCATTTAGGTCAAAATGGGTCAACTTGGGTCAAGTTGACCAATAGGCCAAATTGGGTCAAGCTCATATGATCATTTGAAATGTTTTGGTGGCTTTGGTTTGATTCAAGATAGTTTTAAATTTGGCTCATATGACTTCATTTAGGTCAAATGGGTCAAGTTGACCTATTTGACCCATTTGACCTTTGAGGTCAAGGGTAGGTTTAGGTTAGGTTAGTCATATGGAGTGGATTGGTATCTTTGTTTCCAATTAATTTTTATTATGTTCAAATTTGGCTCAACATGACCCCTTTATATCATGTTGGGTCTAAGGTCAATTGGGCTAGGTTAGGTCTAGTTGGCCAATTGAGACTTTGGTCAAGTTCAACAAGTGATTTGGAATGGACTTGACCCATTGGTTTCAATCAATTTGGCTTAGATCAAGTTTTGACACATTTTTGGCCCTTTAGTCAAAATGGGGTCAATTAGTTGGTTAGGCTCAAATGTTATTGCTCAAGTTCAAACATAAGTCATGAGTGAACTTAGATCAATGGTTTCAATCAATTTGGCCTATGGTGGAATTTGGCTATGTTAGGTTTTATTTTGGGTTAAGTGTTGACTTGGTCAACCCTTAGGTTTGACTTGGTTTGACCCAATTTGATTGATTGATCATCCCATGATGATTGTTGATCATGATCAGAGGGATATATGAGTTCGGTTCAATCCAACTTGGTCAGGATTAAAATTTAGCTCATAAGGGTACTTTAGGTCACTTTGGGTCAAGTGAGCCTACGTGGATCAAATGGCTTGGTCAAAGCTTGATTTGATGTTGGTTGATATTGTATATGGACTCATGATTGAAATATGAATCCAATCACAAGTGGTTTGATGTCAAATGGATTTTGATCGATTTGACAATTTCATATTGAAAGGAAGAATATGAAGGGGTTTTGGCTTTGATTTTTTTTTTTGACTTTTTGATTGAGTGATTAAAGTTTGGATTTATATATGAGCTCATGATTATAGGGTTAATTGAATCATGAGAGAAAATCAAGAATTTGGCTTGATTTGAAGTTGATTTGGCTAAGTTCAAGATTTTATCTTGAAAGGCCTAGGTTGGATTTTGAGTGGATTTAAGTTTGATTTTTGGAATTAGTTTTGATTGTTTGAATTTATATTTTATTTATATATGCGAATATAAATGAGAATATAAATTGATCATTAGAAAATTTCAAGAATTTGAAGGGGTTTAATCATGTTTTGGGCTAAGTCTATTAAGAAGGATTTAAGGGACTTAAGAAAGTTTTGAAGTTTAGAGTTTAAATTTTGAATTTGGTTTGATTGATTTATATTTATATTTCATTTATATATGTGAATATAAATGAATTATGAGAAAATCCCATGAATTTGAATTGGTTTGATCAATATTTAGGCTAAGTTCATTAATGGAAAATTAATGACTTAAGGAGATTTAAAATTGGGAATTTAATTTGAAGATTTGATTTGATTGATTTATATTTATATTTCATTTATATATGTGAATATAAATGAGAATATAAATAAGTTTTGAGAAAATCCCAAGGATTTGAATTTATTTTGATCATGATTTTGGCTAAGTCCATTAATGGAAAATTAAGGGACTTAAGGAGAATTTCAAGGATTTTGAATTTGGAATTTAATTTGTAGGTTTGATTTGATTGGTTTAAATTTATACTTCATTTATATATGTGAATATAAATGAGAATATAAATAGACTATGAGAAAATATCAAAGATTTGAATTGGTTTTGATCATGATTTTGGCTAAGTTCTTAAGAAAGGATTAAGGACTTAAGAAATTTGAACTTTGGAATTTTGATGGATTTTGATCATGGGTTTCAATCATAGATTTCAATCATGGATTTTAATCATGGAATTGATTTGAGTTTGGAGAAAATCAAATAGAATTGATTTGGAGTTTGACTTGAAAGAAGGAAAGTGAGAAAAGGTTTAAGCTAAGGGTAAGCAAATTCCCTAACACCCCTAAGGTATGACCTATTCCTATGGCTAACTCTTCTAAGTCTATAGGGTTAGGTTTGAGTGTCCACCTAATCACCAGATGTGTCTTAGGACTAAGAAACTCTTAAATTCTAAGAGGATTCCTATGTCTAACATGGAGGAGTTGAGAAGTCATTCTAAAAATGAGTTCAACATACCCGTAAGGCATAACCTATTCCTATGGCTAACTCTTCTAAGTCTTAGGGTTAGGTTATGTGTTCACCTAATCACTAGAAGTGTCTTAAGACTAAGGAACTCTTAGTGTTTAGAGGAGTCCTTATGCTTAGGATGAAGAAGTTGAAAGCTCACTCCAAAAGTGTAGTCAATAAAGGACACCCAATAGGTGTGGTGTGACTGACAAGGCATACTGCACGTATTGGTGTTGACCAAGATGATGAACAACTACGAATGATCACAAGAACTAATAGAAATGATCTACTCCCAAACCAGGTGTAGAAGGAATCAAAGAGCTTAGTGCAATGTGACTCTACTCATGTCAACAATATAATAGAGTGAAGGAGGAATCCACTAGGGATTAAGTGTGTGAACCTTCCAGGAAGGAACTCAAATCCATGGGAGAGGTTTGATTTAATTTTACCACCGGGGAGAAATTTGATTTGATTTATTGATGATTTGGTGCTCCACGGGAATGAAATTTCTCCACTGGGGTGACGGGTGCTTGTGCAACAAATCGAACCCACCTAGGGACTATTGTGAATGTAACTTAAATCAAAGGTAGTCAAAGTTAATTTCATTTTTTTAATTTTTTATGGTTCCAATTTATGATGGATCAGAGTAGGGCCATGGAATTTTGACCTAATTTCAAATTTATCAATCTAAAGGAGTAGCTTCTGGGAGAACTATCCAACCAAAGGGGTGCCTTTAGTTTGCAATGATTAATTAAGGAAGAAAGCTGACTCACATCTTCTAAAAGACCACCGGGTGGCACATAAGGTAACAACAACCTAGGCCGCCTCGGTTTATGACAATCATGCTAGAAAGAATGCATAGTAGATCCAAAGTGAAATTATCGGGAACCTATTATGTCAAAATAGATTGAACCCGATCTGGCAACTATGAGAGAGTGTCACCCGTGGATTTATCTCAACTTAAGAGTAGTGCAATTCCTATGGGAGTTCTCACGACACTAAAGATAGGATGCTGCTGGGAAAGGGGCCCTTTGGGGTTTGAATTCTAATCCATTAAATTTGTTTATTTATTTATCATGGACCTGTTGGTTTGAGGATCAGAAGGAGCTTATCATCCTATCTCTCAACAACCAAGGAGAATGCATCCTGAACAAATTCTCCAACCATAGGAAGGGGGGGACTTTCAATCCAACCCAGTCTAAATGGGGTTACAAAATGTGATCCAAGTAGAGTGCCCAGGGAAGGGCTAAGAGCTTTATCCAAAACCCGGAGAAGATAATATCATATATTCGGCCACTTAAGAAAGTCTCACATCTAAGGTGGTGTATCCACGGGTGAGTCATCAACATAGTGAACATCAACCAACCTAAAGCTCATCGATTTGCAACAGGGAAGAAAGGATCGACTCACATCCTTCATAGCAATTGATTGTGGATAAGTATTTTCGACGCTATTAGGCAGACTGAGTGAATGCCACTGGGGGACTTATATCAACTCAAGAGTCATAAAGGAGCCTGGGACTTATCCTAAACCTCAAATATACTCGACCTAGTCAGTGCATGATGGATAATTCAAGAAGATAGCTTGTAGGCTTACATATTCTTAAATAGAATCAACATGAGGTAGCTTACTAGCTACACAGTGAGGTCTACCAAACTAATAAGGTGCTCATTGGTTTGCAATGGTCAAGTTAGGAAGAAAGCATAGGGACTCACATCCACCAAATAAGTGACCACTAGGGTGACATACTAGCAAGGTAGCATGTTAGCCAGACTTAGAGCAGCTAATGAGTGAGTGCCACAGGGGGCTTTCTCCCACATCAAAATAGCTCGAGAAAAAAAGATATGTTTTGTCTTTGTGCTTATGTTTAGATGGAATAGGATGCCTGTTCTCTTACACCTACCTAAAACACGCTAGGGAAATTGATGAAATGATGCCATGAATGGTAGTTGTGATCCCACTAACAAAGGATGTCATGGTTCTCATCTTAGTTATGTAAAAATAGATGCCTCTTCTTTACACCTATTCTAATTAGGGAATCAGATAATTTGTGTTCATGTTGTGAAAGAGGATACCTCTTGGGTTCTCTCACACCACCTTAACGATTCAAAACAAGTAGATAATACTCAATGAAGAGAAGATTTTGATGATTATTTGATAATATTTTCAAATATGATTTTATGAATATTTCTTCAAGATTATTATGATAATGTTCATTAATAAGTCGATAAGATCCTCCTTAAGTCTTCTATGACAAAGGACATTGTGGTTCAAACTTGCTCCATCTTTCACAACAATTGGTCTCTTTAGAATAAGCCTACTTGAAAGATGATATTGTTATGAGCTTGAATCATCTTGGCATTATATAACTCAAGATTTTGGCATGCCCATAGGCGTCTCTCCTCCAAACCTTCGAGCTCTTCTAATTGCAACTTAACATTTTATTTTGTTGTAATTTTACTACCCATTATTATCCTTAGTGAAGGGAGTTGAACTTCTAGAATTCTATACACTGGCATAGATTGAGTTTTATGTATATCATGCCACTTCAAAATGAAGCTCTTTGATCAGAGTGTCTTCTTTAGTATGGATGAGAGTTTTATTGAATGTTTATGCATTTTCCTGGGATAGTAGATGGTAGTATCTCCAATACTTCTAGGTGATCTTGTTGCTCTGAATGCTCATTATTAGATATAATTTGTCAGGCAAACCTCTATAATGAAGGAGTTCTTGACTAGTATGCAGATGAGTGGGATTGCTTCACGGAAAAGTAGAGGGTTCAAGATGAACCGATGGCCCAGGATGATCGATTCTACTATATCGTTCTTCACTCATCTAGAGGCCAATGTAGAATGTAGAATGTTTTGATGTTCTATAAATGATGGAATCTCTAGCTACGCTCATTAAATCATCCTATTAGTATCAGTCTCTTGATTTTGCTTTCATCTTGAATGATTGATTCATGGTGCCATGATCTTATGGTTGTTTGAAATAGTGTAGCCACATTTGATCAAAAGATGTGCGCATCCAGAGCATGAGAGGGTTCTAGAAGTTTGTGATTTCTATTGAGGTAGATGGTTCAAGTAATCTATGAAGGTTGAATCCATTAATCATTCAAGATAATCCCTTCAACACTCATGGCGGCCAATAAGTAGATGTTGTGGTTATGAATGGACCACACCATCGAAAGTTTAATGAATCTAGATTCTCTCCTAGGAACCTTGTAGATGGTGACTGAGATTTAGGCCAACAACTATGATGTACCATGGTATCTTTATTTTCCTTATAGACGATTGATGTGCTCCACATAAACCTAAATGTACTCAGTCATGATCTGGGCTTCGTGTTTGTCTAAATAGTGTAGCCACATTTGATCAAAAGACTGTCAGTACAAGGTGCCATCCATGAGAGCATAGGAGAGGGTTCTCTGCTTCATCTGATAGGCTTGTGATTTCTCTTGAGGTAGTTTATCAGTGTTCAAGTAATCTATGAACGGTTGCCTCCAATCCAGCTCATCATCTTTATTGGCAACAATAATCTCTCCTTCAAGAAAAAGTCTCTCGATGAGTTCAGCGTCAATAAGTAATAAGACTTGTCTGCTTTGGACCCTTATTGGAATGGACTCATCTTCCGGACATGCCAATTCCTTAGAAAGTTTGGCCAAAGAATCATCGCATTCTCCTCGAGGAACCTTGTAGATGGTGACTCAGAGATTTAGGCCAACAACTTCATGTACTCGTAGTAATGATGAAGCTTGGTTTTAGAACCTTAGGACCCGAATCGGTTGATGACCATTAAGAATCCAGATTGATGTTGATGCTTTCAACACACATATATAACTATGACCAACAATCAAAGCCTCATATTTCATTGTTGGTGCATGGATTGGAGAGATAGTATGAGAATCTCATCACATCATGATCAAGAGTTAACAGAACTATTCCTACCACTGCCTTTCCTGGAAGAGTAGATCGTCGTTCTTCTCCTTTGTGAAAGGAAGTCACGCCATCAAAATATATCTCTCAAAGGTGATTGTCAACCTCCCCTAAGTTCATGATTTATTCATTGGGGAGATCATCACTAAGTGGAGAATTAGCAAGAAGTGGATGTGCTGCTAAGAAATCCGCTAGTGCTTGTCCTTTCACCACACAGAGGGGTACAAATATAATATCAAACTATGAGAGAATCATGGACCTACATGCCAACCATATGGATAATGTCGGCCATGTCTTAAGATACTGTAGTGGATTGATTCTTGAAATCAAGTTCACCTTGTGGGAAAGGATATAATGTCGTAGCTTTTGGGATGCAAAGATTAAAGCTAGGCATTGTTTCTCGATAGGTGGGTAGTTTGCTTCAGTAGGGATCAGATGATGGCTGAGGTAGTTGAGAACATTCTCCTTCCCTTCATCATTGCCTTGGGCCAACGAAGCACAAAGGGAGTCATCCAATGCAGCAGTGTAGAGGATAAGTGGCTTGCCTAGAATAGGGGTTGCTATAATTGATGGCTTTACCAAATACTGCTTGATATCTTCAAAGGCATGCTGACACTTATCATCCCACTTGAACTTAGTGTCTTTTTTTGATAAATGCTGAAAAAGGCTTGCATCTTCCCGATAGATTAGAGATAAAGCATCTTAGATATGCCAACCGCCCTTGGAAAGAGCTTAGTTGGGTTAAACTATTAGGTGGTGGCCTTTCTAAGAAAGCTTTGATATTTTTTGATCTATCTATTCCCTGTCCAATAAACCCAAGGAACTTCCTTTACTAATGCATAATTGGGGTTCATTTTGAGGTTATATTATCTTAACCATTCAAAACTACTCTCAAGTCAAAGAGATGGTCTTCCTTTTCTTTCCTTTGACTACTAGATCATCAACATAGCATTCAACATGATGATGAATGAGTTCATTGAAGATCTCATGGCTCGGTATGTAGCACTAGCATTTTTAAGGCCGAAAGGCATGACCTTATAACAATAGATTTTGATCGGGGTTTGAAAAGTAGTGTTTCTTTCATCCTTAGGGGCCATCTGAATTTGGTTGTAGCTAGATGACCCATCCATGAAGAAAAATACTACATGAGATGAGGTGATGTCCGCCATTAATTCTAGTATATGAAGTGGAAATTCATCCTTAGGACATGCCTTATTTAAGTCCTTGAAATCAATGCATAATGCAAATTTGGCCATTATTTTTCTTAACTGGGATGACACTGGCTAACCAAGTAGGATATTTTTCTTCCCTAATGAAACCAACATCGATCAATTTTAGACTTCTGAAATGACTTGTTGTTCAATTTTTAATTGTATGCATCTAAGAGCTTGCTTATGTTGGCGTTAGGGTCTATTGCTAGTTTGTGGACTGCTATATCAGGAGATAATCCTGGCATCTCTTTATAGCTCCATGCAAAATAGTCCTTAATTTTAGTCAATAGCGTAACCAAGTCATTGGTTTGTTCTTTGTTTAGCAGAGAACTGATGTATGTCGGGTATGGATTTTCTTCTGTCCCGAGGTTGATTTCTTTGAGCTTGTTAATATTTGAATGAATTTCCTCTTCAAATTCTAGAGGTGCATCTTTGATTTAGAGATCATCTAAAGTTTCTAAACACACCTTTGGTTTTGAAGAACTTATCGAGACTTCAGATGATTGGTGATGAAAAGTAGTAATCATCATCATCATTGGACCCACTGTACTAAATCCTAATCTTGATATTGATTGTGCATCCATTCCTTCATTGTTCCACAGCTTCTCGAAACACTCTGACCTATGCTTAGACCATGTGAAAGGAATCAAACCTTTCTTTGCAAGATTATGAACACAAGGCGCCAATCAAAAGGTAATTCTATTAATTCTTTATATAAATTATCCTTAAGTTCTACATCAGCTCTTGGACTTGAGGATGATGATCCCAATAGGAATTTCTTTGGCTTGACATTCATGGAAGACTTGGAGGCCTCCTTAACTACTAAACCTTCAAATTTTTGAGAAGAAAGTGAGGTTAGAGCTAAAGTTTTTAACTGCTGCCTAATAGTTTTACATAAACCTGATTCAAATACATTCATTCTTTGCTTAGAGGCAAGGTCTTCATGTCATTCAGTGTCACCTCCAATGAAACCCGAGGGGTTGGCGTGATAATCACAGAGACTTGTCCATGGATTCCAAGTCTATAGCGGGGTACTCACGTAAACTAGAACATAACCTTTGTTGGTGCTGGTCTTCCACCTTTGGAACTACCTCTGTATCTGCCTCTGCCTCTGCCTAGTGGAGGTCAAGTCATCTTACCCATATGTTTGTATGGAAGAATGAACTGTGGGTGGAATGTAACATGCAGTTCTACCTCTTCCTTGATGTCCTTTGCTCACTTGTACTTTCCTTTTCCTTTTATTTTTTCCTTTTCTTTTTCTTTTGCTTCTTTTTCTTTTTCTTTTGTATTTGAATTTTGACCAAGTTCACGAGAAAGGGCATTTTGATTTTGAGGAAGATAGTAGGTTGCATCTTCATATATCTCGACCTCTCTAATTAAAATGGCTTTTCATCTCCTTTGACATAGTATTCGATCCCATCCCTTTTGAACTTGATGCACTAATAAAGAGAGGATGGAATCATCTTGTTCTGGTGTATCCAAGGCCTATCGAACAAAGTAGTGAATGATGTATTCGAATTAATTATATAGAACTTGGCTTTAGTCATCTAGTCACCTATTTCCAAAGATAACACTATGGAACTAAAGCCTCTCATCACTTCATTGATTGAATCTCTCAACATCATTCGATCTCCCGGTGTAGAGATGTTAATCTTCAAATAGGCAAGGGTCTTTAGACTCATAATGTTCACGATGCACGGATCAACTAAAACCTAGAGTCTAAATCGTCCCTATCCCTTTGTGATGTAGGGCGGTTGTGCTCCATGTCCCCTAAAAGAAGGACTTCATCTGTGAATATAACTCCCTGGGCTTCTCTTGAATAATGTGCCTCATCTCCAAAAAGTGGTCACTGAGCTAAGCATATCTCTAGATTAAGAAAATCCTTGATTAGTGATTCCCTCATCTCTTTGGATAAGATAAGGGCATCATATATGCTTAACTTAGTTGGAAACTTTCTTAGGTGAGTGAGGACATTGTAATCAACTCTAGGTTGATCCTCCATAAGCATATCCATAGGTTGAGCATCCTATGGAGGGGCTTCTTGCTCATTAGTACCAATAACTTATTTTCCCTTATCTTGAGGTGCTGCCCTAAGAGGTAGAACCTTGCCACTACGGAGGTTAACTTCAGTGATCTCTTGTGGCGGGTTAGTGGAAGATTCTACCTGCTCCTGAGGCACCTACAACTTCTCCTATAGGACCCTCAAAATTAGATGATTCCAAGTCTATCTCAAGAGGTGAACCCATAGTATTCAGAAAAGGAAGGTCCATTTTTGAATCAAGAAAGAGGTTGATCAGAGTTGTTATAATTATTTAGACTTGAAGAGTTTTCTAAAAGAGTAGAGTTAGACAACCCATTAGAAGTGAGACAAATGTAATTCAAGCTAGCTTTATTCCTTGATTTCTTGGATTTAGAAGGAGGTACATAGTAAAATCTAGTAAAGTAAGTGGGGTGAGGGATTTGATGCCCTCATCCATCGATACAAGATGTCTACTAGAAGAGGAGTAGAAGTAGAAGTCATGAAGTAGTAGCATGGTGGAATGGAGGGCGGGCTCCATCGATGATTGCTACTTGGCTATCGACAATTATGGGATGTTCTTCTTTGAGCTCCACTTTCCCAAATTTTCTTTGGCAACTTGTGAACCTTCCTTGATGTTGAGGTTGTTTTGAACTGAGGAAAATTTCTTGATTTTTGAAATAATCTTTTTAGAGGTATGGGATAAGGAGATATCCCAACCTTCTTTTATTTTGAGAGAATCACATGTATCCCCAATGATTACCTTAAGAGAACTGGATGGTTGTTCCACTAGATATTCTTTAGGGATAACTATGGCACCTAACGTGTAGCTATGCTCAAGCCAATCCTTAAATGTGAAACAATCCTCCAAACATGGCCTAGCATGCGGTGGTAGGGAAAAGTTATGATCATTGCTCACCACTTCTCTAGGCTCGGTGGGAAAATCAGTTTCTTTAAAAGGTTCTTAAAGATTTTCTACCTCCCTCTTAAATGAATAAGATTTGTTTAGTTTATCCTAAGAGTAGGTGATGGTAGCTACACGGTGGCGGGTATGTGTACCATGCTGAATATGGTGAGGAGAGGTGGTGAAGGCCATGGAGGCTTTGTGGTGGCCGATAGGATGGAAGCGGTGGTGGAGAGGTGAAAGTGATGGTCTGGAGCTGAGGTCTCTCATGTCTGATCTTTGCGGTTGCTTTCCCTGTCCAACACTACTACGGCTTCTTTCATAAGCTTTCTACGGCTTTGGGTTTATTGATTGATCTTGAAAAGAAAATCGTTTGGCCTCTCTTATAGACTAGCCACCTTGTTGATTAGCTTCTCAAATGTCTTGATGGTAAAACCTTTGAGCATGAAGGCAACCGGGCCATGAATATTCTTTAGTAGAATTTCAATGACATGATGTTCAGACAGCTGCGGTTTGCATTTTATACTCAAATTGTGCCATATGAGAATATAGTCAATGAGGGACTCACCAGAGTGTTGTTGTGCTACAACAAGATCGCCCATAGTTACCCTTTGCTGAGCTCCAGTAAACCTCTTAATAAAAAGTTGCTCCAACTCAATAAAAATCTTCATTGAACTGTTGGGGAGTTCAACGTACCAATCAAATGCTATGCCTGCTAAACTATTGACAAAAGATAGAATAGTAATGCATCACTGTAACCAACATTACAACAGCTAGCCCTGAAGTGTGCTATGTGCTGGCATGGGTTCCCGCTGCCATCAAAACTCTTGGAAAAAGGTGGCATAAAACCCTTAGGATATTGGATAGCATCAAATTCCTCTGGGTAGGGTCTACCCTTTGGGCGATGAACCACCAGGTTTGCTTATGCTTCTCTCACTTCTTGCTCAACCATGAGTTTAATATCCTTTTCTTGTATGGAGGTACTATCCACTACCTTCCTATACAAGCTAGTGCTACCCTGCTCTACTAGAGGTGAAGTCTTGGTTTGATCAAAGACATGTAACAACTTAGGCTGACTGGTCTAGAATAGTAGGATGCACTATTGGAGCTTGATTTTGAAGTACCAAAACTACGCTAGCAAATCTTCAAGCCTCTTCCCCATCCTATCTATCTGTTCATCCTTCTATTTAAGTTGTTGAAGGAGGTGTTGGGTCGAATAGGCTGTATCATCCTATTCAGCCACAACACCTTCCATGCTATGTTGATCCTGAAGGAGGGAACCCCTGGTGTCAACCATATGCACCTCTGTTGAGTCCTCCAATAAATCATTTTCATTAGAATCAAAGCTAACCTTGTCTTCCTCTAAGTTCAACCAGGCATACCCTAGGATTTCCTTCTTTTCAATGAGATATGCTGCAATATCATCAAGGGAGCGGTCCAACTGCATAGATATAAATGATTACGGCTGACCAGTGGTGGGATCATGCTCATGAACAGAGATACATCTGACCTCCCCTACCACTGAAGTGCTGATCTTATGAGGGTTATGCTCACTAGAGGATACATTATCCTAGCTATCATCTGTCATGGGTGGAGTGCTACTC
The DNA here is from genome assembly GCA_021442155.1 of Cymbidium sinense. NCBI lineage: Eukaryota > Viridiplantae > Streptophyta > Magnoliopsida > Asparagales > Orchidaceae > Cymbidium > Cymbidium sinense. Next base: position 27,945,504 of record CM038226.1, on the reverse strand, counting down.
CTGGGAGGATCTATCGCCATAGGGGCAACTGAGCTATATCCTTCTCCCTCTGCTGCTGTTATGTCTAAGATCTTCTAAGATGGTGGTGGTGATAGCATGACTATGATGTTACGAGGTTGCCACTCCCTCTTTACTGCAACTAAAGTAGGAGGTTGAGCAGGAGAGCTCGACCTCATCTCAGTTGAGGGTGTAGATGAAATGGGATCTAAAGACCGTAGCCAGATCACCAGTGGGGCTCTCTTTTCCCTGGATGCTGCCTTCATGGCTTTTGATGGAATTATGGAAGATGGAACTAGCACTGAAGATGGTGGATGTGGAGTGGAGCATTGTGGCGGAGGCACCACCGACTCTCTCGTGTGCAGGAGCTCCTCTCCTATGGTGAGTAGTACCAGTCAACAAAATACTATCAATATGATCGGCGCAGCTAGTGCACCGATCAGGAATCCATGAGGCGGTGACTATCTTCCTTTGCCTCTCCCACTAGTAACATGAACGATACATGCCCCCCGCCCTCTCTGTGGATGTGCGCCACTATGAGGATGGTGATTGTAGATCAAATTGGGCTTTGGACTCTGATCATCTAGAAACCCTACTGACTTGGCACAAAACTATCCTAAGGCTAGCATAGGACCTCCTCCTATCTCTGATAGGTACCTCATAGTGAACTGCAGTAGGTGACATTGTAAACCTCCTAACATCTTCCTCTCCATCAAATCCAGAAAGAGGATGGAACTTGTTATGTGTGATCAGAGGAGAGACTATCCTAGGTGACTCCTCGCAAATTGGCGCCTCCATCTCTTTGGCTCTGCGCACATGATGCCACTTGATCTTGTGGCATCTGTTGCGATGCTGAGTTCTACTGGGAGGAGCAGTGTGGGAACTAGACCATATCTCAAAGGTTGGGGAGACTATCCCTGAAGCCAAGGCAACCTTCCCCTTGGAAGAAGCAGTGGGTACTATCGGCGTGCGAGAACAAGCATGACTAAAAGCGCAACTGCTATGGGAACTGCTACAACCTTCCTCTTCGGTGAGAGAAATTTAGAATCTGATGGCATCTCCATATGGATGACTAGCTTCTGCCCAATCACCACAGTCCTACTGACTGTTGTGAGGCTTGCCCCTCACAAGTGATCATGGCCCTTTCGAATCCTTGGGTAAAGTAAATGAGATGGGCAAAGTCAGTCTGTGGGAGGCTGGCCTGATCTAAGGCCAAATCCATCCCAAAAGGAAAAGTGAAGACATACTTCTGAGCATCCATTAGTACTGAACTAAACTTGAGAAAATTGATTGAAACTGAGTTGAAGTTCTGCAATTGTTGAAAACAAACTCAAATCAAATTTTCTATCTTAATTTGCTTTTAGAATTTTCAACCCACACTCAACAATTTGAATATGTTAAGTGGGGCTCTTTGAATTTAGGAGAGAGATTTTTTTTAATTTAGAATTGGAGAAGAGATTTTTGAATTTAGAATCCATTTTCAACAAATTAGTGTATGTTGAAAATGGGTTCAAAAAGTTTTAAAGAGATTTTTGATGCTTCCATTAGTTCATATTTGAATTCAATATTTGTGTTTGGAGACCCTTCATTTAACAAATTTGAGTATGTTAAAATAAAGGGTTAATTGATTTTGTTTGGGATTACTCATTTAGCAAATTTGGGTATACTAAACGAGTTGTTTGAAAATAATTTTTTTCTTTTGCTTGTTTGTGAATCATGTGTGAATTTGGAAATGGAATCTTTACTTAGCAAGTTTGTGTATGCTAAATAAAGTTCAAATGCTTTTATTTTGACTTTTTGAAAAGAGGATCTTTACTTACCAAATTTGGGTGTGCTAAAATAAAGTCCAATTGTGTTTGATTTTTTATTTTTGAAAAATGAAACCTTTACTTAGTAAATTTGGGTATGCTAACTAAAGAATCCAAATGCATTTGATTTTTGTGATTTTGAAAAGAGGATCTTTACTTAACAAATTTGGGTATGCTAAATAAAGGATCCAAATGTGTTTGATTTTTATGATTTTGAAAAGAGGATCTTTACTTAAGCAAATTTGGGTATGCTAAATAAAGGATACAAATGTGTTTTTTTTATGATTTTTTGAAAAGAGGATCTTTATTTAGAAAATTTTGGTATGCTAAATAAAGGATCCAAATGTGTTTTGATTTTTGATGACTCTTTTGAAAAGTGGATCTTTAGTTAACAAATTTGGGTATGCTAAATAAAGGGTCCAAATTTGTTTGATTTTTATGATTTTAAAAAGAGGATCTTCACTTAACAAATTTGGGTATGCTAAATAAAGGATCCAAATGTATTTTTTTTTAGTTTTGATGTTTTTGATTTTTGAAAATGAGAACTTTATTTAGCAAATTTGTGTATGCTAAATAAAGTTAAAATGTGTTTTTGGTTTTGATGTTTTGATTTTGAAAATGAGAACTTTTACTTAGCAAATTTGGTATGCTAAATAAATTCAAATGTGTTTGTTTTGATGTTTTGATTTTGAAAAGAGGATCACTTAGCAAATTTGTGTATGCTAAATAAAATTCAAATGTGTTTTGATGATTTTGAAAAATCTTTACAATATCTAAATAAGAGATCCAAATTTTTTTGAAAAATGAAACTCTCATTTGAAAAATTTTGGTATGTCAAGTAGGAGTCAATCATATTTTATTTGTGATTATTACTTTTTGAAAAGAAGGAAATTCTAACTTAACACATGTGGGATGTGTTGAGTGGAATTTTAAATGGTGTAATTTCATTTGAAAATAAAACCTCCATCCAACATATTTTTGGATATATTGAATGAAGAGGCTATTTTCAAATTTGTACCTTTTTTGAAAAGAAAGAAATTTCAACTTCAACATATGTGAGATATGTTGGAATTAAATTTTAATGTTATGATATGATTTTATTTGAAAATAAAATCTTCAATCAATAAATTTGGGTATATTAAATGAGGGTGTTCATTTTCAAATATGTGCTTTTTTGAAAAGATGTTTTTTTATTTTGTTTAGAAATGAAATCTTCATTCAATAAATTTGAGTATATTGAATGGGGATGTTCATATGTTCCATTTTAAAAGATGATTTTGATTTTATTTTTGGAAATGAAATCTTCATTCAGTAAATTTGAGTATACTGAATGAGGATGTTCATATGTGCTTTTTGAAAAGATGATTTTGGATTTTTATCTGGAAATGAAATCTTCATTCAATAAATTTGGGTATATTGAATGAAAGTTTATTTGTGCTTTTAAAAGATGATTTTGGATTTTAATTTGGAAATGAAATCTTCATTCAATAAATTTGGGTATATTGAATGAGGGTGTTCATTTTCAAATATGTGCTTTTTGAAAAGATAAATTTTTTTTAATTTTGTTTAGAAATGAAATCTTCATTCAATAAATTTGGGTGAATGAGGATGTTTCTATGTGCCTTTTTAAAAGATGAATTTGATTTTGTTTTTGAAAATGAAATATTCATTCAATAAATTTGGGTATATTGAATGAGGATGTTCATTTGTGCTTTTTGAAAGATGATTTTTTATTTTTATTTGGAAATGAAATCTTCATCTAATAAATTTGGGTATATTGAATGAGGATGTTCATATGTGCTTTTTGAAAAGATGATTTTGGATTTTTATTTGAAAATGAAATCTTCATTCAATAAATTTATATTGAATGAGGATGTTCATATGTGCTTTTTAAAAGATGATTATGGATTTTATTTGGAAATGAAATCTTCATTCAATAAATTTGGTATATTGAATGAGGATGTTCATATGTGCTTTTGAAAAAGATTTTGATTTTATTTGGAAATGAAATCTTCATTCAATAAATTTGGGTATATTGAATGAAGATATTCATTTGTGATTTTTGAAAGATGATCTTAGCTTTGATTTTTGAAAGATCCTACATGTAACAATTTTGAAAAATTGTTAGATGAGGTTGAGTTATGAAAAATTTGTGCAAGTATTGAACTTTTTTGGAAAGTTCTTTTTTGGAAAAATGATGTTTTCTATAAAGGATTTTTTTTTTTAAATTTTTGGGATGAACCTTTCCTTACCATAAAATGGTAAGGAGGAATGTCTTTAATAATCTCTTCTTATTAAATTTGTCTTTCACATATTGGGGAACCCAACAGGGGTTTTAAGACTTACATGGAGTGAGGTCCTAAAACCTAAAAGATGTTGGCTAGCTTAGCTTAAGGATGAAATCAACTAAGTGCCAGCAAAAAAGAAGGATAGTCTCAGTTTCATATAAAGTATCATATAAAGTACAAATCCACTATTGATACTTGGAGACAATGATCATTTACCAAAGATGGAGAGATGAACCATCCCCAATGGAGTCACCAAAAAAATTTGTGGTGTTTTATTTCTCAAACTCTTTTGGGGAATTTGAAAAATAAAATTTTTGGTATGTTGTTGGACACCATGTAGATCCATAGATTTTCTTATTAGGGTGGTCGGGTATGACATTAAGGAATAATATACTATCTCGAGAGATAGAATTCACCATCATACAATGGCCCTAATCACCTAATAAGGACTCCTAAGGACAATGGGTCATCGAATGTATAAGAGATTCATCTCCTACTTTACATGGAAAGTAAAGCAAGGTTTATTTTAAATCGATTTCATTAAGTTCCCTATAAAAGCCCCATAGTTAATTACATCATAAGGAATGAGATTCCTTAAACATACTCTCGATTAAGCTAAATGATCATTGTATCCAAAGACTTCAAAGATAGGACTATCAACAAATTGGTTATTTTTGGAAGATCAAGTGGGATTGATCGAAAGGAGGAAGTTATTATTGAAACCAAAGGGAGATGAGTAGGGATGCTCACGATGCTAGGAAACCTAGCGAGCATTCCATTATCCTATGGTTATGCTTTATATTTTTAAAATTTGAAGAGAGTTAATTATTTGAGTTGAATTTTTATTAGAAATCTAGGGGTTACAATTCCATAATACAATATCATAGAAATACCTAAGTGGTGAGGATTTATGCTAGTAGCCCACAAAGGGAAATAGCAACCTCAGAACCTGAATCTAGGGAACTTTGGCGAGGGCCAATATATGACCTAAATCTAAGAAGAAAAATGGGTATATGGTTTACCTCCATAAGAGAGGATAAACCACCTGATTGTTGTACTTACAACCGCCTGGGGGTGGCTGCCAACTAACTCCTCCTATAATTTTAAATACATGTAGGCAAGTCTTATGCTTTGCAAGATAGCTAGGCTATTATTTATTTAGAAAGGAGACTAAGTCCTTAAACACACTCCCTAAGAGACTAGATCATGAAGGGCATGAATAAATGATTTAGTCATGCAAATTTTGTTAAGTTTTATTTTGATTTTTGGATAATTTATTTGACACAGGCTATGAGATTTCATATGTCTAATGCATGAAAAATTTGATTATGGGACAAAATCAACAAGAAGGAGGTGTGTTTTCACCATGAATCTTAAAGGTCAATCCATTTTCTTTGGCAAGTTGGAAGCCATCCATTAGCAAGAGTGAAGCAATATATTTTTATGCATGATGTGAGACATACAACATCCAGCTAAGAGGTTATTAAATCTTTTATTATCTTGATTTATGTCCTAGGCTTTAGGTGAGATTGTGAGTTATTAATTTTAATTTTGAGTTGATTAATTGGATAGAAAATTTATTTTTCCCTTAGAGCCTAATCGCATCCAGGCCATTAATCAAACAATTGAAGAAACTAGGGAAAATCATGCCATCTTAATGCACAAGTGTCGACCTCACTTTTGGAGTGAGCTCTCAACCCCATCCTCTTAGACTTAGGAATCTTCTAGATACTAAGATTTTCTTAGTCATAAGACACATCTAGTGATTAGTTGAATACTTAAACTAAGCCTAGAGATGTAGAAGTTTTAATCATAAGATTAGGTTATGCCTTAGGGCTTAAGGAAATTACCTATCCTATAGCCTAAACCCAATCTAGATACACTTTCTCAAATCAAACTTAGATTTAAGTCCCAAACCAAATCTAATTTCAAATTTGACTCCAAATGAATAAAACCAAAAATCAATTCAAATCCTAAGATCATTCCTAAGCCATATATGAACCACATTCATAAGCTTAGCCAAAACTCCCTTTAGATCAAATCAAACTCAATTGATCTCTTTATAAATTAATTATTCCTTCATTTATATTCACAAATATAAATGAAATCCAAATTCAAATGACCAAAATTATATCAAAAATCAAATCCAAACTCAATCTAAGCCCTTTAAGCCAATTCTTTTGACTTAGCCAAATTCTATCCAAATCAAGTCAAAACCAATAGATTTTCTCTCAAATCAATCATTCATTTGAGTATTTATCCGAATATAAATAAAACCTATAATCATCAAACCAAATTCAACCCAAGTCAAGCCTAACTTAGCACTTTTGACTTAAAACTTTCAATTGAGCCAAAACCTATTGGACTCCAAATTGATTGTCGTTGAATTTATATTTCAATCCAAGGCTCATATATAGTTCAACTAAACTCAAATCAAACCAAAACCTAACCAATTGACCCACTTAGGTCCACTTGACCCAAAGTGACCTAAAGGACCATTTGAGCCAACTTCCAATCTAAACCAAATTAGATTAAACCAAGCTCACCAAAACCTTCCACCATGATTGTTGATCACCCTAGGATGACCAATTGCAATCAATTGGGTCAAACTAAGTCAACTTAATCATTTGACCAAGTCAACCCTTAGCCCAAATGAACCAAAACTAGCAAAAACTCTTCCTACATCAAATTGATTGAAACCAATGATTTGAATCAACCCAAAATCAATATTTAAATATGGTTTGACCACCAATTGAGCCAAACTAAGCCCAAATTGGCCATTTGATCCAAGTTGACCCAAATTGGCCTAAAGGACCAAATTAGGGTCAAATCATGATCTAACCCAAATTGATTCCAATCAATGGCTCAAGTTCATTCCAAATTGATTATTGAACTTGACCAAAGCCATAATTAAACCTAATTTGATCAATTGATCCCAATTGAGCCATTAAGCCCAAATAGATCTAAAGGGTTAATTTGGCCTAAATCCAAATTAAATTCAAATTGATTCAAACAAAGACCACATTCATCTTTAATTAGCCAATTGAACATGAATCAACCTATAACCGAGGCCAATTTGGCCAATTTTGGTCAAATTGGTCAACTTGACCCATTTGACCCATTTGACCCATTTGATCCCAAATGAGCCAAATTAAATCTAATTAATCATATCAAAACTCTTTAAATTATCATTTGAACCTATCCTAAGACTTGGTTTGACCTAATTTGACCAATTGGTCAACCTAACCCGATTTAACCTATATGGCCCATATGACCCAAATTGAGCCAAATACCTTGAAACAAAATCATGACCCATTGGGGGCTGATCAAACCCGACCCAAACCAATTTGGTATCCACTCAAAATCAACCCAACCCAATGAAATCTCTCATGGATCCTCATCCACATAGGATTCCACCCAACCTCATTTAATTATCCCCATTACATGCATTTAACTCCTCCCAATATTTTCATTTAATGGAGCTCATCATATGGTAGCAAGAGAGGACTTTGGAGCAAAAATCCAAAGTCCTCAAATAATCCATCATCCATCCCAACCACCCTAAGGAAAAAAGTTAATACTTTTGAGCTAAAAAATTTCAAAAAAGAATGGATTTTTAGCCACTACAAAAGGAGGGGAAATGAGGCTTCATTCCTTTTCCTCCTACCACTATTCGGCCCCCAAGAGCTCCCCAAAGCAAAAAGGAACCTATCCCCCACCTTTTTGAGCCATTTTTGAGCTCAAAAATATAAATAGAAGCTTTTCCGGCAAGGCGACGGTGAACATTGGAGAAGACGACATTCCAAAGGGAGGCAAAGGTTAAAAATCATTCCAAAGCATCCTCACATACCTAGGAGTTCGGATCTTCACCGCTAGAAACAATCCCCGGTGAGGTAAATTTTGCCAAACCATAGTCGACCTTAGGATCCTTCATTTGTGATGATTGTTTGCATGATTTTAAAAATTTATCCTAGATAATCTTGCATTTTTTTTACTTTAAATCATCCCAATTTAAAAGTATAATTTTTCGGTGCGAATCAATGCAAAAATGAGTCTATTTGGACAAATTTTCACTTAGAATTTTTATTTTTCCCAAAATACCCTTATTTTTACTATTCATGACCGCCAGATAGCATTAGCTGTCTGATCCTGTGGTTTGTGGGATCGCGATGATCATGCGAACATCGCATGATCTAGGCCTTTGGATCACTTGATGCAATCTAATGACGCTTCCGATCGATCATGAGCTGATCACACGATCCTGGCCTCTAGATCACGTGATCTAATATAGACCATCATCCATCACGATCGGTCAAACCGCACGCCGCTCATGCTTGTTGGCGATTTTTTCTCTTATCGACGCAAGACCGCACGCCAATCGCGCGGCACCACATGGCACCACATTCTACATCGACGCAGCGCTATTTGCTAAGTAGGAAAAACAAATTTTTCTGATTTAAAAAGTTGTTTAAATCACCTGAAACTTCAAAAATTTATAAAAAATAAAATACTTAACTAAAAATTACAAAAAAAGGCTCTTGGATTCATCTTTTCTAGAGGAATCCAATAAACTCAAAATACCAAAATTTTATGGAATGGTTTGAGCTTAATTTAAGTTTTAGTAAAAATAAAGTTTCATTAATTACTCTAAAAATATAAGTCGGATAGAGTTGAAATTTTAAGGGATTAAAATTAATGTTAAAACACACTTACCATAAAACTTTCAAGTGAAAATGACTTTTTGATTGGAAAAAATTAAAATTTGAAGTTCAGATTATCCATTTTAAATAAAATAAATCAAATAAAAATCTAAAAATTTATGAAGATCTTCAAAATGGATTAAATCACTTCAGTTGACATCTAGGACTCTTAAGAAAATAATATGATTTTATAAATCTTAATGAATCACAAACAAATATTTAAGATTAAAGTTTAATCAATTAATGAATTAATTAAAACAACAACACAACAACATCAAGCCTTTATCCCACTTAGTTGGGTTGGCTACATGAATCCTTCATCTCCATTGTGTCCTATTATGTGCCAAATTATCATTTAATTCAAGTATACTATGGTCATTTTTTATACATCTTAACCAAGTCTTTTTAGGTCTACCTCTACCTTTCTTAACAAGGCAAATCTAATGCGTTTACTCTCCTAATCGGGTTATCGGATGGCCGATGCTTTATGTGACCAAACCATCTAAGGTGACTCTCTTTAATCTTATCTCGCACTGGCTACTCTTTTTTTTCAAACATACTCATTTTGCATTTTATCTCTAAGAGTAAAGCCACTCATCTAGGAGTATCCTCATCTCGTAACACTTAACTTAGTCTTATATTTTTTTTTGCCCAACATTCCGCACCATAAGTCATTATGACCATCACATAAAATTTACCTTAAGTTTAAGTGGAACTTTTCTATCACACAACAAGCCAGATGCATTCCTCCACTTCAACCATTCAACTTGAATTCTACTAATAACATCTCCATCTATTTCACCATCATTTTGAATAATAGAGCCTAAATATCTGAATTGCTCACTCTTATTAATGACTTGTTCACCTAATGTCACAACACTACCACTAGAACTTCTACAACTAAAATTACACTCCATATATTCAGCTTTAGATCTACTTAAACAAAACCTTTAGACTCTAATGTTGACCTCCATAATTCAAGTTTCTCTTGGACTCCCTCTCTAGTCTTATCAATAAGAAGAATGTCATCAACAAAAAGCATACACCAAGGTACGTCTTCTTGTAAATGCCTAGTAAGAACATCCATAACTAAAGCAAAAAAGATAAGGGCTTAAAGATGCTCCTGGATGTAATCCAACTGAAATAGAAAAATATTTTGTCAATCCTCCTTGTGTTTGGACACAAGTAACAGCTATAGTATACATATCCTTAATGACTTGAATATAATTAATATTAACTCCTTTCTATTCTTGAATCTCCAAAGAACATCTCTTGAAACTTTATCATAAGCTTAATACACCTTAACTTAATTCCTCTATAATTTGCACACTCTTGTGCATCACCTTTATTCTTAAATATAGGAACCAACAAACTCTTTTTTCACTCATCTAACATCTTTCTAGTCTTTAAAATAACATTGAAAAGATTTCTAAGCCAAGAAATTTCTTGATCTCCTAAACATTTCCACACTTCTATTGGATTATCATCAGGTCCTACTATTTTTTCACATTTCATTTTCTTTAAAGCTTCTCTAACTTCAAATTTACTAATATAACAATAAAAATAAAATTCTCTATTTTTTGTTTAGGGTATTAAGGTTGCTAAAATAAATCATACTTTCATATCCTTCATTAAAAAGTTTATCAAAATACCTCATCCACCTATTTTCAATATCTTTTTCTAAGAAAATCACTTTATTATTTTAATCCTTAATACACCTCACTTGAACTAGGTCTTTACTTCTCCTATCTCTTTGGTTGGCTAACTTATACATACATCTTTCACCTTCTTTGGTATCTAATCTATTATATAAATCACCAAAAGCTAATTTTTTTTGCATCATATATTGCTTTCTTAGAATATCTATAGACCACTTTATATCTTTCCCAATTCTCCAAGTTTTTATATCTAAATCAAGTTTTATAACAATGCTTCTTATTTCTTATCTTTTCTTGTACTCTGACTCCACCACCAACTATTTTTATTAAAAGAAGCTTTTTCTTTTGATTCTGGATATTTTAACAACTTGCTTAAATTCACTTGCTACTTTTCCCATATAATATTAGCTTCCTTTTAACATTCCAAATTCTAAGCTCTTGTAGCTTGCTATTAAAAATATTTTTATTTATTTTCTTTAAGTGTCCCCATCTAATCCTATGACAATAATTTGATTTATTTTTCCTCTTACAATCATTCATCTTAAAATCTAAACTAACGATATTGGGTACTTAAACTTTCACTTGGAATGACCTTACAATCTTACAATCTGAATGATTTATTTTCTTTGTCAAAAAATAATCTATCTATGTTTTACTAGATCCATTTTTATAAGTAATAATATGTTAATCTCTTTTCTTAAATAAAGTATTAGCAACTACAAAATTATAAGCTAAGGAAAAATCTAATATAATAATACCTTTTTTAATAGTCACTCCAAATCCATAACCACCATGAATACTTTTAAAATCTTCTATCACTCTACCAACATGTCCATTTAAATCTCCACCAATAAATACTTTTTCTTCAAGAGGTATCTTTTGTATTAATCCCTCTAATTCATTCCAAAATTTTTCTTTTGAGCTTACATCCAAACCTACTTGAGGAGTATAAACACTTATAACATTGATAATCTTAGTATCAATAATAACCTTTAAAGCTATAATTTATCTCCACATCTATTAATATTTATAACATTATCCTTCAAACTTTTATCTATAATCACACCTACACCATTTCTAGTTTGACTTCTACTTGAATACCAAAGTTTAAAACCTAAACTATCAATCTCCTTGGCCTTCTCCCCAACCCATTTAGTTTCTTGAACACATAAAATATTCATCTTTCTATGAACCATAATATCTATTAATTCCATTAATTTACTTGTAAGAGTACCTATACTTCAAGATCCTAACCTAATTCTAGTTTCATGGACTAACTTCTTCGTCCGCATTTGTCCATAATGTGGGAACTCTTGCTTATTTAATGCACGGGTTCCTAAAACATAATCTAAAAATAATTTAAATACCAAATCAAAATCAGAAATGATGTAATACCCAAATGATTGGTAATCAAACCTTAAGTCAAAAAAGTAACATGTATCCCTAAATGAAATTGAATTTAAACATAATTGAACCTAATTGAGTTAATGAAATTCAATTAATGATTAGATTTTTAAATTAAACTCATAATTAAATAAATCAATGAAACTTTAATGTAAAGTCAAACTAATCTTTTAAACCAACACCAAGTATTGAATCTTAATTATATGAAACTACTTAACAAATTAAAACAAATTAAATATTAATTAATCATTAAATAAACTAAAAATCAAATTGATTAACAAACCAATTCAATATAATCATTTTATATTAATCAAATTAAACCAAATAAAGTTAAAGTAAACTTAATTAATATATGACTAAATCATCCATTTGAAATAAGATAATTAATTAACCATTAAATATTTTAACCTAATAACTAAATCAAACATGTTAATGAAATTAAATCAAACATAATAAATGAATCAAATCAAATAAAACTCTAATCATAAATAATCAAACTTAATTGAAATGAAATAAACAATTAATTCACTTAATAATAATGATGATAATAACAATAATCCTTTAATCAAATCAAACTTAAGTAAAACACTTACTCAAACAAATCACTCACATGTGAGAAATTGAGTCATTAATCTCTAATTAAACAAACCTTTAATTAATCTAATGATTTAGAAATTTAATTACCCTTAATCAAATTTGATTAATTAAACATTTAATTAATCCAAACTTAATGAATTAATCTAACATCTTAATGAACCAAATTAATTTTATAAGTCACGTTAAAATTAATTCAAATCAAACACTTAATTAATCTACTAATTAATTTGATCACACCTCTTAAATAAACTAATTACGTTAATCAAATTAATCATATTAAACTTAAGCTTAATCAAAAATAAAATGCAATTAAATACCAATCAAATCCTAAATTAAACATAAATCATAGTCATTATTTACATCATTAATCTAAATAAATATAAAACTAAATTAAAAATTAAATGAATCTTTATTTAATTTAATAATTAACTTAAAAACACTTCTTAATTAAACTAATTACCCTTAAGCTAATCCAATTGAATAGACACCTAATTAATGCAAACCTAATGAATTAATCCATCTTCTTAATGAACAAAATTAACTTTTTAAATCAAATTCAAATCAAACACTTAATTAATCTACTAATTAATTTGATCACACATCTTAAATAAGCTAATTAAGTCGATCAAATTAATCATATTAAACTTAAACTTAATCGAACATAAATTCAATTAAATACTAATCAAAACCTAAATTAAACCTAAATTATTAAATCATTAATTACATCATTAACCTAAACAAATAAGAACTAAAATTGAAAATTAATCAAATCTTTATAATTAACATAAATATACTTCTTAATTAAACTAATCACATAATCACATTGAACCTAAGCAAACCCATAGACTAATAAAACAAATCAAATCAGATTAAATCTAATTAAATTAAATTAAGGAAGTCTCTCATCAATTTAATATATAATCAAATCAAATCTCATTCAACCTACTTAAATAAAATAAACTAATTAACTATCCAATGTATGAAATCAAAATACAAACCAAACTTTGATAAATATGACAAATGGATGAGGTTAAAAATGAAATCCTAATTATAAAGAATTAAACTCAATTAAAATCAAAAATAAAATCTCAATTAATCTAATATGATCAAACTATAAATAAATGAACCATAATCAAATCAAATAAACATAAAGTTAAGTCACATAACCATAATCAAAGAAAAGAATTAGATATTAATTTAAATGAATATTAAATTATCAAGATTTAATTAAATCAAAACATCTAATCTAAAATTAATGATCAAAAACACATGAATTTAAACAAACTTAGACTTGATTAGAGATAAATGATATTGAATTATCAAGATTTAATTAAATTGAAACATCTAATATAAAATTAATCAATAAAAAACACATGAATTTAAACAAACTTAACCTTCATTAGATATTAAAGATATTGAATTATCAAGATGTAATTAAACCAAAACATCTAATCCAAAATAAATCAATCTAATACTTAAACAAACTCAAATTTTAAACTCTAAATAAAATCAAATAAATCAAAACAAATGAATTACCCAAATTTAAATGGGCTAATTAAGATACTTAAGGACTTTAGTTAGATTCTTTAGGAGTTAGGATGTACAATATGGTGAGTTCTGTCTACAAAAGGGATTCATTCTACTCTTCATTCTTGAAAACCTAAACATCATTTTAACCAAATAAAAGTGAAATAAAAATGAAAAATAAATCATTAAATCATTTAAATTGAAATCAACCAAAGGTAAAATTTAAACAAATTCAAACTCCAAATTAAAACTTAATTTAAAGAAGCCTAGTAAAGTCTTGCCACACAAGCCTAAAGAACACACATTAGAATACTAAGTCACCGCTTCTAGTGTTAAGTTAGGGCATTGTATGTATAATTTTGTGTTTTATTTCATGATGTAATATTTTAGATTGGATGTTAGGGTGTATGCCTCATAGACTGGATGGTAAGCCGTGATTAGCCTAATCATATTTTCTATAGAGAGTTGTGCTTAAGGGGTCATTGTAATAAATATAAATACTTTTACTATGTAAGTTACTTAGTCCCTAAGCATAACCCATGTTAGGATAGTGGGCTTGGTTACCCATGTGTGGGGTGCTAAATTCAAATTATTCATATAACTGCTTGGGTTGTATGGTGTGTTTAGCTAACATTTGTTTTGCAAGTGTAGCCAGATTTACTTTTGCTATTTTTTGCATTAGGAATTAGGATTAGTGTTATGGGGGATTATAATAAGTAATGGATAGAAGGCTTAGTCCTTGGGGTGCCCTATAATGCCTTTGGAGCAAATCAAAATCAAAAGAAAGAAAAGGAAGAACCAAAGAAAAGAAGACCCCTATAGCATGTATTATTTTTTTATAATCTAGGTTGTATAAGATCCAATCTTTTCTCTTTTGGGATGCATGGAACTGACCGCATCCTTTTATTCTCTTACAGTAGTCTATAAAATTATTTGATGTTGTGTTTAGATTGTGCACTAGAATTGCATGATTTTCCTAATTTCTTCATGTTTGATGTTTGAATGTGTGGTCTGGATGCGATAGGCTCTTAGGATGAAATTAATTTTACCCCAATTAATAATTCATAACTAAATGTTTAAAATAACTCATAACCTCACATAAAAGCCTAGGAATTAAATCAAGATAATAAAATTTTTAGCAACCCCTTAGTTGGATGAATGAATGTATAATATCATGCATGTCATATTCTTCCACTCTTGTTAAGAGGGGGCTTCCATCTGTGCTATAGAATAAAGGCTTAACCTGTGAGAGTCTTTGATGGAAGAACACCCCTTCTTTCTTGATTTGGCCCATAATCAAGTCCTAATGCATTTAGGCATACAAAATTTCATAACCTGTGTCAAAATAAAGAGTCCAAAAGAATCAAATAAATTTGATAAAATTTGCATTAGATTAAGTCATGATTTCATACCACTCATGCTATAGTCTCTCGGGGAGTGAGTTTAAGGACTTAGTTTTCTTTCTAAATAAACAACAGCTTAGCCATCTTGCAAAGCATAAGACTTGCCTACATGGATTTAAAGCATAAGAGGAGTTAGCTGGCTGTCACTCCAGGCGGTTATAAGTCCAGCAGTTAGGTGGTTTATTCTCCATTATGGAGGTAAACCATATACTAATTTTTGCCTTAGATTTAGGACATGCTTGTGGTTTAGGCATTTCCACAATCTTATGTTGTGGAATTATAGGCCCTAACAATCTAATAAAATGTTAACTCAAATAATTAACTCTCTTCAATTTCAAAATTATAAAGCCCAATCATAGGATAGATTGGATTGCTCACTAGGCTTCCTAGTATCATAAGTATTCCTTACTAATCTTCTTTGGCTTCCAAAATAAGTCTCTCTTTTTGATCTATCCCATTTTATTTTTCAACATAGCCAATCCTTTGATAGTCTTAACCTTGAAATCTTTGGAGACCCTAATTGTCTACTTTAATCGAGAGTATTCTTAAAGAATTCCCATTCCTTAGGATGTAATTAACTATGGGGCTAGCTTCCATAGGGAACTTAACAAACCCTACTTAAACTAAACCCTACTTTACTTTTCCATGTAAAGTAGGGGAAAAATCTCCAGTATATTCAAAGTCCTGTCATGCCTTAGGAGTCTTTATTAGGTGATTAGGTCCATTATAAATTAGAGATTTCTATCTTTAAAGATAGTACATCATTCCTTAATGTCATACCTGATCATTTTAATAAGTAACCCCTAAGATCTGCATGGTGTCCCACAACTAAAAAAAATAAACACCATAATAAGCTAAATAAACATCAATCAATTTTATAAAGCTAGCACAAAAGAATAAGAGGCCAATGTGGTCGGGCTCCACTGCACAACTCGAAAAGAAATGTGGGTAGCTGAGCTATACCCTTATATAACCTAGATTACAAATGAATAATTACAATTTAGAAAGAATTCATGTTATGGGGGTCTTCATTCTTCATTTCTTTCTTTTCTTCACTTCTTTCTTTCTTTCTTTTTTCTTTCTTTATTTGAACTTAGGATGTAGCTTGCTCAAGGATTCACATGGTTCATAAGACATGGTCTTATGACCAATGTTCACCTTAATTCCCCCATAACATTCATTCTAAATCTTAATTATAAAATTACATCAAAATGGGAAAGATAAATCTAACTAAACTTGCAAAATAAATATTAGCTAAACATACCACACAATCCCAAGCAGCTATAGGAATAATTTGGACTTAGAACCCCACACATGGGTAACCAAGTCCACCTGTCCTAATTTGGATCATGCTTAGGGGTATAACTGTATAGCAAAAGTATTTATATTTTTTGTTACAGTTTTCCTTAAGCACAAGCCTCTATAGAAGACATGATTAGACTAAGATCATCCTATCATCTAGTCTACACACATGCACCTAACATCCAGTCTAAAAACATTACATCAAAAAAAAAAAATCAGGCATCAAACCATGCACCACCCTAACATAGAGCTAGAAATGGTGATTTAGCTTAATATGTATGTCATTTAAGGCTTGTGTGGCATGTCTTAGTTAGTCTTTAAGGTTAAAATTTTCTAAGTGTGAAGGGTTCAACTTAGAGGGTGGTTTCATTTTAAGTGATTTAGTTGATTTGTCAATTTTATTTGATGATTTTATTTGGTTTGAATATACCTACACTTAGTTACTAAATATTGTAAAGAGAGAAAAAGAGAAGAGAACTTCTCTTTCCTCTCTACCTTAAGTAATTTATAAGGTAGATTCATTAATGATTTTTTAGTGAATATTTTATTATATTTTTTAATTAACCCAAAGTTTAGATTTGCTCTAAATAAACCTATCCAATAAGAAAGGAATCTTAGGACTAGTTAAGGTGAATTACTAACACATAACACACAACCAGTTATTTCTTTCCAACATGTATACCATGCATATGAATGAAACTAAGCATAGCTATATATACAATGCAAATTCTTAGCACACCTTAATGATGAATGCAAAGAGGTGTTGCTTAAGAAAATTTGGATATTTCCATGAATGCATGTTTTTATTATGTAGAAAAGAGAGGGATTCTTTTATCCATTTATCAAATGCACATTTACATGTATAAAAGATATAAGTGAGTATGACGCCAATATTTTCTACACCAGGGGTGTAAGGTACACACCTACTTAAATACCTCTACCCTGGATGTCCAGACTAATATACCACTTTTTTAAATACATGTGCATGTAAAAAAAGAAGCAAATGGGTGAAGAATCATGCATTTTTGTTTGATTTTGGTTGTATAATTTACATGTGTAAATGTGAAGATCCTTCTTAAGTTATAACATGGAAATGCATAGGAATAGATTTAAGCAAGTGTTATGTTCTTTTCAAATAAACTATACACTTTGAAAATCCTATTCAAATCCATGTTAAGAGAAGAGAAAAAAAAATCACATAACACATATTATGCTATAATCACATGCAAGCTTATAAGTATTTATAAGTAGCATCACTTTCATTTATAATCTTTGATTTATAGGTTTTGAAAATAGTTTTTGATTTAAAAGTGATAATAACCATTCATATTCTTACTTTAGCCAAAATATGTAATTTGACATAAAGAAAACATTTTATTTAATTGATTTTTCAAAAGATATGAATGCATGACTTCATATGACAAACAAGATTTAGCATGCTTGAAAAGAAATAATGTGATGTAAGCATATGACTTCATTCACCCTAATTATTTCCTAAGGACAATCTTATAAGATAAGATTATTCAAAGTGAATTAAAATTCTTTAAAGAGATTTTTATTTTTATTTTTAAAAGAGTTTGCTGGTTCTAACTCATTTCTCCATGTGTGAATTGATTTAGTTTAATTTTAGAATAATTAGATTGATTTTATGTTTTGTTTAGGTTAAGGTGTGAATTTGATCCATTACCCCACACTTTAACATAATTATTCAAACAATTATGAGCTAACATATGATATACAACCACATGGAATTTAAATAAGTAATGCACCTAAAAAATAAAGGGGCCTAATGCAGTTGGCTCACAATTATTGATTAATTAAGCTAAAGGGTTTAATTAAGTACTTTCATAACCATCCCACACATGTAGGTTGGATATGATTTCCTTTGAAGTTTCTTAGGTTATTGAACACCTAAGAATCTACTCAAGAATTAAGATAATTAAGTTCTGGAATGATTTGATTTTGAATTTTGGATTAATTGAATTAATTAATGAAGTGCTTAAGCCATTAATTACAACTTGATTAAATGTTTTCAAAATGGAGTGAACGTAGGGAGAAGGGATTAGAAAAGGGATCATAATCTCATTCCCTTAGTCCATTCACTATTTTAAAGTGATTATCAAACTTAATTAATGGATTCATCATTGTTTAATAGGTTAATTAATATCTTCATTAATTAAGGGAGTGATTAGGGGTGAATTAAGCAATTCCTTTAATTAATCCAATAATAAATTCCAAGAAAATCATGGGACGCACAGGTCATCCCATTAATCAACCCTAGGAAGTTTAAATTAATTGCTGAAATAATTAGGAGTAATTAACATAATTACATTCATAATAAAACCCAAAATGAGTAAAATCTACTATTAAAATTAAAACTTAATTTTATATTATTCCCCTTTGAATTATCCAAAAAATGAACTTGAGTTTGCATTTTTTTAGAATTTTCTACATTTAGTTATGAATTTAAGAAGTTTCTATGATTAAAGAATAATTAGAATATCCTAATTAATTAACAAATCCCATCGGTGCCACATGGACCACTAACCCGATGTGCTTTCCACGTGGTGTGATGAGATTGGTTATTTAAGTTGTCACATCGGGCACCACATCAACTGACGATGAAATGCACTTTCCCCTAGGCCATCCGATCAAGGATCGACCAGGGTTAATCCTATGGTTCTAAAAGATTTAAATCAATGGATCTACTCGATTTAATTAAGGCCATCCATCCAAAACACATGGGATGGATGACCCATGATTCATCCTTGTTTAAGCTATGAGAGACGGAGGTTGTCCATCCTCATGGCTTGATCTAAGCTCACCTAAGCTCGGATTAGGCTGAGATTCACCCTACACCATCAAGCGGTGTAGGGAAAAACATCCAACGACTAGGATCTAATGGGATTACAATTCCCTTCATAAGACCAAGCAATTTTTAACTTAGGATCGATTTTGAGTCATACCTTGTCGGAGGCTATCACTGGCACTTCCAATAGAGGAGGTAGCTTCATATAGTGGAGACAAATCTCTGTTGAAAGTTTTAAGCCTTGATTTGAAGTGGATGTGTGGGTTGACCAAGCTCCCCTTCAATGTCTTGCAGCTTTGATCGATATCCCCCTTCCCATGGCTTGAAGACTTAGAAACACCTTGGCTGAGCTCAACTTGCTTCCTTGATGGTGCTTGCAAAGTGAATTTGGATTTGGTGGATAATTGAGCAAGTTGGAATTTCACCTCACCTCCCCTATTTCGGCTTTGAAGAAAACTGAGATGGAAGAAATGGAATGAGCTTGGGAATGCTTAGAGAAACTTGAATTTAGCTTACTTAGAGTTCTTAGGGCTCAATTGAATTCAGAGTGTGTGCATTGAGTGGGAATGAGTATATCTCCCTCTACTTGGATCGGACGGACAGAGCCATCTTGTCATTTTTCTTCAATTTCTTGGATTGAAAGGCTGTTAGGGACTCCATGTGCTTCAGTTTTGGCAAAGGAGTGGAGGAGAGGAAGTGCACATGTGCTAGGTGAGTGTAGGATGTGATCTAAGTGGAAAATTCCATGGCTGACCCAAACCCATTGGGTCATGTGCAACACCTCCCTTGGTGTCCAAATGGACTACTAGGAGGATGCCAAGTGGTCATGAGAAGGAATTAGCCAAATTCCAAATGAATTTGGCCATAGGTTACCCTTTGACCCAAGGGTAAAATGGTCATTTGGCCTTCATTTTGATTTGAGCAAATTTGAGATGTTTCAAAAATAGGTTGGGCCAAATTTCAATGAATTTGGAGTTGATTTGATATGATTTGGCTCAACTTGACCCATTTAGGCCAAAATGGGTCAACATGGGTCAAGTTGACCAATTGGTCAAATTGGGTCAAACCAATGGTTGGGTTAAGTTCATATGACCATTTGAAGTGTTTTAAGTCACTTTGGGTCAAGTGAGTCTAAGTGGGTCAATTGGCTTGATCATGGCTTGATTCAAGTTTGGTTGAACTCACATATGGACTTATGATTGAAATATAAGTGATTTGGAGTCAAATGGGTTTTGATTCATTTGACAATTTCAAGTTCAAAGGATGAACATGGGTTTGATTTGGGTTAGTTTGATTTTGATTTGATGATTGAAGTTTATATTTATATTTGGGCTCATGATTGAAGGATTAATTATTTGAAGAGAAAATCCAAAGGTTTGGATTGATTTGAGAATGATTTGGCTAAGTTCAAGAATTTGACTTTAAAAAAAATAGGTTGGATTTTCGTTAGATTTGGATTTGAGTTTGAATTGATTTTGGTAATTTTAATTTATATTTCATTTATATTTGTGAATATAAATTAACATATAAATGGGTTATGAAAAAAAATCTTTTGAATTTGGATTGATTTGGATTTAATCTGGCTAAGTCCATAAGATGAAATCAAAATGGTTTAGGAAAGATTTTGGATTTGATTTAAAATTTGATTTCAATCATTTGGAATTGATTCATGATTTGGATTTTGGAATTAATTTAAATTTGAGAAAATCAATTAAGTTGAGATTGATTTTGAGGTTTAATTTGGAATTGATTTGAATTTGAAGTTGGTTTGAATTTGAAGTTGATTTGAATTTGAATTTGAAGTTGATTTGAATTTGAAGTTGGTTTGAATTTGGAGTTTGACTTGGGAGAAGAAAGTTAGGATTTGGTTCATGCTATAGGGTAGGTAAATTTTCCTAATACTCCTAAGGCATAACCTATTCCTATGGCTAACTCTTCTAAGTCTCTAAGGTTAGGTTAAATGTTCACCTAATCACTAGAAGTGTCTTTAGACTAAGGAACTCTTAGTGTTTAGAGGAGTCCTTATGCCTAGGATGAAGAAGTTGAAAGCTCACTCCAAAATCATATTTTCTAGGGTGTGTACTTCGTAGACTAGTTGTTAGGTCATGATTAGCTTAATCATATTTTACAAGAGATTGTGCTTAAGGGTCACTTAAAATAAATATATAAATGATCTCTTTTATAGGTTGCTTAACCCCTAAGCATAATCTAAATTAGGACATGTGGACTTAGTTACCCATGTGCAAGGTGCTAAGTCTAAATTATACATATAATTGTTTGGGTTATATGGTGTGTTTAGCTAACACTTGCTTTACAAATGTAGTTAGATTTACTTTTCCATTATTTAAATATAATTGTGAATTAGGAATTTGGTTAAGTGTGGTGGGGGTTAAATATGAACATTGGCCAGAAGGTTTAATCCCAAGGGTGCCATGTGATGCCTAGAAGCCTACCAAATCAAATGAAGAAATGGAGTAAGTATGAAGACTTGAAGACCCCCATAACACTTATCATTTATAATTTGTAATTATTCTTTCATATAGGGATGTATAAGGGTAGAGCTCGGCTATCCATTTCTTTTTCGGGTTGTACGGTGGTACCCGGCCTATTATTATTTTATGTTGAGTTTATAAATTAATTGATGCTTTGTTTACATTGTGTAATAGAAATGGTATGTATTTTTCTAGTTTCTTTATATATGATGATTTAATGTATGGCCTGGATCTAGTTAGGCTCTTAGGAAAAAATTAATCTTTCTACCCTAACTATAACTCATAACTAATTTTCTAAATAACTCATAACATCATTTAAAGCCTGGGCATTAAATCAAGATAATTAAAAAAATTTAGCAGCCCCTTAGTTGGATGTTGTTTGCTTAATATCATGCATATCATCTTGAATAACTCTTGTAAAATGAGGGCCTCTATTCTTGCACATATGGGAACTTCTTAACCTGTAAGAGCAACTCCTACTGAGGGAGCTTCATCCTCTTCTCTCTTGATTTAGCCCATAACTCATTTCAACATGAATTTAGGCATATAGAAATCCTATATATTTTGTCAAATGAAGAGTCCAAAATCAAATAAAAATTGATAAAATTTACATTATACTAAGTCATTATTCATACCACTCATGCTTTAGTCTCTTAAGGAGTGGGTTTAAGAACATTAGTTTTTTTCTAAATAATAACAACCTAACCATCTTGCAAAATAAATGACTTGACCACATGGTTTTAAAATGTAGGAGGAGTTAGTGGCTGCCACTCTAGGTGATTATAAGTCTAGCAGTCGGGTGATTTACCCTCTCTTGTGAAGGTAAATAATATACCCATTTTTTTCCTTAGATTTAGGATGTGCTTTGACTCTCGCTAAAGCTCCCTAGATTTAGGATCTGAGATTGTTGTTTTCCCTTGGGCTACAAGCATATATCCTCACCTCTTAGGCCTTTTCGTAATCTTGTATTGTGGGATTATAAGTCCTAACTTTCTAATAAAATTTCAACACAAATATATAATTCTCTTCAATTTCAAATATATAATTCCCAACTATAGGATAGTTTGGGATTCTCATTAGGCTTCCTAGCATCATGAGCATCCCTTACTCATCTTCTTTTTGCTTCGATAATAAGTCTCCTCTTGATCCATCCACTTGATTTTCTAAATATAGCCAGTTTATTAATTGTCCTATCTTTAAAATTTTTGGAGACCAAAATTGCCTACTTTAATTAAGAGTATTCCTAAGGAACTCACCTTCCCTAGGATGTAATTAACTAAAGGGGCTTTCCCACATAGAAAACTTTAGAACTCGGTTTAAATAAACTTTACTTTATTTATCCATGTAAAGTTGGGAAAAAATCTCTAGTACATTCGAAAACACATCATTCCTTAGGAGTCTTTATTAGGTAATTAGATCCATCATAGGATAGTGATTTCTATCTTTTGAGATAATGCACTATTCATTGATGTTGTACCCGATCACTTCAATAAGTACACCCTTAGATGTGGTGTCCCTCCCCACACACACACACACACACACACATATATATATATATATATATATATATATATATATATATATATTTGAACACCATAGATTTTCGACTCACTGGGATGGTTCCTCTCTCCATCTCTAGTAAAATTGTTGTCTCCATCAAGGGACTTATTTCATATGAGTTGAAGACTATCTTTTCTTTCGTTAGCACTTAGCTTATTTCATTCTTAAGTGAAGCTAGCCAACATCCTCTAGGTTTTAGGACCTCACTCTTTGTAGGTCTTAGAACCCCTATTAGGTTTCCCAATAGGTGAAAGATAAAATTAACTAATAAAAGGAGATTATGAAAATTTAGAACCTCCTTACCACTAGCTTGGTGAGGCAAGGTTCATTCCAATATTTAGAAATAAAATAAACTCTTTTGCAAAATGTCACTTTCCAAAAGCACTTTTTCAAAATTCACATAACAAAAGATCCTCCCCAAAATTCATAAGGAATTTTCAAAAAGCACAAAACTCATATAACCAAACCTCATCTAACAATCCCCATGATTGTTACATGGAGGTTCTTTTCAAAATTAAAATCAAGATCATTTTTCAAAAATATCTTTTGAAAGTATTTATCTCTATTCAACATACCCAAATTTATTAGATGAAGGCCCTATCTTCTAATAAAATCATAGTATAAAATTGAAACTTCACTTAACATATTTCACATATGCTAGAGTTGGAGTTTCTCTCTTTTTTTCAAAAGCACACTTTTGAACATAACCACCTTCATTCAACATGCTCAAACTTGTTGAATGAAGATCCTATCTTCAAATAAAAACATAAGCATAAAATTGAAACCCCACTTAACATATTTCACATATGTTAGAGTTGGGGTTTTCCTTATTTTTCCAAAGCATCTTTTTGAAAATAGTTATCATCATTCAACATATCCAAATTTGTTGGATGAAGGTTCTATTTTCAAATAAAATCATAACATAAAATTGAAACTCCACTTAACATATGTCACATATGCCAGAGTTGGAGTTTCTCTCTTTTATAAAAGCATACTTTTGAAGATAACCACCTTCATTCAACATGTTAAAACTTATTGAATGAAGATCCTATCTTCAAATAAAGACATAAGCATAAAATTGAAACCCCACTTAACATATTTCACATATGCTAGAGTTGGGGTTTCCCTCATTTTTCAAAAGCATCTTTTGAAAAATAGTTATCCCCATTTAACATACCCAAATTTGTTGAATGAAGATTCTATTTTTAAATAAAATCATAGCATAAAATTGAAACTCCACTTAACATATTTCACATATGATAAAGTTGGAGTTTCTCTTATTTTTCAAAAGCACACTTTTGAAGATAACCACCTTCATTCAACATGCTCAAATTTGTTGAATGAAGATCCTATCCTCAAATAAAATCATAGAATAAAATTGAAACTTTACTCAAACATATTTCACATATGCTAGAGTTAAAGTTTCCATCTTTTTAAAAGCAAGAGATCACACACATGGATTCATGACATATTTTGGACTCCATTTTACATACCCAAATTTGTCAAATGAGAGTCCCATTTCCAAATTCACAAAAACAAATTGAACTCTATTTAACATGCCCAAATATGTTAAATAGATCTCCCCTCTTTCAAACATCATAAATACATTTGGCTTTTACTTAACATACTAAATTTGTTAAGTGAGAGTCTCATTTTCAAAAATACAAATCATATCATATTTGACTTCCACTTAACATACCAAATTTGTTAAGTGAAAGTCTCATTTTCAAAAGCAAATCAAATCATAACACACTTGACTCCTACATAACATACCAAATTTGTTAAGTAAGAGTCTCATTTTTACAAATCATATTACACTTGACTTCCACTTAACATACCGAATTTATTAAGTAAGAGTCTCATTTTCAAAACATAAATCATATCACATTTGGCTTTCACTTAACATACCAAATTTGTTAAGTGACATATCACATTTGATTCCTATTTAACATACCAAATTTGTTAAGTAAGAATTCCATTTTCAAATCATGTCACATTTGATTCCTACTTAACATACCAAATTTGTTAAGTAAAAAATCTCATTTTCAAATCATATCATATTTGATTCCTACTTAACATACCAAATTTGTTTAGTGAGAGTCTCTCTTTCAAAAAAAAAAAACAAATCATATCACATTTGGCTTTCACTTAATATACCAAATTTGTTAAGTGAGAGTCTCATTTTTAAACACATATCGAACACATTTGGCCTCTACTTAACATACCAAATTTATTAAGTAAGAAGCTCCATTATTAAATCAACATATGTCACACACATAACCAATCATCACAAGAAAAGATACTTTCACAAAATCTTCAAACATATAATCAAAACCTCTTCTTAGCACACCTAAATTTGCTAAGTAAAGGTTTTCCAAAATCAAAATTTTCAAACAAGATACATAACACAAATATCTTTAAAAGTCTCTCCCAAATATTTGAACCCTGCCCAACCTACTTAAATTGGTTGAGTATGGGTTATAAATCAAAATCTTATGGTAAAGTCTCTCCTCACATCAAATCTCTCCAATAGAACCCCATTTAGCATACCTAATATTGTTAAATGAGGGTTCTAATTCAAAAGATAAACCAAAATCAACAATTCAAGTCAACATCAAGGAAAAAGCTTCTCCTCCAATTCTACAAATCTCTCCATGCAATTTGAACCCCATTCAATGTAACTAAAATTGTTGAAATGTGGGTTTTGACTCAAGATTAAAAGATAAAATCAAGCAACAACAATTGAAGCAATCAAAGGAAAGGGTATACTTGTGATCCTTTTAAGATCAAAGAAGGTTGGGATATCTTTATCCCGAACCTTTAAAAAAGTAGTTTCTAAAATTAAGAAACTCTCTCTATAGATGCCTAAGGTAGCTCAAACCTCCAACATCAAGAAAGGTTTGCAAGTTTCCAAAGACAACTTGAAGAAGGTGACAGCCCAGCAGCAGCAGCAGTCCACCTTACTTGATCGGGATAGTCCAGCAGCAACCACTATCCGAGTCTAGCACTCCATCCATAGTTACAGCTACTACTTCTTCCTCCACTAGCTCCTCTTCTGCCAGTAGGAGCATTGTATCAATGGACAAGGGCATTAAATCCCTTACCTAGGTTACTTTATTATATTTCTATCATGTTCCTCCACCTAAAAAGAAATCAATTAAGAAAGCTTTCACTTACATCTTGTCCACTTTTGATATTTTAGATTTTATTCCTCTTAAAAACTCTCCAAGTCTAGAAAATAATAATGATAGCTCTAGTCATTTTGATCCACTCTCTTCTGATTCATAATTAAACTTTCCTTTTCTGAATCAATCGGGTTCACCTCTTGAGATTGACTTAGAGTCAACTCACTCGAGATCCCATAGAGAAGCTATATAGGTATACCTAATGAGAAGGTAGAACTTTTCACAACCATCATCATGAAGTCACCAAGTCAACCTCAGAAAGGCAAAGTTCTACCTCCTTGGGTAGCACCTCAGGATAAGGGTAAGCAAATCATTAGTTCAAGCGAGCAGATAGCCTCTCCATAGGATGCTCCTCTTATGGATATGCTTGTGGAGTACCAAGTCATTGATTAGAACATCTTAGCACATCTTAGAAAGTTTCTAGCTAAGTTAAGCATATATGACATCCTTGTCGTATCCAAATAGATGAGGGAATCTTTAGTCAAGGCTCTCCTTGATCCAGAGATATGCTTAGCTTAGCTGACACTATTGAAGAGAGGCACATAGCTCAAAGGACATCTTAGAGTTACTTTCAGTGATGAAGACTTGCTACTAAGAATGACCAAGCACAATCGCCTCTTTACATTACAGTAGACATTGGCAGATATAGGATTTCAAGAGTCATGGTTGACCAAGGTGCATCGGTCAACATTATGAGTTTAAGAACCCTTGCCTACTTGAGGATTGACATCTCCAAACTCCAAAAAGAAAGGATGACATTGAGATGACTCAATGAACAAGGCGTGAGGGCCTTAGGCTCCATAATGTTGCCATTAGAGATAGATGACTAGAAGACTGAAGCCAAGTTCCATATCATAGACTCGGATACATCATTCAATGCTTTGCTTGGGAGACCATGGATACATGAAAACAACACAGTTCCATCCTCTCTACATCAGTACATGAAGTTTATGAGAGGTGGAATTAGGTATTACATCAAAAGAGATCTCAAGCCCTTCATAGTTCATGAGGTCGAGATATATAAGGATGCAACCTATTTTCTTCCCTAAAATCAACAAGTCCATTATGGCGAATCTAGTCAAGATCCCCAAGAGGGACAAAAAGAAAAAATAAAAAAAGAAAAAGAAGAAAAAGAAAAGAAAAAAAGAAATAGAAAAGGAAAATAAAGAGAGTGAGACATGGACTTCGGGGAAGATGTAGAGCCTGACATTAGATTCTACCCATAGTTCGTTACTCCATTCAAACATATGGGTAGAATGACCCACCTCCAAAGGTAGGAGGATAGTAGTAGCCCCGATGTGGAAAGCCTCTCTATTGGCCACCCAATATGAGGTATGTCCCAGCCACCAAGAATACACCTACTATCCACATAGACTTAGAATCTAGTTTAGAGGATGATTCTTATGTGGTTAGTACACCAACCAACTCTTCTCAGCAGCAGATCCCTTCGAGGTACATGAGCATGTTGATGAAGAGCTCCAAAGCAAAAGCATAAATGTATCCAAGTCTGCATATGAGGCAGTCAGGAGTCAGTTGGGAACCTTAGCTCTAACCTCACTTTCCTCTCTGAAAGTTAAGGGTTTGGTAGTTAAGGAAGTCCCTAAGTCATCTATAGATGGGAAGACTCAGAAATTCTTTTTAGGAGCATCATCCTCAAGTTATGAAGCTAATGTAGAACTTAAGGATGATTCATATGAAGATTTAATACAATTACCTTTTGATTATTATTCGCCTTGTGTTCTTATTTTAGCAAAGAAGGGATTAATCCCACATACTTGGTCTAAACACATGTCAGATTACTTTGAAAGGTTATGGGACAACCAAAGCAGACATCCTCAATCAAGACTAGGATTATGATTTGATACAGTAGGTCCAGTCGATGATGATAATCATTACCTAGTCATCACCAATCATTTGGAATCTGATAGGTTCTTTTCAAATCATGCTAACTCATATGAGGAGGTGTGTTTAAAAACTTTAGATGATCTAAATGATCTTGAACTTAGAGATGCACCACTAGAGTTCAAAGGCAAGATCAGATCAACCATCGACAAGCTTAAAGAAATTAACTTGGGAACTAAAGAAAATCCACGTCTGACATACATCAATTTTTTGTTGAATAATACTAAAACTGATGACTTAGTTAGGCTATTGACTGAGTTTATGGATTGCTACACATGGAGTTATGAAGAGATGCCCAGTTTATCTCCGATGTAGCCCATAAACTAGCAATAGAGCCTAGTGCTAACCCTATCAAGCAAGCTTAGACATGTGATTAGACATTAAAACGTCACTTTTTAAGAAACTGATCGATGTTGGCTTTATCGTGGAAGAAAAATATCCTACCTACGTTGTCATCCCAGTTAAGAAAAGGAATGGCCAAATTCATATGCATCAATTTTAGATATCTAAATAAGGCATGTCCTAAAGATGAATTTCCACTACCAATTCTAGAACTGATGGTGGATATTGCCTCATCTCATGCATTCTTTTCTTTCATGGATGGCTCATCTGGATACAACCAAATAAATATGACCCTTGAAGATGAAAGAAACACTGCATTTCAAACTCCGATCTAGATCTTTTGCTATAGGGTCATGCCTTTCGGCCTTAAAAATGACAGTACTATATAACAACCGGCCATGACTCAAATCTTCAATGAACTTATTCATCATCAGGTCGAATGTTATGTTGATGATCTTATAGTCAAGAGTAAAGAAAAGGAAGGCCATCTCTTTAACTTGAGAGTAGTTTTTGAATGGTTAAGATAATTTAACCTCAAAATGAATCCCTTAAGTGCATTCGGAGTAGCTTCAAAAAATTCCTTGGGTTTGTTGGCTGACATCATGGAATAGAAATTGATTTGAGAAGATCAAGGTGATATTAGAAATTCCACCCCTAAAAGTCTAACTCAACTTAGATCATTTCAAGGGCAGTTGGCATATCTAAGAGGCTTCATTTCCAACATATCAGGAAGATGCCAGCCATTCTCAATACTTGTCAAAAAAGATGCCAAGTTTAAGTGGGATGACAAGTTTCAACATGCTTTTGAAGACATCAAGTACTGCCTAATGACGCTACTAGTTCTAGCAGCCCCTATCACGGGCAAGCAATTCATTCTCTACAATGTTACATTAGATGACTCCCTTGGCACTTTGTTGGCCCAAACTAATGATAAAGGAAAAGAGAATGCACTCTACTATCTTAGTCATCACCTAATCCCTACTGAGGTAAACTACCCACCTATTGAAAAGTACTACATAGCTTTAATCTTCGCATTCCAAAAGCTACGACATTACATGCTTTCTCATATGGTGAATCTGATCTCTAGGATCAATCCACTATAATATCTCATGACACAGTCGATGCTATCTGGATGGTTGGCATTTGGTCCATGAATTTATCATAATTAGACATTACTTTCATACCCCTCCGTGCGGTGAAAGGACAAGCACTGGCAAATTTTTTAGCAACACACCCACTTCTCGCTGATTCTCCAAGTGATGACCTCCCTAATGAATGAATCATGAACTTAGAGGACACTAGCATTCACCACTAGGAGATATTTTTTTAAAGTGCGGCTTCCTTTCAAAAGGGAGAAGAACTACGATCTACTCTTCTAGGGAAGGCAGGGGTAAGAATAGTTCTTCTAACTCTGAACAACGATGTGATGAGATTCTCATATCATCTGTCCAATCCATGCACCAATAATGAAGCCAAACATGAGGCTCTGATTCCCAATCTGGAGTTAGCCATTACACTATGCATCCAGAATATCAACATCTTCAGGGATTCTCAACTAGTTAGCAACCCAAATCGGGCCTTACAAGGTTCTGAAGCCTAAGCTCCATCACTACCTCAAGTACACCATGGAGTTGTTGGCTCAAATCCCAGAGGTTACCTTTTATAAGATTCCTCAAGGAGAGAATATTGTAGTGGATGTATTAGCCAAGCTTGCCAAAGAGTTGGCATGTTAGGAAGATGAGTCCATACTAATAAGGGTCCAAAATAAATAAGTCTTATCTTGTTGATGCTAAACTCATCGAGACTCTCTTTCAATGGGAGGTTGTTATTGCCAAAAAGGATGAGGAGTCAGATTGGAGGCAACCATAAATAGATTATCTAAATATAGGAAAACTACCTCAAGAGAAGTCATTAGCCCATCAGGTGAAGCAAAGAGCTCTCTCATATACTCTCGTGGATGGCTCCTTGTACCGACTTCGATCATATGTGGTTACATTGTTTGGACAAACACGAAGCCCATAAGATCATGACTGAGGTACACTCAGGTTTATGTGGAGTGCATCAATCCTATCCAAAAATGAAAGCCAAGATTA
Source organism: Cymbidium sinense (assembly GCA_021442155.1). Classification (NCBI taxonomy): domain Eukaryota; kingdom Viridiplantae; phylum Streptophyta; class Magnoliopsida; order Asparagales; family Orchidaceae; genus Cymbidium; species Cymbidium sinense. The sequence continues at coordinate 27,914,437 of CM038226.1, read as the reverse complement.
AGAGACTAAAGTACTACTGGTCTTGATGATCACAGATTGTATGGACATTGCTAGGAGATTCCACCAATGTTAGGTGCACGGTGTGGTCTTACATAAGCCACCCAACATTCTACATCCTACATTGGCCTCATGGCCATTCGAGTGTTCCTCCTTCTTCCAAGGGTCACCGGTTCATTCTAACTGCCACCAACTACTTTTCTAAGATGGCGGAGGCAATCCCACTTAGAGAGATCACAACTCAGTATGTGCTCCAATTTTTCAAGAATCATTCATATATAGGTTCAGGGTGCCTCGATGAATTATATCTGATAATGGTACTACATTCAAGAGCACTAAAATCAATAGCTTTACCCGGAGACACATCATAGATTGGAGATATTCTACCATCTACTACCAAGGTCAAATGACTTAGTAGAAGCCTTCAACAAAACTCTCATCCATATATTAAAGAAGACACTCAATGATAACAAGCGACAGTGGAATGAGCAATTAGTTGAAGCCTTGTGGGCTTACCGCACAACATACAGGACTCTAACTCAATCTACCCCATTCTCTTTAATGTATGGGTCTGAAGCCCTACCATTAGAAGTCCAAATCCCATCATTAAGGATGTTGTGGATAGTCAAATCATAATGGAGAATAATTCCAAGTTGCATTTAGAAGAACTCAAAGGTTTGGAGGAGATACACCTCTGAGCATGCCAGAACCTCGAGTTGTACAAAGCCAAAATGATTCAAGCTCATAATAAGTTGGTCCATCCTAAAGCTTTTCAAGTAGGGGAGCTTGTTTTAGTTCTAAGGAAGCTAATTATTACCCGTTAAAAGATGGGAGGCAAGTTTGAATCCACTTGGGAAGGCCCTTTTTCCATAGAGAAGGCCTACCAAGGAGGATATTATCAACTTATAAATTATAAGGGAGAGCACCCTATGCTTCCAATCAATGGGCTCTACCTAAAGAAATATTATCCATAAATCTTATTCCAAATTAATTATCAATAAAATTTCTTTCATCTCAAACTCCACCTCTTCATATTAGTTAGAAATATCTTTGTTTGTGAATCTTCCATGATGTGTTTAGGATAGGTGTAAGGAACCCAAGCGACATCCTATCCTTTAGTAACACAACACCAACATAAACTACACATAATCACATATAAAATAAACATATATCTTTCATCTCGGGCTATTTTGGTGTGGGATAAAGCCCATGTGGCACTCACTCATTAGCTGCTCTAGGTTGGGCTGACATGCTACCTTGCTAATGTGTCACCCGTGGTTACTTTTCTGGTGGATGTAAGTCTACACACTTTCTTCCTAACTTAACCATTGCAAACTAACGAGTGCCTTATTAGTTTGGTAAGCCTTACTACGCTGATGATAAGCTACCTCATGTTGACTTAGTTTAAGAGGATGTAAGTCTACATTCTTTCTTCTTAAACTAGCCATCATGTACTGACTGAGTTGAGTATATTTGAGGCTTAAGATAAGTCTCCCAATGGCTCCTTTCCTCCTGACTACTTCAAGTATGGGTCTAGTCCTTACACGGGACTCCCCACCTAGTAGTCATCTTAGGTCAGATAGCATTTATCTCACTGACAACATACTATTCTGATGATCTTTTCTATCTGTGTGGATGTAAGTCTACAAGCCTTCCTCTAGAATGATCATCACAAACCTATGGGCACCTTACATTGGTTGGTTATCGCCATGCTGATGTCGACCCACCCAGTTGATAACCACTCATGGTAGATGTAAGTCTGCAACCATTCTCCTAGAGTTGGCCACCGTGTATATATAGCTTTCTTTTATAGGGTCCTAGATAAAGCCCCTAGCAACACCTCCCAAATGGCCACTCTATTTGGATCACATTCTTAGCACCCCATTTAGACACTACCCTAGTTACTCTTGGATTAGACAGTCCCCCTTTCCTAGTAGCCACCCCTGTGATAAGAGAATTTGCTCAGTGGATATGTAGATTCTCCCTTGGTCTAATAACTCTAAGATAGAACTAGGCTATATAAAGCAAAACCTTGAGTGGTACCTTTTCCCAACCAGACATCATATCTTTAGGGAAGTGTCAACAAAACTCCCTATAGGAATCACCTGACTACTTTTGAGTTGAGATAAGTCCGGTTGGCACTCTCAGTCATTCTTAGGTCGTGACTTATGTGCCACCAACAGTCACCAAATTCCTTGCTTTGAAAGATATAAGTCTATCACGTATTCTTTCCGGCATAGTCGTTGCACACCGATGGGTAGCCTTAGGTCGGGTTCAATTTTTTAATCTATCAACCGACCACCCTAGTGGTCTCCTTGTTCAAAAAGTTGTAAGTCTACAAGCTTACTTCCTAACTTAACCATTGCACATCAAAAAGCACCCCTTAGGTTGGTTAGCTCTACCTCGCGGTTGGTAGACTGTCTCTTTGGATTTGTAAATCTAAGATAGGACTAGGCTGATATTAGCTCCTTCTTAGTAGATCATCATACACCGATAGGGTCCACCTAAAATTAAATTAATTTTGACTATTTTTGAGTCAATATGAGTCCATAGTGGCATTCACTCAATAGTCACCTTAGGTTGGGTTCAATTTATTGTGTTATCAACTGATCACCCTAGTGGTTTCTTATTTAGAGAGCTATAAGTCTACAAGCTTTTTTCTTGACTTGACCCTTGCACAAAAGGCAACCCTTAGGTTGGTTAGTCCTACGATAGCCTATAGAGTATCCTTTTAGATTTTTAAATCTGAGACAGGACTATGTTGATATTAACCCCTCTTAGTCGATCCATCACACACCAACAGGGTCCATTTTATCAAAATCACCATCCTCCCTTCAGTGGAGTATAAATTAAATCCACCCACTCTTATCCCTAGTGGATGCTCCTCTGAAATAAACCAAAGAAATTTATTTATTAAACCCATCTTAGCCCTAGATTTGAGCTAATATCTCAAGAAGATGTGCCCTCAAAAATCTAAATCACATTCTCCCCCAATGGAGTCTCAAATCATAATCCAAAAAATCAAATTCTCATCCCCAATGAATGCCCACCAATTTAATCAAATCAAATTTCTCCCCAACAGATGCAAATCATATCCTTATCCCCAGCAGATCTTTTTCCCCAAATCATATCAAAAAACTCAAACCTTTATCCTCTACAGATAATCTGAACCTACTTCCCTAGTGGAAGGTTCATACGATCTCTTAGTGGATCCTTTCTTTCTCTCTTATGCCCTTAGCATAAGTTGAGTTGCATTGTACTAAGATCTTGATTCCGTCTACATCTCAGGTGTAAGAGTAGATCATTTTTGTTATCACTTGCAATCCTTCAAACATTATTGATCATCTCAGTCAATAACAATACATACGGTGTGCTTCATTAGTTACACCATATATTGGGTGCCCTTTATTGACCTCACTTTTGAGAGTGAGCTCTCAACTTCCTGATCATAAATCAAGGATATTTGTAGACACTAAGAGCTCCTTAGTCTTATGATAGTTCTAGTGATCAGATGAACACTTAACCTAAGCCTAGAGACTTAGAAGGGTGTGGTGAAAAATTTCTATAAGGAGTCACCTTTCAAATCTGTGGGGAGAAATGAAAGAGGAGCCCTTGCAAAAATTCATCTTGTAAGATGCCATAGAGATCCACATATGTACTTATTCATGTGATCAGATACATCATCAAGGTATAGTGTACTATCTCAAAAGATAGAAGTCACTACCCTTTAATGGAACCAATCACCTCAATAATGACTCCTAAGGATGATTGGTCTGCATATGTATCAGAGATTCTTCCCCTACTTTACATGAAAAAGTAAGGCAAGATTTATTTTAAATCAAGTTAGTTAAGTTCTCTACAAAGGTAAGCTCCCATAGTTAATTACATCCTAGGGGATGAGATCCCTTAGGAAAACTCCCAATTAAGGTAAATGATCATTTTCTCTGAAGATTTAATAGGAAGGACTATCAATCAATTGGTTTATATTTTTTGAAGATCAAATGGGATTGATCAAAAGAGGGAGTTATTATCAAAGCCAAAATAGAAGATAAATAGGAGATTCTCAATGCTAAGAAACCTAGTTAGCATCTCAAACTATCCTATAGTTGGGCTTTACATTATAGAAATTGATTTAGTTTATTTGAGTTATATTTTTCATTAAAATTTTATGATTTAAGATTTCTTAACACAAGATTAAAGAAATACCTAAGAGGTGACGAATTATGATTATGGCCCACAAAGGGAAAAAAGTAATTAACCTAAATCTAGGGAGCTTGGAGGTAAGCACAACCTAAATCTAAAGAGAAAATGGGTAATTTGCTCCACAAGAGAGGAAAACCACCAAAGCAGACTTACAACTATCTAGTGGTGGCCGCTAACTAACTCCTATGATTTTAAATACATATTGGCAAGTCTTTATGCTTATGCAAGATAATTGGGCTGTTATTATTTAAAAAGAGACTAAGTCCTTAAACTCACTCCTTAAAGAGACCAGATCATGTAAAGGGACATGCTTCAAATGACCTAAATCTAATGCAATTCAAATTTCATTTTATATTTATTTTTGGATAATCATTTTTGACTTAGGCTAATAGGATTTTTATGACTAATGCATGAGAAATCATATTATTGGCCAAAATCAACGAGAAGGTATGAGGTGAGTTTCCACCACGGCCCTCAAAGGTCAAGCCGAGTTCTCTAGCAAAGGTGGAAGCTTCCAATCAAGAGTAAAATAAGATGCATTTGTGCATGATATTATAAAGAAATGCTCATCCAGCTAAAGGGTTGCTAATTCTTTTATCTTGATTTTAATCCTAAGCTTTAGGTGAGATTATGAGTTAATTAATTTTAATTTGAATTTTTAAGTTGGGTAAAAGATTTATTTTTTTCCTAAAGAGCCATTGTTAATGAGAGGTGTAAGGTACAAGACTTACTTAGGGCTACTTAAAGCCTCGATCTGGGTTGTCACTAATATATCACTTTCCTTAAGTACAAACATGTATATAAAAGAAATGAAATAGAAAAGGAAGATGCAAAAAGTTGTTTAATGAATTCATTTTTGTTTATGAAATTTATGTATGTAAGTGTAGGTAACCCTTCTTAGGTGAGAGCATAGGTAAATAGGGTATGTAATTAAGTGTTGGGTTCTTTTCAAATGAACATTACATCTTACTAACTCCTATTCAAAACTATGCTAACATAATAAAGAAAGAAAACCTATGCTAAACATGCTTTGATAATCCATCACATGTAAGCTTATAATTAAAATATAAATAGCACACTTTTAGATTTGATATTTCATTTATAAATTTTGAAAATATTTTGAATTTAGTAGTGATAATAGCCACTCATATTTTACTTTAGCCAACACATGCACATTTGACATAAAGTAAACAATTTCATTTTTAAAATTTAAAATATGAAATTATAAATGAATGAATCACATAACATAAAATTAACATGTTGGGAAAGATCCAAAGCAATGAAAGTATGTAAACAAACTTACTTTATTTAAATCCTAAAGACATTCCTAAGGAATAAGAAAATTTTAGAATAAATCAAAGTGAATTTCAAAATAATTTTTGTTTAGTTTGAAGTTTGATTTAATTTTGAAAAGGTCGAATGTTTACTATTCCTAACCCATTCCCACATGTGTTTTGTATTTTTTTGTTTAATTTTAGATAATTAAATCCATTTTAAGCATTGATTAGGGGTATGAATTAAGTAATTAATTAATCCTACACCACCTTAGAAAAATTAACTAAGTAATTATGAGCCAATGAGATGACATAAAACCCATAAGATATTTAAATTTGTAATGCAACTAATAATGAAAAGGCCTGATGTAATTTGGATCACAATTAAAAGTTAATTAATCTAAGGGGTTTAGCTTAAGTAATTTCAAAACACCCTTTAATACTTATCAAAGGGGTTTAAATTTTCTAAATTAAACTTAGGCTATTAAACAGCTAAGCATCTACCCAAGGTAGATTAATTAAGTTCTGGAACTTTTTAAAATTTTTGAAAATTGATTAAATGGGTGATTAATGAGTTAACCATTAAGAGGGGATTAAGGGAGATGAATCTAGCATGGAATCATACAAAAATCAACCCACACCATCTAAGCATAATTAACCCATCCAATGGTTGATTTCTCATGCCATGAACATTTCTTTCACAAAGGACCAACACTTATCAAGCTAACTGGTCAAAAAATTACATACCTTGTTGGAGGTGATCACTCCGAGATTACTGGTGGAGATAAGCCCCATCAAATTCCTATTGGGATTGAGTGGATCAATGGGTATACCAACACCACTTCACTTGGGATTCAGCTTTGATCCAATTGAGCTCTTCCATGCTGTGGGAACTTCAATCAGAGCTTGGGAAAGTTCAAATTAACCCTCTTATGGAGTGTGCAAGAGTAATTGGGTTGAGATCAAGTATGAAGAAATTGGTTAATGGATTGAGTTCCCCTATTTTGCACTGTTTAAAATTGAGAATTAGGGAATTCAAATCTTATCTAAGAAGCTTGGGAATGCTCTGAGGTGGTTATTATGGGTTCCTAGGTTCTAATCGACGGTGAGTGAATTGAAATTTCATTGAAGTAGGGAGAGTATATCTCCCCCTATGGCAATCGGATGGCCGACACCTCCATTATTATTTTAATACAATTGTTAAGATTGGAGAGGTTGTTTTGATGGTTTTGAGCATGTACATGGTCGGTTTGATCCCTTGAGTGGAATGCCAACCTTCCATGTACATCAAATTGAGCTTAGGAGGGAGTTTGAAAACTCAATTTCAAGCTATGTGGTTGGGTTTGGTCTATGAAAATGAAAACTCATTGGGTTGGGTATACTCATCATTAAGTCACCTTGAGCTTTTAGCCTCAAGTGTGAAGAGGGTATGACCAAAATACCCATGGGCTGGGCCAAAATTTGTTCTATGGCCTAGGGGTAAAATGATCATTTTACTATTTTTTTCACTTTGGACATGTTGGGTATGTGGAGAAACTAGGTTTTTCCAAGTTTCATTGGATTTGGAATCCATTTGATAGGTTTGATCATGTTGACCCATTTAGGTCAAAATGGGTCAAATTGGGTCAAGTTGACCAATTGGTCAAATTAGGTCAAACCAAGGGTTGAGTCAAGTTCATATGACCATTTGAAATGTTTTGGTGCCTTTGGTTTGGTTCAATTTGGTATAGATTTGGTTTTGGCTCATATGACTTCATTTAGGTCAAATGGGTCAAGTTGACCTATTTGATCCATTTGACCTATTTGAGGTAGGTCAAGGGCGGGTTTAGGTTAGGTTAGTCATATGGAGTGGATTGGTATCTTTATTTTCAATCAATTTGGGTTAGATTCAATTTTGGCTCAAGATAACCCCTTTAGGTCATGTTGGGTCTAAGGTCAATTAGGCTAGGCTGGGTATAGTTGGCCAATTGAGACTTTGGTCAAGTTCCACAAGTGATTTGGAATGGACTTAACCATTGGTTTCAATCAATTTGGCTTAGATCAAGTTTTGACACATTTTGGCCGTTTAGGTCAAAATGGGTCAACTTGGGTCAAGGGCCAATTGTTTAGGCTCAAATGTTAGCTTGGTCAAGTTCAAACATAAGTCATGAGTGAACTTAAATTAATGGTTTCAATCAATTTGGCCTATGGTGGAATTTGGCTATGTAAGGTTTCATTTTAGGTTAAGTGTTGACTTGGTCAACCCTTAAGTTTGACTTGGTTTGACCCAATTTGATTGATTGATCATCCATGATGATTGTTGATCATGATGAGAGGATATATGAGTTTGGTTCAATCCAATTTGGTTAGGATCAAAGTTGGCTCATAAGGGTACTTTAGGTCACTTTGGGTCAAGTGAGCCTAAGTGGGTCAAATGGCTTGGTCAAAGCTTGATTTGAAGTTGATTGATCATGTATATGGACTTATGATTGAAATATAAATCCATTTACAAGTGGTTTGAAGTCAAATGGATTTTGATCCATTTGAAAATTTCATATTCAAAGGAAGAATATGAAGGGGTTTTGGGTTTGATTTTTAATTTGGGTTTGATTGTTTGATTGAGGTTTGGATTTATACATGAGCTCATGATTGCAAGGTTGATTGAACCATAAGAGAAAATCAAGAGTTTGGCTTGATTTGGCTAAGCTCAAGATTTTGGCTTGAAAGGCTTAGATTTGATTTTGAGTGGATTTGAGTTTGATTTTTGGAGTTGGTTTTGATTGTTTGAATTTATATTTCATTTATATATGAGAATGTAAATGAGAATATAAATTGATCATGAGAAAATTTCAAGGATTTGAAGTGGTTTAATCATGATTTTGGTTAAATCCATTAAAGGGAATTTAAAGGATTTAAGAGAATTTTTAATTTGAAATTTAATTTTTGAATTGGATTTGATTGATTTATATTTATATTTCATTTATATATGAGAATATAAATTAGTATATAAATAAGTTTTGTGAAAATCCCATGAGTTTGAAATGGTTTGATCAAAGTTTAGGTTAAGTCCATTAATGAAAAATTAAGGGATTTAAGGGAATTTCAAGGATTTTAAATTTGGAATTTAATTTTATGGTTTGATTTGAATGATTTATATTTATATTTCATTTATAAATGAGAATATACATAAGTTTTGAGCAAATCCCAAGGATTTGAATTGATTTGATCAAGGTTTAGAGTTGATTTTGGCTAAGTCCTTTAATGGAAAATTAAAGGGACTTAAGAAAATTTCATGAATTGATATTGGAATTTTGAATTTGATTTGATTGGTTTGAATTTATATTTCATTTATAAATGTGAATATAAATGAGAATATAAGTGGATCATGAGAAAATCTCAAAGATTTGAATAGGTTTGAATCATAATTTTGGTTAAGTCCTTAAGGGAAGGATTAAGGACTTAGGCAAAATTTGGATATAGGAATTTTTAATGGAATTTGGTCATGGGTTTCAATCATGGGTTTCAATTATGGAATTGAATCATGGAATTGATTTGAGTTTGAGAAAATCAAATATAATTGATTTGGAGTTTGACTTGAAAGAAGGAAAGTGAGGAATGGTTTAAGCTAAAGGGTAGGAGATTTTCCTAACACCCCTAAGGCATGACCTATTCCTATGGCTAACTCTTCTAAGCCTTCTAGGGTTAGGTGAGAGTGTCCACTTAATCACTAGATGTGTCTTAAGACTAAGAAACTCTTAAATTCTAAGAGGAATCCTAAGCCTAAGATGGAGGTGTAGAGAGCTCATTCTAAAAATGAGGTCAACAAGGGTTAGCCGTAAGAATAGGTTATGCCTTAGGGGCTTAGGAAAACTTGACTACCCTATAGCCTAAACCCAACCCGTGCTTTCCTTCTCAAACCAAACTTCAAATTCATACCAAACCAAATTTCAAAGATCTATAATCAAGACCCATGATTAAATTCAAATTTTAAAACCCTTCCTAAAGCCCTTTGATTTTATCATATGGACTTAGCCTTAACCAAATTCAAATCAATCCCAATTCAATTGATTATCTCAAGAGATCAATTCAACCCTTAAATTTCCAAATCAAATGATTTAAACTCATGATCAAATTCAAATTCAAAAATCCCTTCCTAAGCCATATGAACCACGTTCATATGCTTAGCTAAAACCCCCTTTAAACTAAATCAAACTTGATTGATTTTTTATAAATCAATCATTCCTTCATTTATATTTACAAATATAAATAAAATCCAAATTCAAATGAGCCAAATCAAATCAAAATAAATCAAACCAAATTAGGGCCTTTCTTAAGCCATATGGACCTACCTCCATAAGCTTAATCAAATTTCAACCCAAATTAACCCAAACTTAATTGATTTCTTTATAAGTCAATTATTCCTTCATTTATATTCACAAATATAAATGAAATCCGCCTACCAGTGACCAATAATAAATCAAACTAGCCAAAACTCACCAAACCTCATATCATGATCAATAATCATCCTAGGGTGATTAATTACCTTGAATTGGGTCAAACCAAGTCAACTTGTCCTTTGATCAAGTCAACCTTTAGCCCAAATGAAACCTACCAAAACCCACCATATACCAAATTGATTGAAACCGTTGATTCAAACCCATTCATAATCAATGATTGAACATCACCAAACCCTTAATTGAGCCAAACTAAGTCCAATGAGTCAATTGACCTAAGTTGACCCAAATTTGCCTAAAAAGTTAAAATGGGTCAAATCATGATTTAACCCAAATTGATTGCAACCAATGGCTCAAGTTCATTCCAAATCATTTATTGAACTTGACCAAAGCCACAATCAAGCTCAATTTGACCAATTGGTCAAGTTGACCCAACTAGCCCAAATTGACCTAAAAGGTCAAATTGGCCAAAATCCAAATTAATTCCAAATTAAACCAAACCAAAGCCTACAATCATTTTTCAATTAACCAATTGAACATGAAATAAAACCTAACCCAACCCCATTTGATTAAATTGATCAAATTGGTCAACTTAGCCCGTTTGATCTATTTGAATCCGAATGAGCCAAAATCAAACCTAAGCTAAATTAATCAAAACCACTTGAACCAAAACTCTTTAAATAATTATATGAACCTAACTCAAGCTTTGGTTTGACCCAATTTGACTAATTGGTCAACCTAACCCAACATGAACTCATATGAACCTATTTGACCAAATAAAGCCAAAGCACCCAAAACCAACCCATGGGACCATAAGGGTTGGCCAAACCGACCAAAATTAACCCTAAGTCACCCCATAATCATCTCAAAATTAAAGTGGACCCCACCCAAGGGAATTAGCCATTGGACAAACCTCCCCACATAGAATTTCTTCCATATTTGGCAAAGTCCATTCTCCCATCACTTGGGCAGCCACCCCATTGCCATATAGAGCACACTTAAGCTTCCTAGCCCACCCTAGAATAGCTAGGATCGGCCATGGACCATGGAGAGTTCACCCCTTCCCCTCTTAAGCCAAATCAAGCACCCTATGGACAAAGAAAATAAGATCTCCCCCATATCATCCTTGGAGACTCTTGCCATAGCTCCCTCCACTTCTGGCGAGCCATGTGGACTAGATGAAGGCAAGTCCGGTGGTCTAACGATGGCTGGTCGGTGAGAAAATAGGATTGAATCCCGTCTGTCCACCTCAACAATTGAGCGGATATACCCCCTCAATTTGAATGAAAATCATTCCATTCAACTTCATTTGAGCCATATAGAGTGAAGAGAGTCTCCCACAGTCTTTCCCCAAGCTTCCAAGCTCCCCCATTTTCTCCCATCTCGTTTTACATCAAACCAAAATAAGGTAGGCCTCCCTTGATTTGAATCCATCCATCCCTCAACCAAACTCCAATTAAACTTACACACACCTTCCTTAGACCTAATCGAAGCCAAGAAATCCATTTCCCAAGCTTCCAAGCGGAGATAGGAGTTTGACCAAGATCAAAGCCAAATAGGAGAAGCTTGGTCCCAGAGCAAACCACCTCAAATCAAAGCTCGTGTAGCTCAACAGGGCTTCATTTCTACCAAATGAAGCTTCCTCAATCATTGGAAACATCGATCACAAGCTTCAATGAGGTATGCCATTTAAACTAATCCTTGAATGAAAATAGTTTAGAGCTTTATGAAGGAAATTTGCATTTGAGCCCATCCTAGCCTTGGATCCTTCATACGAAGGTGTGGGTTGAGTTTGAAGTGGATCCGAGCCTGGGTAAGCTCAGATCGAGCGATCCATGGCAGATGGGATCCATCTCCATCACTCATAGAAGATAGATCATGGGCCATCCATTTCGCATGATTGGAACGAATGACTCTGATTAGATCACACATAGATCCCTTATTTTTCCTTCAAAATCATGGATTTAATCATGGCCATCAGATCTTAGATTAGATGGTCCATAGGAAAGCACATCCACAGTAATCTGAGTCAACATCCTGATGTGATTACTTAAATAGCCCATCCCATCATGCCACGTGGAAAGGATGCCGCATCAGCAGCCACGTGGTGTCGATGAGATTAGGGCTTTAATTAGGTTAAATAATACATTTTTAAGGTTGAAACTTCAAATATTCATAACTAATCCTAAGAAAAATCTAAAAAAATTTAAATGAGGGCTCATTTTAAAGGTACTTCAGAGAATAATCCAAGAAAATTATTATTAATTAATTTTGAACAGTATTTTCTACTTAATTAGGGTTTAATTAAAAATTTAATTAGCCTAATTACTCTATTAATTATCCAATTAATTTAAACTATTTAGAGATGTTTAGGGGGATGACCACTACCTCTCATTTTTCTTGGAATTTATTGGAAAGTTAATTAGAGAAATTCATTGATTAAGCCTTAATTACTCTCCTACCTTAATTAATGATAATTAAGCAAATGAATAGTGGATTAATTAATTAATTAAGCTTATTACCATCTGTTAATAGTGAAAAGTCTTAGGAAAATGGTTTGGGTTTATTCCTTATGACCATTCATTAAGCCTCTTCATTTGTTCCAAATTAATTAAAGCTTAAATAATTAATTAGCCACTTAATTAATCAATTAAAAGAAAAGAATCTAATTATTTCAGAGTCTAATTGATTGTTTGAAATGATTTAGGGATTGGGATTGAGGCCTCTTCCTAGATCTCTTTCCCTAAGTTAATTTCATTGTCTAATTAAAATGTAATCAAAGGATTTAATTAACCAATTAAGGGCTTAATTAAATTAATTTAAAATCCATTCATTCTTAACTTTGATTAATCAACTTGGGTAGTTCTTTAGATGTTTAATAGTCTAAAGAAATTTAATGAAATTATGGTTAGCTCATATGTGTGAGAAAATCATAAAGAAATTAAGTGAATCCCTTAAGCTTAATTAACTATTAATTATGATCCAATTGCATTAGGCCCCTTTCATTTCATAGAAGCATTACTAATTTACTTTTCATGTGGTTGCATATCATGTTGGCTCATCAATACTTAGTTAATTAACTTAAGGTGATACAGGTGAGGGTTTAATTAATTGATTTAATTCATACCTCAACCTAATTAAGCCATAAAATCAATTTAATTACTTTTAAATCAAATTAACTCACACATGGGGAATGGGATTAGGATTAGCAAACCTCTCTCACATCCCTTAAATCAAATCAAACATGAAATTAAAATGCCTTTAAGAAACTTTAGTTTATTTTAAATAGACTTGTTTAATGTGATTATCTTTAGAATTAGTTAGATCGAACAAAATTATATGCTTGTGTTGCTTTATTTCTTTTCAATTATGTTAAAATGTTGTATGTCACTTGATTCATGCATCCATCTCTTTCAAAAATTAATTAAATAAAATGATTTCTTTTATGCCAAATTTACATGTGTTGACATAATTAGAAATTTATTGTGGCTATTATCACTATTAAATCAAATGTATTTTCAAAAGCTTATTAATGAATGATAAAATATATTATGATTTTAGTTATGTATACATAGGAGGTATGTGAATATAAGCTTGGTGTATGAGGTGAAGTCTCTTTCTTACACTCATATGTTGGTTTGCATAAGTTTGAATGTTAATGAGTATATTAGTCTGGACATTCTAGGGATGCACGACTTTAAGTAGCCCCAAGGAGGTTCCTACCTCACTCCCCTAGTGCAGAATAATGGTGATGTACCTGTTTGATTTCATTCTTATGCACTTTGACATTAGAATTTAGAATAGATCTTTAATTCATTTACATAAATAAATTAAATCAAACTCTACTTTTGCATGATATTTTATTCTTATGGTTGCTTATACATCCATATGTATTTAAGAATAGCGGGTATATTAGTCTGGACATTTCGGGGATGCAAGGCTTTAAGTAGCCCCAAGGAGGTTCCTACCTCACTCCCCTGGTGCAGAATTATGGTGACGTACTTGCTTAAAACTTTCATACATTTGGATGTGTACTTAGCAAATGAATGAAAACCCCTTTTTTCTATTAAAAAGACATGCATTCATATTTTGTTCAAATGGTTGGATTGTTTAGTCATATGATTTAGAGTTCTTTTCTTATACTTTTGTATAAGAATTTAGATAGAGCTTTATATTAATATGATAAAAAATAATTTAACCAAATAAAATATTAATTCCAAATACATTTTCTTACATTCATCATTTAAGTGTGCTAAGATATAAATTGCATGTATAGGTATGTTTATGACTTAATCATATGCATGTTATATTTGATGGAAAGAAATGAACAAACATGTGTTATGTGATAGTAATTAAATGTAATTAATCTTAAGATGCCTTTCTTATTGAATGATATTATTTAATGTGAGCTTAAACTTAGGATCAATTTAAAATATGTAATAGCCATTCATTAAAAATAATTTATTAATTAATTTTCTTTAGACATGACTCAAGATAGGGATAAAAGAGAGTGATCCTCTCTTTTCTTCTCTTTAAAACACCTAGTTGTTTTGTGTAGGTAAATGAAATAAAAGAAAACATTAAGTAAAATTTACAAATCAATTAAACCACTTAAAATGAAATCAACCCTTTATAATTAAATGCCCTTCACACTTAGAGAATGACAACTCTAAAGCCTAGTTAGAACATACTAGACAAGCCTTACTACACACACATTAGATTAAGTCATAATTTCTAGCTTTATGATAGGGCAGTGCATGGTTTGATGTATATTTGTTTTATGATGTATTATTGCAGACTAGATGTTAGGGTGTATGCTTCGTAGACTGGATGTTAGGCCGTGATTAGCCTATTTATATTTTTTTACTAGATATTATGCTTAAGGGGTGCTTAACATAAATATATAAATGTTCTCTTTTGCAGGTTGCTTATGCCTAAGCATAATCTAAATTAGGATAGGTGGACTTGGTTATCCATGTGCAAGGTGCTAAGTCCAAATTATACATATAACTGCTTGGGTTGTATGGTGTGTTTAGCTAACACTTATTTTGCAGGTGTAGTTAGATTTACTTTTTCATTTTTTTAATGTAATTATGCATTAAGAATTTAGTTAAGTGTTGTGGGGGTTAAGGATGAACATTGGCCAGAAGGTTTAATCCTGGCGTGCCATGTGATGCCTAGAAGCCTACCAAATCAAATGAAGTAAATCAAATGAAGAAATGGAGAAAGCATGAAGACTTGAAGATCCTCATAATACTTATCATTTATAATTTGTAATTATTCTTTCCTATACCGGGATGTATAAGGGTAGAGCTCGGCTACCCTTTTTTTTGGATTGTATGGCGGTACTCGACCACACCGGCCTATTATTCTTTCACATTGAGTTTATAAATTGATTGATGCCTTGTTTACAATGTGTAATATAAATGGTATGTATTTTTATAGTTTTTTCATATATGATGATTTAATGTGTGGCCTGGTTCCTGGTTAGGCTCTTAGAAAAAAATCAATCTTTCTACCCCAACTACAACTCATAACTAATTTTCTAAATAACTCATAACCTCATTTTTAAAGCCTATGCATTAAATCAAGATAATTAAAAATATTTAGTGACCCCTTAGCTGGATGTTGTATGCTTAATATCATGCATATCATCTTGAATCACTCTTGTAAAATGAGGGTCTCCATTCTTTCACATATAGAACCGCTTGACCTATGATAGCAACTCCTACTAACGGAGATTCACCCTCTTCTCTATTGATTTAACACATAACTCATTTCAACATGCATTTAGGCATATAAAAATCCTATAGCCTTTATCAAATGAAGATTCTTAAATCAAATAAAAATTGATAAAATTTGTATTAGACTAAGTCATTATTCATACCACTCATGCTCTAGTCTCTTAGGGAGTGGGTTTAAAGATTTTAGTTTCTTTCTAAATAATAGCAACCTACCCATCTTGCAAAACATATGACTTGACCACATGGTTTTAAAATGTAGGAGGAGTTAGCTGGCTACCACTCGAGGCAGTTATAAGTCCAGTAGTTGGCTAGTTTACCCTCTCTTGTGGAGGTAAATAATATACCCATTTTTTGCCTTAGATTTAGGACATGCTTTGGCCCTCACTAAAGCTCCCTAGATTTATGATCTGAGGTTGTTGTTTTCCCTCGGGCTATAAGCATAAATCCATACCTCTTAGGCCTTTTCGTAATCTTGTATTATGGGATTATAAGTCCTAGCTCTCTAATAAAATTTCAACATAAATATATAATTCTCTTCAATTTCAAATATATAAATCCCAACCATAGGATAGTTTGGGAAGCTCACTAGGCTTCCTAGTATCATGAGCATCCCCTACTCATCTCCTTTTTGCTTTGATAATAAGTTTCTCCTTCTGATCCATCCCACTTGATTCTCCATATATATCTAGTTTATTGATAATCTTATCTTTGAATTCTTTGGAGACAATAATTGTCTACTTTAATCGAGAGTATTCCTAAGGAACTCACCTTCCCTAGGATGTAATTAACTATGGGGCTTGCCCCCATAAGAAACTTTAGAACTTAGTTTAAATAAACTCTATTTTATCCATCCATATAAAGTAAGGAAAAAAAATCTCTTGTACATTTGAAATCCCATCATACCTTAGGAGTCCTTATTAGTGGTTTGGTCCATCATAGTAATTTCTATCTTTTGAGATAGTGCACTATTCCTTTATGTCGCACTGATACCCCTCGTGTGTGTGTGTGTGTGTGTGTGTGTGTGTGTGTGTGTATATATATATATATATATATATATCTAAAAATAAACACCATAGACTCGATCAAGACTTATTGAATTAGAGAGGAAGTTAGTCAAGAGATTCGCTAGTGCAACTAAGAGGATTATAATTGCTAACCTCACCTTAGAACAAAGAAACAAAGACAAGTTAGTGACTAAATATATTTCACATTGGCAAAATATGAGCATGAAATGTGAACAACAACTAAAAGAGGAACATGCAATACAATTGTTGATGGGTAACATCGACGATAAGATGACACCAATGCATGACCTCTATCTCAACATTTTAAGAGTTATTTGACCGAGTGATAAAGTTTGAAAAGCTGAATCACTCAAAACTTGAGGGTCACTCAAAAAAGGTAAAGAAGAATAAATTCTCAAACTTAAGGAGGAATGAGTCTCACACAACCTTCTACAGCTCGAGCGAGCAACTTACAATGTTGAGAAAAGAAAATTGCCTACTTATGTGGATGAAGGGGGAAAGCAATCAATTAACTCCCAATCAAAGCAATCAATGAAAGATGATGACTGAGTGCACCCATCTCTAAAAGATAAGATGAGTAAGGAATACTCTTTCGAGAGGAAGAGTGTGGCTAAGTTATTCCACCAAGTGCTTAAAGCAGATTAGAATTACTAGGATTCAAGAGACCCAAAGAGTCAGGACAAACGATAATCCAAAATATTGTATATATCATCAGGTAATTAGCCACCCAATTGAAGATTGCTATATTTTTAAGGATTGGCTGGAGAGAAAATATAGAAATGGTGAATTTACACTGTCTAACAGTGTTCTCGTTCATCCTAAAAGAGAATCTGTCAGGGTGGTTATGTCCACTTCAGTACCATTGATGAAAGAGTAGGTAAAAGAAAAAGCAATACAAGATGAGCAATGAGAGATAATAGTCTCTAAGAAGACCGTGAAAATGTTGAAGCAGCTAAAGGATGTCCCTAGTGTTAAGTGAAAATCACCACTTGAACCTATATTGGACTTAAAAGAAATGCCTAAACCAAGCATTTTAGCTTCTCAGTGACATTTTGATAAGGCTACTTCATCATACCATGAGGAGCAGTCTACTAAATGTAGGCTCATAAGTCAAAGAAGTTGGCTAAGAAAAAGAAGATCAAGAAGAGAATAATTCAAAAGATCATCAATAATCTAGAGGAGTATCATCAACTGATGAGATAGACTATCAGGCTTGTTGATTACATGTTAGGATTTTGGATCACTGAGTCAAATGATGAAGGAAATAATGATAAAGACTCGCTTCCTAGAGAGACGATTTGAGTTATTTTGGTGGTGTCAAACAACCCCCAATATGATCTATACTTGGATAATTGGAATCAAGCAGCTTTGAAAAATGCAATATGCAAAAATGAACTTAGAAGGTTTCTCCCACCAAGTAGGAATTCCTAAACCTATAACATTAAAGTCGTGCTTGATGGTGCAACAAACAGAAGACGGTTCAGAAGAAGACTTATGTTTTTCTGACAAAGATGAGTCTGAGCCTTCAAGGACATCCCAAATGAGTCGCTTGAAGCTTGGCAGTGACTCTGAATCTTCCACACAATCCTCTAGGGTAGATGGTGACTTTGAAGGAGCTACCTCATCTGAAGAGTTTGAGCCAAATGAAGCAGTCCAAGTGCAACTAAGGAGTGGTAAGATACTATCACCTCCATCAAAGAAAAAAAGCTATCAAATAAGCACAAAACTAGAAATGAAGATAAAAATATTTAAGTTAATGAAGATATCATCCCTAAAGACCCTAAGAAGAAGATGAATTCAAGTGGAAGAATTGATTATAATAACTTATCGATCTAAGAAAGATCCCTGCATAACTAAATGTGTACGAGGCTCTCTTGATGTCGAAGGACCTCCGAGAAATGTTGATTCAAGCTCTTAAAGATCCAAAAAGATATGAAGCTTATTTTGTTGAACGACACATGACTAAAGTGTTCCAAGCTCGAGATCTCCCGATGTTCACTTTCTTTGAAGAAGATCTTATGCTCGGGACAATGGAAGACAATCGTCAATTATATGTAACTGCAGAAAGTGATGAAATTATAATCAATCAATTTCTGATTGACCCAAGTTCATTAGTAAATCTTATGAGTCTACGAGCACTTAGGTGGTTGTCCCTAAGCATTCAACATCTTGGATGAGATAAATTGATGGTATATGGCTTCAATGAAATGGGGGCAGAGGACTCTCAAATCTTTCATTCTACCACTTAGGCTTGGAGAACTCTATACCCAAGCTAAATTTCATGTGATAGATGCCAACACCTCATTCAAAGATCTATTAGGCCATCCTTGCTCCATGAATATGGTATGGTTCCATATACTCTACATCAATGTATGAAGTACATAAGAAATGGAGCATACACAAGATTCTTGACACTATTCAGCCATTTGTAATTCATGAGGTAACAATTTATGAGGATGCAAAGTATTTTCTTTCAAAAGAAAGTAAGTCTCAGCAATCTATAGCTCCAATTTTAAAAACTAATAAGCAACCCAAAGAAGAGAAGGAGTGAAAAGGAAGAAAGAAGGCTGCATTAAATCTCTCTAGAACTTATGACACATCACCAAAGTTGAAGAGGCATGTTCCTCATTTGGGTAGTGATACAGAGGGAGAAGAATATATTCCAGTGAACTCAAGGAAAAATGTGTGCCTTCAACAAAACTAAATGAGATAAATAACATTGATTCCGATTATAATTTTGAGTCCATCTATACAAGTGAAGTTCAATATGTCTCTTCTAGAAGGGCTGCTAACCTATTAGTATCAAATGATTCATTAGTAGTTACACCAGTTCCTCCCGATATTTCAAAGAAGTCACATCACGTGATGTTCACAACATTGAGAAACTAAAAATCTTTTATGTACCTCCACTACTTGTGCAACATATTGGGAACTTCATTCTAAAGATCTAAGGAATGTTAACATTATGATTCTGAATGGGATTAGAATCAAGATATGGTGCCCACCGAATCAGATATACTCCAAAAATTTGAAGGATGATGCATAAACTTGGAATCAATGTTGGAACTCATAGATGACGAGCTCTCTTCTTTGATAACTTATGGAGTTTGAAGAGTCAATAGATCTCTCAAAGAGAGTTTATTACATCACTAAGGGTCTCGGATACGTCCAATAAAGGAATCACCAAAGGAACACTTGCTATACAATAATCAAAAGTCAGATTGAAACTGAAAATGAAGATGACTTTTATGAAGTCGTTCTCACAATTGATGGGGAAGTAGAAGCCAAACTAGCACTTGATGAACTTGAAGATGGTGGCAAATGTCTACCACAGATGAGTTGAAAGGAATTAATTTGGGAACTGAAGAGAACCTCGTCCAACCTCATTAGTGCCCTTCTACCTGACGATAAGGTTGAAAAAATAAAAATATTACTTCAAGAATTTAGGGATTGCTTTGCTTGGACATATTCTGCAATGTCTGGCTTATCCCCTGATATGGCATTTCACAAGCTAGCTATCAATTCTGATTCAATACTAGTCAAACAAACTCCTAGGAGAATGAGACTGGATGTTAAGGAACAAGTAGTCATGGAAACAAAAAAGCTAATTGAAGTAGGTTTCATTCTCTAGGAGAAGTATGCATATTGGATAGCCATCATTGTTCCCATGAAGAAGAAGAATGGTCAGATCCACATCTGTATTGACTTTTGAGATTTAAATAAGGCATGCTTACAAGATAATTTTTCACTCTCTGTGTCATAATTGATAGTGGATAACACCTCCAACTATGACATGTTCTTCTTTATGGATGGATCATCGAGATATAATCAAATTAAGATGGCTCTTAAAGATGAGAAACACACATAATTCAGAACACCAATTAGTATTTTTTGTTACATAGTCATGCTATTCAGATTGAAGAATGTCAGAGCTACATATCAGAGGGCCATGACATGCATCTTGATGAGTTGATTCATCAGAAAGTAGACTGATATGTTGATGACCTCATCGTTAAAAGCATTGATTGAAAAGATCACTTGAAATGATTTAAAATTTTTTTTGAAAGG
Source organism: Cymbidium sinense (assembly GCA_021442155.1). Taxonomy (NCBI): domain Eukaryota; kingdom Viridiplantae; phylum Streptophyta; class Magnoliopsida; order Asparagales; family Orchidaceae; genus Cymbidium; species Cymbidium sinense. Next base: position 27,893,693 of record CM038226.1, on the reverse strand, counting down.
ATTGAGAAGTATGATCTCAAGATGAATCCTCATAAGTGTTCTTTTGGGGTTTACTCGGGAAAATTTCTTGGATAAGTTGTAAGACAAAGGAAATGAGATTAAACCCACCAAAAATCAAGGCGATCGTGGAGATGCCTTGTTGACCTCACTTTTGGAGTGAGTTCTCGACCTCCTCTTCTTAGACTTAGGAGTCTTCTAGACACTAAGACTTTCCTAGTCATAAGACCCTTCTAGTGATTAGGTGAACACTTAACCTACCCTAGAGACTTAGAAGGGTTAATCATAGGATTAGGACATGCCTTAGGGACCTAAGAAAATAATATACCATATAGCCTAAACCCAATCCATGTACACCTTCTTAAATTCAATTCAAAACTAAATTTCCAACCAAACCTCAAATTCAATTCATATTCTAAATCTAAATCTGAATTCCAAATCATTTGGTTGAAATTTATGATCAAACTCAAATTCAAAATCCTTCCTAAGTCCTTTGATTTCATTCTATGGACTTAGCCTTAACCAAATTCAAATCAATCCCAATTTATTTGATTTCATCAAATATCAATTTAATCTTTCAATCAAACTATTAAATTCCAATTCAATTCTAGCTTAAAATCCTCCTTAAAAGCCTTATGATTGAATTTCATAAGCTTAGCCAAATTTCAATCCAATCCACTTCAAACTTGGTTGATTTTTTCATGAATTGATCATATCTTCAATCATCTTCATAAATATAAATGAAATCTACACTCAAATCATCAAACTAAATCAAAATCTTCTTAACCCATTTTGGCCTACCTCCATGAGCTTGGCCAAATTTTCCTCCAAATCAATTCAAATTCAATTGATTTTCTCATGAGTCAATCATATATTCAATCATCTTCCCAAATATTAAATCAAATATACAATCAAATAGCCAAAATCAAATTCAAATCAAGTCAAAACTCAAATTTGAACTCTTTGATCCAATTCCTTGGACTCAATTAAATCCCACACAAATCCTCTCCAAAACCAAATTGATTTTCTGATGAATCAATCATTCCTTCAATTATCTATCCAAATATGAATGAAATCCACAATCATCAAGATAAATAAAAATCAACTCAAGTCAAACCCAACCTAGCCCATTTGACTTGAAATATTCAAATGAACCAAAACTCATTGGAATCCAAATCAATTGCAATTGAATTTATATGTCAATCTCAAATCCATATATAAACTCAATTAAATCAAACTCAACTCAAAATCAAGCCAACTAAATATAATTGGCTCACTTGACCCAAAGTTGATTTAGCTTATTTGAACCAAAATCTAATTCAATTCAAATCAAAGTGAATTAAGCTAATCAAAATTTCATGTCATGATTGTTCATCATCCTAAGTTAATCAATTATCATGAATTAGGTCAAACCAAGTCAACCTACCCCTTGACCAAATCAACCCATTAACCTTATGAACCCAAATGAGCCAAATTACAATCTAAACTAAATTTATTGCAACCAATAGCTCAAGTTCATTCCAAACTGACTATTGAACTTAACCAAAGCCTCAATTGAACCTAATTAACTCACTAGACCCAAAACCCATTGAACCCAACTTGACCTTAAGGGTTAAATCAATCTAAAACACAATAAAATCCAAATTAAACTTAACAAAAGCCTACAATATTTTCAAATGATCAACCAAACCCAAACCAAGCCATGATTCAAGCCAATTTGGTCAATTGGGTCAAATTATTCAACTTGACCCATTTGACCCAAATGAACGCAAATGAGCCAAAATCAAATTTAAACCAAATTAAACCAAATCAATGACATTAATATACTCCAAATGATCATTTGATCCAACCCTTAGTTTGACCTAATTTGACCATTTGGTCAACCTAACTAGATTTGATTCAATTTGGCCCAAATTGGTCAAATTGAACCAAATTAAACCAAATGGACTCCAAATGATATGAAATTTGATCCAACTCACTTTTGACTCATTTCAAATCTTTTCAAATCAAATCCAATGCCAAATGACCACTTTGCCCTTGGGTCAAGGGCATTCCAAGAGAAAAGACATTCACCTAAGTAGTCATTTCTCTTCTTTGATCACTTGGCACCCATCCATTGGTCTACCTAGGCACCAAGGACATTGATCATCTGACCCAAGAGGTGGTTGGGCCAGCCATGACTAATGGGGAGGTGAATTCACCTCACCTCCCCCATTGAAACACTTGACATGAAGGACTTCCACCTCCCTTGCTAAGACATCCATTTATCCTTCATGATAGCCACTTCCCATTCCTTAGCCAACCAAAATGAGCCACCTAGGATGATTCACTTCCATTTCCAACCACCCCAAGCTATAGGACATCCACTAGAGGCCAAAATCAAAAGAAAGAGGGATTTTCGGCCAAAACCAAAGACAAGAAAATAGAAGCCAGAAAACTCTTCCCCCTCCCCCCATACTTATTTTTCACTCTCCTAGTGCTCCCAAACCAACCAGGAACCATTCCCACCTAATTTTTTAACAAAAGCCATCAAAATCAAGTGGATTCCAGTGGGAAAGTGGGGACATTTGGTGGATACATCATTCCAAAGAAAAGTAAGAGCCCAGATCCATTCCAAAGCCTCTTCATGCATTCAGGAGCATGCTCAGATCTTCACCACTGCCTAAAATCATCCCCGGTGAGGTAATTATCAAAAATGTAGCCGGCCATAGGTTCTTTTATTTGTGATAGTTTTTATTTGATTTTAAGAATTTCCCCTATATTACCGTTGCATTTTTTATTTTACATCATTCCCATGCATTTTGGAGTGATTTTCGGCGAAGACAGTCAAAAAATCAAGCTTAAAATGAAGTTTTGTTTCAAATTTTTTGCAAAAATCCCAAAATCCCATTAAAATAGTGTTTTCATCCCTTTTACCAGATCACCAATCATCTAATCTCTTGTTCAAGGAGACAAATGGCTCAGATCACGCAGATCGCGTGACTCGGATCTCGCAACTTTCATAAAAATCCTTTGATTTTGGCCTTTGGATCACGCAGATCAAATTTGATCGTCGAATCTGTGATCGGATGGTCCAATCCGATCCATGCTTCATCCCCGCTTGTCCGCGATCAATGTGGCATCTAATCGCATGGTGCGCATGTAGCTCGTGCCCACAAAACCGTAAAACCAATGTGTGATGCCCTAGCACCACGCGTTATGTCGCGCGTGTTGACTGGATAAGTAAGAAATTAGGGATTTTTGCTTTTAAAATTAATTAAATCACCTTAAACTTTAAAATTTCATAGATAATAAACTTCTTAACTAAAAATTGCAAACAAGGGCTCGTTGAATTTTTCTTTACAAGAGGAATCCAAAAAAATCTAAAATTCCTAAATTTGATTGAATATTTTAAGCTTAATTGGAGTTTTAGTAAAAATTAAATTTCATTAATTAAACCAAAAATACACATCATATTGATTTGAAATTTTCAGGGATTGAAATTGAAGTTAAAATGCACCTACCATAAAAATTTCAAGTCAAAAGGATTTCTGAATTTGAAGATAGAAGTTCAAATAGTGAAAATAAATTAACGACTTTATAAAAACTATGGAAAATCGTTTAAATCATATGAAACTTTGAAAATAATAATAAATCATAGAAAAATTATAAAAATGCAAATAAATATTTATTTGAAAGGTATTTGAGAGAGGAATTCATTAAAAATATTCTTAATTAATTTTGAATAGTAATTAAGGTCTAATTTAAGTTTAATTGAAAACTTAATTAGCTTAATTATTCCCTAATTACTCAAGTAATTAATTTCAAACTTTTTGATATTGATTAATGGGATGACCCCCTCTCATAATTTTTTTAGGATTTATTGTTTGGTTAATTAGGAAACTTAGTTATCTTAGCCTTAATTACTTTCTTAATTAATTAACATGCTAAATAGTAAGAAAACCATTAATTAAATATGCTAATCATTGTGGAACATTGAATGGGCATGGGGGATAAAATTGAGACCTCTTTCCCATTCTTTTCCCTAAGTTCATTTCACTTGACTTGAAACTAATTAATTTGGGACTAATTAATGATTTAATTCATTAATTAAAAAGCTTAATTAATTAAATTAAAATCATAATTATTCGAGATCTCATCTACTTAAGTTTCTTGGGTAGACTCTTAGGTGTTCAATAACCTAAGAGAATCCTAAGAAAATTATAATTAGCTCATATGTGTGAGAGAATTATAAGAGTACGTAAGGCCCTTAGCTTAATTAACCATTAATTGTGAGTCAATTGCATTAGGCCCCTTTCATTTCTTAGAATCATTATTGATGTTATTTCCAAAGCATGTGCATATCATTGGCTCATAATTACTTGGATAATTATGCTAAGGTGGTATAGGAAAGGGGTAATTAATAGACTTAACTCATATTGCAACCTAATTAATCTATAAAATCAACTTAATTTATTTTCATTGAACCAAATTGATTAACCAATATGGAAATGAGTTAGTAGCAACAAATGATTGAATCTCATCTTTTCTCTAAATCAAATCAGACATCCAAAAATAACTTAATAAGAAGCTTTGGTTTACTTTAAATGATTATATTTAATATGATTGTCCTTAAGAATTATTTTGATTGAATGAATCATGTATTTTATGTCTTACTATTCCTTTTCAATCATATTAAATGATGTGTGTCATGTGATTCCATGCATTCATGTTTTTAAAATGTTTTAACTTAAATGAATTTCCTTTATGTCAAGCTTGCATATGTTGATTTCATTTAATATATGTGTGGCTATTATCACTATTAAATTCAAATATATTTTCAAAAAGCTTATAAATGAGTAATAACATATGAAGTGATAGTAGTTATGATTACATATAGGTTTGCATGTGCTTATAGCTTAAGTATGTGAAATAGAGCTTTCTTTTCTTTAATCTATATGTAGTTTCACATGTATTTGAATGATAATAAGTATAAAGGCTAGACATCCCGAGAATATGAAGCTTTATTTAGCCCCAAGGAGATCATTTGATTACTTCACTTCCCTGGTTTAACAATAACACATACTTATTTAATTTCATTTACATGTGTTCCTACATTAGAATTAGGATGAAATTCTATTTCACATACATAAATGTTCTAATCAAATGGAAATGTAATTTTTGCATGATTTTTGTTCTCTTACTTGCATATACATTCATGTGTAGTGAGATAGTAAAGTATATAGTCTGGATATCCTCAAAATACAAGGCTTTAACTAGCCCCAAGGAGATCATTTGATTACTTCACTTCTCTGGTTTAACAATGGCACATACTCGCTTATTTCTCTTTATATGTGTATGTATGTGTGGCTAAAGGATGAAAATCACTCTTTTTACTAAGAATACATGCATTCATAATAGACTAAATGATTCAATTAATTAGCCATATGATTTGGGGTCTTTTTCCTTATGTTCTTACGTAAATTTACATGTGTTTGAATGCAAATGGGTATATAGTTTGGACATCCCAGGAATATGAGGCTTTAGCTAGCCCCAAGGAGGTCATTTGATTACCTCACTTCACTGGTTTAACAATGACATGTACTTATTTAATTTTATTCTTATGCCTTTTGTATAAGAATTTGGATAAAGCTCTAAACTAGTATGGTTAAATAATTCAATCAAATCAGAAATATAAACTTCAAATATACACATCTACATTTATGATTTGATGAGCTAAAACATGTTGTATGTATAGTCATAATTAGAGTTAAGTCATATTCATGCTACATGTGATGGAAAGGAATATATTGATGTATGTCATGTGTCAGTAGTTAACTCAAATTAATCTTAAAAAGCCTTTCATGTTGAATGCATTCATTTAAGGTAAACCTAAACTTAGGATTAATTTAAAATATGTAATAAGTCATTCACTAAAGAGAACTAAATTAAAAGATAATTAAAAGATTTAGCAACCCCTTAGCTGAATGTTATATGTTTCACATCATGCATGCATATTCTTTCTCTCTTGAAAATATGAGATTTTCATCCTTGCACGATATGGGAATCTTTGACCTGTGAGGGCATCCCTTATGATGGAAAACACCCCTTCTTTCTAATTTAGCCAATAATCTAATTTTATCATGCATATAGGCAGACAAAATCTTAAAGCCTTTGCCAAAATGAATTGTTAAAAATCAAGTAAAATTTGAAAAGATTTGCATTTGTAGATTAAGTCATTACTCATATCACTCATGGTCTAGTCTCTTAGGGAGTGGGTTTAATGACTTAGTCTCTTTCTAAATAATAATAACCTAACTATCTTGAAAAAATCATTTGACTTGCCTACATGGTTTTAAAGCATAGAAGAAGTTAGCTAACTACCACTCCAAGCGGTTGTAAGCCCAGCAGTCAGGTGGTTTATCCTCTCTTGTGGAGGTAATTTATATACTCATCTTTGTTTAAACTTATGTCATGCTCTGGCCTATGTCGAAGCTCCCTAGATCAAAGATCTGTGGTAGTTATTTTTTTTTTGAGCTATAAGCATAAATCCTCACCTCTTAGGCATTTCCACAATCTTGTGTTGTGGGATTGTAAGCCCTAGCTTTTTAATAAAATGTCAACTTTAATAAAATCAATCTCTTCAATTTCAAACATATAATGCCCAACCATAGGATAGGTTGGAATGCTCACTAAGCCTCCTAATATCATGAGCATTCCCTACTCATTTCCTTTGGCTTCTAAAATAAGTCTTTTCCTTTAACAATCTCATTTGATTTCCAAACATAACCATTTTATTGATAGTATATCCTTGAAATATTTAGAAACCTTAGTTTCTACTTTAATTGAGAGTATTCCTAAGAGATTTTATCTCTTAGGATGTAATTAACTATAGAGGCTTGCCTCCATAGGGAACTCAAAGGACCAATTTAAAATAAACCCTACTTTACTTTTCATGTAAAGTAGAAGGGAAATCTCTAGTACATTCAGACTCATCATCCTTATTAGGTGATTAGGTCCATTATAAGGTGGTGATTTCTATCTTTTGAGATATTGCACCATTCCTTAATTTCATACTCGGTCACTTCAATAAGTACCCCCTAAGATCTACGTGGTGTCCCACCATCTAAAAATAAACACCACATGCCTCCACCGAAGAACCTTCGCCAACTTTGGTCTTTACAAGGACAACTCGCATCCATTCGATATTTTATATCAAAGTTGTCAGGAAGACGCCAACCTTTTGTGAAGCTAATTAAAAAGAATACTCCATTGAAATGGGATGAGGAATGTGAAGAAATATTTGAGAGAATTAAAAAGTATCTACTCAATCCGTTAATTCTAGTAGCTCCTATCCCAGGGAAATCTCTTATCTTATACACTGCAGCATTAGAGGAGTCCTTAGAAGATATACTTGCGCAACACAATGAAGAAAATAAAGAAATTGTGTTATACTACATCAGTCGAAGGTTAGTAGGAGCTGAAGTACGCTACTCTCCTATAGAGAAACATTATTTAGCATTGATATATGCAGTCAAGAAGCTTCGTCATACATGCTTTCTCATAAAATCACACTAATCTCAAAGGTTGATCCACTGAAATTCTTGATAACGAGACCAACATTGACAGGTCATTTAGCTCGATGGGCAGTACTCTTATTACAATTCAATATTACATACATACCCCAGAAAGTAGTGAAGGGACATATCTTTGCAGACTTCCTTGTTGCGCATTATATCCTAGCTGACTCACCACTTAATGATGACTTGCCTGATGAGCAGATTCTTTTTTTAATGAAAGAGAAAACTTGCAAATCTAGGAGATGTATTTTGATGGAGCATCATTAATCAAGCCAGCATAACCTCCAAACCTACCCAAGGTGCTAGTCGGTATTGGCCTTGTATTCATAATACCTGAAAGAGGGATCATAAGACATTCATATGGCTTGACTAAACCTCAAACTAATAATGAAGTCGAGTATGAGGCTTTGATAGGTGGTCTTGAAGAAGTTATTTCCATAGGTACCCAAAATTTACAAATTTTTGGAGACTCTCAGCTGATCATTAATCAAGTTTTGGGAATCTATAAGATCACTAAGCTTGAGTTAGCCTATTATCATAAGGGAGTTCTCGAGCAAATGTCACAAATTTTGAATATTACATTAACTCGAGTCTCTCAATCTAAAAATAGTAAAGCATACTGCTTAGCTAAACTAGCCAAAGAGATGGCAAGCATGAATGACAAGCATGTGTTGATAGAAGTTTTCACCCATTGAGTTCTACAGCCCATGAATCCATATTTCCCACTGGAAGAGGGATCATCAAGTGTAAACCAACGGGATGTAATTTTGATTGATTCTCACACTCTGTTGAAAATATTTAAAACTAAACAATAGAAGCATGCTCAAAAGGACAAATCCGAAGAACTTTTAGAAGTATAACTAGAAGCCTTCATAGTAAAAGAACCAAATGATTAGAGACAACCCTTCATCAACTATTTTAAAGAAGGAAAATTGCCAAGCAAGAAATTGTTGGCCTCACAAATAGAGAAGAGAATATACGTATGCTTATGTTAATGATGCTTTATATCGTAGGTCTTTTGCAGATGTGGCTACGATGTTTGGGAAATGAGGAAGCTAGTAAAGTGATATCCAAAATTCTTGAAGGACTTTGTGGTGCACGTCAATCAGGTCCTAAGATTGCAATCAAAATCAAGAGGATGGGTTATTATTGGCCATCAATGGTGAAATATTATATTGACCATGCAAAAAGGTGCTATGAATGTCAAGTCCATGGCAATATCACTCATCAACCTCCGAATCCACTACATCCAATGATCGTATCTTGGTCATTTGAGTGTTGGGGAACAAATATAATCGAACCTATTGATCTGTCATCATCAGCAGGTCATCGCTTTATCTTAGCAGCAGTGGATTATTTTTCCAAGTGGGTTGAAGCAGCTCCATTTAAAGAAGTTACTGTTGATCGAGTCATCGACTTCTTCACTCATAATATTGTCTATAGATTTGGTATATTATGACGTGACATCTCAAACAATGGCCTAGCATTCAGGAGTGCAAATATCTATAAACTCACTGATTGATACAAAATCAATTTGCAACAACAACAATAATAATAACAACAAGTCTTAATCCCACTAAGTGGGGTCGGCTACATGAATCATTCATCTTCATTGTGTCCTATTATGTGTCAAATTCTCATTTAATTCAAGTATACTAAGATCATTTTTATACATCTTAACCAAGTCTTTTTAGGTCTACTCTACCTTTCTTAACATAAGGCAAATCTAATGCATCTACTCTCTAATGGTCATCGGACGGGCTTTATGTGGCCAAACCATCTAAGGCGACTCTCCCTAATCTTATCTACCACTGAGCTACTCCAACTTTTCTCGAACATACTCATTTTGCATTCTATCTCTAAGGGTAAAGCCACTCATCCACGAGCATCCTCATCTGTAACACTTAACTTAGTCTTATGTTTCTCTTTTATTTATTCACCATAAGTCATTGAGGGTCTTACCACCATCTTATAAAATTTTCCCTTAAGTTTAAGTGAAACTTTTCTATCACATAATAGGCGGATGTACACTCCACTTGACCATCCAACTTGAATTCTACTAATAATATCTCCATCTATTTCACCATCATTTTGAACAATAGAGCCTAAATATATGAATGCTCACTCTTATTAATGACTTGATCACCTAAAGTCACAACACCACTAAAACTTCTACAACTAAAATTACACTCCATATATTCGGTTTAGATCTGCTTAAATGAAAACCTTTAGACTCTAAAGTTGACCTCCATAATTCAAGTTTACTTGGACTCCTCTCTAGTCTTATCAACAAGAAGAATGTCATCGACAAAAGCATACACCAAGGTACATCTTCTTGTAAATGCCTCTAAGAACATCCATAACTAAAGTAAAAGATCGCTTAATGTTGATCCTTGATGTAATCTGAAATAGGAAAATATTTTTCAATCCTCCTTGTGTTTGGACACAAGTGGCGACTCTAGTATACATATCCTTAATGACTTGAATATAACCAATATTAACTTCTTTCGTTCTAGAACTCTCCAAAGAACATCTCTTGAGACTTTATCATAAGCTTTCTCTAAATCAATAAATATCATATGTAGATCCTTCTTATTTTCTCTATGCTTCTCCATCAAACCTCTTAACAAATGTATAGCATCCATAGTAGATCTACGGCATGAAACCAAAAGATTGTGAGAAACTTACGTATCACATCGTAACCTATGCTCATTACTTTCTCCCATAATTTTAATGTATGGCACATTAACTTAATTCCTCTATAATTTGCACTCTTTGCATCACTTAAATATAGGAACCAACAAACTCTTTCTCCACTCCGCATCTTTTTAGTCTTTAAAATAACATTAAAAGATTTGTAAGCCAAGAAATTCCTTGATCTCTAAACATTTCCACACTTCTATTGGAATATTATCCGCTTTTCCACATTTAATTTTCTTTAAAGCTTCACTAACTTCATTTACTAATATGATGATAAAATGAAATTCTCTATTTTTGTTTAGGGTATTAAGTTGCTAAAATCAATCAGATCCTTCATTGAAAAGTTTATTAAAATACCTCATCCACCTATTTTCAATATCTTTTTCTAAGAAAAGCACTTTATTATTTTCATTCTTAATACTCCTTACTTGAACTATGTCTTTACTTCTCCTATCTCTTTGGTTGGCTAACTTATACATACATCTTTCACCTTCTTTGGTATCTAATCTATTGTATAAATCACTAAAGCTAAATTTTTTGCATCATATATTGCTTTCTTAGAATCTCTAGCCATTTTATATCTTTCCCAATTCTCAATTTTTACATCTAAACCAAGTTTTATAACAATTCTTATTTCTTATCTTTTCTTTCTCGACTATTCTTATTAAAAGAAGCTTTTCTTTTATTATAAGCACATCTTTAGCAACTTGTTTAATAGCACTTGATATTTTTCCCACATAAGCGTTAGCTTCCTTATGAACATCCCAAACTTTAATTTCTTGTAGCTTGCTCTTAAAATATTTTTTGTGTTCTTTAAGTGTCCCCATCTAATTATGGGATAATAATTAAGTTTATTTTTCTCTTACAACCTTTCATCTTAAAATCTAAAACTAATAGTCGATGTTGGGTACTTAAAATTTCACTTGGAATGACCTTACAATCTTTATAATCTAGACGATCTATTTTTCTTATCAAAAATAATCAATATATGTTTTACTAGATCCATTTTATAAGTAATAATATGTTCATCTCTTTTCTTAAATAAAGTATTAGCAACTACAAAATCATAAGCTAAGGCAAAATCTAATATAGTCCAATGGTTTGGCATAAGCTTTTAATAAAACACTGATCAAGCTACTTTAAAAGATCCTCATGAGGAACAAAAGAGAGTAGCATATCAAAATGTTTGAGGCGTTATGGGCATATCAAACTACTTACAAGATGCCAACTAAAGCCACTCATTATGCTTTAACTTTTGGAGTTGAAGTAGTTTGGCCACTAGAAGTCAAACTACCAACACTTCAAGTAGCTATCTAGTATAATCTCACTTAAAAAGAGAATGTCCATTTACAGATGGAAGAGCTTGACGCGCTTGACAAAATAAGACTTCAATCCCAACAAAACTTAGAAATCTATCAAGCAAGAATGTCTAAAGCCTTCGATGGAATAGTGCATCCTAGAACTTTTCAAAGAGGAGAGTTGGTCTTACTGCTAAGAAATAATTCCTCACAAAAAAATTGATGGTAAATTTGAAGCTAATTAGGAAGACCCTTACATCATAAAGAAGGTATATGAAGGAGGAGCCTACCAGCTTCGAGTGGTCTATGGCCTATGCCACCCATCAATGGTCGTTATCTCAAGAAGTATCAAGTCTAAGTGTATCATTCATGACTCCTCATATTATATATATATATATATATATATATATATATATATGAAATGTCACTCAAAAATTCTCTTGCATTGCGAGAATGCATTTTTGAGTTGTACTAAAATTTCCCATGCAAGATAGTGGCATTTTTATATATTTATTTAAGTTGATATTGTGCTTTCTATCGATATCCCAAGATGAAAGTATATATATATATATATATATATATATATATATATATATATATATATATATATATATATATATATATATATATATATATATATATATATATGATCAATAATAAGTCTCATCTAATCTTAGCTTGAAAATCCCCCTATCAGATAATGAGCATTTTTAAAATTTTATATTAGAAAAGCACTTAAGCCTATTTTGGGTTGACATCACGTCTTGTGTTGAGATCCCAAAATAACATTTAAAATTACATTTGTTTAAGTCACAATTTACTATGTAAATAATAGGCAAGATTACATCCACTTAGACATGTATAGGACAACTTCAAAGGCTAGAGGTTCGCCTCCCAAACTCATCAGAATCTCAAAGATCAAGAGAAAAAGCTTCCAAGTTTTGTCAGACTCACTAAGCCAAAATGTGTCTGAGTCGCCAACAAACCATAAAAGAAAGGATGCAATGAAAGAGCCCTTCTCTTGTTTGTCTAATGACTACAGTTGTCTATCCTCCAAAGCTGATCCAACTCAATGAATTTAAGCAATCCAGATCTAAAGAATCTTTCCAATTGATCGACGAATCAAGAGAGGATCTGAGGAGAAGTCTAAGCAACCACAATGCACATACCTACATAACTTCTTCAATAAGTCGACAAAGCAGTAAGCACAGGACCGAAGAAGTTATCTTGAAGTTTGTAAAAAGCTCATAGCTAAACTAAGAGAATTTTGTAGTCAACTAGTCCATTAATACACCAAGTGTTAGACTAACGACTTCTTGCCATAGACCTAACACTCATCTCGGAGACTAGGTCATTGGCTCACATCATTCAACAAGTTTGCCAAAAGCAACAAGCAAAGGGCCGAAATTATTCACATTCTCCTGACAAGTCAATTCGAAAAAATCAAGTTAATCCTTCAACAAGTGCCAAAAGCAACAAGCAAAGGGCCAAAGGTATGCACATTCTCCTGATAAGTCAATTTGGATAAATCAGCTTAATCCTTTAACAAGTCCACCAAAGTAATAAGCAAAGGACTGAAGGTATGCACATTCTCCTGACAAGTCAATTCAGACAAATCAAGAATTAGATGCATCGCCATGAAAATGAGAGTTGAAAGCATATGGATTGTGATCAAAATTGATCGAGATGTCTTCCGATCATGAAATCAAATGCACCGGTGCATTTATAACATCAAAATTAATTTAAATTGATATTTCACTTCGATCAATTACCATCCAATGAAGAAAAATAAAAAGAATGGGCAATTTCCGTGGTCGAGGCGATGCTTTATCCAAATGAAATTCTTTTCAAAAAGCGGTTGTGTTGTTATCATCAAAATGTCAAAAACTATTGAATAAGATATTTTGTGGGTGATTCGATCAACTGTGGAGCAAATAACAAGCTTCGGAGTGCGATGATGTCTAAATTAATCAATTTCTTGATCAACCGGCATTGCCGATGATTTACGTCATAAAAAAAATTAGGTCATTGAATCTGGAATGTCAAATTTACCTAGATATAATACCTATATTATGTGTGTTTAATTTCAGCAAGACTTCGCATAAATCTTAATGCGATTAGGTCATACGAAGATAAGGAAACTTCTGATATTTGTTTTCAATATGATAAACACAATATTTATAACTAATTTTATTTCAGAATTAGTTTGAAATTGGATTGATCTCTAAATTGCCTTAATTTTATATAATATTTTGAATATTCTGCTCAATTTAATTTGGAAGGACAATTAAGCTGCAATTAAGGCTCTCAAATCCCACGATTCCTGTCTGATTATTCTCTGAACCGAATGGATTGAAGGAGCGCTCTGGTCCACTCATCCCCTCACAAGCCCTCGACCCGAAAGCCTCTCTTTCGTCCGCTTGCTCTCTCTTTCTCTTGCTCAATTTCTGTCTGATTGAAGCAGCCATAGCTTCAATTGGTGGCTAGCTCTCATTCATCTCTTGTCTAGCTCTGGTTCGTCTCTCTCTCCTTGTCTCTCTTCATCACATCAAACCTCCATTTTGAAACCTAACCCCGTCTCCCTTAGAGCTTCAAGCAATGAGCCGCAAGCATCTGCTCTCATCCCCTCAAGCCGTAAGCTCTGTTTTTCCATCTCCGACCTCCTCTTTTCGCAAACGAGGGTAGCCAAGAGGCAACTCTACCATCAAGTAGGTTTCTCTCGACTTCCCCACCTATTTTCCTTCATTCGGACTTCTTGTTTCGCCCAGCAAAGTCGTAAGCCCCAAAATTCGGGTATCCCGTTGCTGCAACGGAGGAAACTCTACCATCAGGTAGGTTCCTCTCGGTTCTGACTATAATGTCTCTTCTTCCCCTACTACCGATTTCTTGTGCACTGCCGAATCACCAAGTTGGATGAGTCGACTGTCCCTTTATCTCACTCCTTTCTTCTTCTAGTCGAGCACTTCATCTGGCCGAGCATTCTTCTTCTTCACCCCATTATCACACCACACAACCAACTCATTTCACCTCTAATTTTCATGCAACCAACTTGACCTCCCTCACTCATTTATTTCACATTCCACCCAACCTGTCATTCCATTTTCACTACATGGAACCCTATTTCATAATATCAAACACAACACATAACATTTCCCTACTTAACTGTCATCTCCATTATCTCATCATTTACAAATCCATGGCTTCCGCCTTCAAGTGTTGCCCTTTTTTTTATTTCTTGAATCTAGTTCATACCCACACCAGCAAATCATATTTGATAATCTATATTTTATTTCCCAAAAAAAAGGAAGACTCTCGGTCATTAATCCACTTCATCCCCATCTCTTCTCTCTTTCTCTCAGTTTATTGCTCCAACAAATCTCACGAAATCTTCCTTCTCTTTCATGTCTGTCCATCCATCTAATCTATTTGAGCAAACTATCTATTATTGCGACCTATCTAACATCCAAACCAAACTTTCTTTCTATTTTATCTCAATGGGATAAAAGAAAGATCATATTTAAATGTTATTGCTTTTAAGTTGCAAATCAGTTGTTTTGGCATGCAAATTCATTATTGTCACTGATTGTGGATGTATAGAAATGTGTGAATATGTATAGAATATATGTATTTGCTTTTATGTGTCTAAAAGCTCATTACATCGAGTGTACGAGAGATAAATCAATCAGATGTTTTGAGCCCATACCAACCATCGCATAATGGGCAAAAAAGTTGATCTACCCAAAAAAATCTTTGGCAAAATTTGAAGTTTGGACTTAAACAAAAAAATGAGAGAATCAAAATTCATTTAAGAAAAAAAAACACACACACCCTTTGAAATAATATGAAACTAAATTTGAACTAAACAAATTAAGTAAATATGAAAAATAAATATAAATGTAAGCATAAAAAATTATTACTAACAAATTTTCTTCCTTAAATTTGAAAGCTCACAAGAAACATTAAATAATTTCTCCACCTCCTCTACCCAATGCTTCAAAGGATCACCTATGACTTGAAGAGTCAAATGGAATGTGAGGGAAATGGTCTCCCAAATCCCTTCAATTTATAAGAGGAAAGTGAGCCCTTTTCAGTAAGGCTCATATTTAATTTATGAAATTTTAAGTGGTATGACATGTGTAAAACATGTCGCGTCCATGTTATTCCATATTGATTACCAAGTCAAATGCATGTATGATTGGAGGATCTATACAAAAGCTATTAAGAGTTTGCATTCAATAAAAAATTAATTGCCTACCAACGTGCAAGAGCATTATTTAATAGCTCGTTAACAACACTAATAATAGCATTTTTATTGGACAATAATATTACAATGATAATAATAATAATAAAGCTATCATCCTCATAGGATTGATAATTAATGATTTCAAGTGAAACTCACAAGAGAATTACAATAAGTTGGAAGTTTAGTTTTTAAATAAACATGAAACTTGATGTGAAGTTAAGGATAAATCCATATTGGATTTGATGTCTTTTATTTGAGCAAGCTTATCTTTGAATATTCAAAGTGTTAAATTTATGAAAAATAATCAATATGTATAATATCAATTGAACACTTGAATAATCACATTTGATGTCAAATGAAGTAAGGATCTCAATTGAATACAAAATGACAAATAATTGGTGATAAATCTAAATGTCCAATTCCGAATTGAGAACAAAAGTGTGCAAGAAATTTGGTAGCTTTCTTACAAGTATAAATTCAATTAGGCAACTCATGATCAACCATGACCTTTAAAAGAACCATTTGGATCTTGCGTTTAAAATCAAATCTGAAACACATGAGACTTATAATGTATCTAAGTGCTTATCTTCAAAATTAATGGGAGCCAAATGAAATTCATAAAAGGACTTACAATGTAGCTAACTAGCTCATCAATAAGCATATACGAAGTATTTCAATAATCACTTAAGTTATATTGCATGATATGTTGGGTGAATCAAAAGTAACTCATGTAATTTGAGTTAGATTTGCGATGAGCTAAAAAGCGCATTAATATGAATGAGCCAATTATCACTAAAAGACAAGATTTCAATAATCATGAATGAAGTATAAATAATGAGCATATTTTTATATGATTAAATAGAACCAAAATGGTCATTTGCCACCAAATCTGTAATTTTTCGTACAAACAGACAAAAGACGATACTAAATTAAATTCTGCACGAGTTATGGAGCTTCCTTCAATCCAAAAATTAAAAATTTTTTATTCTAATTTTGATTTTCAAAATAAATAATTTCATTAATTGGATAAAATTTTCTAAGCTAAAAATAATTGAATGTGCTCGGACATAAGGATTTAGAGTGCAAATTTAATATCTAAAAAGGCTGCGCATGTTAAGTTCAGATTAAATAAAATTAATCTCATAATTTAAACATAAAATTATTTGAATTATCAAATACCATGGGCAGATTATACTAAATACTAAACTTAGAATCTGCGGGTTAAAAAAAATGTGAGGTGGGTGGGAGAAAAATGATGAAATCAATTTAATCATTTATAACTATATGCATGTAAGTTAATGAATAGTATTAATGTTAACTCAAGTCAATAAAAGATATAGATATTCAGCTCCATAGAATGTGATTACAGTAGGCCTAATATTCTATGCTTGAAATAGAGTTGATAAGGTCTACTAAATGATTAACTTTTAAATGAACTTAAATTACATTAGATTATAAGACCCAATCCTCTATATTTGCAATAGCGTTGACAATGTCTATTATGATATCATTTTTCTAAAGAATTTAAATTATACATAAGTCATAGACCCGATCCTCTATTAGCAAATAAGTAGAGTTAACAATGTATATCCCAATGATAGCTGAGTTGATTGAAGATATCAACTAGAGGGGTAACTATTATCAAAATATTTATGATATTATATTCAATATTCTTAAATTCGAATTACTCAAAATATAAATCTAGATCTGATCCTCTATTATTAAATTAATATAGTCAATAAGATCTGAATAAACTAAATGATTAAGCAGACTTATATACCCTGATGATGGTCGTGTTGATTAGAAATCTTAACCGGAGGGGATATTATCATCAAAAGATACTTATACTCTAAACTAATTCATTATAAAACTAAATTTCAACTAAGTAAATATCTGAACTAAATGGAATTTATTATTTAAATATTTAAAACAAACAATTCATGCACTCATCCACCATCATTTATTGAAGATGATAGATTAAAAAAACTCTAGCTCATAAAGGAGCTAATGTCAAATCAAATAAATCACTATGTTCAAACTCAAATATTCTCATGCTAGTAAAGAAGTGGCTCGTGTCCTCTGTCCGGTGTGGTTTGGCCAATAGACTCCATATATGATGTGGTTATGACCAGAGTCCACTGATCGGGCGATTGTAGCCAAATGACACCATTATATTAAGGTCACGACTATAGCCTGTATGTTCCCTAATTTCTCAGCCCGTTGAGTTATGAATCATAAGATATATTTGATAGGCATAAATCCTTTTTGTTAGTTTAGGTAGACTTAATATTATCTCATTGGACAAAAATCACCCCAGTGAAATTACATGGGCGGCGTAACCCATGGTTCACGAGGATCATTCGGTCATGTTGGGTTGATTCTCTCCCACTAAACAGGGACCACGGCGGCTGGGATGACGGAACTATGGGATCTTGATCGAGCATGTCATCATTCCCCCAACCATCCAATTTATGTTAAAATGATGAAGTTTATAAATTAACAATTTTATACTTATCATGCTGCTACCATACGCTATGCTTTTAGCGATCTAATGAGTAGCCTTAATCGAATGTTCTCTCTCAGCATTGGGAAGGATAATTAAGTATTGGTGCTTGCGCATATAGAAAACCTGGAACCAGATCTAAAGTCCTCACAAAATGAGAACGAAATCTCTCGGTAGTTTCTTATCTACTATTTCATCTGCCTACTGAAAGTTTGACCGACATTTAAATCAAACTCTCTTCATCGAGAGGTCGGTGACGAATTTTTGGAGCCCACACATTATTTGAATATTTATGATTCAAAAATATTTGAACCATGTCCCCTTATTTTGTGCTTTCTATCTTCTATGGAATTAATTTATTTGAGTTGTATATTATATATATGCAAATATTTATTCTAATCATATATGTTGAGAGTCATTACACTGCTCTAGAAATATATATAACATGAACTAAGATAGATAATTTATTCGACAATTTGATGCTTTTATCTTTTTACAAGAGCTAAAAAATTTAAATTTAATGAAATACAATGTACAAACTTATATTTTAGTATTTTATAGTGATATAGATGCATATTCTAAGTATTATATTGAATGAAAAAAGATTAGCTTTATCATTATTAATTAATAGAACACTCACTTGAGACATTAGAGGAGACATTTAATTGTTGTATTATAGTAATTATAACTATATTGCATTGTATCAAAGTTAATATTTGATGAATTATAGATAATGTAATTGTTCTCAACTTGTATCCAAGTTATTGTCTATTGTATTAAAATTTATGTGATTGTACTCTACTATATTAAAGTTATATTATATTGTATCACAATTATTTTAATGACATTTAATTGTGCTATAATTTGTTCGAACTATCTTTGAAGGAAGCTCAAACATAACTCAAAATGATTTGATCTTGCTTAAACAAGATTCAAATATGACTTGATTAAAGGTCAAACATGGCTTAAAAGTGATTCATTTAAGACCCTTATACTTGAATCTTTTGATTTTTTTTTTTTTTTTTTGTAGAAATAATAGACTAATTGTTGATATGCATGTACAACATAAATTGAAAAAAATACTTAACTACTTTAAAAAAAAACTTTTGATAGCAAGGTGTCACAATTATAATATCATAATGTTACAATTATGACAAAGCATAACTTAGAGTCTAAATCAAGTGGTTGCACATGCCATCAAAAGAACATAAGGTTTGTAATATTTATTTATTTAATTTTTTTTCCCTTTAAAATCTTAATGCAATGATCCTTTTACATTGCTAGAAGCATTAAGTATAATATTATGGAGACTAAAAAGAGTAGTAAGTTTAAGAATAAGCTATGTTTGAATACAATTTGAGCCATATTTGAGCATAGTTTGAACTCATTTGAACGTGGCTGGAACATGATTCAAGCTTTGTTTGAATAATATTCGAATAATGTTCAAAAAAATTGAACTTTATTTAATTATAACTCGTATTAGTTCCTCTCTGATTTGAATATCTTGTAGAGATAAACATATTAATTTAGATGACATGAATTTACAAACAAGAGACTAATATGAAGGCAACAATAGAGCTTTTTAAGAAAAAAAAACTAATAAAAGTATGCCTCCATTAATGATTTAATGGACTCATATATTGATTAATTTCTTTTTCCTCTTACTATTGCCTTATATAAGTCTCCTCTAAAATTATACCATTTATATTAATATGGTTATATGTACACATACACAAACAAACACACATAAATATATTCGAACATATTTGAATCAAGTTAGAATGTCAAATGAATATAGTTCAAATTAGCTCTTTTGAAAACTTTGTTTGAGGACTGCTCTAATCCAATTTTGAATCTAATGGCCATTAAATCTTATGTTTGAAGTAGACATTTAATGTTTATTTAAATAAGGATCAAATAAAAATTGAGCACTAAGGCTTACGTTTTTTGAAAGTTATTTTAAAAGTATTTCAAAAATTATTTGTCTCGCTTTGAAAGAGAAAAACGACTTTCGATTGAGATGGAGCTAAAACGTAGCAAAAGCACTATTCAAAAAAACTCATGCTCTCAAAAGCAAAACGTACTAAAACAGCTTAGTCAAACGAAGCCTAAATGTAGTATTCAAAACTTATTTGTTTTTGAATATTGGATTATCGATGATTGTATTCAAATTTATATTACTTAAAAATATGAATACTAATGTATGTTCATTTGAAGGAGCTTATAGTGATGCTTTGATGGAGGAGAAAAAATCATTGCTTGGAAGATGACGATTGCACTTTGAAAAGAGATGTTTCGACCGTTACATCCTTCATGGTTTAATAATATCAATAAAGAGTATCCCTCATATTATTTTCTCAAGAGTAATTTTTGTATGATATAATTTTAAGATATATTTTCTTAACAAGATAATTAATGTATATATTTAATCAGTTAAGTATATATATATATATAATTATTTTTAAAACATATATTATTTTAAGATTTTTAAAAATTATTCTAATAAAAGTTTAATATAGTCCATTGGAAAATCTTTTAAAATTTTAAAAATAAACCCAAATTATTAACTTTGAACTGGTCGTCTTGTCCGTTCGAATTCTATGATTAAACCCTAAAAGATAGCCGACTGAATAGGTCATCCGTTCGTTCTCAACGACGATGCGAATTTTCTTAACTCGGAAGAAACCCGCCAAGATCTCCACGTCCACGTCAGCTTCCATTTCCCCAAACTGTTGTTTATGGCAATAGAAAATTTTCTCTTTTTAGTTTTTTTTTTTTTAAAATAAGCTTCGGAATTCACAAGTAAGATCATTTATATTTGGAGCAAACCTAACCTGTCCTCTCGCATAATAAAAATAAATATTTAAATAAATTCTGCAACTTTTTGAATCATCTTTAGAAATATTTCTTGTCCTCAACCCAACTTTTGTTTTGGTGCGTGATAACGAATTTCTTGTGATTTCTAAGGTTTCATATTGTTAAGTTTAGGGTTATGATGGTAATGCCAGTCATCTTTTTTGTTGAAATCTTTCTTTTTCTGGTTTTGGGAATGATGTTCAGTAATTTTCTCTGTTGGCATTTTAATATCAAATTGATTAGGTTATGATGGTAATGCCTGTCATCTTTTTTTGATTAAATCTTTCTTATGACATTGTTCGGAATTTTACAAAAGAGTTAACGACATTTTCATCTCGATGTCTTCGAAAGTTACAATCTCTTTCTTGTTTGTAATGGCAGAGACAAAATCCGACAGAATGAGTTTCTCAGAGCTTACAAAGATTGCCGTGGACCGAATACAGAAGCTTGAGCAAGACAATTTCAGAAAAATTATGGGGCTTATTTTGTTCAATGAGCCAAGCGAAACAGAGATGATACAGCTGGCCTATGGATCTGAGAACACATTGATCACCACAGTCATTGAAGTCAAAGCAATGCTCAGAAGTTTATCGCCAAAGAATGCTTCGGTTTCTTCCGGACACCAAGTTAGTTCATTTTCACAGGGTTCGCGCACATTCTCATCCCCTTCTACATTTCACATCCCTTCTGAATATTGGGATCAGCGGATTGCTTCTGATCAGCTTCAGCTCCCTTTAGGTCAGAAAATAGATTTGGTTCCTCGAGCATACCCGGATTCAACAAAAGAGGACCTCTTCCTTCCTAACCAGTCACAGTTCTTTAATTTGGATCAGAATCTCTACAACCAAGATGTTTCATTGGGTGGCAGCATTCCCTCAAGAACAAGTAGGAGATCTCCAAGCCTTCCAGAATTTCCTATAAAGCCATGCTATTACTACTACAAGGGACACTGCAAACACGGGGTGAACTGCCGATACTTCCATGGTCCATCCTTCCTCGATGGTCATACACCGGCTTTCAGCCCAAGCTTGAATGAATTGCAAAGTGATGAGCATGAGAATGGCTTTCTGCCAGGGTCTCTCGAGAAGCTGGAAATAGAGATTACTGAACTCTTGAGACCTCGAAGAGGGGTGCCCGTTTCGATCGCCTCATTACCAATGCTGTATTATGAGAAGTATGGCAAGAATCTTCAAGCCGACGGGTATTTAACCGAGAGCCAAAGGCATGGGAAGGCTGGATTTAGCTTGACAAAGCTGCTTGCGCGTTTGAAGAATAGTATCAGACTCATAGATAGGTAATCTTTTGATCATAGATTGTTTTTTCTCTTTAATGCACTTGTTAAACTTATATATGTTTGTTGTATGACAACCTTTATATGCATTTTATTCTGGATTATAGGCCTCATGGACAGCATTCAGTCATTTTAGTGGAGGCTGCACCAAAATATTTGGATTATAGGAATGAGAAGAATGAATCAGGATCTACAACCACGAGTTCACATCAGATATACCTAACTTTTCCAGCAGAAAGCACATTCACAGAGGATGATGTTTCCAACTACTTCAAGTATATATATATATATATATTTTTTTTTATTTTTTTTTTCATATTTTTAATTGTGACTAGTAGTCTGAATGTATCTTTATTACTCACAATATTATTTGCTTTTGATGTTCTTTTTTTTTTTTTTTTGTTGCTAGGCAGTTTGGGCCAGTAAAGGATGTCAGAATCCCTTCCCAAGAAAAGAGAATGTTTGGGTTCGTCAGCTTTGTTTATCCTGAAACTGTGAATGAAATCTTGATGAAGCGAGTTCCTCATTATATTTCTGGTGCTCGGGTTCTCGTCAAGCCATACAGGGAGAAATCAAGGATGGTTGACAGGTAAACAATCTTACTCTTTCGGAGCTTATATAAATATTCGAATCTGCATGCTCTCTCATTTAGGAATTGTTCTGTTAATGATACAGGAGTCACACTGAAAAGATTAGTAAGTCTGTAATTTATCCTCCTCCGCAGTATGTTGATTTGGATTCAGAGCTTCAAGCGCGTAAGAAACTCATAGTTTTAATCTTGTTTTAGTGTATTTCTTGTTTGTTTTTAATCATGCATTAATAGTGTTCTTATTACTCATCAGTGCCAAGGGAATTTGAAAGCTCCGGGGGACTTAACAACATGCACTCTGAGGAGCAAGAAAAGTTGCTGGAACTTGAGAGAACGCAACTATCTGCGTTCAATTTAGAACAGAAGTCTCTAAACCAGCAGTTCAATTTCAGCTATTCCGTTGGCAACTTGAAGCTCCCAGGTGTGAATATGCTGTCTCCTCTTAAGGGAGAGTGATAAATTCATCTATAAGGTTTTAAGTTGATGGGCCTAAAAGCATTTTTTTCCTATAAATGCTACTTAGTGGTCTGAAATTGCATTGAAACTCTCATATTATATAAATTTCTCTACTATTCATGAAATTTACAGTGTCATTCAACTTATTCGTAAGGTCCAAATTCGGAATGTGAAGCATTATTCTCTTCTTTTTGGTATACATTTTTTGCAGTTCCAGACGAATTTCCATTGGAAGACCATTACAATTACAACTATAACCTTCAAGCTCTAAACATTGGCTTATCTTCTGACGACAAAACTAGAAATGCAAGCTATGGTTACAGTAATCTGGCGAGGTGAGAAAAAAGTTATCTAACGGAAACTTTTTTCAACATGTTCTTGGCTCATGATGCAATGCTTTCTGAAAAGTATCTTGAAAATTTCATCCAAAAATATGAGAATATGAGAATACTTTTCTTGCTTAATTAATTACTACTTTGCTAATTCTTACTTTAATCAAACAAGTAATTCATGCTGTTCATTCTGCAATTCCTGCATTCATGCTTCAATTAATTAACCTGCAGTGCCTTCTGTTCTTATCTCAATCAATCAATTGAGGGGACGCTTCTTAACATCATTCCTTTTTTATTATTGCAGGGGTGAGATTGTGCTCCCAGAGAACCCATTTGCATCACCACCAATGCTAGCAAACAGTATTTCAACTGTCGTATAGAGATTCAGAGAAGCAAAAAAGATAAAATAATTATAACCATAAAAAAGAGAGAAAAATATGACCGTTCCATAAACGGTATACTTCAATAATTATAACTACATAATTCAATGTTAATGTGATCTTTACAGTAGAAGATAGCAAAAGAAGCCCGATGACTCTTTCAACTCAGTTGAATGTCTTTTGGAAGCTACTGCAGACTTTCAGGTTAGTCACAACAAAATAAATCTCTGTTATCAACTAGACAAGAGAAAGCTTCTTTTGTAAGTAAAAGGCTATGGCTATAGTTTTAATTGATGGGCACTTGTTTAACTGTCGGGTACTTTAATGAAGGTCCAGTGATTGTCAATTTCTTTAATCTTTTCTTGTTTTTGGGCACTTTTATAAGTGATTTCTTGATTGCTGACATCATTGTTCATCAATCTACTCTTCTTAAAATTTATGTTCATATGATGTTATATAAGAAAAGAATAGTGAGCTAATCTGTTGTTTTTTATTTAAAATTAATGTGTTAAATTGTTAAAATAGTAAAATTAAATGCTCAAAGATAATTCAAAAATTTATAGGAGAGAGGATTTGAATAGGCCAATTTTTTGCATGTCAAAAACCTCAACCACTAAAACATACTTGCAATTATGAGAAATATATATAAATAAATAAGAATTCACAAAATAAATAAGGCTTTCAGCCCTTTTAGCATTTGGCACTCTATTTATATCCTCTTGAGAATAGTAATAATGTGTCAACAAACCATTGATAAACCTATATTGATGGTTATAACCTAAGAGAGAAGAGACAATTTGTCAAAATGGTCAAAATATCTTATCTACATGTCATGATAATGATTGCATACCCTTTTATTGACGAATGTATGTGTGAGTATTATATCTTAACAAATAATATTAAAAAAAATAAGAATTCTTTATTAGAAAGTTATATTTTTCAATCATTATTAAAGATAAAATACAAATATACACCAAAAATTTCATCTTAAAGAAAGCCGTTAAGCCTACCTCTTATGCGACGCCAAAACATTTATATAATTTCAAACTCAAATTATTTTCTAATATAAAGATGCACATTTATATCCATCCATCCATAATTATATAAATAAAATTAATCAATAAAGATTTTATGAAGTCAACTTTTAATTTGGTATTTGAAATGCTTATAACCTATTTTTATTGGCAGAAGTCAACCATAATTTATGTATTGCATGTATATTTGTTTTATTTAAAATTTAAATTACATACATAATAATAATTTATAATTTCATATATCCAAACTTTAATTTTTTACTTAAATAACACATAAATCTTTATTATTACATCAAAAATCAACTTTAATTCTTTTTTTTGTGAAACTTTTATTGGGTCGCTTTAGAATATATTTGTAAATATGTAAGAGAGAATTTGTGTAGTAAATTTCCTTAAAAATTTTAAGTATGCATGTAATATTTAACTTTGAGGTATTAGATAGATAAATACCAATGTTTCAAGTGATATATATGTAAACATCTTTTTTATACTTAAAATAATACATTTCACTTTAAAATATTAATAAAAATATTATTTACTATATATATATAAGAATTGTGTTTTATGATATAATATGAGTGAAGTGGATCACTGAAGAACCATTTCTAAAAACGAACTGATTTTCCCTTCAGATTATTGTTGGATCAGCCTCCTCAAGCTTAGCCTTCTTCTTCTTCAAGAATCATAAATGGAATAAATGTTGATCGTTTACAGTCTTTTTCATTAAAAAAATTTCACAAATTGATACAGCAGCAGTTCGAAAGATTTAACAAGATAAAACAAAACAATTCTATAGCTAAAATCTGAAAATAATAATAATAATAACTCCATTTTATAATAAAACATCTGCCACGTACTATACAAGTGAGCAGGCCATGGGCCCATGACAGGGTTCATTATTCACGAAGAGTCAGGACATGGCTTTACAGGTTAACTCCATAAAAGGGAATGAACCTGAAACAGGTAACAATGGTCCACATTTTACATAATCAAGTGATCAGTATTTAAAAAGAAAACTGCATAATGGTTATTATTTGCTTCCAAATTATAATAATAAAGAAGAGAAATTTATATGCATACTACTGAAATCTTATATATTTATATACCTAACACTTAATTTTTTTTATGTTTCTCTTTAAATGGCATAAAAAAAATTATATATATATATATAACACTTTTCTTATTACTTAAAAAGTTAATGATGATGATAATTTTAATGTGATATTAAAGATCTAAATGTCGTAAATATTAAAATTTAGGTGATAGATATGTAAAAATATAAGAATTGTATGATATGTATGTAAATGCCTCTAAAAAATATCACTAAATTAACTTATCCAGAGTAAAATATACATTTTCAAATATATTTTTTGATGCCATTTAAGCATAATGCAATGTAAATAAATATAAAAATTTAAGTATTGGATATATAAATATGCAAAGATTTATAGTCAGAAGGTAGAGGGATAGAAAGAAATCAAACCTTATTTGGGTAAGCTGGTATGCTAGAGCTCCCTCAGCATTCAAAACTGCATATATCTCCCCCTCAAATTAGCACTGGATTTCAATAAAGGCAATTGATCTCAGACTTATAAACAATTTGGCAGAGAATATTAGAATATCATACAGCACACACTAAGCCATAGTAATTTCAGCAACCATATGATTACCTCCCCCAATTCTCATAGAAGTCTCCTGTATATCTCAGCGTTTTAGTAAAGAGATTGCAGATCATCTTCTTCTGTCATACTTACTGGCAAAGTCTGAGAGCAGTAAACTCTGCCTGAAAGCCAAGTATTTATCCAAGCTTGTGCCAGCCCATTGTTGACAAAAGCATTCATCAGTAGGAACAAATGTGCTCAGAGGAAATGGACCCTTTGGAGCTTTTTTAAGCGAGACAAGAAACCTGTGTCGAGGCCGAATCCTCTGATTCAAAGATAAGCTCAAGTACATTGGATATTTGATCAAAGACTGCACCTCATTGTGAAGCTCATTTACAAGATAAAGATACTTGGGCTTTAAGTTTTCCTCTAAAGACAATGACAGAACCTGTGAGAGCAAACAGTTTGATCAATGGATATTTCTCGAAGTAATATGATCCAGAAGAAGTATGAGAAGATGGAAGGGGAAGAGAAGATACTTTACTTGTGTAAGATTTGTTAATACTTTCACAATATCAGAATTAGACATCCCAATACTTCTAAAGAAGCTGATTCTAGGCAATATTCCATCTTCTATGCTGTAATGCAGGAGTTGTGGATGCTTTGTGACCATCTTTACTATGTTATCTCTTGGAGCTCCTAATTCTTTTGACAGAAAACTTGAACGGGTGGTCCATGAATTATCAACTCTCTGGACTAGAACCTGAGGGCTAAGCTGTACAACTTTACTAATCTCAGTTTCCTTAATTCCTACTTCTTCGATCAAATATCTGATTTTTGGTTTGAGAGAATGTTCGATGCTGTAAGAAAACAGAGATGGAGCGGCTGTAATAATCCGTCCGATTCGTGAACTTGGAACTCCTATACTTAGTAGGAAACGGACATGGGACATCATGTTGTTTTCAACTGTGTATTCCAAGATTTGGGGCTGCCTTATGAGTATCCTTTTAATATCTCTACGTTTGACGCCGATCCCTATCAGAAATATTAATCTTTCTTTTGCTGAAGCGAGGTTTATCTGAAGAGAAGCCATATGTCTCTCATAAATCAAGTAATCATCTCAAATGTGCTCAATCAATCAAAGGAAACCATCTCTCATCAAAGTCCAGTTCATGAAACCTGCTCTTGGTGAACCTTCCACAACTTTGCTATAAAACATAAACAATATGAGAATGTTTGTGCTTTCAATCTCATTCAAGACAGGTTTCAGGATTTATCAAAAACATTTACTGATCCAAAAGAGCATACCTGATGCTCTCTATCACAATCAACAGGACTCTTTTTTGAGGACATATCTGTGAAAGGATCATAGCCTTGAAGATTAGTTTTCTGCAGAATGGTTTTAACAGACTTTGTTTTAATGGAGCCCGGAGCCAGATTTTTGTTTCTGCCAGCTTCCCAACCTCTTTGAGGTGACATTTTGATGCCTGCATGAGCAGAATTACGCTGAAAGGCTTATCACAGCTGAATTCCTTTAACCCAATTTGCATTATTTTCAGATACCTGTAGCATCATTTCTGGCATCAGAGTTTAAATTTAATCTCTTTTTACTCGAATATCGGTTGCTGCCAAACCCGTCGAATTCTGGAAAATCATCCTAAAAAAACCATCCAAATTAATTATTATTCTTATTATTTTTTGAAATCATTATAGGTAATCCAAAATGTAAAATTGATTTTAAGACTAAAATTCATATATCGGACAAGGGTAAAACCTTATCTTTCAGAACAAAGGAAGCCATCATAAACATTAAATGAAGATACTAGTAAACTCAACCTAGGCATGCAAGAGTAATTTAGAATTTTTGATGCATGAAACCCTGACTTGTTTCCAGCTTTGTAAGTCAACTGAGGATCTAAAAATTTTTATAAGCAAAAAAAAAATTAAAATAGGCTACTTTTTAGGATTAAAAAAATAAATTTTGAATAAAGTAGAGTTTAAAAGCTTAATATTTTGGATAACTTAAATTAAAATTTGAACCTGATTTGAAATTAACCTTGCGCCACTGTGCAACTACCAATGATTGGTACAAACCCAGTTAAAAGTCCAAGCTGAATAACAAACCATCTTCCTCATCATGGATTCAAATCTGATTATCAAAGTTATCAGTGAGATTAATTCTTACCCAAAACTCTAGTTGTAGATGATCTAAAAAATTTAGCTGTGGCGGTATCAACAAGAAGCAGTTACCAGAGATAGTTCCCATAAAGTATAACGCTTTATCAATAATCAAACAGGAGCAGTAGGACGCTCCTCTTAAACTTATAAGTCCATTTAAACAATCTACGAAAGAACAATCTTGTGCGGTCATCCTACAGCTCTAAATCAAGAAGACAAAGGAACCAAGAAGATCGATTTCAATGAAGCATATCCTAATGCCATCGAGCTCGGATCATTTCACGTTCCAAAGAATGAAATACAATGGCAAAAAAATATCCAAGTAATCTCCCACGCAAGCATAAGCAAAAATCTCTTCAAACCGTCAAGAAAAGCAAAGAACAAATAGAACCAAATCAAATTACGACGCAGCTCGTTACGTCAATCAGACACTTCGTTACGTAAATCATGAAACTTCGCAAGTTCAGTTTTTTACCTCTAATTCCGACCTTACATTACGAAACAGCAAAGCAACAGTCAAAAATTCATATAAAAAAGGCACTAACATGAAATATCTCGTATCCGTCCTCTTCGCTCTCCTCATCTTCCACCTCGTCATCTTCATCCGCATAGGTCGATGCTCGCCGACCCAGCCGCGGCTGTCGGCTGGGCTTGAGGATGCGAGCGCTTGAATGCGCCGAGCAGACCGTAACTCCGTTGCCGACAGCGCGGCGGGCGGCACAGACAAGCCGCCACTGATGGTACTGTGAGGCGAAGAGGGAAAAGGTGGTGCTGGAACTGATGGAGAGAAACATCCGAGCTCTACAGGGGTTATTCCTTGGCGTTTGAGGTCGATGAAATCCAATCTTATCCACTCCAAGCTTTCACCATTGTTCACCTCACTCTAGAACTCATCTTTCAGCAAATGCAACTCGAAGACCTTGTGATGCTACTACTGGATTTTGATCGGGCAACTATTGAATTATTAAATTAGAAAAATATAAAAAATTATATATGTCTATATATATATATATATATATATATATATATTGACATAATATCTATTGTAAAAATAATAATGATTTGAAGATTATAAAATTTTCATTCAAAAGAATTTCTTCATGTTTATTCTTATCTTTTCTTCAAGCGTCAATAAAATAATATTTTTTTAACTTATTTTCCTTTTTCTCTTCAAAATTTTAACTCCCAATCAATCAATGTAAAAGAGAATATAATAAATATATATTGTATAAATTAAAATTTTAAAATATTTACATACACATCATATAATTTTTATACATTTATATATCCAATATTAAAATAAATAATATTTAAATCTTTAACATCACATTAAAAATATCATTAATTATTATTTTTAAATAAAATTTATCTTTTCATTTATAAAAAAAGTATAATATACATTATATATTAGATATATAAATACATAAAAAATTATGCAATACATACATAAATTTTTCTATATTTTTTTTAGGAAATAAGACATTCTAGCATTATTTTTTTAAAAAAAAAAAGACAAGTGTTCATCAATGGAGACATTTGGCGATTTGTATTTTATTACAATCAAGTATTTATAACCAATCTATTATCACATGGAGTCATTTATAAACCAGCAATTGAACAATAATCATGGAAATAAATTTAAGTCTTATTAGCATCTATTGTTTTGTTATACTTTAAAAATATTTATTTAAACTAATAATAATCATTTTAACACATGCCATTAAAAATACATGTAATCAAGAAATAAACTATGACCTTTTCAAAATAATATATTCTGCTTATGACCTAAAGAATTCACAACCCAGTCAGCAAATTCCTTAACATTTCTCAGAAACCAAATATAATTGCTGATACAATAGATAAGCCATAAGTTCAATAGATTACACAAAACCCTACAATAAATCTTATGCAGAAAAAAAACAATCAAATAAGAGCCATTATTATACGATACATGACAACAATAAAATAGTTATGCATATAAATCATAATGTACGTTTAGTCAAAACAAGCAAGAAAAAATAACTGCAAAATCATGGTTACAAAACGATTGACCTCCCCCTATATGATTGGTTGATATCCATGACTATCTATAGAGAAGAATTCCAACAAAAATATTATGGTGGGGGTATCATAAAAGTCAAGCAAGTAAATTAATAAAATAAATTCGGAAAGAAAATCAATATTTAATCAAAATCAATTCAATGCTCAAAGTTGTATATGCCAAGTACGAGTATTATAGTCTACTCGTCTCCCAAATAATAGGGGAATTTACATAGATACCACACAACTCTGATGTATTCACATATCTAACACCTAAACTTCAATTTTTTACATATATGACATCTTTAATCTTCAATATCACATCAAAAATACTATCGTCACTCACTTTTTGAAAGTGAAATGCACTTTTTTTTAAGCATTGAGAAGTGTTAGATAAATAAATATCTAAATTTAGGTGTTAAATATGTAAATGTATAAGAATTGTGTGATATGCATGTAAATCTTTCAAAATAATATCATTCTCAATATTCCATGCGTACACTAATCATGAACTAGTTCGCGTTCAGGTGACTCGACATTTAAGTATTACACCTCGAGGCAAAAGTGATACGACTTGAAAATGACGAATGAGACGACATAACAATGTTAGGACATCATCCTTTAAAAAGTGGAGATAACATAACATGAAAATAGTGAGTAATACCCCCATAATCAAATTGTAGAGGTGATTAAATATAATTAAGACAATCCTCATTCTAGAGGTGGAGCTAGCTTGGCCTAAAACTAGCGAGAGGAATAATATATGAGGATTATAGATGTATTGAGAATGGTCAACATGAAATAGAAATGACATGACCTCAAGCCAATAAAAGAAGCAACACAAATGCCATTACCTCAGCTTGACACGTCAGCAAGCCTATCACAAAAAAAAAAAATTTTAAATGTTTGCCCATTTGTTCAAAGAGTTGAGGTGAACAATACTTAGTATACTCAAACTCGGCTCATTTATACTACTAATCAATTCAAGAAAGTAATATATATAGGAATGTCAATAAGTAGATAAATGACAACTGAATCTAATAGAATTTGTATATGAACGCACTTACAATTTTGCTACAAAAACTTCCACAATTATAAACAGATGCGAATGACAAATCTACCACAAAAATTGTAGAATGGAAAATGAATGTAAGAATCGTTGAGAAAAACAAGTGATACAATAGATGACTAATGAGTAATATAACACAATATTAGGGAACACATTAAATGAGAAAAAAAATGCCATAAAAGAGGAGGAATATTCAGCAGCTTCCTAGCATATGAAATTTTCCTGAAACCACCCTATTCCAAAAAGCTCCAAAACTAGAACCAGCAATGTTCACAATACTAGAAAGGCAAAAGACAGAATTAACGTAATAATAAAAAAGCAGTCAGACAAAAACAAGTAATAAAACCAAGTTGACAAAACTCCACACGAATCTGCTCAAAACGTACTAACATGATGAAGGTGATAAAAATCCATTCATACATAAACATGCATGGATGGCATTTCTAAAAGCTAACGGATGTAGGAAAAATAATTTTTTTTTTTTTTTTTTGGAAAACCAACAACAGATGTCCATGGCTGACTCACAAAATTAAAAGGTACCTCCAAAAGATAGTAGAAATACATTGTATAGACATGATGTCATTATGTCAACTTGTCCAAGCTACAAAGACATTCACTACTTTCTAAGTTAATAGCACAAACACAGGCTCAAGATCCAGCCATGATGAAGAGCAAGCCTCACCTGAAGCTCGGTAAAAGCCATGCACATCAAAAATAGAAGCCTGAATGATAAGGAGGCTGCAAGCCCGATTTAGAGTAACTATCATTATGCACCGCCCTATCGTAGAAAGCAGAGCCCATCAGTGACTCCGACGAAATGTACCTTGATGAAGCAAGAGATCCACCAAGTCCAATAGAATTGCTAGATAAGCTTGTGCTTCCATGATTATAAAGCAGTGGAGCTGTCGACAATGGGTAAGAGCCAGACAAACCCACACGAGGAGCTAGGTCAACCGGACCGAGCTGTGTGTGATTATGTGCAAATGGGTTGGAATAATGAAGAGAGGGAGCGGAAGCTGAAGGCCGAGGACGCTTGTTAGGTTGTTCATGCTGCTGCTTCTGTCCCCTAACATTTGAGTTAGAAGCAGCATTGGCAGTAGCTCCTCGCTTCTTCTCTGGTTTCTTTTCTGTCTTCTGATTATCCAATTTCTTTTCGGGCTTCTTTTCAGTCTTTTGGTTTTCCAATTGTTCAATGCGCTTCTGAAAATTCTCACAGCTATATACTGACCCTAGGTTGTACTCCTCAACAATTTTGGAGACTGCTTTAAGAGCAGCAATTTCTTTTGAAGAGGCTTCATTCTGTGCCAAACAAAAAGAGATGATTTGGATGGCACAGCAGCATTTCTATGTTAAAAGATGGGCAGATATATGTCAAAAACATACCTTGGATTGAGCAGAATTATTTCCCTTATCCCGCAATTCTTGTGCAGCCTTCTTTGATTCTTTTAAATGGGCATTCAAGAGAGAAGCAGGTGGGTATTTGTCCATTAAATTAAAAGCAACGACAAATTTGACAGCATCTAGTTGCTTCCCACTATTATTTAGTTTTTCAACCAAATCTGTCAAGCAAAGTGCTTGGAAGTGTCATTTTCTGCTGAGAAAAGTCGGGAAAAGATGAACCCATGAATGGATTCTAATATAGGCGTAGTAATGGAAATTGAAGTTAGAGTACAAGCAACAACAGCTGCTTGATTATTTTACAATAATTCCCAGGATGAACACAAGAAACCAAGTACGTACATCAACGAGATAACCAGCAGACGCCACTAAACTGTAAAATAACAGCGGATTTAAAACCACCTCAAAAGAGGTACGCTGTTATGAGATGTCACCATTGGCCCAAAGACATATATAAACGTATTGTCACCAAGTTAAATGGATTATCTAATGGAATAGCATTGTATTTGAGGGTATATACAACTTTTCATTTAATTGCCTGGATTATGAGGCTACCCAACCAAACAATTTAGGTTATACAAACCTGAATTAAAACACAAAGATATGGTCCAAAATCAGACTTATATCTATATATTTAGGTTATACAATCTTTGTTTTACTTTGGTAACCTTAACATATGTTTAGGTGGATGGATGGAAGGGTGATAGCTCAAAGCATGAAGAAATTGCTTTATTTTCTAAGTAAAGATTGTAGCCTGAATCATTAAGAGAAGAATTCGCATGACCTTTTAAATATTGAGCCTTTGGTCCTAATGATGCATTCTTACCTAGCTAACTTCAAACACACCAACGCCAATGCAAAGCTTGATGAGGTAGGTTAAAGGATGAAGCCTTCAGTAGGCATTTGAAGAGAAGACCGGAGCTACAAAAGTCCATCCTGATTCAATCCTTTCAGGGAGCAGGAGTTCCATATTACGCTTTCAATGTAGTTGGTTAACTATTGGGAGAGCCATTGATTATTTATTCCTCTAAGATTAGAGCAAATTAAATTTATTCCTCTAAGATTAGAGCAAATTAAATTGATTAGTGGTTACCTAGTCAGCAGCTTCTATAGAGTTTATATATTTTATAGGAGTGGATTAACAAGCTTAATAGGGGCATTTGATTAACGCCTTTAGAAAATTTATATGAGGGGGATTTAGAATTTCATTGGTTTAAGGGAATAACTCTGAAATTTGCAATTTTGTCAACCAAGGAAAAACACCTTGGATCATTCGATCAATTGGAACTAGTAACAAGAATGGTATGAATCGTTTGATCAACCGAGACAAACCAAGTCAATCAAGAACTTCAAACAAAATTACCATCTTAGGGCAAAGCAAAATCCAAAGGGTATCTCTAGGCAATCAAGCACGTCAACCCTCACTTCCTGAAGGATAAAAAAACAACTGGATCCAACTATTTTTACAAAACATATGAACTCCCCATTTTAGGAATTTTATGGTGTTCAACTATTTTTGCATGAACAAATGGAAATTTGTATACACCTACACAGAATATATGGATGCACATGCATACTTTTTTAGAATATACAAAATTTTGTTATCACTGATTTTTTAAACGATGAAGAGTTTTGCAGTTTTGGAATATTTTTGATAACTTTTTGTATATTGTTATTGAATGTTCACAATTTCAGAACATATAGGGGTGTTTCTACAAAATTTTCATATGGTCAACTAAGGCTAATGTGGCATTCCATTAACTGATCTCAGGTGCTGCGGTTGAACGACAAAAAATTAATATATGGCAGAGTAAGGTCCACATGCCAACATAACATATCAGTGTGGCATGAAATATTCAATGGCACCTGTTGGCACATGGCACATGGCACTAACATGGACCAAAGAAAAATCAACATGACTAGTACAACAATATCTTTATGCATACCATGTGTCACTCCAATGTACGTGTCCACATGTCATTAGAAGCAGGATGTTAGACGTACTAATGACTGGCTGTCCCCTACATTGAATAATTGATATTCATAATATTACATTTAAAATCCATACAGTTGCAGGCATTGTACAACAGCTCTTCATTAAGAGACACAATGATGTTTCTCTCCTATAATAATGAGTAAATCAAGATTGCTCTCTATAAGGGGGTCATAATTATGTGACAACTTTGCCTAATTATTCGCAAATTTAGTTACTAGCTCAACATTGTTTATTCAAGAGATTTTTCACATGTAATCATATTTAAGGTTAAGATGAACTAAGAGATCCCCTACACTACATAAGATTTTATACAAAAAATTAGTATTAGAGAATATTACAATTATTCACTTTTAAAACTATTGCACCATTAATTAATATTCATGAGGAAATATTTTCAGGCTTTTAGCATTTCCTTTGAATCCTGTCAAACCCATACCAAAATAAAAATCTTGTATGATTGAAGTTGCTTCTGCTATAATTATTATAGCTCATGAATATCTTTTGGCAATAAATTAAATGCTTAAGAAGTTTAATATGATTCTATATCTAAATTTGTTGAATCTAAATTTGTTTACACTAGAATATGTTCATAAAACCAGAATCATAAATTAAGTTTGAAATTAAAGTTGAGTATGATATCATGTATGAATATGAAGCCCTAAAGAACTTGAATATTTTCTTAAATGTAAAATTGAACATAAAATTGAACAAATCATGTCTATTGCAGTTAACGAATCAATTAAGAAAATTGACAAAAAAAATATTGAAAGAAAAAAATTATATTAGGATATCTTGATAGAAAGAAATTATATCAAGATAGACATCAAATTCATCGGATTTTCTTTGGGAACAGCGTAATATAAGCTCTGCACAAACATAGCACTAATCAACAACAACAACAACAACAAGCTTTATCCCACTATGCGGGGTATACATAACACTGATCCCAAAGCAAAATTACTGATTATCAAGCTTATCCTAATAAAAGCAATATCAGAATATCCTAACACAAAAACAGAAAAATCCTGAAACATTATCTACATACAATGTTCCTATAACAAATGATCATGCTAAAATCAATTCTATTATTGATTCTTGATTCTCAAATTCAATATTAAAAAAATTTATTAATGATGAATTCCTTAAAAATAAATTTGTACTTAAAAACTCTATTTATGTTAAATCTAAAAGTGCATAATTTAACCAACTCATATGGTTAGTTTTCTTTAAAGAAGTAGGTTCTCCATATTACATAAACACACATCCACGTGCATCCTTTATCAATCATTTACATGATGTTTTTGAAGATATTAACAAAAAAGTAACTGCCAAACATGGAATTACAAATCTACTACTAATGTAAAAATAAAACATATGGAATATAAACTAAATGAAAAAGTATTTGCGTGTTTAAATTGAAAAAATTGCACGCAAAAAAAGGACAGATAACATAAAATTATGTAAAGCATTGGAATGATAAATGCTTATAAGTTAAAATTTTCAAAATAAAAAAAAGTACTAATATGGTCTTCAATGTGCCTGATTTTTCATGACCAAGTGAACTACAAAATCTTGGATCTGCGTGCTCAATCCATTCATTCTATCATGCAATTAAATTAGAAAACCTATGATCCTAGGAAACCCTATATCACCATGTATGTGCAATTACATGCTTAACTTGGGAGCTTTGAGAAAAAAATTGTGTAATTACATGCTTGCAGGTCTTTATTAATATAAAAGAGGCTAATTTTGGCATTATATTCAACAAAAAAAATGATAACGGCCAAAATGAGGACTTTTGAAATTACATCCACCTCCAAAGAGGTTAATGTGAGTTCCCCCGCAAAACTACAAACTAGGTCAACAAATCCCAAGACACGTTTTGAGCTTATGTCAGGACTTAGGTGCTTTTAAGGACCCAACATGTATTTTTCGTTCAATCCTGTTTAGTAACCTATTCTGAAAAATCTCTTTGAATAATTTCCATTTATATTAACTTTATTAGATCAATTTTCCTTCATCATACTTCTATATTACATCCATACATACATATTATTCATCTTCTAGAATTCATTAAAATCACAAAAAATATTTTCATTGTCATATATTTAATAGGCACCAATTCTTAATATATCCTTCCAAATTTTATCACTTATCCATCCCAATATTCTCATTTCTACTACGCTGAACATGACTACCAATGACTTTTCAATCACCTTTGAATTCCTATAGCATAGTTGTCGTAATTGTAACTTGACAAAACGTTAATTCTTAATAATATTTTAATGATATTGTCATTTTGCATATGCTCTCAAGATTTTTCTTATTTTAAAAACTCAGTCTTAGCTCTAAATTCTTAATGATATTGTCATGAAATTTAACTTAATGATATTTCTTTAACTTCAAATATATCCCCACTAACTCCTTGCTCATTTTTTAGTTGGTTTGTATTTTTAAAAGCATAAATGGAACAAAAATCCATAAACTTAGAGGAGATTTAACACAAAAAACTAAACTGACTTATTACCATATCAAGAAAATCAATTGGAAACTTTTTTAGGTTCTCTGTGCAACAACTAGAAATGACCCCTAATCATAGTAACCTTAGAAGATTCCAATGAAAGATGTAATTTAAAGAAGATTATGTCAACATGTCCATTGGAATACATAAACAAGCTATTTAAGTGGTACTTGACCATTGACAATCAAACAAAACCTTGGTAGCATAATGCAAATAGATAGAAATGAAAATAAATAACTGGTAATAGAACCAGATATTAACCATCTATAATGATATCCAGTAATAACATTTGCAGGAACCACCTTTCACAAAAATAAGACAGTATAACTACATTGTTACAGCTTCTCAAGATGAAATACCTAAATGATGAGTATGATATGGAGAAAAAAATTATCCAAGGTATATGCAAGTATACAACGGTCGAAAACCTTCAACTTCAAACAATGGCATTGCTCTACTGAATCGACCAAAAAAATAGTAATCTCGGAATAAGATACTATCAATGGACACATCTACCAATAAAAAAATAATTATAAATGATAACATTTTGGAAACGAGAAATAAAGACAACTATAAAAATGCCAGAAAAATTTTCAGTACGCATCATTATCTAAAAGATGATATCTGATCATAAAATGAGATGCGGGTAAACAAGTAGCTAAAAGTCAAGTTGACAAAAATTTCAGCCAGGAGCAATTAGATACTTCATTATGCAAGCGCATACCAAGGATCCATTACTAGGACGATCACATGAAGCCAACTATGAATAAAACAAATTTATAGACTCCTCCATGAAAAATACTTCAAATTAGAAATTCAATGAAATTAAAGCCTATAAAGCTCTAAGACCCAAGCCTCCTCATAGCAGTCCATCTTATAAAGGAAGAAAGCTCAAACAGAGAAAAAAGACAATGAATAGGGTAACAAAGGAAACTCATAGACATGCTTACAACTTACATTATTGCAGTATTGCCACACGTTTAAAACAACCAACGAGGCCAAAAACAAAAAAAGCTTTCATACTTGTAGTCGATTAGACCTCTACAGCTCTACTACCACAAGTGATAAGAGGCTTGAAATTATTAAAAAGATGGCCAAGCATATGAGATAATTTTTTAGTGAATATAAAATTAAAATTTATGAGTCAATATTCATAAAAAATCAAGTAATGATATAAGGTGTGATAAAGTCAAGTATCTCAAATCTATTATACATAAGAATATGAAATATAGATTGGAATATAATTTCTAGAATTAAATTGGGTAATTAAAATAAAAAAGTGCCTTGAGCACACTATATGATAAGTGAATTTCATTTATTGTTAATTTATTCAAAAATATATAATACTTGTTCTGTAATTTAGGTTTAAGTATTAAATGATAAGAGTTTTTGCTCATAGTTAAGTTGATATAGCAAAAATGGGAATGCTAAAGTATATGATTAACTAAGAAATTATCATATAAAATGAGATTGTAAGAGACACCATCGAGAATGTTGCAGTAGACAAAAGACTTCGATAATGCGGTATATATGTAATGGAAGGAAACAGGTTCAACAATAAGATTAGTTGATAAAGAAGAGGATTATGAAGGTAAATTGGTGAATCGAAACTAACATGGACATAGCTTTTGGAAAAAAAATACACAAAATAGGTTAACCATCTTAAAAACATTTAACAAAAATGAATAAAGAATGAGAAATCATAAGAATAACCCCATAAAGTTGGGATAGAGCTAAATACGATGATTGTGAACCATCAATATCTAATAGATCAACATAAGTAGAACAAAAGAAATGAGATACTAAACATACAATAATAACAAGTATAAAACTTGTCGAAAAATGAGATACTAAACGTAATGAAAAAGAACTAAATCAACCTTTAGATAAGAAAATCAAAATATTTAATTCATTATGTTCTAAGAACAAAAATCATTTAAGGAAAATTCAAACCAAACAATTATAAGAAGAAAGCTAAAAAAACTAATTTGATAAGTTGATCAAGACAAATGCTACCATTGGATACTCTCACTTACCCATCAACTATACCATTTTTTTTAAAAAAAAAAGAAACAATGCAACAAAAAAATCATACAAGATAAAAACCATAATCTAATTTGTTATGGTTCATATGCATCAACCTCAAGTTAAAAATTAGGAATGGCGCTTTTATTTGAAACTCTATACTTGAATTTCAAATCAATTCAATTTTGAATTGATAGATTTTGAGTCTAGTCTCAAGCCAAAAATAACTCAAAATACTATCAAGTTGAGATCAAGCCTGCTACTTAAAAACACACAATAAACATAAATTAATTTATGATTGTTCACAAAATATGAATCAAAGTTGAAAAAACAACCAACAACATGAAGGCATAAAATTGTATGAGATTAATTAGTGTGAGAAAGAAATCAATAAATAGTAATAAGTGAATACTACCAAATGCTACATGCTACAATAAGAACTGAATTAAACAAAAAACCAAATTGTTGGTGAAATGAGAGGAAAATTAAATAAAAAGACTTATAAAATATTAAAATATGAATTTTCTCCTCGTAAATGGAGTTCCTCCAATTTTGATTTCAAATTCAAACCTTCAAATTGAAGATCCAAACTGCAAATCCTCTTTAATTAAATAAAAATTAGAATAATTTATTTCAAGTACTAATAAGTTCATTTGATCTTCAATCAAATGAATCAAATTTTCTTGATGGACAATTTTGATTGCGTAAGAATGTTATTAAAATTTTAAATTGTAGAAGTCAATCAAATAACTTTAGATTAAATTAAACATTCTGTTATATATATATATATATATATATATATATATATATATATATATATATATATATATATATATATATATTAGTATTTGATGATTTTGATTCATAAAATACATGAGAAAAGCTGGACTTTTTGAATGAGCATCTATATGAGGATCAATCAATTTTATATATATACATATATATAGTGTTTGTATGCATATAAACTACAAGGGGGTATAGGATGCAAAATAAATGATCTTATCAATCTATGTCAACAACAAATTTAAAAAACAACCATAAAGCTAAAATTTCTGGCAATGAGACAATTGAGTTGCTAAGTATCAAGAGAATAAAAAATATCTCAATAGAGAAACTTAAAACATTTCATGATTGTAAACTAATGGACTAATGGATATCCTAGAAAGGTCATAGATAACTTCAGTGTATTGTGCATTTTCCTACATCCCAAACCATTTGCATGATTTTAAAAAAAAAAAAAAAACCCAAAATCCCAGACTATTAAATCATCATGGAATTACCAAGACATGCGGATTACACATCTAATCATGATTCATTGATATGCATTAAAAGCTTAAAAGATGATAGACAAATTAAGATGGCAAATGATGTAAAATGAACCCTATGCTTTCAAAATGCTTCATGGTGTATTGTGCATTTTCCTTCACCCCAAACCATTCGCAAGATTTAAACAAAAAACTACAAAATCCAAGACAAATAATATTAAATCATCATGGAATTACCAAGACATGTGGATTACACATCTAATCATGATTCATTAATATGCATTAAAAGCTTAAAAGATGATAGACAAATTAAGATGGCAGATGATGTAAAATGAACCCTCTGCTTTTTAGATCAACACAAATGCCCTACATCATTGTTTAAACTTGTGTAATAAGAGGCATGCCTCTACACAATTCAATGTTTATTTGCCATGAGGCTCCCACCTCATGTCACCATGTGTGAGGCATGCACCTCAACACAATTTTGGAGAGGCGCACCCCTCACTACTTGATTTAATTTCCTAATTAAACAATTGGCCCCAACCCCACCCCTTCACAACAGGAGTCCAGTCACCTAGAAGCCAAATTGAGAGCATCTATCTATTTTGTAGTGCCACGATCTCTCGTAGCCGCAGCCCAACCATTCACCTCCTTCAGCCCAACCGTTCAACGTCGCCGCTAGCTACCACATTAACAAAAGAACACATTTCTTTGTACTTTCTTTCCTCCGTTAGAGTTTAGTAAGGTAATCTTCCTTTTTCTATAACTTCATTTTGTTTGTTTGCTTTGATAGGGTTTTTTTTCCTATCTTAATTGTTGATTTTTTAACTTTAAAATATTTTTAGGATTATGCAATATGGTTTGAAGAAAGGAGAACACAATAGGGTATAGGAAGGACCCACCAAAGTAGTATAGTATGCAAGTTGATGTTGAAGGCAGGGAGAAGACTTATGTGTGTTTGAAATATAATTATTGTGATAAGGTTGTGAAAGAGGGTAGCATGAAAGAACATCTATTTGACTATCACAAAAATATTACATCTTGCGAAAAAAGTTCCAAAGAAAGTAAAAGAAGTAATTTGTGCCTATATGAAGAAGGCAACAATGACAAAACACCTAACCCAGCAACAATTTCATGACATGGTGGATGTAGGCACATATTTCGGTAATGAGAGTAATGCAAAGGGTTCTTCATCATCATTGTCACCAGAGTCTAGTAGAGGTGCACGGTGACCTATGAATCAATATATGGTGAATGTGGTAAACGACAAGGATGATGGAGTGAAAGTAACCCATCATATTTCTCCTGAGCAAGCAAGAGAGGTAAGGAGATGTGTATGCAAGGATATTGACATATTTTTCTTTGAAAATAGCATTCCATTCAATGTGGCGATATCTACAGCTTACATCAATATAGTTCATTCTATATGATCTTACACTCAAGGGTTTAAACCTCCTACTATGTATGATTTGAGGACTTGAATATTGGATGAAGAGTTGGCTACTGAAAAACTATTAAGGAGATTGGAAGAATATGGACTCAAATAGGAGTTACCATCCTGTATGATGGTTGATCAGATTTGAAGAATAAAAGCTTGATTAATAACTTGGTGAATAGGCACAATTTTTTTGAGTCTGTGGATGCATCACATATGGTAAAAGATACAAACTATCTTTTTGGCATTTCAAGTAGAGTAATTAAGGAGATTAGAGAGCACTTAATTGTGTAAGTCATTACTGATAATGCTTGTGCTTATAAAGCTGTTGTTAATAAATTGATTGAGAAAAGCATATATATTGAACACAATGTGCAGCATATTATATGGATCTTATGCTTGAGAAACATGTGGATGGTAGTCCAAAAAAGAAGCCAGCCACGGAATTTGGGAGGAGAAGAATCAACCTATAAAGAAACTTGGAAAATCAATGACGAAAAGCAGGAGCTTTAGTTTCATCACCATTTTCATATCACAAGATATTATCTGAATCCCCAATTTCAATATGCCTGAGATCAAATTGGGTTTATACCACAACATGGATATGTTGATTGGAGATGCAATTGAGAGGACAAAGGCAGATCTACAGCTTATTGCATTTAGGAATAAAGAAAGTTTCTTTAAATGTAACAAGCTAGTGATACTATCAACAAATGGTCCCCAAATAATTTTTATATTTTCGCTAGTTACAATTCTAAACTCAATAAAATTTTATTGCAATTGGTTAATACCTATTTTAACTTTATTTTCTTAAAAATAGCTAAATGATGAATTCAATTTGGTGATAACACTCTAAACTTATAACGATTCATTGTCAAAGTATTTAGGCTTACTTGTATGTCATCTAGCTATGAAAGAAATTGGAATACATATAATCAAAAGTGTATACCAAAAGAAAAAAAAAAATTGACAATATTAAGGATGAACTCTTTGGTATACATTGTGTAACAAGAGATTAAAAAATAAGTATATAAAGAAAAGACGTCCGGAGGATGAAGACCCCTTTGTATGCAATGACATGTCATTAGATGATGAAGGGCTAATTAATGACGCCCATAAAGTTATTCCAACTGATTTGCTAGAAGAAGATCTCAATATTGACTATTGTGATGGGACAAAAGAAAAGCCAATACTGATGGGTCAAATGCATCACAACAAAAAATTAATAGAAAAGTTATTTAAAAGTTGCATTTGTAGCCTTCAACAATCTTTGTTTTAAAGCACAATTAAAATTCTTATTGATTTTTTTTTTCAATGGGGAAGAGGAAGATAGTAGAGGTTGAAGATGAAAAAAAAAATATTAGGATAATATTGATACTACCGAGAATGAGATAGAAAAGAAGCCTATTCATTATAATAATGATGTAAATGAAAATCCATTGAGTGATGACAGTGATGGAGAATTTTTAGATATCATGTTCTTTGTCTTAGGAGTGACTTAGGGAGAACGTTGTTGCATTAATATGTTATGCTAAATTGTTATGTGGTGAACTTATATTTTTTTGATATTATTATCTTGTTAGGATGCTACCATTTGACTTTTATCCATCTTCATTTGATGTTTTTAAGTTTGAGCAATATGAGGCTTATGATTCACCTCGTGAAGAGAAACAACACAATACCCAAAAGCACAAATTTAAAAATTGCCCTACATGGCAAGTATAAAGACATGATAACAATGATAAACATGAAAAAAGAACATCCCTAAGATGATGAATGGTCACATTAGGTGGAATTGAAACATTTGCCACCAAGTTGTGTATGATTCGACTTCCCACACAAGCATAAACAATGTTAACATGCCATTA
Source organism: Cymbidium sinense (assembly GCA_021442155.1). Classification (NCBI taxonomy): domain Eukaryota; kingdom Viridiplantae; phylum Streptophyta; class Magnoliopsida; order Asparagales; family Orchidaceae; genus Cymbidium; species Cymbidium sinense. The sequence goes on along the minus strand of CM038226.1, from coordinate 27,849,059 downwards.
AGCAGGTTACATGACTATGCATGAAAAATGGGACATATTCAGCTGGCAAGTGATTTTTTCACTATGCTTTTAGAATGACCAAAAACTATTGGGGCGATTTGAACAACAATAGCAAGCTAGCTGGCAAAAAAAATAACAAATAATCCTAAACAATGAAGATAAATATTTTGTTAAATTACCAAGACAAAACTATAGATAATTAATGATAGACATATTAAGTTGGAAAATGGCATACAAGTACACCTAAGCATTAGGTATCGCCATAAATGAACTACAATAGAAAGTTTAAAAGCATAATAACAAGGATAAATAAGAGAACACTGTATCCTAAGGATAAGAAAACAGACCCAACGGCTGAAATTGAAACATTTTATAATAACTAACTGATGAAGATCCTAAAAGATCATTGATAACCTAATGGTGTATGATACCTCTTCCTACACCATAGGAAGATGGCAGCATTCAAGTAGCAACAACCCCCGAAAAGGCATAAGAAATAAGTGAATCCTGGGCAATGAACGTGATCACATTATATAATTACCAATGCAAGAGATTGCATAATTATAAATGAATTAATGAAAGATGTATTAAACTCGAAAATGATGTAAAACAATCCATATGCCTTTAGGACCGCTAAAAATGCCCTGCACTGAGAAGACTGTCACTAAAATGAATGCACTAAAGAGAAACGGAGAAAATTAAGGCATAAGTTCTTCACCGCGTCATCAAAAGAGTTCATGGATAAAATGTTAACGGTTTCAAATAAAAAAATAAATCTAAGGCCAAAAAACCTTACCAGGAATATTCTCATCGAGTGAAGCACTTCTGCATAAATCAACAATGATCTTTCTCCTGGCTACCTGGACAATAAGATCCAGAATATCCTTAACTTCAAACGAATCAACCAACCCAAACGTAGCAACAAGATGCAACACACCCAACACCATAAGCGACGTGTCCCCTTTCGCATCAGTGAGCAACTTTCTCCATTCCACAGCCACCTCCCTCGCCCTCTCCCTATTTAACGGCTTAATCTCCAAAGCCAAATCATGAAGACACTCCAAGAGAGTCAAGCAAGTTCTCCTGATCGCAATTAGCTCTCCCTCCACCATTTTTTTAGACGGGAAAAAACCGTCGAGCGAATCGAGGACAAGCTTGGCGGGATCAGGCGCAGAGAGTAGGGCCGGACCAAGCTCCCTGCGGATCGCCATAATGTCCTTCCTGTTCTTAATGATGAAGGATCTCAGGCCCTTGCCGTCCATTTTGATACAGAGTGTCTTGAGCTCCAAACGGGGCTGAATCACCGGTTTATCTTGGCTCACCCCAATCTTGGAAGCCAGTGGAATCGCTCCTGCGTTCTTCGTTGCCACAGAGCTATCCAAGTCCTTGAGTTCCCGGAAACGCGCCTCGATGGACTTCTCGATGGAGGAGAAGTGGTCCTCGATGTCCTTCCAGTGGAGTGTGAAGGAGAATAAGGAAGAGGAATAGGATTGTAGGGCATCGAAAGCCTTCCTCAGATCCTCCTTCTTTTCAGCCGTGGAATTGATGGCCGCCTCGATATCAGCTGTGCCCATCTCAAGAGTGAAAAGAAACCTACCACGATGAGCAGAGAAAAGATGCTGGAGCAAAACCTGAGCGGGTTTCCCAATCCGAAGAGAATGAGAAGATACCGTCCCCAAAAAACCCTAAGGGGGTGTTTTTGGTAACGGATTGGATTTATTTAATTTAAGTTGAATTTAGTAAATGTGTATATCCGATTTAGTAAATTCAGAGAGTTAAATTCTCATGAGATATTTGATAAATTATTTAAAAATTTAAATCTATTAATTTTGATAATAATTTAAATTTATTAAAATTAGAAAAATATTAAATTTATAATGATATATTTATTAATCATTAATAGTTAAAATTAAGTTAAATTAAATTAAAAATAAATAATAACTATTAAATTAGTTAAAATTAATTATTAATCAAACTATGATTATATTTAACAAATTATAATTAGTCTTTAATGATATATTAATAATTCATTAATAATATTCAAGTAAAATAAACTTAAGTTAATATTACACAATCAATAATTGGTAATTAAATAAATAAATAAATATAAAATTAAGTTAAATTAGATTAATAATAACTTTAATTAAATAATATTTTTAATTATTATTAAACCTATTTTAATTAACATTAATTATAATTAATTTTTAATTTATCAAGTTAATTAAAAACTAAAATTTAAATATTTAATTAACTAAAATAATAAATTTAAATAAGTTAATATATTTTTATGAAATAAATAATATCTTAATTTATTTTTATGAAAAAAATAATTTTTAATTTTTTCATATAAAGTAAAAAGCATAAGAGATTTCCTCTACTTCAAGAGAAAATATTAGGTGTAGAGTGGATGTAACTGCATCCGGACGTCAATGAAATTTTGCCACTCGTCAATGCTTAAAATAGGGGCTTTCGAGTTTCACGTCGTCGTAATCGTGGGACGTAATGCCGTAAACATCACCTTGACCCGATCCAGCCCGACCAGTTAAAGCAACGGGAGTGCAACTACGGTTGGACGCCATTTGAATGCGTGGGAGAAATTTAAAAAATGTGGGATATATAAATGAATTTAGGGCACTCAAAATAATTTTTTTCAGGCGAACTAGAAGAGAAATAGAAGTCTATCATTTCAATTGTAAAAAAATGTAAAGATGGATAACGAATTTGGAAGTAATAGATTTTGTATGGATACTTTAGGTTATTTTTTGTTTGTTTTCAAGGTGTACACTCCAGAGTTATGGGGCTTCCAAAAATACATGTAAATGGTATTATTAGGTGTTTTGAGTTATTTTCAGGATGATTTAGGTTATTTTTTTGTGTGTTTTCAAGGTGTATACTCTGTACACTCCATAGTGTTGTGGTGTTTATTTTTAAATGTATATGGGGGACACCACACAGTTCTGAAAGGATACTCATTGAAGTGATTGTGTACGACATTGAGATATAATATACTATCTTGAAAGATAGGGACATCACCCTTCAATGGACCTAATCACCTAATAAGAACTCCTAAGGCATGATGGGCCTTCGAATATACCAAAGATTTTCTCCCTATTTTATATGGATGAATAAAATAAGGTTTATATTAAACCATATTCTCAAGTTTCCTATAGGGGCAAGCTCCCATAATTAATTACATCCTAAGGAAGGTGAATTTTTTAGGAATACTCCTGATTAAAGTAGGAAATTATTATCTCCAAAGATTTCAAGGATAAGACTATCAATAAATTGGCTATGTTTGAAAAGTCAATTAAGAAAGATCAAAAGGAGAGATTTATTATCGAAACAAAAAAAAATGAGTAGGGAATGCTCATAATACTAGGAAGCCTAGTGAGCATCCCAACCTATCATATATTTGGGCTTTATATGCTTGAAATTAAAAAGAGTTATTTTATTTGAGTTGAAATTTTATTAGATTGCTAAGGCTTATAATCTAACAACACAAGGTTATGAAAATGCCCAAGAGGTGAGGATCTATACTTGTAGCCTGAAGAAAATGGCTACCTCAGATCCTAAATCTTGAGAGCTTAAACAAGAGTCAAAGCACAATCTAAATCTAAGCAAAGGTTGGTATAAGGTTTACCTCCATAAGAGAGAGTAAACTACACGACTGTTAGACTTATAATCGTCTAGAGTGACAGCTAACTAACTCCTCCTATGTTTTAAAATCATGTATACAAGTCATATGATTTTACAAGATAGTTAAACTGTTATTAATTTAGAAAGAGACTAAAGTCCTTAAACCCACTCCTTAAAAGACTAAAGCATGAGTGGTATGAGCAATGACTTAATATACTACAAATCTTTTCAATTTTTATTTGATTTTTACACTTCATTTTGACAAGGGCCATAGGATTTTTTATATGTCTAAATGCATGATGAAATGAGATTATGGGCTAAATCAGAGAGAAAAGGTATTTTTCATCACAAAAGAGACCCTCAAAGGTCAAGTCTTCCTTCATTGTGTAAGAATGGAAACCCTCTCTTAGCAAGAGTGAAGTAATATGAATGCATGATGTTAAACATGTAATATTTAGCTAAGTAGTTGCTAAATCTTTTAATTATCTTGATTTAATGCTTAGGCTTTATGTGAGATTATGAGTTATAGTTGGGGTAGAAAAATTAATTTTTTCTTAAGAGCCTAATCAGATATATGCCACACATTAAATCATTATTCATAAATAAACTAGAAAAAGGCATGTTGTTTATATTGCATAATTTAAATATAATATTAAGCATTTTATAAATCTAACGTAAAAGAATAAAGGAAATGGTGATGCACTGTATATAAAATATGAAAGAATAATTACAATTTATAAATGAATAAATTTTATGGGGGTCTTCTTCATTCTTCATATCTCCTTCATTTCTTCATTTGGATGTGCTTGCTTCAAAGGCATCACAAGGCCTCCTGGGATAAAGCCTTCTAGCCACTACTCATCTTAATCCCTCATAACACTAATCCTAATTTCTAATATAAAATTACATTAAAAATATGAAGAGTAAATCTCTATACCTGTAAAATAAGTGTTAGCTAAACACATCATATAATCCAAGCAATTATATATATAATTTAGACTTAGCACCCTGCACATGGGTAACCAAGCCCACATATCCTAACTTAGATTATACTTAGGGGATTTAAGCAACCTACAAAGAGAGCATTTATATTTATTTTAAGCACCTCTTAAGTATAATCTTCTATATAAAATATGATTAGGCTAATCATAGCCTAACATCCAGTCTATGAAACATACACCCTAACATCCATTCTAAAATAATACATCATAAAACCAAACATACTTCACTTCATGCGCCGCCCTAACATAACGCTAGAAGTTATGACTTAATCTAAAGTTTGTGTATTAAGGCTTGTGTGGTATGCCTTAACTAAGCTTTGTTATGATTTTCTAAGTATGAAAGGATGTTTAATTGTAAGAGGTTGATTTCACTTTAAGTGGTTTAGTTGATTTGAGAATTTTACTTAACATCTTCTTTTATTTCATTTGACTTATACTTAGCAACTAAATGTTATAAAGAGAAGAAAAGAGAGGATTGCTCTCTTTCACCTCTACTTTAAGTCACATATAAAGCATATTAATTAATCAATTCTCTTTAGTGAATGGCTTATTACATATTTTTTTAATCAATCCTAAGTTTAGGTTCACTTTAAATGATCATATTCAATAAGAAAGGCATCTTAAGATTAATTAGAATGATTGGTATCACATGACATATGTTCATTCATTTCCTTCCATCATATGTAACATGCACATGACTAAATCCTAAGTATACCTACACATACAATATATCTTAGCACACTTAAATAATGGATGTAAGCATATATATTTGGAGTTTGGATGTTTCATTTGATTGAGTTATTTTATCATATTAATTTAAAGTTCTATCTAAATTCTTATGTAAAAGTACATATGAATGAAATTAAATAGGTATGTGTCATTGTTAACCAGGGAAATGAGATAATCAAATGACCTCTTTGGGGCTAGCTAAAGCCTCGTGTTCCCGAGATGTCCAAACTATATACTTATTATGTTCATGCATATGTAAGTTTATACACATGAACATAAGAAAGAAGACTTCAAACCATGTGATCAATCAATCCAATCACTTGAACAAATAGGATTGCATGTCTCTTTTTAGTAGAAAAGGGGATTTTCATTCATTAGTTAAATGCACATGCAAGTATATAAAAGTTTTAAGCAGGTACTTCACCATTGTTAAACTAGGGGAGTGAGGTAAAGACCTCCTTAGGGCTACTTAAAGCCTTGCATCCTCGGAATGTCCAGATTAGATATACCCACTACTCTTAAATACACATGGACGTACAAATAACTACAAAAATAGCAAAATTATGCAAAAGTTGTACTTGATTTAATTGAATGAAGATTTTCATTCATTAACTAAATGCACATACAAGTGTATAAAATTTTTAAGCCGATACTTCATCATTGTTAAATTAGGGGAGTGAGGTAAAGACCTCCTTAGAGCTACTCAAAGCCTTGCATCCCTAGAATGCCCAGACTCGATAAACCCACTACTCTTAAATACACATGAATATATAAATAACTACAAGAATGAAAAAATCATGCAAAAATTGTACTTGATTTAATTGAATTATTTATACAGGTGAGATAAAGTTCCATTTAGATTCTAACATAGAGGTATATAGGAATGAATCCAAATAAATGTTGTGTCCTTTTCAAATGAACTATACACTTGTTAACATTCAAGCCTTATATAAGTCCATGAAGATTAAGGAAATGGAACTCCACATCACATGTTCTAAGCTATAAACACATGAAAGCTTATGCATATTTATAATTTTCACAACTCCATACATTATAATTGATTTATACACTTTTGAAAATAATTTTAATTTAATAGTGATAATAGCCACATATATTTTTAATTTAACTCAACACATATAAGCTTGACATAAAGGAAATCATTTCATTTAATTGATTTTTTTTTTTTAAAGAGATGAATGCAAGATTACAAATGGCATACAACATTTAATATGATTGGAAAGAAATAAAGGAACATAAACACATGATTCCATTCAATCCATTTAATTCCTATGGGCAATCATACTAAGTAAGGTCATTTAAAATAAACCAAAGCTTCTTAAAGTTGCTTTTAATTTTATGTTTGATTTGAGTTAAGAAATAAAAGAAAGAGGTTTGCTAATCCTAATCTCATTCTCGATGTATGAGTTAATTTGATTTAATTAAGAGGAATTATGTCAATTTTAGGGATTAATTAGGTTAAGGTATAAATTAAATCAATTAATTAAACCCTTTCCTATGTTACCTTAAGGTAATTAATCAAATGATTATGAGCCAATATAATATGCAAATTAATTGAATAGTAAATAGCAATGATCATATGAAATGAATGGGGTATAATGCAATTAGCTCACAATCATTGTTTAATTAAGCTTTAGGAACTCACATTAATTACTTTTATGATTTTCTCACACATTTGAGCTAACCATAATTTCATTAAACTTCTTTAGGCTATTAAACATCTAAAGACCTACCCATGAATTAATGAAGTAAAATCAGATCCATTTTAAAAAATTAATTAAGATAATTAAGTAAGTAATTAATTAATTTATTTATAATTAATTTCTCTTGAAAAGTAAAGGAAATTTTGGAAAAAGATTAGGAAAGATTCCACAATCACGGTCCCTAAACCTCCTTACTATTAATCAGTGCCAAATGAGCCTAATTAATTAGTTAATTTATTCTTTCCATGCTTAATTAATTCTTAATTAAGCTAAGAAGGTAATTAAGGTTTATTCAATCAATTTTCCCAATTAATCAACCAATAAATTTCAAGAAAAATAGGGGAGGCAGAAGTCACCCCCCTAAGCAACCTTAAAAAAATTGAAATTAATTGGATGATTAATTAGGGAGTAATTATATTAATTAAGTTTTCAATTAACCCTTAATTAAAATAAAAGCATTATTTAAAATTAATTAAAGATAATTTTAATGGATTCCCCTCGGGAATACTTTTAAAATGAGCCCTTATTTATTTTTTTTTTACAATTAGATTTGAATTATAGAAGTTTCAGCCTTAAAAACTTTATAAATAACCTAATTAATAATTAATCTCATATTGCGTGGCGCTTTCCGTGGCACCGATTGACTATTAAAGTTGACACATCCGCGGCTAACTAGAATGGTGGCAGGATACGCTTTCCCATGGGCCGTCTGATCTAAGATCAGATGGCCACGATCAAACCTGCAGCTAAGAAGGAATTAAACAGCGGATATAGCGTGATTTGATCAGAGTCGTTTGTTCCAATCACGCGAAACACCGGCCCGTGATCTCTCTTTCTATGAGCGACGAATGACGGAGCTCGTCAGTCATGGATCACTCGATCTGAGCTCACCCAAGTTTGATTTCACTCCAAAATCAATCTACACCTTTGCACGAAGGATCCACGAAGATCCAATGGTTAAGATGGGCTCACATGTAAATTTTCTTCAAAAAGTTCCAACCCATTTTAAGCTAAAGCTCATATTTAATGGAAATACCTCACCAGAGCTAAGACCAGTAGTTCACGCGCTTGAGGAAGCTTCGTCTAGTAGAGACGAGGCCCTGTTGAGCAGCAATTGGATTGGTTCCACCCGGATTGCTCGAAAGGCCAAGGATCAAGCTTTGGAGCTTTGATCTTGATTAAAGTATGTCCTTCCATTGATTTGAAGCTCGTGAAATGGCTTGGGTAGCCTCAACGAGATATGTGGAAGGTGTGTGTAAGAGGAATTGAAGTTTGGTTGAGGGAGGAAGAAGTTTGGATCAAAATTGAGCTCCCCTATTTTAGTTGCGCACGGGAAGAGAAAATCCAAAATGGGGTGGCCTTAGGGAAGCTCTGAAGAGTGTTGGGGCATTTCGTTTTACTCTTGGGAGCTTAGACAGATTGAATTCATGTGAAATATGGTTTGAATTGAAGGGGTATATCCCTCAATTTGCTAAGGTGGACGGACGAGATTATCTCCCATTTTTTGGCTGGCCAGCCGCCGCCAGGGTGCCAAAGTGGTCACCATTATATCCACTTGGTTTGGTTTGGCTGGAGGAGTGCTTGCGAGGTGGCTCAAGGTTTGATTTGGGCTGATCTCCTTGCTTAGATCCAAAGGGTGTTCGGTTTGTAAATGAGGTGAGTTGGCTCACCTCTTTTAGTCCATGGCAAGTCCTAGCCATTTTAGGGTGGGCTAAGAGGTTAGATCAGACCCCAAATGGGGTGAGTGAGGGCTGTCAAGTGATGAGAGAGTGGACTTTGCCATTTATGGGTTGAATCCTATGTAAAGAGGAATTGGCTAATGGACAATGGCTTCGATTGGACCCACTTGGCTTTTGGGCTGACTTTAGGCTGACCCAAGATAGGTTTGAGTTAGGTTTGATCAACCTCTAATTGGTCATGGGTTTGTTTCATGGGTTTTAGCACAATTTAGTCATATGGGTTCAATTTGGGTTATGTTGGGTTAGGTTGACCAATTGGTCAAATTGAGTCAAACCAAGGCTTGGGTTAAGTTCAAATGATGATTTGAAGTATTTTAGTTCAATTGATTTCAATCAATTTGGCCTAAGTTTGATTTTGGCTCATATGGATTCATATAGGTCAAATGGGCTAAGTTGAACAATATGACCAAATTGGCCAAATTACTTGAGTTGTGTGTTGGTTCAAGTTCAATTGGTTAATTAAAAATGATTGTAGGCTTTGGTTTGAATCAATTTAGATTTAATTTGGATTTTGGCCAATTTGACCTTTTAGGTTAATTTGGGCTAGGTTGGTTAATTGGATTAGGTTGGCTTCAATTGACCAAATTAGAGTTCTGGTCAAGTTTAATAATGAATTTGGAATTAACTTGTGACATTGATTACAATCAATTTAGGTTAGATCATAATTTAACCTATTTTAGTCTTTTAGGTCAATTTGGGTCAACTTGGGTCAAATAGCCGATTGAGTTTAGTTTGGCTCAATTAATGGTCAAGTCACATTCAAATATTGATTATGGGTTGATGTGAATTAGTGGTTTCATTCAATTTGGTGTAGGATGAGTTTTGGCTAGTTTGGGTTTCATATGGGCTAAGGGTTGACTTGGTCAAATGACCAAGTTGACTTGGTTTGACCCAATTCAAGGTAATTGATCATCCGAGGGTGATTTTTGATCATGATATGAAGCTTGGATGAGCTTGGTTCAATCTAATTTATGTTGCATTAGAGCTTGGCTCAAAAAGGTCCTTTAGGCAACTTTGTGTCAAGTGGACCTAAATGGGTTAGTTGGCTTGGTTTTGGCTTGATTCAAGTTTAGTTGAACTTATATTGAGCCTATGATTGAAATATAATTCAACTGCAATCAATTTGGAGTCTAATGGACTTTGGCTTATTTAAAGTTTTCAAGTTAAAAAGACTAACTTGGGCTTGACTTGAGTTTGGCTAAATAATTATAGATTTCATTTATATTTGGATAGATGATTGAAGGAATGATTGATTTAAAAGGAAATCTATTGATTTTGGCTTGATTTTGGTGAGTTTTGATCAAGTCAAAGAAATTAGCTTAAAGGGTTTGAATTGTGTTTTGATTTGATTTTGGATTTGGTTTTGGCTATTTGAATTTATATTTCATTTATATTTGAGAATATAAATAAAGAAATGAATGATTGATGAAAAAATTACCTGAGTTTAGAGTGATTTGGAAGCAAATTTGACCAAGCTCATGGAGGTAGGTCAAAAAGGATAATGTAAGAAATTGATTTAGTTTGATTTAATTTTGATCATTGGAATGTGGTTTCATTTATATTTGTGAATATAAATGAATATATAATTGATTTATAAAAAAAGCAAATTGATTTTGGGTTGATTTGAATGGGATTTATCCAAGCTTAAGGAGGTTGGTCCATATAACTTAGGAAAGGTCTTGGTTGGATTTTGATTTAGTTTGGTTTAGTTTTGATCATTGAGATTTATATTTCATTTATATTTATAAATATAAATGAAGATATAAATGATTCATGAAGGGATCAATCAAATTTGGGTTGAATTGGGTGAAAATTTGGCTAAGTCTATGAAATTTAATCATAAGGTTTATGAAGAATTTTGGACATGAATTTAATCATGGGAGTGAATGATTTGAAGTTGGAATTGAATTTGAATTTGATAGTTTGATTGAAGGATTGAATTGATATTTGAGAAAATCAAATGAATTGGGATTGACTTGAATTTGGCTAAGGCTAAGTCCATAAGATGAAATTAAAGGGCTTATGAAGGGTTTTTGAATTTGAGTTTGATCTTGGATTTCAATCAAATATTTTGGAATTTAGATTTAGATTTGGAATTTGAATTGAGATTTGAGGTTTGGTTTGAGATTTGAATTTGGATTGGATTTGAGATGGTGCATATGGATTAGGTTTATGCCATAGGGTGGATGATTCCCTTAAGTCTTAAAATATGGCCTAATCCTATGATTAACTCTTCCAAGTCTCTAGGCTTACGTTAAGTGTTCACCTAATCACTAGAAATATCTTGAGACTAAGGAACTCTTAGTGTTTATAAGTGTCTTAGATCTATGATGAGGAGGTTGAAGATGCACTCTAAGTGAGGTTAACAAAATGACCCCCAATAGGTATGGTGAACTGACAAGGCATACCGCACGTATTGATGTTGACCGAGACAATCAACAACGTCTGAAGGATTGCAAGTGCTAACGAAAATGATCTACACTTAGAGATCGACAATCGATCTTAATGCAATGCAACTCAACTTATGCTAATGTCATAAGAGAGGAAAGAAGATTTGGTTGGAATTTCATGTCAAAGACATGAAGGAAGATCCACTAGGGGATCACACATGCATTAGACATGACAAGTGAGAGGTTTATGTCGAGGGCATAAAATGAGGAATCTGCTAGGGATCAAGTATATGAACCTTCCACTAGGGAAGAAGGTTCAAGCTATCTATTGGGGAAATGGATTTGCATTTGATTAATATGGTTTGGGGAAAGATGATCCGCTGGGAATTAGAATTTATAATCCACCGGGGATGGGTTCATGAACCTTCCACTACGGAAGTAGGTTCAGGTCATGTGAGTTTGATTTCATGAAGGTATCCACTGAGGATAGGAGTTGGTTAAATTTGGTTGGTAGGCATCCACTGGGGATAAGAATTTGATTTGATTTAATATATGATTATGGGGCTCCACTGGGGAGAGGATATGATTTGTTTTAATGTGAAGTCGAGAGCATATCTTGGAGATATGAGCTCGGATCCGCTATGGAATAAGTCATATTTGATTTATGGGTTTCTTTGGTTAGTTTGGAGAATTATCCCTGAGGAAGAGAATGGATTTTAATATATGGACTCTATCGATGTGTGATGGATTCACTAGGAAGGGGCTATGTCAACCTTGGCCTATCTTAGATTTACAAATCCAAAGGGATATTCTACCAGCCATGAGGCAGAGCTAACCAACCTAATGGTGACACTGAGGGAGTGTCGATAGGAACTTATCTCAACTCGAAAATAATCACAGTTAATTTCTTTTTAATTTAATGGATCATATCGGTGTGCAATGAATTCTTTAAGAAGGGGCTATATCATCCTTATCCTATATTAGATTTACAAATCCAAAGGGAAAGTCTACTGGCTGCGGATAGAACTAACCAACCTAAGGGGTGCCTTTTGGTGTGAAACGGCTGTGCTAGGGAGAAAGCGTGTAGGCTTACATCTTCCAAAGCATGGAGCAACCGCTGGGGTGATCGATTGGTAGCACAATAAATCAATCGGACCTAAGGCTGCCCGTCGGTGTGCAACCATCGTGCTGGAGAGAACGCATGTAGACCAATATATTCCAAAGTAAGGATGACTGCGGGGGTGACCTGTTGGTTGCACAACAAGTCGAACCCGACCTAAGGGTGACTACTGGGAGAGTACCGCTGGGGACTTATATTAATTTAAGAGTAGTCAGGTGATTCTTGTAGGAAGTTTTGCTAACACTGCCCTAAAGATAGGATACCTTCTTGGGAAAGGTGCCACTAGGGGCATCCTCTTAATTCACAAGTAAAAATATATAGCATGGATCTTGTTAGTGTGTGAGGGACCACATTGAGAAGAGACTTATATCAGCCTAGTCTTATCTCAAACTTACTGGACCAAGGGAGAATCTGCATATCTGTAAGACAAGTTCTCCAACCACAGGGGTGGCTAATATAAAAGGGACCCAATCCAAGTAACAGTAGTGTCTAAATGGGGTGCAAAGGATGTGATCCAAATGCCCATAAGGGAGGTGCCTCTGAGGATTTATCTTGGACCTGTAAAGAAAGCTATAGGTGTACTTAACTAGGAGAAAGCTTATAGACTTACATCTGCCATGAGTGGTGTATCCACCGAGTAGGTCACTATAAGCATAGCAAGAACCAACCAACCTATGGTGCCCGTCGGTGTGCGACTCAATATGAGAAGAATGTTTGTAAACTTACATCTTCAGAGATGAAAATGATCTCCAGGATAGTCTGTCATCGATGGGACAAATGCTATCCTACATAAGGCGACTACTAAGTGGGGAGTCCTGTATGAGGACTAGACCCAGACTTGAAGTAGTCAGAAGGAAAGGAGCCACTGAGGGACTTAACCTAAGCCTCAAAGATACTCAACCAAGTCAGTGCATGGTGACTAGTTTAAGAATTAACCGTGTAGACTTACATCTTCTTAAATAAAGTCAACATAAGTTAGCTTACCGACTACGCAGTATGGCCTACTAAACTAATAAGAAACTCATTGGTTTATAATGGTCAAGTCAGGAAGAAACCTTATAGACTTACATTCTTCAATATAAAAAAACCACTAGGGTGACACTAGAGTAGCATGTCCACCTAAAATTGTGAGTGACCTGGCTTTATCCCAACTCAAAGTAGCCCAAGATAAAAGATGTGTTTATTTTATGTGGTTGTGTGTAGCTTGTGTTTGTGTTGTGTTGATTAAAGATAGGACACCACTCGGGTTCCTTACACCTACCCTAAACATATCGTGGCAGATTCATAAACAAAGATATTTCTCAACATAGAAGAGATGAAATTTGAGATAAAAAGAAGTTTTATTGATAATTATTTTCAAACAAGATTTATGGATAATATTTCTTTAGGTAGAGCTCATTGATTGGAAGCATCAGACGCTCTCCCTTATGGTTGATAAGTTGATAAGATCCTCCTTGGTAGGCCTTTTTATGGAAAAAGGACATTCTCAAGTGGGTTTAAACTTGCCTCCCAGCTTGTGACGCAACAATTGGTCTTCTTATAACTAAAATAAGCTCTCCTACTTGAAAAGCTCTAGAATAGATCAACTTGTTATGAGCATGAATCATTTTGACCTTGTAAAACTCAAGGTTCTGGCATGCCCATAGGCGTGTCTCCTCCAAACTTTCAAGCTCTTCTAACCACAACTTGGTATTATGCTTCATTGTGATCTTGCTACTCACAGCTATCCTTAGAGATGGGAGCTGGACTTCTAATGGTAGAACTATTTGAACCCATACACTGAAAGGGTAGATTGAGTTGGAGTTAAATGCGTGTAAGCCCACAAGGCTTCAACCAACTTCTCATGCCATTATCACTCGTTGTCATCGAGTGTCTTCTTTATTATATGGATGAGAGTTTTGTTGAAGGATTCTGCTAAGTCATTTACCCTCAGAAAATAGATGGTAGAATATCTCCATTCTATGCTATGTCTTTGGGCAAAGCTATTGATTTTGGTGCTCTTGAATGCAGTATTACTATCAAATATAATTCATCGAGGCACCTCGAACCTATATATGATATGGTTCCTAAAAAATTGGAGCATACGCTGAGGTGTGACTTCTTTGAGTGGGACCGCATCTGCCCACTTGGAAAAATAATCAGTGGCAGTTAGGATAAATCGATGACCCTTTGAAGAAGGAGGATCGATCAAAATATGTCAACACTCAAACACCAGGAATTAGTAGAATATTTGGTGGTTAGTGTAAGACCACACCATGCACCTGACATTGGTGGCATCGTCTAGCTAAGTCCATGTTGATTTCATTTTTGGAGTGAGTTCTCAACTCCCTCATCATAGATCTAGGACTCTTGTAGACACTAAGAGCTCATTAGTCTTAAGATACTTCTAGTGATTAGGTGAACACTTAACCTAAGCCTATAGACTTAAAAGGACTAGCCATAAGAATAGGTCATGCCTTAAGGACTTAGGAAAACTTGCCTGTAACTCAAACCCAACCCATGCTTCCTTCCTCAAACCAAACCTCAAATTCAAATTTAAATCATAAATCAACTCCAAACCAAATGATTGAAACCCATGATCAAATCCAAATGCCAAAAACCCTTCCTAAGCCCTTTGATTTTATCTTATGGACTTAGCCTTAACCAAATTCAAATTAACCCCAATTCAATTGAATTTTCTCAAATATTAATTCAATGTCAAATCAAATTCCAAATCATAAATCAATTACAAACTCCAAGTGATTGAAACCCATAATCAAATTCAAATTCCAAAATATATTCTTTAGCCATATGAACCACCTTCATATGCTTAGCCAAAACCCCCTTTAGAACAAATCAAATTTGATTGATTTCTTTATTAATCGATCATTCCATCATTCATATTAATAAATATAAATGAAATCCAAATCCAAATGAGCCAATTTAAATCAAACTAAATTAATTCCCTACTTAAGCCCTTCTGACCTACATCCATGAGCTTGGACAAATTTGCTTCCAAATTACTCTAAACTCAAGTGATTTTCTCATGAATCATTTATATTCCCAAATATAAAAAAATATAAATTCAAATAGCCAAAAATAAATCCAAAATCAAACCAAAATCCAATTTATACCCTTTAAGCCAATTCTTTGAACTTGGTCAAATCGTACTCAAATAAAATCAAAACCAATGAATTTTCTCTTAAATCAATCATTCCTTCAATCATCTATCCAAATATTAATAAAATATATAATTATCAAGCCAAATCAAAATCAACAAGTCAAACCCAACCTAGCTCATTTGACCTGAAATATTCAAATGAACCAATTTCAATTGAATTTATATGTCAATCTCAAATCCATATATAAACTCAATTAAATCAAACTAAACTAAAAATTAAGCCAGCTAAACCTAATTAGCTCACTTGACCCAAAATATCCAATTTGACCTACATGAACCAAAATCCAATTTAATTCAAATCAAAGTTAATTAAGCCAATCTAAACTTCTTGACATGATTGTTGATCATCCTAGGTTAATAAATTGTCAAGAATTAGGTCAAACCAAGTCAACCTAACCCGTTGACCAAGTCAACCATTTAACCCATATGAACTCAAACTAACCAATTTGTAACATAACTAAATTGATTGTAACCAATGGCTCAAGTTTATTCTAAATTGATTATTGAACTTGATCAAAGCCTTAATTGATCACAATTTAACCAATTAGTCAACCTAACCCAACTTAGCCCAAATTGATCTTAAGGGTCAAGTCAACTTAAAACCCAATCAAATTTAAATTGAACTTAACTAAAGCCTGCAATATATTCCTTGGAATTTCCTTAGAAAACTTCTGCATTTTTTATTATATTCAATCATAATATGAAATAGAAGTTTTTCGGCGTGAATCACCATGAAAACGAGCCCATTCGGGCGAGATATCATAAAATCACTGGGGTGAGCTGTTTCGACTATTTTTAAGCAGTAGCGGCCGTTGATATCGCGTTGAACGGTGGTCATCTTAGATCCTTTATTTTTGCTCTTTGGATCGTGCAAATTGGATACGGACCGTTCGATCCATGATCGAATGGTCCGTATCGAGCTGCGTGTCACGATCCTCACTCCCCCCTCCATTTCCTACTCATTTGCTAGCACGGCAGCGCCCAACTAAGGTGGCGACACCACCGAGAATCAGCTGCGGTGCCACATTGCAGCGTTGCCATTAGCATCTTGTTGTGTTAAGTGAAAAACTAGGGATTTTTTATTTTAAAAATTATTTAAATCACCTAAAACTCCAAAAATTCATAGAAAATAAAATACTTAACAAAAATTTGCAAATAAGGACACGTTGGATTCATCTTTCCTAGAGGAATCTAAAAAACCTAAAATCCCCAAATCTTACAAAATATTCTCCTTAATTTGAGTTTTAATAAAAAATAAATTTTATTAATTAAACCAAAATACATATCAGATAAAGTTGAAATTTCCAAAGCTTAGAAATAAAGTTAAAATACACATACGATAAAAATTTCAAGTCAAAAGGGTTTCTATATTGGAAGATATTGCATTCTAAAGATCAAATAGTGAAAATAAATTAATATACTTTATAAAAATCATAAAAATCATTTAAATCATCTGAAACTTTGGAAAATCATAACTAATTATAGGAAAAATAAAAAAATACAAGTAAATATTCATTTTAAAGGTATTTCAGAGGAGAATTTAATAAAAATATTTTCAATTGATTTTTAATAGTAATTAAAGCTTAATTAAAAATATAATTAGCTTAATCACTCCCTAATTAATCAAGTAATTAATTCTAAACTTTTTGAGGTTAATTAATGGAATGACCTCTACCTCTCATAATTTTTTTGAGATTTATTGCTTGGTTAATTAAAAAAATTGCTTGTCTTAGCCTTAATTACTTTCTTTATTAATTATATGATTAATTAACATGCTAAACAGTAAGGAAATCATTAATTAAGCTTATTAATCATTGTGAGATAGTGAATGAGCATGGGGAAAGAGATTGGGATCTCTTTCCCATTCTTTTCCCTAAGTTCATTACACTTGACTTGAAATTAATTAATTTTAGACTATTTAATGATTTAATTCATTAATTAAAAATGATTTAATTAATTAAATTAAAATCATAATCAATCTAGAACTTGTCTAATTAAGTTTCGTGGGTAGCTCTTTAGGTGTTCAATAACCTAAAGAGAGAGCTAATAAAATTATGGTTAGCTCACATATGTGAGAAAACCATAAGAGTAATTAAGTGAGCTCCTTAAGCTTAATTAATTAATAATTATGAGCTAATTGTATTAAGCCCCTTTCATTTCATAGGAGCATTGCTATTTACTTTCTATGTGGTTGCATATCATATTAGCTCATAATTATTTAATTAATTACCTTAAGGTGACATAGGTAAGGGTTAATTAATTGATTTAATCCATGTTTTAACCAATTCATAAAATCAACCTAATTGCTTTTCATTGAATCAAATCAACTAACACATATGGGAATGGGATGAGGACCAGAAAACCTCTTTCACATTTCATAAATCAAATCAAACATAAAATCAAAAATAGCTTTAAGAAACTTTAGTTTATTTTAAATAAGCTTATTTAATGTGATTATCCTTAGGAATTAGTTGGATTGATTGAGACTATATGCTTATGTTTCTTTATTTCTTTCCAATCATATTAAAGTATTGTATGTCACTTGATTCATGCATTCATTTCTTCAAAAAATTAATTAAAAATAAATAATTTCCTTTATATTGATTTCCATGTGTTGACTTAATTAAAAATATGTGTGGCTATTATCACTATTACGTCTAAAATATATTTTAAAAGCTTCTCAATAAATAAGAATATGTGTTGTGACTTTAGTTATACATAGATAGGAGATGCATATGAATATAAACTTAGTGTATGAAGTGAAGTTTTTTTCTTATATTCATATGTTGATTTGCATAAGTAAGAATGTTAGTGGGTATATTAGTCTGGACATCCCAGGGATGCACGACTTTAAGTAGCCCTAAGGAGGTTCCTACCTCACTCCCTTAGTGTAGAATAATGGTGACATACTTGCTTAAAACTTTTATACATATGAGTGTGCATTTGACTAATGAATGAAAATCCTCCTTTTTCTATTAAAAAGACATGCATTCATGCTTTGTTCAAGTGGTTGAATTGATTAATCATATAATTTGAATTTAGATAGATATTTAAATTAATATGATAAAATAATTCAACAAAATGAAACATCAATTCCAAATGCATTTGCTTACTTTCATCATTCAAGTATGCTAAGATATAAATTGCATGTATATGTATATTTAGGACTTAACCATATGCATGCTATATATGATGGAAAGAAATAAACAAACATGTTTCATGTGATGGTAGTTCATTTCAACTAATCCTGAGATGTCTTTCTCATTGAGTGAGTTTATTTAGAGTGAACATAAACCTAGGACTAATTCAAATATGTAACAAGCCATTCACTAAAGAGAATTGTTTAATTAATTTGCTTTAGAAATAACATAAGGTAGGGATAAAAGAGAGTGATCCTCTCTTTCCTTCTCTGTATAACACTTAATTATTTTGTGTAGGTCAAATGAAATAAAAAAATATTAAGTTAAAACTTGCAAATCAACAAAGCAACTTAAATTGAAACCATCTTTTAATTTGAATCTTTCTACACTTAGGAAATTATAACCCTAAAGGCTAGTTAGGACATACCACACAAGTCTTAATACACACACATTATATTAAGTCACCACTTCTAGCTTTATGTTAGGACAGTGCATGGTTTGATGTATATTTTATTTTGTGATGCATTATTTTAGACCGGATGTTATGGTGTATGTTTCATAGATTGTATGTTAGGACATTATTAGCTTATTTATGTCTTTTGCAGGGGATTGCTCTTAAGGAGCTGCTCACAAATAAATATAAATGCTTTCTTTCGCAAGTTACTTAAGCTCCTAAGCATAATCCAAGTTAGGATAGGTGGGTTTGGTTACCCATGTGTAGGGTACTAAGTCCAAATTATAAATATAATTGCTTGGGTGGAATGTATGTTTAGTAAACCTCTATTTTGCAGTGCAGTTAGATTTACTCTTTCCATTTAAATGTAATTTTACAATTAGGAATTGAGATTAGTGTTATGGGGGGATAAGGACGAGCATTGGCTATAGGGCTTTGTCCTGGGAGGCCATGTGATGCATTTGAAGTGGAGTAAATTAAATCAAATGGAGATATGAAGAAATGAAGGAAACATGAAGACTTAAAGAATGAAGACTCCCATAGCATTTATAAATTTGTAATTATAATTATTCTTTTGTAATCTGAGTTGTATAAGGGTAGAGCTCGGCTACCCAGTTTTTCTTTTCTAGTTATACGGTGGTACCCGACCGCACCGGTCTTTTATTCTTTTACATTGGGTTTATAAAATGTTTGATGTTATGTTTCATTTGTGCAATAGAAATGGCATGCCTTTTCATAGTTTCTTTATATTTGGTGATTTAATATGTGGCCTAGATGTGATTAGGCTCTTAGGGAAAAATAAATTTTTTTACAAAACTATAACTCATAATTAAACTTCTAAATAACTCATAATCTCACATAAAGCCTAAGCATCAAATCAAGATAATAAAAAGATTTAGCAACCTTTTAGCTGAATGTTATATATTTCACATCATGCATGCATATTCTTTCTCTCTTGAAAATATGAGATTTCCATCCTTGCTCGATAGGGGAATGCTTGACCTGCGAGGGCATCCCTTGTGGTGGAAAACACCCATTCTTGCTAATTTATCCAATAATCTAATTTCATCATGCCTATAGGCATATAAA
Organism: Cymbidium sinense; assembly: GCA_021442155.1. Taxonomy (NCBI): domain Eukaryota; kingdom Viridiplantae; phylum Streptophyta; class Magnoliopsida; order Asparagales; family Orchidaceae; genus Cymbidium; species Cymbidium sinense. The sequence goes on along the minus strand of CM038226.1, from coordinate 27,828,880 downwards.
ATCCCAAGGCCTTTGTCAAACTGAAGAGTCCAAAATCAAATAAAATTTGAAAAGATTTGCATTAGATTAAGTCATTGTTCATACCACTCATGTTCTAGTCTCTTAGGGAGTGGGTTTAAGGACTTAATCTCTTTCTAAATAATAACAACCTAACCATCTTGCGAAACATATGACTTGAACACATGGTTTTAAAGCGTAGAAGGAGTTAACTGGCTGTCACTTCAGGTGGTTATAAGTTCAACAGTCACGTGGTTTATCCTCTCTTATGGAGGTAAACTGTATACCCATTTTCACTTAAATTTAGGTCACGCTTTGGTTCTTGTCAAAGATCCCTAAATTTAGGATCTAAGGTAGTTGTTTCCTTTGGGTTACAAGCATAAATCCTCACCACTTAGGCATTCCCACAATCTTGAATTGTGGGATTATAAGTCCTAGCTTTCTAATAAAATACCAACTTTTAATAAAATCATTCTCTCAATTTGAAATATATAAAGCCTAACCATATGATAGATTGGAATGCTCACTAGGCTTTCCAATGTCATGAGCATTTCCTTCTCCTTCTCTTTGGCTTCTCAAAATAAGTCTTCTCCTTGAACTTTCTGAATTGATTTTCCAAATATAATCAATTCTTTGATAGTCTAACTTTGAAATCTATGGTGACCCTAATTTTTTACTTTAATCAAGAGTATTCTTAAGGGATTTCATTCCTTAGGATCTAATTAACTATAAGGGCATACCTCATAAAAATTTAACAAACCTGATTTAAAATAACCCTATTTTACGTTTCCATGTAAAGTAGGAAAAAATATTTGGTACATTAGAAGTCCCATCATGCCTTAGAAGTCTTTATTAGGTGATTATGTCCATTATAGGGTAATGACTTCTATCTTTCGAGATAGTACATCATTCTTCAATATCATACTCGATCACTTCACTAAGTACCCCCTAAGATCTGTGTGGTGTTACACATATCAAAAATAAACACCATAGTCCATGCAATATGTAATCATCAAAGGCCAGCAGTATCCTAGTTTCTTGATCTTGGTTTTCATCTTCAGACTGGATTGATGAGCTCTGCATAGACCTAAGTGTACCTCGATCACAATCTTATGGGCTTTGTGTTTGTCCAAACAATGTAACCACATATGATCAAAGGACCGCTAGTACAAGGTGCCATCCACGAGAGCATAGAAAAGAGCTCTCTGCTTCACCTAATGTGCTAGGGACTTCTCTTAAGGTAATTTGCCTATATTTAGATAATCCATGAATAGTTGCCTCTAATATGACTCATCATTCTTTTTGGAAATGGCAACTTTCCCTTCAAGAGAGAGAGTCTCTCGATGACTTTAGTGTCAATAAGGGTTAAGACTTATCTATTTTGGACTCTTATTGGTATGAACTCATCTTCCGAACATGTCAACTCTTTGGCGAGCTTAGCTAAGGCATCTACTATGATATTTTCTCCTCTAGGAATCTTGTAAATGGTAACCTCTAAGATTTTGGCTAACAACTCCATAGTTTATTTGTGGTAGTGATGGAGCTTAAGCTTTATAAAGTTATACAGCCCAACGATTTGGTTGATGATTAACTGAGAACCCTCGAAGATGTTGATATCCTAAATGCATAGTATAATGGCTAACTCCGGATGGACAATCAGAGCCTTATATTTGGCTTTATTGTCGGTGCATGGATTGGATAGGTGATATAAGAATCTCATCACATCATGGTCCAGAGTTAGGAGAACCATTCTTACTCCTATCTTCCCTGGGATAGTAGAGTTTGGTTTTTCTCCTTTTTAAGAGGAGCCCACATCATCAAAATACATCTCCCAGCCAAGAATGCTAGTGCCCCTAAGTTCATGATATGTTCATCAAGGAGGTCATCACTAAGCGGGGAGTCAGCAAAAAGAAGGTGTGATGCTAAGAAACTTGCTAGTGCTTGTCTTTTCACCACACGGAGAGGTACAAAAGTAATGTCAAACTGTGACAAAATCATGACCAACCATCTGGATAATGTCAGCCTTATCATGAGATATTACAGTGGGTTGATTCTAGAGATCAAGTTCACCTTATAAGAAAGCATGTAATGCCATAGCTTTAGGGATACAAAGGTTAAAGCTAGGCAGTAATTGGTGGATAATTTACCTCAGCAGGGATTAGATGATGATTAAGATAGTAGAGTGCATTCTCTTTCCCTTCATCATTGGCATGGTCCAACAAAGTGTTAAGAGAGTTGTCTAATGCAGTGGTGTAGAGGATGAGTGGCTTGCTTGGGATAGGGGCTACTGGAATTGGTAGCGTCATCAGGTAGTACTTGATGTCTTCGAAGGCATGCTGACACTTGTCATCCTACTTAAACTTGACATCCTTTTTGATAAGTGCTGAAAATGGTTGACATCTTCTTAATAGGTTGGAAATGAAGCATCTTAGATATTCCAACTGCCTTTGGAATGATCTAAGTTGAGTTAGACTTTTAGGGTGTGGCATTTCTAATATCGCCTTGATCTTCTCCAGATCAATCTCTATTCCATGCGAAGAACAAAGGAATTTTCCGAAGCTTACTCAATGCACACTTTAGGTGATTCATTTTAAGGTTAAATTATCATAACCGCTCAAAACTACTCAAGTCAAAGAGATGGTCTTCCTTTTCTTTACTTTTGACTACAAGATCATCGACATAACACTTGCCTTGATGATGAATGAGTTCATCGAAGATCTGAGTCATAGCCCGTTGATAGGCAGCACCAATTTTTTTAAGACTGAAAGGCATGACCCTATAGCAAAAGAATCCGATCAGAGTTTGAAAATCAGTGTTCCTTTCATCCTTAGGGGACTTCTTTTTTTGGTTATATCCAGATGAACCATCCATGAAAGAGAAGACTGCATGAGATGAGGCAATGTTCACCATCAGTTTCAGGATTGGTAGTGGAAATTCATCTTTTGGACATGCCTTATTTAGATCCCTAAAATCAATGCATATGTGAATTTAGTCATTCTTTTTCTTAATTGTGATGACACTGGCCAACCAGATAGGATATTTTTTTTCCTGATAAAGTCAGCATCAATCAGTCTCTTGACCTTAGAAATGACATGCTGTTCAATGTCTAATCACATGTGTCTAGGAGCTTGCTTGATAGAGTTAGCACTAGGTGCTATTACTATTTTATGGACTGCTATGTCAGAAGATAAACTAGGCATCTCTTTATAACTTTATGTGAAGTAGTCCTTAAACTCAGTCAATAGCCTAACTATGTTATTGGTTTCAATATTATTCAACAAAGAACTGATGTATGTCAGATGTGGATTATCTTCAGTTCCTATGCTAATTTCCTTGAGCTCATCGATGGTTGATCTGATCTCCTCTTCAAACTCTGGTGGTGCATCTTTGACTTCAAAGTCATTTGGATATGAAGTTTCTAAACACACCTCCTCATATTAGTTAGCATGATTTGAAAATAACATATCAGATTCCAAATGATTGGTGATGACTATGCAATAATTGTCATCATCGATTGGACCCACTGTATTGAATTATAGTCCTCATCTTGATTGAGGATGTATGCTTTGGTTGTCCCATAACCTTTCAAAGTAGTTTGACCTTTGTTTAGACCAAGTATGTGGGATTAATCCCTTCTTTGCTAGATTAATAACATAAGGTGTCTTCACATCTTTGGATGACTTAGGGGCTTTCTTAACTACCAAGCCCCCAACTTTTTGTGAGGAAAGTGGGATTAAAGATAAGGTTCCCAACTGATGCCTGATTATTTCACATACAAACTTGGATACACTTATGCTTTACTTTGGAGCTCAGTCTTCATCATTATCATGCTCAAGTGTTACCTCAAAAGGGATCTACTGTTGAGAAGAGCTGGCTTGTGCGCTAACCACATAAGACTCATCCTCTAAACTAGATTCTAAGTCTATATGGATAGCAGGTGTACTCCTGGTGGCTGAGATATACCTCATATTGGGTGGTCAATAGAGAAGCTTTCCACATTGGGGTCTGCCTCTAAACTATCCTCCTTATCTACCTAATAGAGGTCAGGTCATCCAACGCATGTGCTCAAATGGAGTAACTAACAATGGGTGAAATCTAATAACAGGCTTTATGTCTTCTCCTGAGTTCATGTCTCGCTCTCTTTTATTTTCTTTTTCTTTCTCTTTCTTCTTTTCTTTTTCTATTTTTGTTTCTTTTTCTTTTTTTTATTTCTTTTTTCCCTCATAGGGATTTTAAATAAGCTCACGAGAATGGACTTATTAATTTTGGGGAAGGAAATAGGCTGCATCCTCATATATCTTGATCTCATGAACTATGAATAGTTTGAGATCTCCTTTGATGTAGCACTCATTCCTACATCTCATAAACTTCATGCGTTGATGTAGAGAGGATGGAACCATGTTATTTTCATGTATCCATGACCTCCCAAGCAAAGCATTGAAAGATATCTAGTCTATGATATGAAACTTACTTGGCTTCGGTCTATCTATCTCCAACACTATAGAGCCTAAGGCCCTCTCACCTTATTCATTAAATTCTCTCAACATTATCCTCTCTTTTTAGAGTTTAGAGATGTTGATCCTCATGTAAGCAAGGGTTTTTAGACTCATAATATTGGCTGATGCACCTTGGTCAACCAGAACTCTTGATAACCTATATCTGCCAACATCCACTGTAATGAAAAGAGGGCAGTTGTGCTTGGTCATCCCTAGAAGTAGGTCTTCATCAGTGAATGTAACTCCTAGAATGTCCTTCAATCTGTGTGCCTCATCTTCAGTAATGGTCAACTGAGCTAAGCATATCTCTAGATCAAGAAGAGCATTGATTAGAGATTCCCTCATATCTTTGGATAAGATAAGGGTGTCATATATGCTTAACTTAACTAAAAACTTTCTAAGATACACTAGGACATTGTAATATACTCTGACATGGTCCTCCATAAACATATCCATAGGTGGAGCATTCTATGGAGGGGCTATCTATTCACTGGAACTAATGACTTATTTACTCTTATCCTGATGTGCTACCCTAGAAGGTAGGTTGACTTCAGTGACTTCTTAAAATGATGAACTTGTGAAAAGTTCTACTTTCTCATTAAGTGTATCTATAGCTTCTCCTATATGATCCTCAAAGTCAGTTGACTCCGATTTAATCTCAAGAGGTGAACTCGATTGATTCAGAAAAGGAAAGTCTGATTCTGAATTAGAAGAGAGGGGATTAGAATGACTAGAGCTATTATTATTTTCTAGACTTGGAGAGTTTTCAAGAGGAATAAATTCAAGAGTATTAAAAGTGGACAAGATGTAAGTAAAAGCTTTCTTCATTGATTTCTTTTTGGGTGAAGGTACATGATAGAAATCCAACAAAGTAAGCAGATTAAGGGATTTAATGCCCTTGTTCGCTGATACAATACTCCTGCCAGAAGAAGAGGAGCTAATGGAGGAAGAAGTAGTAGCTACAATTGTGGATGGAGTGCTAGACTCAGACGGTGGTTGAATTACTGAACTATCCGCAAGTAGCGGTGTTGAGTTTGTCACCTTCTTCAAGTTTTCTTCGGCAACTTGCAAACCTTCCTTGATATTGGAGGTTTGAGTTACCTCAGACACCTACAAAGAGAGTTTCTTGATCTTAGAAACCACTTTTTTAGAGGTTCAAGATAAGATAATATCCCAACCTTTTTTTATCTTAAGATGATCACAAGTATCCCTAAGAATTACCCTAATAGAATCAGATGATTGTTCTAATAAGTATTCCTTTGGGATAACTATGACACTTGACTTATATCTATGCTTAAGCCAACTCTTAAAAGTAATACAATCCTCTAATATATGACTAATCATGCAGTGGTAGGGGAAATTATTTAGATCATTACTCTTGCCCACTTCCTCTAGCCTCTTAGGCTCTATTAACTAAAAGTCAAGTTTCTTTAAGAGATTATTAAATATTTTTTTAATTATCTCCCTCTTGAATGAATATGGCTTATTCAATCTATCAGTAAGAGTAGGTGGGTAGTAGCTATCTAGCGGTGGGTAGGAGTACTGCTGCTGGGTAGACTGCAAAGTTGGTGGGAATGGCGATTGTGGTGGTTGTGGTGGCTGATATGATGATCGAGGTGGTGGCAGAAAAGGCAGAAAAGAAGGCTGTTGAGCTCGAGGTCTGTCATATTGGACTATGTCTGGCTGCTTTCCTTTATCCACTAACACAACTGTCCCCGCCTTCTACTTGAACACCATTTGAGGCTTGGGTCGCATTGATTGGTTGGGGAAGGGCAACTGTTTGACTTTCTCTTACAAGCTAGCCACCTAGTTGATTAGTCTCTTAATTATTCTAATGGTAAAACCATTAAGCTTGAAGGCGACTGGGCCATGGATATTCTTGAGAAGAATATCATTGGCATAATATTCAGACAACTATGGCTCGCATTTCATGCTCAAGTTGCACCACCTGAGAATATAATCAACAAAGGGACTCGTTAGGATTCTACTTCATTACAATGAGGTCGCCTACAGGAACTCTTTGCTGAGCTCCAGCAAACCTCTTGATGAAGAGGTGCTCAAACTTAGCAAAAGTCATCACCAAACTATTGGGAAGTTTGGCCTACCAAACAAATGCAACCTTTGCTAAGCTGCTGGAAAAAAGTTTGAACAAGAGTGCGTCACAGCCACCGGCATTACAATAGCCGGCCCTAAAGTGTACAATATGCTGACGCGGGTTCCTACTGCCATTAAAGATCTTGAAGGAAGGTGTCACAAAACCATTGGGGCATTGAACTACTTCAATTTCCTTTGAGTATGGTCTACCCTTTGGAATGGATGAGCTCCCCATAGCTTGCACTATCACTTTCCTCACCTGCTACTCCACCATTTATGATTAATATCTTTTTCATGCATGGAGGTGCCATTCAGACCTTCCTATGCAAGCTACCAGTATCATCCTCTACGAGAGTGCACCTAGGATGGTCTAAAGAATGTACCAACTCTGGTCTGTCGGCTATCATAGGAGAAGACTGTGAAATTAGGGTTGAGGGCTACAATGTTAAATTAATTATAATAAAATCTACTTTCCTCTCCATCCTATCAATGTGATCATCCTTCTACCTAAGCTAGTGGAGGAGGTGTTGAGTCGAGTGAGAAGTGTCACCTTCGTCGAGCATGACACCTTCCTAACTATGATGATCCCATTGTAAGGACCCCCGTATGTCAACCATGTGGATCTTAGTTGTGTCATCCAACATGTCATCCTCATCAGGATCAAAGCAGACTCTATCGTCCTCCTAAACTGAATTATCACTCTTGATAATCTATCTCTTCTCGATAAAGTAGTTCTCTAATATGTCATATAGTGACCAATCTGCCTAGTTGGGTATGAACACTCATTCAACGGCATGCATAGAGCTATGTTCCTCACGATTTTATGCACCCATCTTTCGATAAGACTTCCTTACTAGGAGGATCAACTATCACTAGGACTATGTGTATATCCCTCCTCTCTCTCCCTTTGTCTGCGATGGAGGTGATGCGACCACGACACTCTTGGGTTCACTCCTTCCCGACCATAGTTACGGTAGAGGGTCGAGTATGGGAGCTCGATCTCACCTCAATAGGTGGAGTGAATGGAGTGGGATCCTTGGTTCGTAGCCAGATCACTAGTGGGGATGGTCTTTTCTCAGATGGGGGCTTCTGAAGCTTGGCGAGGGTGGTGGATGCTATAAGCTAAATGGGTGATGGTGGATGGTGAGTAGAGCAGTGTAATGGCAACTCTGACTGCTTCTCAGCTGGAGATCTCCCTGCGTTGAACGATGCCAATAAGAATAATAATGTATGAATGATCGGTTATGACAGAGTGATAATCATGGAAATCCATCAGGGCGGAGGCCACCGATTTCCTAGCTTACCTCCATCTCTCTCTCTTTTTGGGTTGATACTCAAGCCTCCATGACTCTCTCCCTATGGATCTAACCCCTAACACTCATAGGGATCACAAATCTCAAGTAAAATAATGCACCAGACTCTAAGCATCCATAAGCTCAGCCAACTTGGTGAAGAACAAGCCTAAGACCGACATAGGTCCTCCTACGCTCCCTAGTCGGTGTCTCAAAGTGTACTGGTGGTGGAGGCAAAGTAGCGATCCTCCTGTAATCTTCCTCTCTATCTGCGGCTGAGAGGGGGTGAAACCTACTGTCATTCAAGAGTGGAGAGGCCTCACAGGGAGAACCCTCCTCAATGATGTGGGAAGCAACATCTATCTCTCTGGCTGCTCGCTCGATACCGCTTAACCTTCCAATTTTTATTGCGATGTTGGGTATGGGTGAGTAAAGCAGAATGAGAGCTAGAACCTACCTCAAATGTAAAGGATACTATATTGGAAGCCAAGATAGCCTTCCCCTTCGGGGTGACAAAAGAAGAGGTAGTAGCTCTCACTAGAGCTATGATAGGAACCCCAGCAGTATGGCGATCGACACTGGGGTATGGGAGCCACACCAGCGTTCCTCTTCAATGAGGGGAACTCAGAGTTAGATGGAATGTTGAAATGAATAAGTGGCGTATGTCTCGCCACCTTCTCCCTACTAACAGTTATGAAGGTTGTCCCCTCACAAGTAAATCGAACTCCTTCAAAACCACGGCCAAAGCAAATCAGATGTGTGGCAATAGTCATCGTGAGATTGGCTTGATCCAACACCATATCTACACCAAAGGGGAAGGAGAAAACAAACTTGCTGGAAGCCATTATAATTGCACTGACTGAAGGCTGAAAAGACTAACTATGCTAAAATCACTATATTTGTTGAAACATAATTGAGTCAGACCCTTGCTTTGATATTTGTCTTCAATCATTAACTTCTAAATTTTATTTGAAATTTGAATCCACACTTAAGAATTTTAGGTATGCTAAGTGGGGTTCATTGAAGTTTGGAGAGATTTTTGATAATTGGAGGAGAGACTTTGCCATATAATTTTAATTTAGAACTCATACTCGCAAATTTAAGTATGTTGAGCGGGGTTCAAATTTTGAAGAGACTTTGAAGATATATACATGTCTTATTTGAAAATTTTATTTGGAGATGTGTTGTATGTTTTGCTTAGGGTTTTGATTTGGAAAATCTTACTTAGCAAATTTGGTATGCTAAAAAAGAAGTCTTCAATTATATGTTTAAAAATTTTATGAGAACATCTTTGTTTGTGATGAATGTGTGTGACATATGTTGATTTGATTTAAAAAATGGGCCCTTTTACTTAACAAATTTGGTATGTTAAGTAGAGGCCAAATGTGCTGTGATATGTGTTGATTTGAAAATAAGGCTCTTACTTAACAAATTTGGTATGTTAAGTAAGAGGCCCAATGTGTTGTGATATGTGTTGATTTGAAAATGTGGCTTACTTAACAAATTTGGTATGTTAAATAGGAGGCCAATGTGTTGTTATATGTGTTGATTTGAAAATGAGGCTCTTAACAAATTTGGTATGTTAAGTAGGAGGCCAATGTGTTGTGATATGCATTGATTTGATTTCTCTTTTTGAAAAAGAGGGGAACTCTCTATTTGACAACTATGGTATGTCAAATAGAGTTCAAATGTGTTATGATTTTGAAAGAGGGAACTCTATTTAACAAATTTGGGTATGTTAAATAGTGTTCAATTTGTTTTTGTGTCTTTTTTTAAAATGAGACTCTCATTTGACAAATTTGGGTATGTCAAATAGAGTCCAAGTGTGTTTTGATGTTCAAGAATTTAGAAAAGAGGAATTCTATTTAACAAATGTAAGTGTGTTACATAGAATTCAATTTTGTTTTGATTTTCTAAAAGAAAGGGAACTCTCATTTGACAAATTTGGGTATGTAAAATGTAGTTCAAATATGTCTTAACGTTGTGTGTGATTTCTTATTTTGAAAAGAGGGAAACTCCAACTCCAGTACATATGGAACATGTTAAGTGGAATTTCAATTTTATGTCATGATTTCACTTGAAAATAGAATCTTCATTCAATAAACCTAGGTATGTTGAAATAGAGATAACTATTTTTAAAAAGATATGCATTTTGGAAAAGGGAGTTTAAAATTATTTGTTTTTTATTTTGAAAAGAACCTCGATGTAACAATTAGGAATTATTAAATGAGGTTTGGTTATTTTCATGCTTCTTGGAAACTTTTTATGAATTTTGTGCAAAAATCTTTTATTATGTGAATTTTGAAAAAAAAATACTTTTGAAAAGTGCCATTTTGCAAAGGGGGTTATTTTCTTGAGTACAAGATGAACCTTGCCTCACTAGGCTAGTGGTAAAGAGGTTCTAAATTTAATCATCTTCTTTCTTTAGTTAATTTTATCTTACACTTATTGGGCAACCCAATAGAAGTTTCAAGACCTACATGGAGTGAGGTCCTAAAACCTAAGGGATGTTGGCTATCTTTGCTTAAAAATGAAATAAACTAAGGGCCAATGGAAAGATAGATAGTCTTGACATATAAAATATAAGCCCACTCGATGCTTGGAGACAATAATTATCTACTAGAGATAGAGAGAGGAACCCTCCCTAGCGGAGTCACCAAAAAATATGTGATGTTTATTTTAGATGTATATGGGGGACACTACGCATATTTGAGAGGGTACTCATTGAAGTGATCTGATACGATATTGAGGTATGATATACTATCTTAAAGATAAGGACATCACCCTTTAATAGACCTACTCACCTAATAAGGACTTCTAAGGCATGATGGGTCTTCAAATATACCAGAGATTTTTCTCCTACTTTACATGGATGAATAAAGTAGGGTTTATATTAAACTGGGTTCTAAAGTTCCATATGGGGGCAAGCCCCCATAGTTAATTACATCCTAAGAAAGGTGAATTCCTTAGGAATACTCTAGATTAAAGTAGGCAATTATTGTCTCCAAAGATTTCAAGGATAAGACTATCAATAAATTTGCTATGTTTGAAAAGTCAATTAGGGAAGATCAAAAGGAGAGACTTATTATCGAAACCAAAGGAAATGAGTAGGGAATGCTCATGATACTAGGAAGCTTAGTGAGCATCCTAACCTATCTTATAGGGCTTTATATTTTTGAAATTGAAGAGAGTTATTTGGTTTATGTTGAAATTTTATTAGATTGCTAGGGCTTATAATCCACCAATACAAGGTTGTAAAAATTCCCAAGAGATGAGAATTTATGCTTGTAGACCGAAGGTAACGGCTACCTCAGATCTTAAATCTAGGGAGCTTTAGCAAGAGCTAAAATATGACCTAAATCTAAGAGAAGATGGGTATAAAGTTTACCTCCACAAGAGAGAGTAAACCAACCGACGGACTTATAAACTGAGTGGCTAACTAACTCCTATGCTTTAAAACTATGTAGATAAGTCATATGATTTTGCAAGATAGTTAGTCTGTTATTAATTTAGAAAGAGACTAAAGTCCTTAAACCCACTCCCTAAGAGACTAGAGCATGAGTGGTATGAGCAATAACTTAATCTAATGCAAATATTTTCAATTTTTAATTGATTTTGACACTTCATTTTGATAAAGGCCATAGGATTTTTATGTCTAAATGTGTGATGAAATGAGATTATGAGCTAAATTAAAGAGAAATATGTGTTTTCCACCACATAAGAGACCCTCAAAGGTCTTCCCCTATCATGCAAGGATGAAAACCCTCTCTTAGCAAGAATGAAGTAATATGAATGCATAATATTAAACATACAACATTCAGTTAAGGGGTTGTTAAATCTTTTAATTATCTTAATTTAATGCTTAGGAATTATGTGAGGTTATGAATTATTTAAAACTTTAGTTATGAGTTATAATTGGTGTAGAAAAATTAATTTTTTCTTAAGAACCTAATCGGATCCAGGACACACATTAAATCATCATTCATAAAGAAACTAAAAAAAATGTATGTTATTTTTATTAGACAATTTAAACATAATATCAAGCATTTTACAAATTTAATGCAAAAGAATAAAATGCCGGTGTGGTCGAGTACAGCTGTACAACCCGAAAAGAAGAAATGGGTAGCCGGGCTCTACCCTTATACAACCTAGAATATGAAAGAATAATTACAATTTATAAATGAATAAATGTTATGGGGGCCTTCTTATCTTCATTCTTCATATTTCCTTCATTTTTTATTTGGGTGTGCTTGCTTCAAAGGTATCACAGGGCCTCCGAAGACAAATCCTTGTAGCTACTGCTCATCCTAATCCCCCATAACACCAATCCTAATTCCTAGTACAAAATTACATTAAAAATAGGAAGAGTAAATCTAACTACACCTACAAAACAACTGTTAGCTAAACACACTATACAACCCAAGCAGTTATATGTATAATTTCGACTTAGCACCTTGCACATGGGTAACCAAGCCCATATGTCTTAACTTGGATTATACTTAAGGAGTTTAAGTAACTAGAAAAGAGGGCATTTATATTTATTTAAAGCACCTCTTAAGCTTAATCCTCTACATAAAATATAATTAGGTTGATCATAGCCTAACATCGAATCTACAAAACATATACCCTAACATCAAATCTAAAATAATACATTATAAAACCAAACATACATCACTCCATGCACTGCCATAACTTAACGCTAGAAGTGGTGACTTAATCAAAAGTGTGTGTATTAAGGCTTGTGTGGTATGCCTTAACTAAGCTTTGTTATGATTTTTAAGCATGAAAGGATGTCTAATCATAAGAGGTTGATTTCACTTAAAAGGTTTAGTTGATTTGAGAATTTTACTTAGCATCTTGTTTTATTTTATTTGACTTACACTTAACAACTAAATGTTATAAAGAGAAGAAAAGAGAGGATTACTCTCTTTAATCCCTATCTTAAGTCACATCTAAAGCATATTAATTAATCAATTCTCTTTAGTGAATGGCTTATTAAATATTTTTTTAATCAATCCTAAGTTTAGGTTCACTTTAAATGATCATATTCAATAAGAAAGACATCTTGTGGTGAAATTAATTTTCAGATTCTTCATTTAATATTTCCTAAAGAGAAAAAAAATAAATGAAGAACCGAAAAGATAATAATTCTTCAAAACAACACTTCTTGTGTTGGACACCAAACAGATCCGCATATGTTCTTATTAGGGTGATCGAGTATGATATTGAGAAATGGTGTACTATCTCGAGAGACAGAAGTCACCATCCTACAAATGGACCTAATCACCTAAATAAGGATTCCTAAGGACTATGGGTCATCAGAATGTACCAGAGATTCTTCCCATACTTTACATGGAAAAGTAAAGCAGGGTTTATTTTAAATTGGGTTTATTAAGTTCCATACAGGGGTAAGACCACATAGTTAATTACATCCTAAGGAATGAGATTTCTTAAGAATACTCTTGATTAAGGTAAATGATCATTGTCTTCAAAGATTTCAAAGATAGGACTATCAATCAATTGATTTATTTTTAGAAGATCAAGTGGGATTGATCAAGAGGAGGGAGTTCTTATCAAAGCTAAATGAAGATAAGTAGAGGATGCTTAGGATACTATGAAATCTAGTAAGCATCACAAACTATCCTATGGTTGGGCTTTATATTTTTGAAATTGATGTGATTTATTCATTTGAGTTGAATCTTTATCAAAAATCTAGGGCTTATAATTCCATAACACAAGGATATGGAAATGCCTAAGAGATGAGAATTTATGCTTATAGAAGTAACAATCTCACACCTAAATCTAAGCTTTGGCGACTAAAAGCACGATCTAAATCTAAGGCAAAATGAGTATTGGTTTACCTCCACGAGAGGATAAACCACTTGTTACAACCGGGGGTGGCCATTAACTCCTCCTATGATTTTAAATACATGTAGGCAAGTCATATGCTTTTGCAAGATAGCTAGGCTGCTATTTATTTAGAAACAGACTGAGTCCTTAAACACACTCCCTAAGAAACTAGATCGTGTAGGGCATGATTAATGACTTAAATCTAATACATATTTTTATTTTATTTTATTTTTATTTTGGACAATCAATTTGACACACAGGATTTAGGGTTCATATGCCTAATGCATGAGAAATTAGATTATGAGCCAAAATCAGCAAGAAAAGGAGGTGTGTTTTCACATGGCTCTCAAAGGTCAAGCCAAGTTCTCAGCAAGGTGAACTCCAAAAAATAAGAGTGAAACAAGATACTTTTTATGCATGATGTGAAAACATACAACATCCAGCTAAGGGGTTGCTAAATCTTTTATCTTATTTATAACCTAGGCTTTAGGTGAGGTTGTGAGTTGTTTATTTTTAGTTTGAATTGATTAGCTGGATAAAAAAATTATTTTCCTAAGAGCCTAATCATCATCTAGACTATACATCAAAGTAAGAAAGAAACTAGCAAAAATATGACATCTTAATGCACAAGCTAAATAAACATCAAATAATTTATAAAGCTAGCACAAAAGAATAAGAGGCCATTTGCAGTTAGGCTCTACCACACAAACCCGAAAATAAATTGGGTAGCCGAGCACTACCCTTATATAACCCGGATTACAAATAAATAAATTATCAAGAAGGAATTCATTATTATGGGGGTCTTCATTCTTCATTTCTTCTTTCTTCTTTCTTCTTTTGGTTGGTTGGAATATGATTGCTAAAGGCTTCACATGGTACATAAAAATGAAAAATCATCTCCATAATTAATAATCATTCCAAATCCTAATTATAAAATTATGAATATGAGAAAAAAAAAAATAAAATAGATTAGCTAAACAAATTTATTAATAATAATACAATCTTACTATGATTATTATAAGCAACATGAAAGCATTTATATCTTTTTTACATTCTTAAGCACTCCAGAAAATGGTTATACTAAGATCATCATTTAATCTACACATACACCCTAACATCCACTAAAAATTACATCATAAAATAAAGTAAATATTAAACCTGTCACTTTAAAGCTAGAAATGGTGACTTAGTCTAATGTGTGTGTCATTTAAGGTTTGTGTGGTATGTCTTAGCTAGGATTTAAGGTTAAAATTTTCTAAGTATGAAAATTGTTTAACTTAGAGGGTGATTTCATTTAAGTGATTTAATTGATTTGATTGAATTTTTTTTATGATTTGATTTGGTTTGAATGAACATACAATTAATTACTAAGTATTGTAAGGAGAGGAAAAGGGAAGAGAATCCTCCCTACCTTAAGAAATTTTATGGTAGATTCATTAAAAATTTTTATTTAGTGAATATTTTATTATGTGTTTTAATTAATCCTAAGTTTAGATTTTCTTTCCTAAACAAATTTATTCAAAAAGAAAGGTATTTAAAGATTAAGTAAAGTGAATTACTATCACAAAACACACAATACTTTATTTCTTTCCAACATGTGTAACATGCATATGAATGGATCCTAAGCATATCTATATATGCAAATGGAAATGTTTAGCACACCTTGATGATGAATACTAAGAGAGTTTGTTTAAGAAATTTGGATGTTTTTTATGATGCATGATTTTGTTAATTAGAAAAGAGGGATTCTTTTACCCATTATTCATATGCACATTTACATATATGAAAGACATAAGTGAGTACGATGCCATTATTTTCTATATTAGGGGTGTAAGGTATTATACCTACTTTGGGCTAATTAAAGCCTCACAACCCCAGGATGTCCAGACTAATATACCACTTTTCTTAAATACATGTGCATGTACAAAAACAAATGAATGGAAAAAGAGTCATGCAAAAAGTTTATGTTTGTTTAATTTGTTGGTTGTTTAATTTATGTGTGCAAGTATGAATATCGTTCTTAATTGATGACATAGGAGTGAATAGGAATGAATTTAAGCAAGTGTTGTATTCTTTCCAAATGAACTATATACTTTGCAAATCCTATTCAAAACCATGTTAAAAGAGAAGAGAAGGAAAGTCACACAATGCACACCTTATATTATACTCACATGCAAGCTTATAAATAATTATAAGTAGCACACCTTTCAATTGTAATGTTTGATTTATGAACTTTGAAAATAATTTTAGATTTAGTAAGGATTATAGCCATTCATATTCTTACTTTAGCCAAAACATGTAATTTTACATAAAGGAAACATTTTATTTTAATTCAGTTTTTCAAAAGATATGAATGCATGATTTTCATATGACATACACATTTAGCATGCTAGGAAAAAAAATAAAGTGATGAAAGCATGTAAATTCATTCACCCTAATTAATTCCTAAAGATAATCCATGGATAAAATTATTTAAAGTGAATCAAAATTGTTTAAAGAAATTTTTTAGTTTTGTTTTTAGTTTGATTTGAATTTAGAAATATGGAAAGGTTTGCGGGTCCTAACCCATCTTCGACATGTGTATATTATTTTAGTTTAATTATAGAACCATTAGATTAATTTTATATTTCATTTAGGTTAAGGTGTACATTAAGTCCACTAATTACCCCTTACCTACACCACTTTAACATATTTAACTAAATAATTATGAGCTAATGTATGACATAAAATCACAAGGAATTTAAATTAGTAATGCACCTAAGAAAGAAATGGGCCTAATGCATTTGACTCATAATTAATGATTAATTAAGCTAAATAGTTTAATTTAAGTACTTTCATAACCCCTCCCACACATATGGGTTAGATATGATTTCCTTAAGCTACATAAGGTAGGAAAATTCTACACCCACAGGCATAACTATTCCTATTCTCTTAAGTCTGGGGTTAGGTTAAGTGTTCAGCTAATCACTAGAAGTGTCTTAAGACTAAGGAACTCTTAGTGTATAAGAAGAGTCCTATGTCTATGATGGAGGGGTTGAGAGCTCATTCTAAAAATGAGGTCATCAAAGGGCACCCAATATGTGTGGTGTGACTAACAAGGTATACTTGGTATTGGCGAGATAATCAAACAAAGATCACAAGCACTAATAGAAATGATCTACTAACCCAGGTGTAGGGAATCAAGAGCTTAGTGCAATGTGACTCTACTCATGTCAAAGATATAAGAGAGTAAAGGAGGAATCCACTAAGGATTGAGTATGTGAACCTTCCACTAGGGAAAGAGGTTCAAGTCAGCCACTAGGGGATGAGAGGTTTGATTTGATTTGAGTCTCACTAGGGAGAAGTTAATTTAATTTGTTGATTTAGTGTTCCACTGGGGATGAAGATGTGAACTCTCCACTAAGGGAGCAAGTTCAAGCCATCCATTGAGGAAAATAGTTGTGAAATCCATCGAGGGATTAGAATTCGGGATTCGCTGGGGAACTAGAAAGACTTGTATCTCAATGAGAAGAAGATTGATTTAATTTGTTTAATTGATTTGGTTTGTTGTTTGATTGTTTGATTTGACTCCACTAAGGAGGAAGGTTGAATGGATTTGATTTTTGTTATTTTAAATTTTGGATTTTGAGATGGACCTTGTTGGTTTGTGATGGACTAGTAGGGGCCATGCAGACCTAAACTTAACTCAGATTTACTAATCAAATGGGTAGTCTATTAACCACATAGTATGACTAGCCAATCAAAAGGAATACCTTTCGGTTTGCAATGGCCAAGTTTTAAGAAGAAAGCACGGGGACTCATCTTCCAAAATAAGGAACCACTGGGGTGATCAATTACTTATGCAATAAATTGAACCCAACCTAGTGTTGATTATTGCGTGAATGCCGCTGGGGGACTTAAATAAGCTCAAAGATAGTTAAGATTAATTTTGTTTTTTAATTGTTTTTGATGAATTCCATCTATTTGTGATGGGTTGCACTGTGTAGGGGCCGTGGTGGCCTTGATCTAGCTCAGATTTATCAATCCAAAGGGAATAGCTTCCCGGCTGAGGGGAGAACTATCCAACCAAAGGGTGTCGTTCTGTTTGCAATAATTAATTCAGGGAAGAAAACTCGGGGACTCACATCTTCCATTATAAAAGGCGTTGGAGTGACACACTAACAAGGTAACATGTCGACTCAACCTAGGGATGCCTGTCAGATTGCGACAGTCATGCTAGAAAGAATGCTTAGTAGGCTTACATCTTCCAAGAGAAATGACCACCGGGTAACCTATTTATGGTAAACAGTTTGAACCTGACCTAAGGGTGACTGTTGAGAGAGTGCCGACCTGGAGACTTATCTTAACTCAGGTAGTCAAGCAATTCCTATAGGGAATTATGCTGATACTGCCCTAAAGATAGGATGCTTGGTTGGGAAAAAGGGCCCTTTGGGTGCTTGAATTCTTAATCCACAAGTGGATTAATTAATTGTTTGTTTAGTTTGCTTATCGTGGGCCCTATTGGTTTGCGATGGATCAAACTGAGAAGGAGCTTGGGTTCTCTTATACCTAACTTAGTTTTGCTAATCAAAATAGGATGCCTCTTGGGTTCTTTCACACCTATTCTAGTAGCATCATGGAATTATGTTTGATTGTGTTTGTATTGTAAAAGAGGGATATGATGTCTCTTAGGTTCTCTTACATTTATCCTAAACATGTCATGGCAGATTCTCAAGATAAGCAAATAACACTTCGAATGAATAGAAGATTTTTGAAGAATTTGAATGAAATTTTGTTCTTTTAATGATAATTATTTTCAAACATATTTTTATGGGTAATATTTCTTCAAATAGAGCCCATTAATTGGAAGCATCGGTGTTCCCCTTTATAATCAATAAGCTGATAAGATCCTCCTTAGTAGGCCTTCTCTATGACATAGGGGCCTTCAAACTTGCCTCCCATCTTTCAATGGGCAACAATTGGTCTCCTTAGGACTAATAAAAGTTCTCCTACTTGAAAGGCCTAGGGTGGACCAACTTGTTGTGAGCTTGAATCATTTTGGCTTTGTATAACTTGAGGTTCTGGCATGCCTATAGGCATCTCTCCTCCAAACTTTTGAGCTCTTGTAATCACAACTTTGAATTCTATTATGTAGTGATTTTACTACTCAATGCTATCCTTAGTGATGGGAGTTGAACTTCTAAGGTAGAACGGCTTCAGACCCATATACTAAGGAGAACGGGGTAGATTGAGTTGGATTTTTATATGTGGTGTTGTAGGCCCACAAGGCTTCAACCAACTACTCATGCCACTGTATTTTGTTGTCATCAAGTGTCTTCTTCAGTATCTGAATGAGAGTTTTATTGAATGCTTTTGCTAGGCCATTTGCTTTGAGATAGTTGATGGTTGAGTATATTTAATCTATACTGTGTCTTTTGGCAAAGTTGTTGATCTTGGTGCTTTTGAATATTGTACCATTATTGAATATAATTCATCGAGACACCCCAAACCTATATACGATATGGTTCCTAAAAAACTGAAGCACATGCAGAGCTGTGACCTCTCTGAGTGGGATTGCTTCCGTCCACTTGGAAAAGTAGTCGATGGCAACTAAGATGAACTAGTGACCCTTAGAAGAAGGAGGATCGATCAAACCCATAATGTCGATACCCAACACTCAAATGGCCATGAGGCCAATGTAGGATGTAGAATGTTGGGTGGTTGATGTAGGACCAACTGTGTACCTGACACTGATGGCATCTCCTAGCCATGTTCATGTAGTCTAGAATCATCGAAGGCCAGTAGTATGCTAGTCTCTTGATATTTGCTTTCATCTTTAGACCGGATTTGTGTGCTCCACATAGACTTGAATATACCTCAGTCATGATCCTATGAGCTTTGTGCTTGTCCAAATAACATAACCACATTTGATCGAAAGACCGTCAGTACAAGGTGCCATCCACGAGATCAAACAAGAGAGATCTCTATTTCACCAATGGGCTTGTGATTTCTCTTGAGCTAGTTTATCGATGTTCAAATAATCTATGAATGGTTGCCTCCAATCCAGATCCTCATCCTTTTGGAAAAGGCAACTTCCCCTTCAAGAGAAAGCCTCTCGATGAGTTCAACATCAATAAGAGATAGGACTTGTCTATTTTGGACCCTTATTGGAATGGCCTTAGCAAGTTTGGCCAAAGTATCTACTACTACGTTCTCTCCTCGAGGGACCTTGTAGATGGTGACCTTAGGGATTTGAGCCAACAACTTGATGGTATACACGTGGTAATGATGAAGCTTAGGCTTTAGAACCTTGTAGGACCCAATAATCTGGTTGATTACCAACTGAGAGTATCCGTAGATATTGATGCTCTTGACACACATGTGATGTTAACTCCAGACTATAAATCAAAGCCTCATACTCAGCTTCATTGTTGGTGTAAGGATTGGAGAGATAGTATGAAAATCTCATCACATCACAGTCTGGAGTTAAGAGAACTATTCCCACCCGCCTTTCACGGAAGAGTAGATCATGGTGCTTCTCCTATGAAAGGAAGCCGCACCATAAAACATCTCCCATCGATGGTTGTCAACTTTCCCTAAGTTCATGATTTATTCGTCAGGGAGATCATCACTATGCGGAGAATCAGCAGGAAGTGGGTGTGCTGTTAAGAAATTTTCTAGTGCTTGACCTTTTACCGTACAGAGGGGTACGAATGTAATCAAATAATGAAAGAACCATGGACCAACATGCCAAATGTCTGGATAGCATTGGCCATGTCATGAGATACTAAAGTGGATTGGTTTTAGAAATCAAGTTCACCTTATGAGAAAGCATATAGTGCCATAGATTTTAGAATGCGAAGATCAAAGCTAGGCAATGTTTCTCAATAGGTGGGTAGTTCACTTCAGTAGGAATAAGATAATGGCTAAGGTAGTAAAGAGCACTCTCCTTCCCTTCATCATTGTCTTGGGCCAACAAAGCATCGAGAGAGTCATCCATTTAGAGATGATGTAGGATATAAGTGGCTTTAGACCTCTTGATATCTTCAAAAATGCATCTTCAAAACATCCTTTTGACTTATGCATCCAAACTTGCATAAAGTGATAGATAAAGTCTTAGAAAGATCTTGAGTTAAACTTTTAGAAGGTTGCATTTCTAAGATAGCTTTGATCTTTTCTGGATTTATTTCTATTTTCCGGTATCGGACAACAAACTCAAGGAATTTCCTAAAGCTACTCCAAATGCACACTTCAGAAGATTCATTTTGAGGTTATATTATCTTAACCATTCGAAAACTACTCTCAAGTCAAAAAGATGGTCTTCCTTTTCTCTACTTTTGACTACTAGATCATCAACATAACACTCAACCTGATGATGAATGGGTTCATTGAAGATCTGAGTTATGGCCCGTTGGTATGTAGCAAGATTTAAGGTAAAGGCATGACCTTGTAATAATAGATTCTCGGGGTTCAAAAAAAGTTTCTTTCATCCTCGGGGCCATCTTAATTTGGTTGTAGCGGATGACCCATCCATGAAGGAGAATATTGCATGAGATGGCGATGTCCACCATTAGTTATTATGGGAAGAGAAAACTTCGGGACATGCCTTATTTAAGTCCTAAATTGATGCTGAATTTGGCCATTCTTCTTCTTAATTGGGATGACACTAACGGCTTGACGGTGGATATTTTTCTTTCGATGAAATCAACATCGATTTTCTTGACTTTAGAAATGATGTTATTCATTTCTAATGCATCGTCTAGGAGCTTGCTTGATAGGGTTAGTGTTAGGGTCTATTTCGAGTTTGTGGACTGCTACATCAGTGATAATCTAGGCATCTCTTCATAGCTCCATGCAAAGTAGTCCTTAAACTTAATCAATAGTCTAATTAAGTCCTTGGTTTCTTCTTCATTTAGCAATAAACTGATGTATGTCGGGTGAGGATTTTCTTCTATCCTGAGGTTGATTTCTTTAAGCTTGTCAATTATTGAATGGATCTCCTCTTCAAATTATAGCGGTGCATCTTTGATTTGGAGATCATCTGGACCATGTCAAATTTCTAAACAAATATCCTCATAAAAGTTAGTGTGGTTTGAGAAGAACCTATAGACTCCAGATGATTGGTGGTGACAAACAAATTTTCATCATCAGACCCTTGAATCCTAGTCTAATCTTGATTTTTGCATCCCTCTATTGTTCCACTTTTTTGAAGTATAACCTGCTTAGACCATGTATAAGGAATCAAACCCTTCTTTGCAAGATTAAGAACATAAATATGCATCAAAAGGCAATTCCATTAATTCTTTATATGAATTATCCTCAAGTTCTACATCAACTTCAGGACTTTAGGATGATGATCCCAATATGAATCTCTTTGATTTTGCATCAATGGAAGACTTAGGAGCTTCCTTAACTACTAAACCTTCAGCTTTTTAAGATAAAAGTGAGGTTAGAGCTAAGGTTCCCAACTACCATCTGATAGTTTCACATAAGCTTGATTCGAATACATTCGTGCTTTGTTTAGAGGCCTGGTCTTTATCACTATCCAGCTTGGTGTCACCTCTAATGAAACCCATTGAGAGGGGTTGGTTGGTATACTAATCACATGAGACTCATCCTCCGAGCTGGATTCCAAGTCTATGTGAATAGTAGGGGTACTCTTGTGAACTAGAACATAACCCATGTTGGCTGGCTGCCAACCAAGGGGTCTTCCACCTCTAGGATTGCCTCTATTTTTACCTCTGCCTCTGCCTAGTGAAGGTCGAGTCATTCTACCCATGTGTCCATATGATGGAATGACCTGTGGAACGTGATATGCAGTTCTACTTCGTCCTCAACATCCTTTTCTCATTCACTTGAACTTTTATTTTTCTTTTCTTTTTCTTTTTCTTTTTCTTCTCTTTTTTTGCATTTGAGTTTTGATCAAGTTCAGGAAAAGGTATTTTGAGGAAGATAGTAGGTTGCATTCTCATATATCTCAACCTCTCTGACTGAAAATAGCTTTTCATCTCATTTGACACAGTACTCAATCCCATCCTTTCTGAACTTGATTCACTAATGGAGGGAGGATGGAATCATCTTATTCTGATGTATCCAAGTCTTACCGAGCAAAGCAGTGAATGAAATATTTGAATTAATTATGTAGAATTTGGCTTCATTCTTCCATTCACCTATCTCCAAAGGTAACACTATGGAACCTAAAGCCCTCTCGCTTTGTTCATTGAATCCTCTCAACATCATCCAATCTCCTCAGAGTGTGGAGATGTCAATCCTCAAATAGGCAAGGGTCTTTAGACTCATAATGTTCACTGATGCACCTGGATCAACAAGAATCTTGAAAAGTCTGAATCTGCCCATGCCCACTATAATGTAGAGGGGACGGTTGTGCTCCATGTCCCCTAGAAGAAGGTCTTCATCTGTGAAAGTGATTCCATGGGCTTCTCTTGAATAATGTGCCTCCTCTCCAACAGTGGTCAGCTGAGAGATCAAGAAGAGCCTTGATTAATGACTCTCTCATCTCTTTTGATAAGAAAAGGGCATCATATATGCTTAGCTTAGATGATAATTTTCTTAGGTGAGAGAGGACATTGTAATCCACTCTAAGCTGATCCTCCACAAGCATATCCAAGGGTGCAGCATCCTCTGGAGGGGCTTCTTGATCATTTGAACTAATGACTTGTTTCCCTCTATCTTGAGGTGCTGCCTTAGGAGGTAGCACTATGAAGGTTGACTTTAGTGATTTCTTATGACAAGTTAGATGGAGGTTCTACCTGCTCACAAGCTCACCTAGCTTCTCCTATGGGACTCTTGGAATTGGATGATTCTAAGTCTATCTGAAGAGGAAAACCTGTAATATTCAGAGAAGGAATATCAAAGTTGTTATAATTGTTGTTTAGACTTGAAGAGTTTTCCAAAAGAACAGGGTTAGGCAACCCATCAGAAGTGACACAGACATAATTCAAACTAGCTTTATTCCTTGATTTCTTAGATTTTGAAGGAGGTACATAGTAGAAGTCAAGTAAAGTAAGTGGGGTGAGAGATTTGATGCCCTTATCCGCCGATACAAGATGTTTACTAGAGGAAGAGCTAGCTGAAGTAGAGGTGCTCACTAAAGTAGTTGCTGTAATGGTGGACTGGAGGTTGAACTCGGTCGGTGGTTGCACTACTTGGCTATCCCGGACTGGCATAGGCTGCTGCTTATGTTGAGCTCCTACCTTCCCTAAGTTGTCTTAGACAACTTGGAAACCTTCCTTGATGTTGGAGGTTTGAGCTACCTCAGGCACCTGTAGGAAAAGTTTCTTGATTTTAGACACAATCTTCTTAGAGGTTCGTGATAAGGAGATATCCTAATCTTCTTTAGTTTTGGAAGCATCGCAAGTATCCCCAAGGATTATCCTAATGGAATTAGATAGTTGTTCCACAAGGTATTCCTTCAGCATAACTATGGCACCTATCTTGAAGCTATGCTCAAGCCAGTCCTTGACATAAAGCAATCCTCCAAAACATGACGTAGCATGTGGTGGTAGGGAAAAGTTAGGATCATTGCTTTTTGCCCACTTCCTCCAGGCCTTCTAGGTTGTAAAATTAAATTTTTTTAAAGAGATTCTTAAAGATTTTCTTGATTACCTCCTCTTAAATGAATATGGTTTGTTTAATTTATCCATAAGAGTAGGTGGATAGCTACGGTGGCGGTATGTGTACCACGCTATGGATATGAAGAGGAGGCGGTGTAGGCCATGGAGGCTACTGTGGTGGCCGATAGGATGGTCCCAGTGGTGGTAGAGGAGGAGAAAGTAATGGCTATGGAGCATGAGGTCTCTCATACTCTCTGGCCAGCTATTTCCCCTTGTCTACTCCTATCACTGCCCCTGCATCTTCTCATAAGCTTTTTATGACTTCGGCTTTGTTGATTGATCTGAAAAAGGCAATTATTTGGCTTCTCCTTATAAGTTAGCCACCTTGTTGATTAGCTTCTCAAATGTTTTAATGGCGAAACCTTTGAGCATGAAGGTAACCGGGCCATGGATATTCTTAAGTATAATTTAATGGCATCTTTGTGGTTCTCATTTTTACACTCAAATTGTTATCTAAGAATATAATCAATGAGGACTCACTGGTTGAGCCACAAGATCACCTTACACCAATTTTTTTTCGAGTTCCAACAAACCTCTTAATGAAGAGTTGCTCCAACTCAAGAAAAGTCTTCACTAATTGAGGAGTTTAGTGTACCAATCAAGGCTATGCAAGCATTGACAAAAGTCGAATAGAGTATCACGCCAAGATTGCAATAACCCGGGCAAATATGTGCAGCCTTTGCACCGCTACCATGCTTTGAAAGAAGGTGGCATGAAACCCTTAGGATACTGGATGGCATCAAATTCTTCTATGTAGGGTCAACCCTTTAGAACCAATGATCCTCCTCGAGCTTGAGCCAATACTTCTCTCACTTGTTGCTCAACCATGATTTTGATGTCCTTCTCTTATATGGAGGTACTATCCACTATCTTCCTATACAGCCTGGTGCTGACCTGTTCTATTGGAGGTAAAGTCTTGGCTGGATCCAAGACATGCAACAACTCTGGTTGACTAGTCTCTGCTATAGTAGGATGAATTATCGGTGCTTGGTTCTGAAGTGCTAAAACAGCTACTAGCAAAATTCTCAAGCTTCTTCCCTATCATATCTATTTGTTCATCTTTTTTTCTTTAGTTGCTGAAGGTGGCGTTATGTCAAGTAGGCTATGTTATCTTGCTCAGCTGCATCACCTTCCAAAGTCTGCTAATCACAAAGAAGACAACCCTTGGTATCTACCATGTGTACTCTCGCTGAATCCTCTAACAAATCATCTTTGTTAAGATCAAAACTGATCTTTTCATCCTCTAAATTAGACCAAACATATCCTAAGATCTCATTCTTCTCCACTAGATACTAAGCTACAATGTCATCTAGGAATCGGTCTAATTGAATAGGTATAAAAGATTGGGTCTGACCGATAGTAGGATCACTATCATGAACAGATAAACATTTAACCCTTACTACTGCTAGAGAGCTGATCTTGTGAGGACTACACTCACTAGAGGACATATACTCCTGACTACTGCTGGATCTAGGTGGAGTGGTACTTCTAGGAAGATCTATGGCCAGGGGTTGGTTGAATTATCTCCTCCTCCCTCAACTGCTGCTACAATCTCCAGCTCTCTGGTGGTGTGATGGAATGACTACTACACATTCCTTCTTCACAACAAGGTAGAAGGTCAAGCAGAGAGCTCCTCACCACGTGATGGTTTAGATGGACGTGATCTCTAGCCATAGCTAGATCACCAAGGGGTTCTTCTCTCTCGATGCTCTTCATGGCTTTCACAATAGAGATGGAACATGTATGGAGATGGGGAGGAGAAAGCAATATGGTGGAGGCACCACGGCTCTCTTGAATAGAGCTCCTCTCATGATGGGTAGTACCCGCAAGATTAGTATGATCAACGTGGGTAATGCACCATTGGGAAAGTCAAGAAAGAGCCGACCGTTTTATCTCCACCGCCCCACTAGTGATATGCAGGAATGGGCCTATTTGCCCCTCTCCCTCGCCTATCGTCACCCACACCTGGGGGGATAATGATCTCAAATCAAATTGGACTGATTATCCATAGCTCACCTACTCACTAAAACTATCCGGCCAGATGACCTCCTCCTCTCACGGAGCTCAAACTGAACCGGCGAGGTGAAGCTGAAATCCTCCTAACATCCTCTCTATCAGATCTAGGGAGAGGGTGGAACTAGTTTTTTGTGATAAGCAGGGAAACCATCTTAGGCAACTCCTCTACTACATCTTGAGTGGATGCCTCCAACTCCTTAGCTATTCAAGTATGATACTGCTTGATCATGTGATTCTTATTTCTGCACTGAGTCCTGATAGGTAGAGCAGTATGGGAACTAAACATAATCTCGAAGGCAGAGGAGACAATCCCTAGAATCAAGGGAGCCTTCCCAATGAGTGGGTGCTAGCCAGCAGAAGGGAACAAGACGCCAACTACTGCTACTATGAGAACCACCACGCCTTTCCTCTTCAATGAGGGAGTCTCTAAATCAGATGGCATGTCAACCTAGATGATCGGCTTCTGCCCCGTCACCATGCTCATGCTGACTATCGTGAGGGTGGTCCCCTCACATGAGATCCTAGCCCCGTCAAAGCCTCAGCCAAAGTGGATGAGGTGGGAAGTCGACTGGGAGGTCATCATCAAGGCCAAGCCATCTTGAAAGGAAATGTAAAGACATACTTCTGCGCTGCCATTGAAATTGAACTGCACTGAACTAAAATTGATTGAAAGTCTGCAATGTTGAAAACAAGTTTGAATCAGAATTCTTGCTTTATTGATTTTTGAATTTTGATTTAAAAATTGAACCCACACTTAACAACTTGAAAGTGTTAAGTGGGGCTCAAATGAATTTAGAAGAGAGATTTTTGAATTGATTAGAAAGGGGATTTTTAAATGTAGAATCCATTTTTAACAAATTTGTGTATGTTGAAAATGGGTTCAAAGGTTTTTTTGAGTTTGATGCTTCCATAGGTTTATATTTGAATTTAATTTTTGATTGTTTGGGACCCTTTATTAAACAAATTTGAGTATGTTAAAGTAAAGGGTCAATTGATTTTTTTTATTTGTGATTTTGGAATTTACTCACTTAGCAAATTTTGGTATGCTAGGTGAGGTGTTTGGGTATGCTAACTGAAGAATCCAAATGTGTTTTATTTTTGAAGATTTTTTGAAAATAGGATTCTTAACAAATTTAGGTATGCTAAGGAAATCCAAATGTGTTTTATTTTTGTTGATTTTTGAAAATATGATTATTAGAAAATTTAGGTATGTTAAGAAAATCCAAATGTGTTTTATTTTTGTTGAGTTTTTGAAAATAGGATTCTTAGCAAATTTAGGTATGCTAAGGAAATCTAAATGTGTTTTATTTTTGATGATTTTTTAAAATAGAATTCTTAGCAAATTTAGGTATGCTAAGAAAATCCAAATGTGTTTTGATGATTTTTGATGAAAAGGGGATTCTTTACTCAGCAAATTTAGATATATTAAATAAAGGATCCATATGTGTTTTTATTTTGATGTTTTTTTTTTTGAAAAGAGGATTCTTAGCAAATTAAGGTATGCTAAGGAAAACCAAATGTTTTTTTTTTTTTTGTTCATTTTTGAAAAGATGTCTTAGAAAATTTAGGTATACTAAGGAAATCTAAGTGTGTTGTTTTGATTTTTGATTTTAATTTTAATTTTTATTTTGAAAAAGAGGATCTTCACTTAGCAAATTTGGGTATGCTAAATGAAAGATCCAAATGTTGTTGATTTTGATTTTGTTTTTATTTTTGAAAAAGATAATGTTGATTTTATTTTTGAAAATGTGATTGTTGATTTTATTTTGAAAATGTGATTGTTCATTTTGTTTTGAAAATGTGATTGTTCATGTTGTTTTGAAAATGAAATCTTCATTTAATAAATTGAATGAAGATGTTCATTTGTGCTTTTGAAATTATGATTGTTGGATTTTATTTTAAAAGGATGTTGTTGATTTTTGTTTTGAAAATGTGATTGTTCATTTTGTTTTGAAAATGTGATTGTTCATGTTATTTTGAAAATGAAATCTTCATTCAATAAATTGAATGAAGATGTTCATTTGTGCTTTTTGAAATTATGATTGTTAGATTTTATTTTTAAAAGGATGTTGTTGATTTTTGTTTTGAAAATGTGATTGTTCATTTTATTTTGAAAATATGTTTGTTCATGTTGTTTTGAAAATGAAATCTTCATTCAATAAATTGAATGAAGATGGTCATTTGTGTTTTTTTTGAAATTATGATTGTTGGATTTTATTTTTGGAAAGAAGTGATTGTTGATTTTGATTTTTTTTGAAAATGAAATCTTCATTCAACAAATTAAATGAAGATGTTCATTTATGCTTTTGGAAATATGATTGATGAATTTTATTTTTGAAAAGAGATTTATTGATTTTCTTTTTTGGAATTGATGAATGTTCATTTTGATTGAAAATGAAATCTTCATTCAATAAATTGAATGAAGGTGTTCATTTGTGCTTTTGAAAGTATGATTTTTTTTATTTTTATTTTGAGATAATCCAACATATAACAATCTTGAAGATTTTTAGATGAGGGTGATTTATGAAAATTTTTGTGCAAATATTTTATTATGTGCATTTTAAAAAAGTGCTTTTTGGAAATTGATTTTCATAAAGGATTCATTTTTCATTTCTTTATTTTTGGAATGAACATTTCCTAACCATTAAAATGGTAAGGAGGAAGTCTTTAGTTATTCCTTTTTATTAAATTTTTATTTTCACCCAATAGGTGTTTTAAGACCTACACTGAGTGAGATCCTAAAACCTAGAGATGTTGGCTTGCTTAGCTTAAGGATGAAATAAACTAAGTGCCAACAGAAAAGAATGATAGTCTCGGATTCATATAAAATATGAACCACTATCGATACTTGGAGACAATAACTATTTACCAAAGATGGAGAGAGGAATCATCCCCAGTCGCTAGAAAACTCTGTGGTGAAATTAATTTTTTGATTATTCATCTAATCTTTCCTGAAGAGAGAAAAGAAATAAATGAAGAACCAAAAAGATAATAATTCTTCAAAACAACACTTCTTATGTTGGATACAATGCAGATCCATAGATATTCTTATTAGGGTGATCGGGTACGACATTGAGTAATTGTGTACTATCTCTAGATATAAGTCACCATCCTACAAATGGACCATCGGGTATGACATTGAGTAATAGTGTAAAATCATACCATCCTAAATGGACCTAATCACCTTAATAATGACTTAAGGACAATGGGTCTTTGAATATACTAGATTCTTCCCTACTTTACAGAAAAGTAAAGCTTTATTTTAAACTGTCATTAAGTTCTATGAGGCAAGCCTCCAGTTAATTACATCTAAGGAATGAGATTCCTTAAGAATACTTGATTAAGGTAAATGATCATTATCTCCAAAGATTTCAAAGATAGACTATCAATCAATTGGTTTATTTTAGAAGATCAAGTGGATTGATCAAGAGGAGGGAGTTCTTATCAAGCCAAATGAAGATAAGAGATGCTGGATACTAGAAAATCTAGTAAGCATCCCAAACTATCCTATGGCTTGACTTTATATTTTTGAGATTGATGTGATTTATTCATTTGAGTTGAATCTTTATTAGAAATCTAGGGTTTACAATTCCATAACATAACATCACAAAAATGCCTAAGAGATGAGGATTTTTGCTTGTAGCCCACAAAGGGAAGTAGCAACCTCTGAACCTAAATCTAGGGAGCTTTGGCGAGGGCCAAAAGCATGACCTAAATATAAGGTTAAAATGGGTATTTGAGTTGCCTCCATAAGAGAGGATAAACCACCCAACTGTTGGACTTACAACCGCCTGAGGGTGGCTGCAACTAACTCCTCCTATGATTTTAAATACATGTAGACAAGTCATATGTATTTGCAAGATAGCTAGGTTGTTATTTATTTAGAAAGAGACTAAGTCCTTAAACACACTTCCTAAGAGACTAGATCATGTAGGGCATGATTAATGACTTAAATCTAATGCAAATTTTTGTTATGTTTTATTTTCATTTTGGACAATCAATTTGACACAGGCTTTAGGATTTATATGCCTAGTACATGAGAAATTAGATTATGGGCCAAAATCAGCAAGAAAAGAAGGTGTGTTTTCACCATGGCACTCAAAGGTTAAGCCAAGTTCTCTGGTAAAGGTGGAAGCCCTCCAAAATAAGAGTGAATCAAGATGTTTTTCATGCATGATGTGAAAACATACAACATCTAGCTAAGGGGTTGCTAAATCTTTTATCTTATTTATAACATAGGATTTAGGTGAGGTTATGAGTTATTTATTTTAAGTTTGAATTGATTAGCTAGAAGTTTATTTTCTAAGAGCCTAATCATCATCCAGGCCATACATCAAAGCAAGGAAGAAACTAGAAAAAATATTCCATCTTAATGCTCAAGCTAAACAAACTTCAAACAATTTATAAAGCTAGCGCAAAAGAATAAGAGGCCATTTGTGGTCGGGCTCCACCACACAAACCCAAAATTAAATTGGGTAGTCGAGCTCTACCCTTACAACCCGGATTACAAATGAATAAATTCCAATCAAGAAGGAACTCATTGTTATGGGGGTCTTCATTCTTCAGTTCTTCTTTTTTCTTTCTTCTTTCTTTTTTCTTCTTTTGGTTGGTTGGAATGTGGTTGCTCCAAAGGCTTCACATGGTACATAAGACATAGTCTTATAACCAATGTTCATCCTAATCTCCCATAACAATCATTTCAAATCCTAATTGCAAAATTACATGAAAATGGGAAAAAAAAGAAATCTAACTAAAACCTACAAAATAGAGATTAGCTAAACAAACCACACAATCCCAAGCATGTATATAAATAAATTAGACTTAATACCCCACACATGGGTAACCAAGTCCACCTAACATATTTTGGATTATGCTAAGGGTATAAGCAACCTGCATAGCAAATGTATTTATATTTTTTTCGTTACAGTGCCCCTTAAGCATAGTCTCATGCAGAAGATAATGGTTAGACTAATATCACCCTATCTTTCAATCTATAAATGGTGATTTAGCCTAATGTTTGTACTCATTTAAGGTTTTTTGTGGTATGTCTTAGCTAGGCTTTAAGGTTAGAGTTTTCTAAGTATGAAAAATGTTCAACTTAGAGGGTGGTTTCATTTAAGTGGTTTAGTTGATTTGATTGATTTTATTTTTATGATTTGATTTGGTTTGAATGAATCTACAATTAATTACTAAGTGTTATAAAGAGAGGAAAAGAGAAGAGAACTTCTCTTTCCTCCCTACCTTAAGTAATTTCTAAGGTAGATTCATTAAAAAATTTTGTTTAGTGAATGTTTTATTATGCATTTTAATTAATCATAAGTTTAAATTTTCCCTAAATAAACCTATTCAAAAAGAAAAGCATTTTAAGATTAATTAAAGTGAATTACTATTATAAAACACACAACACTTTATTTCTTTCCAGCATGTGTAAGATGCATAAGGGATGGATCCTAAGCATATTTATACATGCAAATGGAAATATTTAACACACCTTGATGATTAATGCTAAGAGAGTTTGTTTAAGAAATTTGGATGTTTTTTTATGATGCATGATTTTGTTAAGTAGAAAAGAGGGATTTTTACCCATTATTCATATGCATATTTACATGTATGAAAGACCTAAGTGAGTACGATGCCATTATTTTCTACATTTAGGGTGTAAGGTACAAGACCTACTTGGGGCTAATTAAAGCCTCGCAACCCCATGATGTCTAGACTAATATGCCAATTTTCTTAAATACATGTGCATGTACAAAGCAAATGAATGGAAAAAGAGTCATGAAAAAAGTTTATGTTTGTTTAATTTATTGGTTGTTAATTTATGTGTGCAAGTATGAATATCCTTCTTAATTGATAACATAGGAGTGAATAGGAATGAATTTAAGCAAGTGTTGTGTTCTTTTCAAATGAACTATATACTTTGCAAATCCTATTCAAAATTATGTTAAAAGAGAAGAGAAGGAAAGTCACACAATGCACACCTTATATTATACTCATATGCAAGCTTATAAATAATTATAAGTAGCACACCTTTTAGTTGTAATATTTGATTTATGAATTTTGAAAATAATTCTAGATTTAGTAATGATAATAACCATTCATATTCTTACTTTTGCAAAAAATGCAATTTGACATAAAGAAAATATTTCATTTTAATTTGATTTTTCAAAATATATGAATGCATGATTTTCATATGACGTACACATTTAGCATGCTAGGAAAGAAATAAAGTGATGAAAGCATGTAAATTCATTCACTCTACTTAATTCATAGAGACAATCCTATGGAATAAGATTATTTAAAGTGAATCAAAATTGTTTAAAGAAATTTTTAGTTTTGTTTTGAGTTTGATTTGAATTTAGAAAATGTGAAAAGGTTTGCTGGTCCTAACCCATCTCTCACATGTGTATGTTATTTTAGTTTAATTTTAGAACCATTACATTTATTTTATATTTTGTTTAGGTTAATATGTACATTAAGTCCATTAATTACCCCTTACCTATACCACTTTAACATATTTAACTAAATAATTATGAGCTAATGTATGACATAAAACCACAAGGAATTTAAATTAATCATTAATTTAAATTAATGATTAATTAAGCTAAATGGTTTAATTTAAGTACTTTCATAACCTTTCCCACACATATGGGTTAGATATGATTTCCTTAAGCTACTTAGGTTAATGAACACCTAAGTATCTACCCAAGAAGGAATTGATTAAATACAAATTGATTTAATTTTAAAATTTTAATTAATTAAACCATTTAATAAAGTGATGAAACTATTTAATTAATTTGCATCGTAATTAGATTTTTATCAAAATGAAATAAACTTAGGGAAAAATGATTTGGTAAAGAACTCATAATCTCATTCCCTAAGTCCATTCATTATTTTAAGGTAATTAGCAAACTTAATTAATAAATTTATCATTGTTTAATAGGTTAATTAATCATTTAATTGATTAAGTGAGTGATAAGGAGTGAATCATGTAATTCCCTTAATTAAAAAATTAATAAATCCCAAAAAATTAGGGAGAGAAGTATCCCATTAAATATACTTGAAAAGTTTGAGATTAATCAATAGAATAATTAGAGCTAATTAAAATAATTACATTTCTAATAAAACTTAAATTACATAAAATTTACTAATCAAAATCAATTAAATTTAATTTTATATTATTCCCCTTTGAAATACCTTCAAAATGCATTTGAGTTATATTTTTCTAATTTTTTTACATTTAGTTATGTATTTTTCAAGATTTTGTGATTAAAACCTAATTAGGAGGCCAAATTAATGGTTAATCCCATTGGTGCCACACGGATCACTGATGTGGCGTGCACTTTTTACATGGCGCAACGAGATTCATCACTTAAGTTGTCATATCATCGCATTAATTTGCATCTCGGTTTCTCCTCATCGATCAGATCAAATAGTCGAGATTAAACTTCAATTCTAGGATAAATCAGAAGACATCACGTGTTTTAATCAGGATCGTCCACACAAAACATGTGGGATGGACGGTCCATGATTCGTCCTTGAGCTTTGGCGACCATCCATCCCCAAGGCTTGATCCGAGCTTCGATTGAGCTTGGATTGAGCTAATTGATCACCATCTAAGAGAATAAAGACATCCAACAATTGAATTGCAATGGGGTGAAACTTTCTTTCACAAGGACCAAATCACACTAGCTCCATTTTGATCCATATCTCATGAGGCTATCAGTGCTCCCAACCATGGTAGGTTCTTGGTGGAATGGCCAGTTGAAGATTTGAGGGCTTGAGGTTGAGTAGATCCTCATTGGCCAAAGTCCTCCTCCTGCTTGCGGCTTTGGACTCCCCTCCCCTTTGGAAGCTTGGATGAAGACTTGGGTGAGCTCGATTGGGTCCTCGATGCTTGAAGGAGGTGGATTGAGGTGAGTATTGAGGAGATTCTTCTACCTCCTTATTTTCAATTTTGACAAACTGAGAGATGGAGAAATGCGAAGAGCTAGAGGATGCTTGGAGAAGCTTGGGATTGCTAGCTCTAGGTTTATTAAGCTCAATTGAGAGTGAATCCATCCAAATCAAGTGAAATTAGGGGGAGTATATCTCCCCTTACAAGGATCAGACAACTGAGCTTGCATATGCCATTTTGATCAAATTGATCTCATGGAGTGAGTTGGTTAGGCCATTTTCAGTGGCATGTGATTCAATTTTGGCCTTGGAGTGGAGTGGTGAAGCTTCCATGTGCTTGAAATGAGAGTGGGAGTGATCCCATGTGGAGAAATTCTTATTGGGTTGTTAGTTTTGGCCTTGGGTTGGGTTTGGCTACCCAAACCCATTGGGTCATGTGCACCACACTCATTAGTGTCCACTTGGTCCACTAAGAGGGTGTCAAGTGGCCATGAAAAGGATATGACCAAATTTCAAGTGGAATTGGCCAGGTTACCCTTGACCTAGGGTAAAATGGTCATTTGGCTTTGATTTTACTTTGGAATTTAGAATAGTTTCAAATTAGGTTGGACCAAATTTCAAGAATTTGGAGTTGATTTGATGTCATTTGGCTCATGTTGACCCATTTAGGTCAAAATGGGTCAAGTTGACAAATTGATCAAAATTGGGTCAAACCAAGGTTGGGTCAAGTTCATATGACCATTTGAAATGTGTTGGCATCATTGGTTTGGTTCAATTTTATTTATATTTGTTTTGGTTCATTTGATTTCATTTAGGTCAAATGGGTCAAGTTGACAATTTGACCCATTTGACCTAATTGGGTTGTCATGGGTTGGTTTAGGTTTGGTTGGTCATTTGAAATATGTTGCAAGCTTTGGTTTCATCAATTTTTTATTTGGTTTGATTTTGGCTCAATTTTAAACTTTTAGTCAAGTTGGGTTCATGGTCAATTATGGGCTAGTTGGGTCTAGTTGTTCCATTGAGGCTTTGGTCAAGTTCAACAAGTGGTTTAGAGTGAATTTGACCCATTGGTTGTAATCAATTTAGCTTAGATCCAAATTTGACACATTTTTTACTTTTTAGGTCAAGTTGGGTCAACCTGAGTCAAGTGGCCAATTGGGCTAGGTTAGGCTCAAATGATGACTTGGTTGTGTTCAATCATTGATCATGAATTGGTTTTGATCAATGGTTTCAATCAATTTAGCCTATGGTGGATTTTGGCTAGTTTAAGTTTCATTTTGGCTAAGTGTTGACTTAGTCAACCCTTAGGTTTGACTTGGTGTGACACAATTTGAGTGATTGATCATCTCATGATGATTGTTGCTCACAATGTGAGGCTTAGATGGGCTTAGTTCAATCTAATTTAGATAGGATTAGAATTTAGCTCAAAAGAGGGTACTTTAGGAGGGTCAAGTGAGCCTACGTGGATCAATTGGCTTGATCAAGGCTTAATTCAAGTTTGGTTGAACTCACATATGGACTTATGATTGAAATATAAATCCATTTGCAAGTGATTTGGAGTCAAATGGGTTTTGATTCATTTGATAATTTCAAGTTCAAAGGGTAAACATGAGTTTGACTTGGGTTTGATTTTGAATTTAGTTTTGGTTTGATGATTGAAGTTTGTGTTTATATTTGGATTCATGATTTAAGGATTGATTGAATCATGAAGAAAATCAAAGTTTGGAGATTTGAATTTTGGCTAAGTTCAAGAATTTGACTTGAAGAAGCATAAGATGGTTTTGGGGTAGGTTTGAGTTTGAGTTTTGAATTTGGTTTTGGATATTTAAATTTATATTTCATTCATATTTGTGAATATAAATGAGAATATAAATGAGTTATGACAAAAATTTTTGAATTTGAATTGATTTGGATTTGATTTGAGCTAAGTCCATAAGATGGAATCAAAGTGACTTAGAAAAGATTTTTGAACTTGAAATTGAGTTTTGGATTTAGTTTTGGTTATTTGAATTTATATTTAATTTATATTTATAAATATAAATGAGAATATAAATGGGTTATGAGAAAATCTCTTGAGTTTGAAGGGATTTGAATTTGATTTGAGCTAAGTCCATAAGATGGATTCAAAGGGCTTAGGAAAGATTTTAGATTTGGAATTGAATTTTGGATTTAGTTTTGGTCACTTGAAATTGATTCATGATTTGAGAAAATCCATTGGAATTGATTTAAGGTTTGTTTTTTTTTTAAGAATTGAAGTTGATTTGAGTTTGAGGTTGATTTGAATTTGGAGTTTGACTTGAAAGAAGGAAGTGAGGATTTGGTTTAAGCTATATGGTAGGAAAATTTTCCTAACACCCCTAAGGCATAACTGATTTCTATGGCTAACTCTTCTAAGTCTCTAGGGTTAGGTTAAGTGTTCACCTAATTACTAGAAGTGTCTTAAGACTAGGAACTCTTAGTGTCTAAGAGGACTCCTATCTCTAAGATGGAGAGGTTGAGAGCTCATTCTAAAAATGAGGTCAACACATCTTAAGATTAATTGGAATGAATTGCTATCACATGACAAATGTTCATTCATTTCCTTCAATCATATGTAACATGCACATGATTAAATCTTAAGTACACTACACATACAATATGTCTTAGCACACTTAAATGATGGATGTAAGCATATACATTTTGAGTTTGGATGTTTCATTTGATTGAGTTATTTTATCATATTAATTTAAAGCTCTATCTAAATTCTCATATTAAAGTACATAGGAATGAAATTAAACAGGTATGTGTCATTATTAACCAAGGAAATGAGGTAATCAAATAACCTTCTTGGGGCTAGCTATAGTCTCATGTTCCCAGGATGTCCAAAATATATACCCATTACATTCAAACATATGTAAGTATATACACATGAACATAAGAAAGAATACTTCAAACCATGTGATCAATTAATTCAATCACTTGAACAAATAGGAATGCATGTCTCTTTTTAGTAGAAAAGGAGATTTTCATTCATTACTTAAATGCACATGCAAGTATATAAAAGTTTTAAGCGAGTACTTCACCATTGTTAAACTAGGGGAGTGAGGTAATGACCTCATTAGGGCTACTTAAAGCCTTGCTTTCCTATAATTTCCAGACTAGATATACTCACTTCTCTTAAATACACATGAATGTACAAATAACGACAAGAATAGAAATATCATACAAAATTTATACTTGATTTAATTGAATGAAGATTTTCATTCATAAACTAAATGCACATACAAGTGTATAAAAGTTTTAAGTGGATACTTCACGCATTATTAAACCAGTGGAGTGAGGTAAAGACCTCCTTGGAGCTACTCAAAGCCTTGCATTCCCTGAATGTCCAGACTAGATATACCCACTACTCTTAAATACACATGAATGTATAAATAACTACAATAATGAAAAAATCAAGCAAAAGTTGTACTTGATTTAATTGAATCATTTCTATGGGTGAGATAAAGTTCCATTTAGATTCTAACATAGAGGTACATAGGAATGAATCCAAGCCAATGTTCTGTCCTTTTCAAATGAACTATACACTTGTTAACATTCAAGCCTTATATAAGTCCATGAAGATTAAAGAAAGGGAACTCCATATCACATGTTCTAAGCTATAGGCACATGCAAGCTTATGAATATTTATAATTATCACACCATATATTATAATTAATTTATACACTTTTGAAAATAATTTTAATTTAATAGTGATAATAGTCACATATTTTAATTTAACTCACACATGCAAAGACGAAATCATTTCATTTAATTGATTTTTTTAAAGAGATGAATGCAGGATTACAATTCACATTCAATATTTAATATGATTGAAAAAAAATAAAGAAACATAAAGACATGACTTCATTCAATCCAATTAATCCCTATGGGCAATCATGCTAAGTGAGATCATTTAAAATAAACCAAAGCTTCTTAAAGTCACATTTAATTTTATGTTTGATTTGAGTTAAGAAATGAGAGAGAGAGGTTTTCTAATCATAATCACATTCCCCATGTGTGAGTTGATTTGATTTAATGAAGAGGAATTAGGTCAATTTTAGGGATTAATTAGGTTAGGGTATGAATTAAATCAATTAATTAAACCACCTATGTTACCTTAAGATAATTAATCAAATGATTATGAGCCAATGTAATAAGCAAATGAATTGAAGAGTAAATAGCAATGATCCTATGAAATGAAAGGGGTCTAATGCGAACAATCATTGTTTAATTAAACTTAAGGAACTCATATTAATTACTTTTATAATTTTCTCATAAATGTGAGCTAACTATAATTTTATTAAACTCCATTAGGCTATTAAACACCTGATGACCTACCCAAGAATTCATTAAGTAAAATTAGATCCATTTTTAAAAAAGTAATTAAGATAATTAAGTAATTAATTAGTTAATTAATTCCTAATTAATTTCTCTTGAAAAGTAAAGCAAATTTAGGGAAAAGATTAGGAAAGATTCACCAATCATATTCCCTAAACCTCCCTACTATAAATTAGTGCCAAATGAGCCCAATTAATTAGTTATTTTACTATTCCCATGCTTAATTAATCCTTAATTAAGTTAAGAAAGTAATTAAGATTTAATCAATCAATTTGCCCAATTAATCAACCTATAAATTCTAAGAAAAACTAGGGAGGTAGAGTCATCCCTTAAGTAATCTCAAAAAATTTAAAGTCAATTGGATGATTAATTAGGGAGTAATTA
Organism: Cymbidium sinense; assembly: GCA_021442155.1. Taxonomy (NCBI): domain Eukaryota; kingdom Viridiplantae; phylum Streptophyta; class Magnoliopsida; order Asparagales; family Orchidaceae; genus Cymbidium; species Cymbidium sinense. The sequence goes on along the minus strand of CM038226.1, from coordinate 27,789,883 downwards.
GGTTAGTTAACTTTTTAATTAATCTTTAATTAGGCCAAAATCACTATTCAAAATTAATTAAAGATAATATTAATGGATTCCACTTTGAAATACTTTTAAAATGAGCCCTTATTTATATTTTTTAGATTTTCCTATAATTAGTTTTGAATTATAGAAGTTTTAGCCTTAAAAACCAATTAAATAACCTAATTAAGCCTTAATCCCCTCGGCGCCATGTGGCGTGCTGACGCGATGCACTTTCCACGTGGAGCCATGGGATTGGCTATTAAAGTTGGCGGTGGGACGCTCTTTCTTGTGGGCAGTCCGATCTAAGATTGGACGGCCATGATCAAACCCCCAGCTAAGGAGGAATTAAACAGTGGATCTAGCGTGATTTGATCAGATCTGTTTGTTCTAATCACGTTAAACGGATGGCCCATGATCTCTCTTATGTGCGAGATAGAATCACCATGGATCGCTTAGCTCACAGCTTGATTCACTAAAATCAACCCACATCTTCGTGCGAAGGATCCACGAAGATCCAACAATTAGGATGGGCTCACATGTGAATTTTCTTCAAAAAGCTCCAACCCATTTTAAGTTAAAACTTGAATTTAATAGAAATACCTCACTAGAGCTAAGACCAGTGGTTCACGCACTTGAGGAAGCTTCGTATAGTAGAGACGAGTCCTTACTAAGAAACAATTAGATTAGTTCCACTTGGATTGTTCGGTAGGCCAAGGATCAAGCTTTGGAGCTTATCTTGATCAATCCATCCTTGATTTGAAGCTGAAATGGCTTGTTATCAGCAGGTTTGTGGAAGATAATGCATAAGAGAAATTAAAGTTTGGTTGGGGAGGAAGAAGTTTGGATTGATTGAGCTCCCCATTTTGGATGCCAAGAAAATCAAAATGGGGAGGCATTGAAACTGAGTGTTATGTTTCATTTCACTCTTGAGAGCTCAGACGAATTGAATGCATGTGAAATTTGGTTTGAATTAAGGGGGTATATTCCTCAATTTGCTAAGGTGGGCGAATGGGATTGTCGCCCATTTTTGGTTGACCAGCCGACACCAGGGCACCGGAGTGGTCAACATCATATCCACCTGGCTTGGTTTGGTTAGACGAGGGCTTGGGAGGTGGCTCAAGGTTTGATTTGGGCTGATCTCCTTATTCAGATCCAAAGGATGCTCAGTTTTTAAGGGAGGTGAGTTAGCTCAACTCCCTTTGGTCCATGGCAAGACCTAACCCTCTTAGGGTGGGCTAGGAGGTTAGGTCATACACCAAATGGGGTGAGTGAGGGCTGCCAAGTGATGGGAGAGTGAACTTTGCTATTTATGGGTGGAATCCTATGTAAAGAGGGCTTGACCAATGAAATCTTGATTACATGGTTTTTGAGTTTATGACCCAAGATGGGTTTGTATCAGGTTTGATTAGCTTCCAATGGGTCATGGGTTGGTTTCATGGGTTTTGGCTCAATTTGGTTATATGGGTTCAATTTGGGTTATGTTGGGTTAAGTTCAAATGATGATTTGAAGTAATTTAGTTCAAGTGATTTCAATCAGTTTGGCCTAGATTTAATTTTGGCTCATTTGGACTCATATAGGTCAAATGGGTTAAGTTGATAATCTACCAATTGGCCAAATTCTTGGGTTGAGTGTTGGTTCAAGTTTTAATAGTGAAAATGATTGCAGGCTTTGGTTTGAATCAATTTGGATTTAATTTGGATTTTGGCAAATTTGACCTTTTAGGTCAATTTGGGCTAAGTTGGTCAATTGGGCTTTGTTGTAATTTTCTAAGTGTGAAAGGATTAAATTATAAAGGATGGTTTCACTTTAAGTAACTTAATTAATTTGCAAGTTTTACTTAATATTTTGTTTTGTTACACTTGGTTTACACCTAGCAACTAAGTGTTATAAATAGAAGAAAAGAGAGGATCACTCTCTTTTATCCCTAACTTAAGCCATATCTAAAGCATATTAATTAATCAATTCTCTTTAGTGAATGACTTATTACATATTTTTAAATTAATCTTAAGTTTAAGTTGACTTTAAATAAACACATTGAATAAGAAAAACATCTTAAGATCAATTGGACTTAATTGCCATCACATGACACATATTCATTCATTTCTTCCCATCGTATGTAACATGCATATGATTAGATCCTTTGCACACTTAAATGATGTGTGTATATATATATATATATATCTTGGAATTTAAGTGTTTCATTTGATTGAATTATTTCATCATGTTAATTTAAAACTTTATCTAAATTCTTATACAAAATACATAAGAATGATGTAAACAAGTATGTGTCATTGCTAAACCAAGGAAGTGAGGTAATCAAATGACCTCCTTGGGACTAGCTAAAGCCTCATATTCCCTGGATGTCCAGACTAAATACCTTTTGCATTCAAACATATATAAATTTGCATACATGAATGTAAGAAAGAGAGATTTTAATCATATGATTAATTAATTCTATCTCTTAAACAATTGCAAATGCATATATTTTGTTAAAAGAAAGAGGGGTTTTAACTCCATAATTAAGTACACACACACATGTATGAGAGACATAAGCTAGTACATGCCATTATTAACCAGGAAAGTGAGGTAATCATATAACCTCCTTGGGCTAGCTAAAGCCTCATATTTCTGGGATGTCCAGACTAAATATTTGCTTTTCTCAATAAATATGAATGTATACATGACTGAAGGAGAGAAAACCATGCAAAAGTTGTACTATTATTTGATTGAAAAGGTTTATGCACATGAAGTAAAGCCTTATTTAAATTATAATATTGAAATATGTAAGAATGAAATCAAATGGAGTATGTGTCGTTGTTAAACCAGGGAAGTGAGGTAATCAAATGACCTCCTTGGGGCTAGCTAAAGCCTCGTATTCCTGAGATGTCCAAACTAAATACCCATTAACATTCTTACTTACATAAATTAATATATGAATGAAAGAAAAGAAATTTACTTCATGCACTAAAGCTATAATCATTTGCATTTCCTATGTATTTATAATTAGCATTCATAACATATGTAATCATTTACTTATAAGATTTGAAAAATAGATTTGGATTTAATAGTGATAATAGCCACACATATATTAATTTAAATCAACACATGCAAGGCTACCATAAAGGAAATCATTTATTTATTTAATTAATTTTAGAGAAAATGAATGCATGAATCAAGTGGCATACACCATTTTAATATCATTAGAAAGAAATAAAGAAATATAAGCACATGATTTCATTCGATCCATCTAATTCATAAAGACAATCATATTAAACAAATTCATTTAAAATAAACCAAAGTTTCTTAATGTCATTTTTAATTTTATATTTGATTTAATTTAAGAAATGTGAGAGGTGTTTGCTAATCTTAATCCCATTCCCCATATGTAAGTTAATTTGATTTAAGGATAAGCAATTAGGTTGATTTTATGGATTAATTAGGTTAAGGTGTGAGTTAAATCAATTAATAAAACCTTTACCTATGTTACCTTAAGATAATTAATGAAATGATTATAAGCAAATATAATATGCAAATACATTGAAAAGTAAATAACAATGCTCCTATGAAGTGAAAAGGGCCTAATGCAATTAGCTCATAATCATTTATTAATTAAGCTTAAGGAATTATTTAAATTACTTTCATGATTTTCTCACACATTTGAGCTAATCATAATTTCATTAACTCCCTTTTTGGTTATTAAACACCTAAAGCTCTACCCAATATTCAAAAAATGGAAATCAGATTTTTAATTAAGTGTTAATCCATTAATTCATTTCTATTTAATTAATTATCAAAGTTAATTGATTATTTTTGAAATGAGATGGGCTTAAGGGAAAAAGGTAGGGCAAGAGGTCCCAACTTAATTCCATAAGTCCATTTTATCAAGCATGATTTAATGTGATTTGAAAATTTAACTTAGCTAATTAAGTCAGTAATTAATTTATTTATCATTAATTAGCATTTTAGTTGAAAAGATAAGGAAACTTAGGGAAAAGATTAGGAGGGAGGCCACAATCAAATTACTCAAGCCCTTATTGTTCAATAGTGATTAAGGAGTCCAAATAGTTAATTAATTATTATTCATATGCTTAATTATCCCTTAATTAAGTTAAGGTGGTAATTAGGATTTAATTAATCAATTCTTCTAATTTAACAAATAATAAATCCCAAAGAAAATTAGAGGAGGCAAAGGTCATCCTCTCAAATAATCTTAGAAATTTTAAGATCAATCATTTGAATGATTAGGAGTAATTAAGTTGATTAAATTAAACCATAATTAAGCTCTATTTACTATTCAAAACCAATTGAAAATATTTTTATTAAATTTTCCTCTAAAATACCTTTAAAATGAGCTATTATTTTTATTTTTAAAATTTTTCTATAATTAGTTATGAATTATAGAAGTTCAGCCTTAAAAATACATTATTTAACCTTAATTAAACCTAATCCCACACACATGGCGTCGGCGTGACTCTTTTCACATGGCATTGCGGGATTAGTTATTTAAGCTTTCACATCCGCTGAGTTAGACAATGATGGATGTGGTAATGATCTCCGTCGTCCGATCTTGGATCAGACGGTGCAGATCAAACCCATGGTGTAAAGGGAAAAATCAAAGAGATTTGGAGTGATTTGATCAGAGCCATCTATTCCAATCACACGGAATGGATAGCCCGTGATTTTCCTTCCCATGAGCGACAAATGATAATGTCTGTCCACCATGGATCGCTCAATTTGAGCTCACTCGAGCTCAGATAAACTTCAAAATCAACTTACACCATCAAGGAAGGAATTCAAACACATCCAACAGTCAAGATCAACTCGCATGCAAATTTCCTTCATAAAGCTCAAGCACCACTTAATCTAGAGATCTATTTTCATGGAAATACCTCACAAGAGCTAAGATTGGTAGCTCGCACACTTGAGGAAGTTTGTCTAGTTGAGACAAAGCCCTGTTGAGCAGTAATTGAGTTTGTTCCAAGTGGATAGCTCAAAAGGCCAAGGATCGAGGTTTGGATCTTCGATCTTGATCGAAGTCCCTCCTCCGGTGGCTTGAGAGCTTGGGAAGTAGATTGGGTGGCCTCGATGACGTGCGTGGAGGGTGTATGTAAGAGATTAGGATTATGGAGTATTGTGAAGTTAGGATGGAGCCTCATTTGGTTTCACATGGGAAGAAGGAATGCCGAAGGTGGGAAGCTTGGAATTGCTCTAAAACTCATGGAAGCTCAAAATTGTATTTGGAAGCTCCCACAAAGAGAATTGATGTAATGCCCATTCGAATTGAGCGGGGTATACCCTTTGATTTGCTGAGTTGGACAAACAGGATGGATTCCCATTTTTTGGCCAGCCAGCCACCGTCAGAGCACTGGAGGGGTCTCAATCGAGTCCATGTGGCTAAGTTTGGTTGGAGGAAGTCACGGGAGGTCGCTCAAGGCCTGATGTGGGGAGGTCTCTTAGCTTGGATCGCTTGGGTGCTCGGGTTGCATGGGAGGTGAGTTGGCTCACCTCCTTTGGTCCATGGCAAGTCCTATTCCCTCTAGGGTGGGCTAGGAGGCTTATGGATCCCTCATTTGGGAGTTGGATGGCTACCAAGGTGAAAGGAGGGTGGATTTTGCCATATTTGGAAAAATTCCACATGGGGGGAGGAGATCCATGGATGATTTGCATTGAGCTTAGCTCCAAATGGGTTTGGGTTGATTTTTGGGCTGACCTAAGTTGAGTTTGGGTTGGGTTTGGTCAGCCACCAAAGTCCCATGGGTTGGTTTTATGGGTTTTGGCTCCATTTGGTCAAATGGGTTCACATGGGTTCATGTTAGGTTGGGTTGACCAGTTGGTCAAATTGGGTCAAACCAACTTATTCAAATAATGATTTGAAGAGTTTTAGTTCAAGTGGTTTCAATCAATTTGGCCTAGGTTTGATTTTGGCTCACTTGGATTCATATAGGTCAAATGGGCTAAGTTGTCCAATTTGACCAATTTGATCAATTGGTTAGGTTAGGTGTTGGTTCAAGTTCAATTTCTCAATTGAAAATGATTGTAGGCTTTGGTTTTAATCAATTTGGATTTAATTTGAATTTTAGCCAATTTAACCCTTTAGGTCAATTTGGGCTATGTTGGGTCAAGTTGACCAGTTGGTCAAATTGGACTCAATTATGGCTTTGGTCAAGTTCAATAATCAATTTGGAATGAACTTGAACCATTGGTTGCAATCAATTTAGGTTAGATCATGATTTGACCCATTTTAGCCTTTTAGGCTAATTTGGGTCAACTTGGGTCAAATGACCAATTGGATTTGATTTGGCTCAATTGAGGGTCAAGTCATGTTCAACCATTGATCATGAGTTGGTTTGAATCAATGATTTCAATCAATTTGGTGCATGATGGATTTTGGCTAGTTTAGGTTTCATTTGGGCTAAAGGTTGACTTGGTCAAAGGACCAAGTTGACTTGATTTGACCCAATTCAAGGTGATTGATCATCCTAGGGAGATTATTGATCATGATACGAGGCTTGGATGGCCTTGGTTCAATCCAATTTGCGTTGAACTTGAACTTGGCTCAAAAAGGGTTCTTTAGGCCACTTTGGGTTAAGTGGACCTAAAGGGGTCAATTGGTTTGGTTTTGTCTTGATTCAAGTTTAGTTGAACTCATATATGAGCCTATGATTGAAATATAAATTCAACTGCAATCAATTTGAAGTCTAATGGATTTTGGCTCATTTGATTTTCAAACTAAAAGGGCTAATTTGGGCTTGACTTGAGTTGACTTTAGCTTGGTTTGATAATTGTAGGTTTTATTTATATTTGGATAGATGATTGAAGGAATGATTGATTCAACATAAAATCCATTGCTTTTGGCTTGGTTTGGATAGGATTTGGCCAAGTCTAAGGAAATGGCTTAAAGGGTTTGAATTGGGTTTTGGTTTAATTTTGAATTTAGTTTTGGCTATTTGAATTTATATTTCATTTATATTTGGGAATATAAATGAAGATATAAATGACTCATGAGAAAATCACTTGAGTTTGGAATGATTTGGAAGCAAATTTGACTAAGCTTAAGGATGTAGGTTAAAAGGTCTTAAATAGGAAATTATTTAGTTTAATTTATTTTTCATCATTGGAGGGTGGGTTTTATTTATATTTATGAATATAAATGAAAGAATAATTTATTTATGAAGAAATCAATTGATTTTTGGTTGATTTGGGTTAAGATTTGATTAAGCTTATGGAGATAGATCCATAGGGCCTAAGAAGGGATTTGGCTTGGTTTGATTTGGTTTTAGCTATTTGAGTTATATTTCATTTATATTTGTGAATATAAATGAAGGAATAATTTCTTTATAAAGAAATCAATCAAGTTTGGGATGACTTAGGTGGAGATTTGGCTAAGTTTATGGAATTCAATCATAAAGCTTTAAGGAGGATTTTGATTTTGGATTTGATCATGGGTTCTAATTAGTTGGTTTGGAATTTGGATTTTAATTTGGTAAATGATTGAGGGATTAAATTGATCTTTGAGAAAATCAAATGAATTGTGATTGATTTGAATTTAATTGACACTAAGTCCATAAGATAGAATCAAAGGGCTTAGAAACAGTTTTGAATTCAATCATAAGGTTCTTGGAGAATCTTGAGCTTGAATTTGAACATGAGATTGATTATGAGTCATGGAAATTTGGTTTGGATTTGGTGTGAATTTGAATTTTGGTTTGAGAAGGAAAGCATGGATTGGGTTTAGGCTATAGGGAATGCAAGTTTCCCTAAGTCCATGAGGCATAATATATCTCTATGGCTAACCCTTCTAAGTCTTTATGCTTAGGTTAAATGTTTACCAAATCACTAGAAGTGTCATAGCACTAAGGAGCTCTTGGTGTCTATAAGAGTCCTAGATCTATGATGAGAGGAAGTTGATAACTCACTTCAAAAGAGAGTTCAACATGTCTATAAGAGTCCTAGATCTATGCTGAGGAGGTTGAAGACTAACTCTAAAAGTTAGGTCAACAAGTGTACACCCTTTTTTTCTTATTTTAAAGCAGTGCAGGGATTCCAAATATAGGTCTAAATGGTATTATAAATCACCCTATTTTGAGTGTATGTGTAGGTTAATGAGGCTAAACATCATTGCAATGATGAAGCTGTTATGTCCATGAACCAATTGTAGGGAAACTCCTTGGCACAAATGTACATAATGGAAAGGAGGAATATAAACTCTACTGTGATTATGCACATCAAATTGGATTTAGTATTTGAAAAGATCATTCTAGTTGTTAGCCGAGCACAAAGGATTTCTTATGTGCAAAAGAAGGTTTAAAAAAAGTCTCAATTGAAATTAGTGAAAAGGCAATCTAATTCTAGCCATGATCAAGTTTTTTATTGATATAGATGAGAATTGGAAGGTTAAGAAATTTATAGAAAGCAATAATCATTCTTTAGAAAATGGTGATCAACATCTTCTGAGATCTCATAGAGCCATCAGCAAGCAGGTTGTGTTAAAATCAATGATAGAGGTTAGAATTAGAGCGATGCATTCAACTATCTTACAAAAGAAGTTGGTGGAGTGCAGAATGTCGAATTTACAAAAAGTGATGCATTCAACTATATTAAAAAAGAATGAAGAGTCATGATTATGAATGGTGATACTAATGCATTAATGCAATTGTTCAGGAAAGGCAATCAAAGATGGAATGTTTGTATGGGATTTCCAAATTAAGTTAAATAGTTTGGTGAATTTTTTTAGGGCGATGGCATGTCAAGGATAGACTACGACTATTTTGAGGATGTCATAATATTTAATATAAGTTATCAACTCAGTAAATATAACCTACTTTGTGCACCTTTTGTTAGAGTTAATCATCATCGATAGAATATTTTATTTGAAGTAGCATTTCTATCTGAAGAAATAATTGAATAATTCAGATGGCTTTTCAAAATATTTCTCTGAATAATAAATAATAGACATCCTATAACAATATTCACTGATCAAGATCAAGCAATGGTGAGAGCTATTGAAGTTGCATTACAACACACTTTCCATAGGTTATGCCAATGGCATATATCTAAGAAAGCACCTTCAAAAGTGCATTGCTTTAATAGTAATAAGACTGTATAAAGTCTCTTTCATACATGCATGAGTAAGTGTGACTTAGAATAAGAGTTTGAAGAAGCTTGGTTTAGGATGGTAAAAGAAGGGAATTTGCAAGATCATGCTTGACTAGCTGAGCTATACAAAATAAGAAGTAAATGGTCAACCACATTCAGTAGAGATTCATTTAGAATGAGTATTTTATCAATGCAATGCAGTGAGTCCACCAATAATGTATGTCATGGAATCTCTAACCAACTAGTTCTATCATTGATTATTTTTTGGGATTGGAGAAGGTTATCGAGACATGGCAACGAAATGAGTCTGGCGAAGATTTCAAATGTAGCCAGTCATCGATTATTCGGTTGTTGGAACTAGTCCTATATTGAAGCAAGCTACCATGTTCTATACAAGGAAGCTCTACACATTTTTTGAAGAAGAATACTTGCATGGAGTGTGTGGACTTGCATTGAATATCTCTGATGACAATCCCAAAGAATATTTAATTAGAAACTTGAAACAAGCACTCTGAAGACATAGATTGTTCATTTTAAGAAGGCATCTCTGAATATAAATTATAGATGCAAAAAACTTGAAATGATGGGATTATTGTGTGCCCACTGCATTAGAGTCTTGAGTCAAGATAATATTGTGAGGGTCCACAAAAGTATCTACTCATGCGGTGGTCTTCGAGAGTAAAGAAGGACATATACTTTGATAGTGCTTTCAAAGACCTGAAAGATATACAATTTAAGAATAGAAATCCTATTGGCATCATTTTTCAAAATGACATCAGTAGATATTCATATCAAATAAGCACCATAGCTCAAGGTAATACAGAAGCTGAGCAGTATATGTTGGATTTTCTAAAGAAATTATCTGAAGATGTCGATTCAATATTATGTGGAAATTCACCTCAAATGAAGCATACAAAGAAGAAGAAGAAAAATAGCACAAGAGATTCCACCTGTACAAGCTTACTGAATGACCCAAGAAAGATTCGGTCGAAGGGTGTTTCCAATGCAAGATTGAAAGGATATTGGGAGAGAAATAAGAAAGAAAAGAGTTTTGGTCTAATATATTGAAAATATATTTAAATATTACTATTATATTTTGACCCATTGTGCTCTCTCTATTATAGAGAGGAATGAGCAGGTTGCAGCAGCTGGAGAATAAAAATATTCACCTATTGTAACACCCTTTTCTATAATGCTAGAGTGCTTCTCAAACATAGGAAAGGTTTAATAATGTATTTCTGCATTTAGATTATAGTAGCTATTATGATGTTATCACATATCAGGGATTTCACTCCAACTCAATAGTAAGTCAATCGGCTGAAGGATACAATAAGCTGATGATGGATATCATTAGAGGGAGACATCATGATGTGTGAAACAAAAGACAAATATTTCTTTCTTACTATTTTTTATGTCTAACTGAAGCCTAATTCTTTAATGTTCATATGAATGTTTGATTTTTTTTATTCAGATTGACTGGAAGTATTTGACTCCATTGTACATAGTTATTCTTTAATGTTCATATTTATGATTTTCCTTCATAATGTTCAGAGTGTTCAGAATGTAAATAATGAAAACTTTAAAAAATAATCAATTCTTATTAAGAGCTACCCTAGATTGCATACAATAGCAATTTGAACCATGATTAAAAAAATGGGTAAATTCCTGTTGAGAGCCAGCCCTTATAGTATAGAATAGTAATTTGAACTATATATGGATGCCCCACATTATTATTTAAGTTTAAGAAAAATTGGTGTACACTCTATAGTGCACATTATATACACTCTAAAAATATAAAAAATGGGTTCAATTTCTGCTGAGAGCCTTATAGCATACAATAGCAATTTAAACCATATCTGGATGCCCCATATCATTTAAGTTTGAGAAAAATGGGTGTACACTCTAGAGTGTACACTCTGAAAAATTAAAAAATGGGTTTAATTCCTGATGAGAGCCACCCCTTATAGCATACAATAATAATTTAAACCATATTTGAATGCCCCAAATTATTTAAGTTTAAGAAAAAAAGGGTGTACACCCTAAAAAATTGAAAAAAGGGTTCAATTCTTGTAGAGCCACCCATTATAGCATACAATAGTAATTTGAATCATATATGGATGCCCCACATTATTTATGTTTTAAAAAATGGGTGTACACTCTAAAAATCTGAAAAATAACTTCAATTCTTGCTGAGAGCCACCCCTTATAGCATACAATAGCAATTTGAACTATATTTGGATGCTCCATATCATTTAAGCTTAAGAAAAATAGGTGTACACTCTGGAGTTTACATAGTGTACACTCTAAAAAACTAAAAAATGGGTTTAATACTACAAAGAGCTATCCCTTACAGCATAAAATAGCAATGTGAACCATATCTGGATGCCCCATATCATTTAAGTTTAGAGAAAAATGGGTGTACACTCTGTATACATTAGAGTGTACAGAGTTGACACTCTAAAAAACTAAAAATGGGTTCAATTCCTACTGAGAGCCACCCTTTATAGTATAGAATAATAATTTGAACCATATCTCGATGGCCCACATCATTTAAGTTTAGAGAAAAATGGATGTACACTCCAAAAAATTGGAAAAAAAAATTGGTCAATTCGTATTGAGAACCACCCCTTATAGCTTATAAAAGAAATTTAAACCATATCTGACTGCCCCACATCATTTAAGTTTGAGAAAAATGGGTGTACACTCTGGAGTGTCCACTCTGAAAAATTGAAAAAAAAATGGGTCAATTCTTATTGAGAGCCACCCCTTAGAATATATAATAGTAATTTAAACCATATTTGGATGCCCCACATCATTCAATTTGAAGAAAAATGAGTGTACACTCTGAGTGTACATAGTGTATACTCTGAAATACTAGAAAAAAATTCAATTCCTATTGAGAGCCACCCCTTATAACATACAATGGCAATTTGAAGATGAACTGGATGCCCCACATCATTTAATTTGGAGAAAATTGAGTGTACACTATGTACACTCTGGAGTATACACAGTGTACACTCTGAAAATCTAGAAAAAAATGGGTCAATTCTTGTTGAGAGCCACCCCTTATAGCATACAATAGCAATTTGAACCATATTTGGATGCCCCATATCATTTAATTTGGAGAAAATTGAGTGTACACTCCAGAGTGTACACTTTGAAAACTAGAAAAATAGATTAATTCATGTTGAGAGCCACCCTTTGTAGCATATAGTAATAATTTAAACCATATATGGATGCCCCACATCATTTTAGTTTAAAGAAAAAGGGGTGTACACTCTATACACACTAAAAAACTGGAAAAAATGAGTCAATTCCTGTTAAGAGCCACTTCTTATAGCAAAGAATAATAATTTGAACCATATATGGCTGCCCCCACATCATTTAAGTTTGAGAAAAATGGATGTACACTCAAGTGTACACTCTAAAAACTAGAAATAATGGGTCAATTCTTCTTGAGAATCACCTCTTATAATAGACAATAGCAATTTGAACCATATCTGGATGCCTCACATCATTTAATTTGGAGTAAAAGAGTGTACACTCTGAAATACTAGAAACAATGAGTCAATTCCTATTGAGAGCCACCCCTTATAACATACAATAACAATTTGAAGATAATCTGGATGCCCCATCTCATTTAATTTGGAGAAAATTGATTGTACTCTCTCAAGTGTACACTCTAAAAATCTAGAAAAAATGGGTCAATTCTTATTAAGAGCCACCCCTTATAGCATATAAAAGAAATTTAAACCATATCTGGATGCCCCGCATCATTTAATTTGGAGAACTCCAGAGTGTACATAGTGTTCACTCCAGAGTGTACACTATAAAAAACTAGAAAAAATGGGCCAATTCCTATTGAGAGCCACCCCTTATAGCATAGGATACAACTTGAACCATATTTGGATGCCCACATCATTTAAGTTTAGAGAAAAATGGTGTACACTCTGAAAACCTAGAAAAAATGGGTCAATTTCTATTGAGAGCCACCTCTTATAGCATAAAATAGAAATTTGAACCATATTTGGCTGCCTCACATCATTTAAGTTTGAGAAAAATGAGTGTAAACTCTAGAGTATACGCTCTAAAAAACTAGAAATAATGGGTCAATTCTTGTTGAGAGCCACCCCTTATAAGATATAATAATGTGGTGTATTTTTCTAAATCTTGGGACACCACGTAAATCAGATATACTCTTTAGGGTGATCGGGTGCAACATTGAGGAATGATGTAGTATCTTGAGAGACAGAAGTCACTATCCTACAATAGACCTAATCACATAATAAGGACTCCTAAGGATAATAAGTCTTCGAATGTACTAGAGATCTTACCCCTACTTAACATGGAAAAGTAAAGTAGGGTTTATTTTAAATAGGGTTCATAAAGATCCCTATGTAGGCAAGCCCCCATAGTTAATTATATCTTAAAGAATGAGATTCCTTAATAATACTCTTGATTAAGGTAAATGATCATTGTCTCCAAACATTTCAAAAATAGGACTATCAATAAATTAGTTATTTTTGGAAAATCAAGTGGGATTGATCAAGTGGAGAGAGTTATTATCAAAACCAAAGGGAGATGAGCAAAGGATGCTTACGATGCTAGGAAACCTAGTGAGCATCCCAAATATCCTATGGTTGAGCTTTATATTTTTGAAACTTGAAGAAGATTGTATATTTGAGTTAAATTTTTATTAGAAATGTAGGGCTTACAATTTCACAACACAAGATCATGAAAATGCCTAAGTGGAGAGGATTTATGCTTATAACCCACAAAAGGGAAATAACAACCTTTGATCCTAAATGTAGGGAGCTTTCATGAAGGCCAAGGTAAGACCTAAATCTAAGAAAAAATGGGTATATGGTTTATCTCCATAAGAATAAATAAACCACCCGATTGTTGGACTTACAATTGCTTGGGGGTGACTGCCAACTAACTCCTCCTACGATTTTAAATACATGTAGACAAGTCTTATGCTTTGAAATATGGCTAAGATGTTGTTTATTTAGAAAGGATATTAAGTCCTTAAACACACTCCCTAAGAGATTAGATCATGATGGGCATGAATAAACAACTTAATCAAATGCAAATTTTGTTAAGGTTTTTTTTTTTCATTTTTAAGATTTTTATTTGACACAAGCTATGGGATTTCTTATGCCTATGCATGAGAAATTGGTTATGGACCAAATTAAAAGAAGGAGGTGTGTTTCCACCATGGCTCTCAAATGTCAAGTCATTTTCTCTGGCAAAGGTGGAAGCCCTCCATTAGCAAGAGTGAAGCAATATGTTTTATACATGATGTGAGACATACAACATCCAGCTAAGGGGTTGTTAAATCTTTATTATCTTGATTTATGTCCTAGGCTTTTTTAGGTGAGGTTATGAGTTGTTTAATTTAATTTTGATTTAATTAATTGGATAGAAAATTTATTTTTTCTAAGAGTCTAATCACATCCAGTCATTCAACAAGCGATTAAGAAACTAAGCATGACATCCTATTATGCAATCATAAGCAAAACATCAATCAATTTATAAAATTAGTACAAAAGAATAAGAGGTCGATGTAGTTGAGCTCCATTGCACAAACCCGAAAGGAAAAATGGGTAGCCGAGCTCTACCCTTATATAACCCAGTTACAAATTATGATGAAATATTTTTGCCTTCATCTATCCTTTTAAAGAGGATTAATAAAAATAGAAATATATGCCTTTTGTCAGGATACCATGCAGATCTACAGATGTTCTTATTAGTTTGATCGAGTATGACATTGAGGAAAGGTGTACTATCTCGAAAATAGAAGTCACGCCTACATTAGACATAATCACCTTAATAAGGACTCCTGGACTATGGGTCTTCATATGTAATAGATATTCTTCCCATGCTTTACATGGAAAGGTAAAGCAGGGTCTATTTTAAATTGGATTCGTTAAGTTCCCTATGTAGACAAGTCCCCATAGTTAATTACATCCTAAGGAATGAGATTCCTTATGAATACTCTCGATTAAGGTAAATGATCATTATCTCCAAAGATTTTGAAGGTTATACTATCAATAAATTTATTTATTTTGGAAGATCAAATAGGATTGATCAAAGGAAGAGAGTTATTATTGAAGTTGAAGGAAGATAAGTATAGATGCTCACGGTGCTAGGAAACCTAGCAAGTATCTCAAACTATCTATGATTGGGCTTTACATCTTTGAAATTTGGGAAGGATTTATTTATTTGAGTTGGATTTTTATTACAAATTTAGGGCTTATAATTTAATGATGCAAGATCATGGAAATGCCTAAGAGGTGAGGATTTATGCTCAACGACCCCGAAGGGAAATATCAATCTTAGAACATAAATCTAGGGAGCATTGGCGAGGGACAAAGCACGACCTAAATCTAAGGCGAAAATGGGCATATGGTTTACCTCCACAAGAGAGGATAAATTGCCCGACTATTGGACTTACAACTGCTTGGGGGGTGTCTAGCAACTAACTCCTCCTACGATTTTAAATACATGCAGGTAAGTCTTAAGCTTTGTGCAAGATAGCCAGGCTATTGTTTATTTAGAAAGAGACTAAGTCTTTAAACACACTCTCAAAAAGACTAGATCATGTAGGGCATGATTATTGACTTAAAATTTAATGCAATTTTTCATATATTTATTTTCATTTTTGGACAATTCATTTGAGATAGGTTTCAAGATTTTTTTTTATGCCAAACGCATGAGAAATTAGATTATGGGCCAAACACAGCAAGATGGGAGGTGTGTTTCCACCATGGCTCTCAAAGGTCAAGCTAAGTTTTCTGGCACTACTGGAAGCCCTCCAAATCAAGAGTGAATCAATATATTTTTATGCATGATGTTAGAAAAGAAAATATAACATCTAGCTAAGGGGTTGCTAATTTTTTTTATCTTGATTATAGCATAAGCTTTAAGTGAGATTATGAGTTATTTATTTTAAATTTTGAGTTATTAAATTTGGTAAAAGATTTATTTTTTCCTAAGAGCCTAATCGTCATCTAGGCCATACATTAAAGCAAGGAATAAACTAGGAAAACATGCCATTTCTAATGCACAAGATAAACAAAGCATCAAACATTTTATAAAGCAAACACAAAAGAATAAAAGGCCAAGTATGGTCGGGAACTATCGCACAAACCTAAAAACAAATTGGGTAGCTGAGCTCTACCTTTATACAACCCGGTACAAATGAATTAATTACAATTAAACAAGGAAGTCATGTTATAGGGGTCTTTATTTCTTCATTTCTTCTTTCTTCTTTCTTCTTTCTTCTTTCTTCTTTGGTTCCTTCTTTTGAATGGTTGGAACGTGGATGCTCCAAAGGCTTCACATGGTACATTCATAATCTTATAAATAATGTTCATCCTAATCCCCCATAATAATCATTCCAAAATCTTAATTGTAAAATTACATGAAAAATAAAAAAGTAAATCAAACTAAAACCTACAAAATAGAGATTAGCTAAACAAACTGCACATTCCTAAGCATGTATATAAACAAATTGGACTTAACACCCCACACATGGGTAACCAAGTCTACCTAGCCTATTTTGGATTATGCTTAAGGGTTTAAACAACCTACATAGCAAAAGTAGTTACATTTTTATTAAAGCTCCCCTTAAGCACAATCTCTTATAGAAGATAATGATTAGACTAAATCATCCTACCATTCATTCTACGTACATAAACCCTAACATCCAGACTAAAATATCACATAACAAAATAAAATCAAACATTAAACCATACACCACCCTAACATAAGACTAGAAGTGGTGACTTAGCCTAATGTGTGTGTCATGTAAGATTTGTGTGGTAAGCTTAACTAGGCTTTAAGGTTAGATTTTCTAAGTGTGAAAAGGTTCAACTTAGAAGGGTGGTCTACTTTAAGTTATTTAGTTTATATGGGTTAATTTATTTGATGATTTGATTTGGTTTCAATGAACCTACTTAATTACTAAATATTATAAAGAGAGAAAAAGAGAAGAGAACTTCTCTTTCCTCTTTACCTTAAGTGATTTATAAGGTAGATACATTACTAATTTTTGTTTAGTGAATATTTTATTATGTATTTTAATTAATCCTAAGTTTAGATTTTCTCTAAACAAACCTATTCAAAAAGAAAGGTATTTTAAGATCAAGTAAAGTGAATTATTATCACAAAATACATAATATTTTATTTCTTTCTCACATGTGTATAATGCATATGAATGAATCCTAAGCATATCTATACATGCGATGCAAGTCTTTAGCACATCTAAATAATGAATGCTAAGAGAGGTTGCTTAAGGAAATTTGGAATGTTTCATGTATGCATGATTTTGTTAAGTAGAAGAGAGTGATTCTTTTATCCATTTTTCATATGCACATTTACAACTATAAAAGAGATAAGTGAGTACGACATCATTGTTAGCACCAGGGGTGTAAAGTATAAGACCTACTTAGGGCTACTTAAAGCCTCGTAATATATCACTTTTCTTAAATACATGTGCATGTACAAAAAGAAATGCATGGAAAGAGAATCATGCAAAAAGTTTAAGTTTGTTTGTTTGATTTTGGTTGTTTAATTTATATGTGTGATGTGGAATTCTTTCTTGAGTCATGACATAGGAGTGTATAGGAATAGATTTCAAACAAGTGTCGTGTCCTTTTCAAATGGACTATACACTTTGCAAATCCTACACAAACCTATGTTAAGAAAGAGAAGAAAAAGTTACATAACAAATTTTATACTATTCACATGCAAGCTCATAAGTACTATAGATAGCATACTTTTCATTTGTAATGTTTGATTTATAAGTTTTGAAAAGAGTTTTGGATTTAGTAGTGATAATAGCCATTCATATCTTACTTTAGCCAAAACATGCAATTTGACATAAAGGAAACTCTTAATTTTAATTTTATTTTCAAAAGACATGAATGCATGATTTTCATATGACATACACATTTAGCAAGATAGGCAAGAAATAAGGTGATGTAAGCATGTAACTTCACTCACCCTAATTAATTCCTAAAGACAATCTTATGAAGTAGGATCATTTAAAGAGAATCAAAAGTTGATTAAAGAGACTTTCATTTTATTTTGAGTTTGATTTGAATTAGAAAAGTGTGAGAAGGTTTTCTGGTCTTTACCCATTCCCACATGTGTGTATTATTTTAGTTTAATTTTTAGGTGATTAGATTAATTTTAAGCTTTGGTTAGGTTAAGGTGTAGATTAAGTTCATTAATTACCCCTTACCTATACCACTTTAACATATTTAATCAAATAATTATGAGCCAATGTATGGCATAAAATCACAAGGAATTTAATTCAACAATGCAACCTAGGAAAGAAAGTATCTAATGCAATTGGCTCACAATTAATGATTAATTAAGTTAAAAGGTTTAATTTAAGTACTTTCATAACCCATCCCACACATGTGGGTTAGGTATGATTTTCTTAAGTTACCTGGGTTATTGAACACCTAAGCATCTACCCAAGAAGGATTAGTTTAGGTGATTAAGTTTCTGGAATGTTTTAAAAATTTTAAAATATTGATTAATTAATCCATTTGATGAAATGATTAAATCATTAATCAATTTGAACCTTAATTAGATTTTCATCCAAATGAAATGAACTTAGGGGAAAGGATTTGGGAAAGAAATCCTAATCTCATTCCCTAATTCCATTCACTGTTCTAAGGTAATTAGCAAACTCAATTAATGAATTTATCACTATTTAAAATGTTAATTAATCCATTAATTGATTAAGAGGGTAATTAAGAATGAACCAAGCAATTCCCCTAATTAAACTGTTAATAAATTCCAAGAAAATTAGGCCAGTCAGAAGTCATCCCACTAAACATGCCTCAAAAGTTTGGAATTAATTAATGAAGTCATTAGGGAGTAATTAAGGTTATTAAGTTTTCAAATAAACCCTAATTAAGGAAAATCTACTATTCCAATTCCATTAAAAATAATTTTATTGGATTCTCCTCTAAATTATCTTTAAAATGAACCTAAGTTTGTATTTTTTGGATTTTTTTCTACAATTTGTTATGAATTTAGGAAGTTTCAATTGATTAAAGTGATTTTTTTATGTTTGTTAATTTATTTTATTAAAATAAATCATTAGAAACTCAACATTTAATATCTTTTAATCATAAGGTCATTTTGACTTGAAATTTTATGGTAGGTGTATTTTAATATCAATTTTAATCTCTAAAAGTTTCAACTTAATCTCACATGTATTTTTTAGGTTAATTAACTAAATTTAATTTTTATTAAAAGTCAAATTAAGCTCAAAATATTCAATAAAATTTAGGTATTTGGGGCTTGTTTGATTTCTCCTCGAAAGATAAATCTAACAAGCCATTGTTTGCAATTTTTGGTTAAGTATTTTATTTTCTATAAATTTTTGAAGTTTTAGGTAATTTAAAGTAATTTTTAAATACAAAACATTTGATTTTCCTACTAAACATATTCAACACGCCGTACGGTGCTGACGTGGCAACGCGGTGCCATGTGGCAACGCAACGCCATGTGGCACCACGTGATTGGATGCGAGGTGTCGCGTGGCACGCGTGCGCCATGCGGCACGTAGGGTTGTCAAAAAAGCTTGTTGTTCACGAACAACTCGTGTTTGGATCGTTATGTAACTGTGTTTCCGTAACTAAACGAATAACACCCAACGTATTTCGCTCAATATATAAACGGCAATAAAAATCATCATGATCGCTCGCTCGATTTAGAAATAAAATTATATTATATTATGTTATTATTATTATTTTTATTATTTATTACTATTATTATTATTATTATTATTTTATTACTATTATTTTTTTATTACTATTATTATTATTATTGTTGTTATTATTTTATTACTATTATTTTTATTTATTACTATTATTATTATTATTATTATTATTATTATTATTATTATTATTATTATTATTATATATACATATGAAGACATTTACATATCACAAATGTAAGCATGACTTCGTGGTTAAAATTTTTTTTATACAAAAGATTGGCAGTTCAATCCTCCTCATATGTGTCAAAAAAAAAGCTCGTTGTTCATAACAACTCATGTTGCTTAACTAAATGAGTCAACAGCCGACATCTCGATATATAAATGAGCCAACATGAACAAAACAATTTCAAATGAGAACATAACAAGAGTTCTGTTTCGCCAAGTCGGGCTCATTTACACCTAGGGCATTGGCGGGTGCGCCATCGAAGATGGGTGAAACCAAGATAAGATCGACCCACGGTTTGATCTGCACCATCGATCAGATGGACAGCTCATATTAGACGCTGATTCAAAGGATAGATCGCGTGATGCGTGCGATGAGCCGTCGACTGAACGCGGATCGGATGGTTATCATATCGCATTCGAAGGCCGGATCACGGATTCATGATTCAAGCCATCCGATCCCGTGAACCGCGGGATCGGATGATAGCTGGTATCCCGCAGCTGTGAATAGTAAAATTAGGGGAATATTGGGAAAAGAGAGAGATTCTAAGTGAAAACTTGTCCAAATGGACACATTTTTATGTCGATTCGCATCAAAAAAATTATATTTTCTAATTGGGATGATTTAAAGTAGAAAACTGGGATTATCTAGGATAAATTTATAAAAATCGTACAAAAAAAATTGTCACAAATGAAAATCAGGCTATATTTTTTTTGAAAGTTACCTCACGAGGATGATTTGGTGATGACTGGCATGTCACCGAGTGAGGGAAGAGGCCTTGGAATGAGCTTGGATCTTCACCTTCATGTCGAAATGAAGTTTCCTCGAGTGATCGTTGTTTCTTTGCCGAAATCCACTTAGTTTTGAAGTATTTTTCTCCAAAATGAAGTGGGCATGATTGCCAATAGGTTTGGGAGCTCTAAGAGAGGGAGAATAAGAGGAATGGGTGAATGCTTCAGGCTCTAGTGCCTTGGAATGAAAAGTGAATGAAAATCTCTCTTTTTTAAGGAATTTTGGCTCCAAACTCATGTCATTTGGCTTGGGCTGGTTGGGAATGAAAGAGAATCATCCTAGGTGGCGCATTATGGTTGGCTAAGGTATGGAAAGTGGATGCCATGAAGGATAAATGGGTATCCTAGCCAAGGGGAGGTGAGAGTCCTTCATGCCAAGTGTTTCAATGGGAGAGGCGAGATGATTTTACCTACCCACGAATCATGGTTGTCCCAACAACTCCTTGGGTCAAAAAATTAGTGTCCTTGGTGTCTTTGTGGACTAATGGGTGAGTGTCAAGTGCTCAAGGAAGAGAAATGATCACTTGAAAAAGTGTCTTTTCTCATGGGATTCCCTTGACCCAAGGGCAAAGTAGTCAATTGGCATTGAATTTGATTTGAGTATATTTGAAATGAGTCAAAAGTAAGTTGGACAAAATTTCATATTATTTGAAGTTCATTTGGTTTAATTTGGGTTAATTTGACCTATTTGGGTCAAAATGGGTTAGGTTGACCAATTGGTCAAATTGGGTCAAACCAAGAGTTGGGTCAAGTTCAAATGATCATTTTGATTGCATTGGTTCAATTGGTTTCAATTAATTTGGTTTAATTTGGATTTAATTTGGATTTTGGCTAATTTGATCCTTAAGATCAATTTGGGCTAAGTTGACTAATTTGACCCAATTGACTAAATTGCCTTGAATCATTACTTGGTTTGGGTTTGGTTGATCATTTGGAATATGTTGCAAGCTTTATTCTTAATCAATTTTGGTTTGATTTGATTTTATATTGATTTGACCCTTTAGGTCATGTTGGGTTCATGGTCAATTAGGCTAAGTTGGGTCTAGATGGCCAATTGGTCAAATTGGGTTTAATTGAGACTTTGCTCAAGTTCAATAATCAATTTGGAGTAAACTTGAGCCATTGGTTACAATCAATTTGGTTTAGATTACAATTTAGCTAGTTTGGGTTCATATGGGTTAAAGGGTTGACTTGGTCAACATACTGGGTTGACTTGGTTTGACCCAATTCATGATAATTGATTAACTTTGATGATCAACAAAGATGACATGAATTTTGGATTATCTTAATTCACTTTGATTTAAATTGAATTGGATTTTGGTTCATGTAGGTCAAATTCGCCACTTTGGGTCAAGTGAGCCAATTGGGTTTAGTTGGCTTGATCAAGACTTTATTAAAGTTTGGTTAAACTCACATGGACTTATGATTGAAATATAAATCCATTTGCAAGTGATTTGGATTCAAATGGGTTTTGATTCATTTTACTATTTCAAGTTCAAAGGGTGAACATGAGTTTGACTTGGGTTTGATTTTTTGAATTTAGTTTTGGTTTGAGGATTAAAGTTTATGTTTATATTTGGATTCATGATTGAATGATTGAATAAATCATGAAGAAAAATCAAGGATTTGGCTTGATTTGAGTTTTATTTGACTAAGTTTAAGAATTTGACTTGAAAGGCTTAGGTTGGATTTTGGTTGAATTTGAGTTTGAGTTTTGAATTTGGTTTTGGATATTTAAATTTCTAATTCATTTATATTTGTTAATATAAATGAGAATATAAATGGGTTATGGTAAAATTTCTTGAATTTGAACTAATTTGGATTTGATTTGAGCTAAGTACATAAGATAGAATCAAAGGGCTTACGAAATATTTTTGGAATTTGAATTTGGATTTCAATCATGGGTTTTGATTATTTGGAATTGATTCATGATTGAGAAAATCCATTGAAATTGATTCAAGCTTTGATTTGGAGTTGAAGTTGATGTGAGTTTAGAGTTGATTTGAATTTGACTTGAAGGAAGGAAGTGAGAAGTTGGTTCAAGCTATAGGGTTAGCAAACTTTCCTAACACCCCTAAGGCATAACCTATTTCTATGGCTAAACCCTCTAAGTCTCTAAGGTTAGGTTAAGTGTTCACCTAATAACTAGAAGTATCTTAAGACTAAGGAACTCTTAAAGTCTAAGAGGAGTCCTATGTCTAAGATGGAGGGGTTGAGAGCTCATTCCAAAAATGAGGTCAACACAAATGAATAATTATAATTAGAAGGAATTCATGTTATGGAGGTCTTCATTCTTCATCCTCCATTTCTTCATTTCTTCCTTTCTTCATTTCTTTCTTTTTCATTTATTTCTTTTGATTTGACTTGGGATGTAGTTTGCTCTAAAGCTTTACATGGTACATAAGACATAGCCTTATATCCAATGTTTATTCTAATCCTTAAAACATTCATTCCAAATCTTAATTGCAAAATTTACATAAAATGGGAAAGATAAATTTAACTAAACATGCAAAATAGAGATTTGCTAAACATTCCACACAACTCAAGCAGTTATATGAATAATTTGGACTTAGCACCCTACACATGGGTAACCAAGTCTACATGTTCTAGTTTGGGTCATGCTTAGGGGTATAAGCAACCTGCACATCAAAAGCAGTTATATTTTTATTACATCACCCCTTAAGCACAATCCCCTGTAAAAAATATGATTAGCCTAAGATCATCCTATCATCTAGTATACGCACATGCACCCTAACATCCAGTCAAAAAATAATATATCACAAAATAAAACATCCATCAAACCATGCACCACCCTAACATAAAGCTAAAAATAGTGACTTAGTCTAAGGTGTGTGTGTCTTTTAAGGTTTGTGTTGCTTGTCTTAGCTAGGCTTTAAGATTGAACTTTTCTAAGTGTGAAAGGTTTAATTTATAGGGTGGTTTCATTTCAAGTGATTTAGTTGATTTGTCAATTTTAGTTGATGATTTGATTTGGTTTGAATGAACCTACACTTAGTTACTAAGTGTTGTGAAGAGAAGAAAAAAGAATAGAACTTCTCTTTTATCCCTACCTTAAAGCATTTCTAAAGTAGCTTCATTAATGATTTTTCTTTAGTGAATATTTTATTATGTGTTTTAACCCTAAGTTTAGATTTGCTCTAAATAGCCCTATTCAATAAGAAAGGCATCTTAGGATTAATTAGGTGATTTACTACCACATGACACACACATTTATTTCTTTTCATCATGTATACCATGCATATGAGAAATCCTAAGCATACCTATATATGCAATACAAATTTTAGTACACTTTGATGATGAATGCTAAGAGATATGATTTAAAATTTGGATATTCCATGAATGCATGTCTTTATTATCTAGAAAAGAGGAATTTTTCATCAATTAACATAATGCACATCCACATGTATAAAAGATATAAGCGAGTATGGTGTCATTATATTCTACACTAGGGGTATAAGATACAAGACCTACTTAGGGCTACTTAAAGCCTCACAACCCTGTGATTTCTAGACAAATATATCACTTTTCTTAAATACATGTAAATGTACAAAAAAGAACCAAATGGATAAAGAATCATGCAAAAGATTTTTGTTTGATTTGGTTGTATAATTTATATGTGAAATGTAAAGATCCTTCTTATGTCATAACATAGGAGTGCATAGAATAGATTTAAGCAAATGTTGTGTTCTTTTCAAATGAACTATACACTTTGCAAATCCTATTCAAATCCATGTTAAGAGAAGAAAAGAAAATAACATATTACACATCTTATGCTATAATCACATGCAAGCTTATAAGTATTTATAAGTAGCATCACTTCATTCATAATTTTTGGTTTATAGGTTTTAAAAATAATTTTGGTTTAGTAGATAATAGCCACTCATATTCTTAACTTTAGCCAAAACATGCAATTTAACATAAAAGGAAACATTTTATTTAATTGATTTTTAAAAAGAAATGAATGCATGATTTCATATGGCAAATAATATTTAGCATGCTTGGAAAGAAATAAAGGGATGCAAGCACATGACTTCATCCACCCTAATTAATTCCTAAGGACAATCATACATATTAGGATTATTTAAAATGAATCAAAATTCTTTAAGGAGATTTTTATTTTTGAATTTAAATTAACCTAGGAAATATGAAAAGAGTTTGCTAGTCCAAACCCATTTCCCCATGTGTGAATTGGTTTGGTTTAATTTTAGAACAATTAGGTTTTATTTTGTTTAGGTTAAGTTATGAATTAAATCCATTAATTATCCCTTGCCTATACCACTTTAACATAATTAAACAAGTAATTTTGAGCCAACATATGATATGCAACCACATGAAAATTAAATCATCAATGTACGTAAGAAATGAAGGGGCCTAATGTAATTGGCTCACAATTATTGATTAATTAAGCTAAAGGGTTTAATTAAGTACTTTCATAACCATTCTACACATGTAGTTTGATTATAATTTTTTTTGAAGTTTTCTTAGGCTTTTGAACACCTAAGAATCTACCCAAGAATTAAATGATTAAGTTATGGAGTAATTTAGTTTTGAGTTTGGTTAATTGAACTAATAAAATGAAATGATTAAGTCATTAATCAATTTGCAAATTAATTAAGTGTTTATCCAAATGAAATAAACTTAGGGAAAAGATTGGAAAAGAAATTCTAATCTCATTCCCTAAGTCCATTCACTGTTCCATAATGATTAGCAAGCTTAATTAATGAATTTATCATTGCTTAATATGTTAATTAATAATTTAATTAATTAAGAAAGTGATTTAGGATAAAATAAGCAATTCCCCTAATTAACCTAACAATAAATTCCAAGAAAATTATGGGAGGTAGAGGTCATCCCACTAATCAACCTCAAAAGTTTGAATTAATTCCTTAAGTAATTAAGGAGTAATTAGCCTAATTACTTTTTTAATAAAACTTAAATTGAGAGAAAATTATTGTTCAAAATCAATTGAATATAATTTTATATTATTCTCCTTTGAATTATCTTTAAAATGAGCATGAGTTTGCATTTTTTTTGAATTTTTTGCAATTAGTTATGATTTTAGGAAGTTTCACCATTAAAATCATATTAATTACTAAACCCTTGATCTCGGGCCATGGCATGGCTGGTGATGTGCACGCTTTCCATGTGGCATAATGAGATAGATTATTTAAGTTGTCACATCCGTCAGAGTCAACCTGGTGGATGCTTTTTGTCATCGAAGATGGATGGTTAATTGTTTTTGCGCTTTAGGCTAAAAATGGGATCTATCGTGATCTAATCAAAACTGTCCATTCCAATCATGAAGAACGGATGAAGTGCGATCCTTCTCCTTTGCGAGCAATGAGAGATGAACACCATTCATCTCTCCCCATTCAATTCGAGCTCACCCGAGCTCGAATTGGGATCAAAATGATCCCACACCTTAAAAGAGGGGGATGCACATCCAATGGTCAAGTTCAATAAGTGCCACTTTTCTTCAAAAGGACCAAAGCAAATTTTTCTTTATGGTTTCAAGCAATTACCTATTAGGCTATCACGCTTTCACATGGTTGCTGTAGTAGATGAAGCCTGTGAAGGAATTGGATCTTGATTTGAAGTAGATAGCTCGGTTGACCATACTCCCCTTCAATGGAGATCGGCTTTCATTCAAGTGAGGCTTCCCATGGCTTGGAGACTTGGGAAATGACTTGGTTGAGCTCCATGAAGTCCACTGATGGTGCTTGCAAGGTTAATTTGGTTTTGATGGATAATTGGATGAGTTTAACTCAGGATTGATCTCCCCTATTTTGGCTTTGAGTGAAATCGAGAATGGGAAATCAATGGAGCTTGGGATGGGCATGGAAAAGCTTGGGTAGGCATCGATTGAATTTCTTTAGCTCTGTGGAAATGAGTCCTTCTCATTTGAGTGGTATTGATGGAGAGTATATCTCCCACTCCTTGGATCAGATGGTAATGGGTTTATTTATTATTTTTGATTAATGAGTGAGATTGGGTTCATGATCTGGGCTGCCAAACATCCCATGTGAGTCATTTTATATAGTGGAGTGAAGGAGAGTGGATGACCATGTGCTTGGTGAGTGCAAGGTGATCCAATTTCAATTGGAGGGGTCGATTTGTCCTTGGCTTGAGTCATGGCCAACCCAAGCTCATTGGGTCATGTTCACCACCCTCCTTGGTATCCATGTGGACCACTAGAAGGATGTCAAGTGGCCTTGCGAAATAAATGATCAAATTCCAAATGAATTTGGTCATAAGATACCCTTTGACCTAGGGGAAAAGTGGTCATTTGGCCATAATTTTGATTTTTATAGATTTGAAATGATTCAAAAATGGGTTGGGCCAAATTTCAAGTGATTTGGAGTTCATTTGGTTTGAATTCCTTTAATTTGACCCATTTAGGTCAAGTTGGGTCAAATTGGGTTAGGTTGACCAATTGGTCAAATTAGGTCAAACCATGGGTTAGGTCAAGTTCAAATGATCATTTGGATCCTATGGGTATTATTGGTTTAGTTCAATTTAGTTTATATTTTATTTTTGGTTCATCTAGGTTCATTTAGGTTAAACAGTCAAGTTGACCAATTTGACCCATTTGACCCAATTAGGTTAGGTCATGGGTTGGTTTAGGCTTGGTTGATCATTTGAAATGTTTTGCAAGCTTTGGTTTCAATCAATGGTTTGGTTATTTTAAGTTGATTTGATCTTTTAGGTCAAGTTGGGTTCATGGTCAATTAGGCTAAGTTGAATCTAGTTGGTCAATTGAAGCTTTAGTCAAGTTCAACAAGTGATTTAGAATAAACTTGACCTATTGGTTGCAATCAATTTGGCTTAGATCAAGATTTGACCCATTTTTACTTTTTAGGTCAATTTGGGTCAACTTAGGCTAAGTGGCAAATTAGGCTTGGTTTGGCTCAATTGATAGCTTGGTCAAGTTCAATCATTGATTATGGATTGGTTTAGATCAATGGTTTCAATCAAATTGGTTTATGATGAATTTTAGTTAATTTAGGTTTCATTTGGGCTAAGTGTTGACTTGGTCAAAGGCTAAGTTTGACTTGGCTTGATTGAATTTGAGTGATTGATCATCCTAGGATGATTGTTGATTATGATATAAGGTTTAGATGAGCTTAGTTCAATCCAATTTAAGTTGGATTATAATTTGGCTCAAAAAGGTCCTTTAGGTCACTTTGGGTCAAGTGAACTTAAGTGGGTCAATTCGCTTGATCAAGGCTTGATTCAAGTTTGGTTGAACTAACACATGGACTAATGATTGAAATATAAATCCAATTGCAAGTGATTTGGAGTCAAATGTGTTTTGATTCATTTGACAATTTCAAGTTCAAAGGATAAACATGAGTTTGATTTTGGTTTGATGATTATAGTTTATGTTTATATTTGGGCATGTGATTGAACAAGTGATTGTTTGAAGAGAGAATCCAATGGTTTGGATTTATATGAGAATATTTTGGATAAATCCAAGAAGTTGGCTTAAAGGATATAAGCTGGATATAAGTTGAATTTGGATTTGAGTTTTGAATTTAATTTTGGTTATTTGAATTTATATTTTATTTATATTTGTGAATATAAATGAGAATATAAATGGGCTATAAGAAAATCTTTTAAATTTTGAGGATTTGGATTTGATTCAAACAAGTTCAAAAGATGAAATCAAAGTGCTTAGGCAAGGTTTTGGATTTGGAATTGATCATGGGTTTCAATTATTTTGAATTGATTCATGATTTGGATTAGAATTGATTTATGATTTGAGAAAATCAATTGAGTTGGAATTGATTTAGTATTTGGGTATTATAATTGATTGATGATTTTAGAAAATCAATTGAGTTGGAATTGATTTAAGATTTGATTTGGATTGGTTCAAAGGAGGGAAACAAGGATTGAGTTCAAGCTATAGGGTAGGAAAGTCCTCCTAATACTCTTAAGGAATAACCATTCCTATGGCTAACTCTTCTAAGTCTCTAGAGTTAGGTTATGTGTTCACCTAATCACTAGAATGTCTTAAGACTAAGGAGCTCTTAGTGCCTAGAGGAGTCCTATGTCTAAGATGGAGAAATTGAGAGCTCACTCCAAAAGTGAGGTCAACAAGGGCGCCCAATAAGTGTGGTGTGACTGATAAGGAATATCGCATGTATTGGTGTTGAACAAGATGATCAACAACGTTCAAATGATCACAAGCACTAATATAAATGATATACTCCTAAACCCAAGGTGTAGAAGGAATCAAAATCTTAGTGCAATGCGACTCTATTTATGTCAAAAACATAAGAGAGCGAAGGAGGAATCCACTAGGAATTGAGTATGTGAGCCTTCCACTAGGGGAAAAGGCTCAAGTCATCCACTCGGGGATGAGAGGTTATGAAATCCGCTAGGGAATTAAAATTTGGAATCCATTGGGGATAAAAGATGGGAACCTTCTACTAAGGGAACAAGTTTGGGTTGGATTGAATTAACTCCACTAGGGAGATTAGAGAGATTTGCATCAGAAGAAGATTGATTTGATTGTTTAATTTGACTCCACTAGGGGAGGTTGGAAAGATTTTGTTTTAGATTTTAAGTTTTGAATTTTGAGATGGACCCTGTCGATTTGCGATGGACCACACTGAGTAGGGGCTATGTCAACCTTGGCCTACTTTAGATTTACCAATCCAAAGGGGTAGTCTACCAACCACATGGTAAGACTATCCAACTAAAGTGGTACCTTTCGGTGTGCAATGGCTATACTTGGAAGAAAGCATAGTAAACTTATATCCTCTAAAGTAGGGATCACTAGGTGATCTCTGAGAAACGGATTGAACCGACCTAGGTCGACACAAGTGAATGCCACTAGGAGACTTAAATTAGCTCAAAACTAAGCAAAATTAATTTCATTTTAATTTTATTTAATGGATCCTGTTGGTTTGTAATCAATGATAGAGCAATATGCCTTGACCTACTTCAAATTTACCAATCCAAAGGGAGTAGTTTCTCAAGGGGAGAACTATCCAACCAAAGGGGTTCCTTTTGGTCTGCAGCAGTCAATTCAAGGAAGAAAGAATGGGGACTCATATCTTCCCTACAAAAGACTACTGGGGTGACATATTAGTAAGGTAACATGTCAACCCAACATAGGGTCGCATCCATGTGTATATGCAAGAAAGAATGCGATGTAGACTTATATCTTTCAGAGCGAAATGACTATTGGGGCAACCTGTTTGTGGAAAAATAGATTGAACACAACCAAAGAGCGACTACTGAGAGAGTGCTGACCCAGGGACTTATCTCAACTTAAATGTAGTCATGCAATTCCTATATGGAGTTTTGCTGATACTGCCTTAAAGATAGGATGCATGCATGGGAAAGGTCTGGGGGCTTGAATTCCTAATTAACAAGTGAATAAATTTATTTGTTTGTTTGTTTTTTGTTTGTTTGTTTATTTATTTGTTTATTATGGACCATGTTGGTTTGTAAGGGATCATATTGAGAAGGAGCTTATATCAGCCTAGACCTATCTTAGATTTACTAGTCTAAGGGAGAATCTATGCATCTGCTAAACAAATTCTCCAACCATAGGGGTGGCTACTAGGAAAAAGGGACCGTTTAATCTAAAAGTAACCCAGGTAGTGTCTAAATGGGGTCGCAAAGGACGTGATCCAAGTAGAATGCCCATAGGGGAGGGGTCGTAAGGGCTTTATCCAAAACCCTGAAGAAGATAATGTCTATAGGTATTCGGTGGCCAAATCAAGGAGAAAGCGCAGGGACTTACATCTCGCCAAAAAAAAAAGTGGAGATCCACCCTGAGTGCTATCAGCCTAATGGACATCAATATCCAACCTAAGGTGCCTATGACGGACATTAGCCTAGAAGAAAGCAGGACCTCACATATTCTTACATCAAACTCGACAGGGGTTAAGCTGGTCTTGGTGATATCCTGTAATCCTGTGAAGAAAGCGTGGGGACTCAAATCTTCCAAATAAATGACAACTGAGGTGATACACTAGCAAGATAGTATGTCAACCCGACCTAAAGCAGATAATGAGTAAGTGCCACAGGGGCATGCTCCCACATCAAAATAGCCCAAGATAAAAGATATGTGTTTGTGTTTATGTTTGTGTCAAAGAATAACAGGATGTCACTTGGATTCTCTTACACCTATCCTAAAACATGCTTAAGAGTTAATGAAATGGTGCCACGAATGGAATTTGTGACCCCACCATAAAAGGATGTCGCTTGGGTTCTCTTACACCTAACTTAGCCGTGCTAGTCAAAATAGAATGCCTTCTGAGTTCTCTTATACCTACTCTAGTAGCATTGGGAAATCTTTTTTAATTTATGTTTGTGTTGTGAAAGAAGGATAGGATGTCTCTTGGGTTCTCTTACACATATCCTAAACACGTCATGGTGGATTCACAAACAAGCAAACAATGCTTCGAATGAAGAGAATATTTTGGTGAATTAGAATAGAATTTTGATGATAATTATTTTCAAATATGATTTTATGGGTAGTATTTCTTCAACTAGAGCCCATTTATTGGAAGCATCAGGTGTTCCCTTTATAATCAATAAGTTGATAAGATCCTCCTTGGTAGGCCTTCTCTATGACAAAAGAGCCTTCCCAAGTGGGTTCAAACTTGCCTCCCATCTTTCGACGAGCAACAATTGGTCTCCTTATAACTAAAATAAGCTCTCCTACTTGAAAAGCTCTAGGGCGGACTAGCTTGTGAGCTTGAATCATCTTGGCATTATATAACTCGAGGTCCTAGCATGCTCATAGGCATCTCTCCTCCAAACCTTCAAGCTTTTTTAACTATAACTTGGCATTTTGCTATGTAGTGATTTTACTGCCCATTGCTATCCTTAGTGATGGGAGCTGGACTTCTAAGGATATAATGACTTTGGACCATACACTAAGGAGAATGGGGTAGATTGAGTTAGAGCTCTGTATGTGGTGCGGTATGCCCACAAAGTTTCAACTAGCTGCTTATGCCACTATCCCTTGTTGTCATCGAGTGTCTTCTTTAGTATCTAGATGAGAGTCTTGTTGAATGCTTCTGCTAGGCCATTTTCCCTGGGATAGTAGATAGTGGAGTATCTCTAATATATATCATGTCTCCTGTCAAAGCTGTTGATCTTAGTGCTCATGAACGCAATACCATTGTAGGATATAATTCATCGAGGCACCTCGAACCTATATATAATATGGTTCTTGAAAAATTAGAGCACATGCTGAGCTGTGACCTCTCAAAGTGGGATTATCTCTACCCACTTGAAAAAGTAGTAGGTGGCAGCTAGAATGAATCGGTGACCCTTGGAAGAAGGAGGATTGATCGGACCAACTATGTCAGTGCCCCAACACTCAAATGGCCACGAGGCTAGAGTATGATGTAGAATGTTGGGTGGTTGATGTAAAACCACACCTTACACCTGACATTGATGGCATCTCCTAGCTACATTCATGCAGTCTATAATCATTGTGGGCCAGTAGTATCATAATCTTTTGATCTTAGCTTTCATCTTTAGACAGGACTAATGAGCTCCACATAAACCTGAGTGTACCTTAGTCATAATCTTACAGGCTTTGTGTTTGGCCAAATAATGTAACCACATATAATCAAAAGACCACCAGTATAGAGTGTCATCCATGAGAGTGGAGAGAGCTCTATTTCACCTGATGGGCTAATGACTTCTCTTGAGGTAGTTTGCTTGTGTTCAGGTAATCCATGAATGGTTGCCTCTAATTTGATTTGTCATCCTCTTTAGCAAAGGCAACCTCCCCTTCAAGAGAGAGTCTCTCAATGCGTTCAACATCGATAAGAGATAAGACTTGTCTATTTTGGACCCTTATTAAAAGGGACTCATCTTCTAGGCATGTCAATTCCTTGGCAAGCTTGGCCAATGCGTCTGCTACATCATTATCTCCTCGAAGGATCTTGTAGATCATGACCTCTAGGATTTGATCCAACAACTCCATGGTGTACTTATGATAATGATGAAGCTTAGGCTTTAGAACCTTGTACGACCTAGCAATTTGGTTGATGATAAGCTAAGAATCCCTGAAGATGTTGATGGTCTGGATGCATAGTATAATGACTAACTCTAGGCTGGCAATTAGAGCCTCATATTCGACTTCATTATTAGTGCATGGATTGGATAGGTGATATGAGAATCTCATCACATCATGGTCCAGAGTTAGAAGAACTATTCCTACCCCTGCTTTCTCTAGAATAGTAGATCGTAGTTCTTCTCCTTTTTAAGATGAAGCTGCGCCATCAAAATACATCTCCCAAAGGTGAATGCTAGTGTCCCCTAAATTCCTGATTTGTTCAACATGGAGGTCATCACTAAGCAGAGAATTAGCAAGAAGTGGGTGTGATGCCAAGAAATCTGCCAGTACCTGTCCTTTCATAGCATAGAGGGGTACGAATGTGATGTCAAACTACGATAAAATCATGGACCAACATGCCAACCGTCCAGATAATATTGGTAGTGTCATGAGATATTATAGTGGATTAATTCTAGAGATCATATTCACCTTATGAGAAAGCATGTAATGTCATATCTTTTGGGATATGAATATTAAAGTTAGGCAATGCTTCTCGATAGGTGGGTAGTTTGCCTCAACAGGGATCAAGCGATGACTGAGGTAGTAGAGAGCATTTTCTTTTCCTTTGTTATTAGCTTGGGCCAATAAAGCACTAAGGGAGTCATCTAGAGCAGCAGTGTAGAGGATCAATGGCTTGCCCTGGATAAGAGCTGCTAGAAGTGGCATCATCAAGTAGTGTTTAATGTCTTCAAAGGCATGTTGACACTTATCTTCCCACTTAAACTTGGCATCCTTCTTGACAAGTGATGAGAATGGCTGGCATCTTCCTGATAAGTTGGATATGAAGCATCTTAGATACACCAACTACTCTTGAAATGATCTGATTGAGTTATACTTTAGGGGGTGACATTTTTAAGATAGCCTTCTCTAGGTCGATCTCTACTCCCCAACTCTAGGTCGATCTCTACTCCCCGATGTCGGACAATAGACCCAAGGAATTTCCCTGAAGCTACTTTGAATGCACACTTCAAGGGATTCATTTTGAGGTTAAATTATCTTAATCGCTCAAAAAATACTCTCAAGTTGAAGATATGGTCTTCTTTTTCTTTATTTTTGACTACCAGATCATCAACATAGCATTCAACTTGATGATGAATGAGTTCATTGAAGGTCTGAGTCATGGCCTGCTGGTATGTAGCACTAGCATTTTTAAGACCAAAAGACATGACCTTATAACAATAAATTTTGATTGGGGATCAAAAAATAATGTTTCTTTCATCCTCGAGGGCCATCTTGATTTGGTTGTAGCTAGATAACCCATCCATAAAGGAGAATATTGTATGAGATGAGGCAATGTCCACCATCAATTCTAGTATACAACAACAATTTCTGGTGGGGACATGAATCCTTCATCTCCATTGTGTCATAGTGTCAAATTCTCATTTAAATCAAGTATACTAAGATCATTTTTTTTACATCTTAACCAAGTCTTTTTTAGGTCTACCTCACCTTTCTTAACATAAGGAAAATCTAATGCATTTACTCTTCTAATTCATCGGACGCTTTATGTGGCCAAACCATCTAAGCATCTCAATCTATCACTTTGGAACTACTCCAACTTTTTCCCGAATATAATTTTACATTCTATCTCTGAGTAAAACTCATTACATCCTCATCTCTATAACATTAGTCTTCTCTCTTTTTGGACATTGACCATTTCTTCTTACCACCATCTTATAAAATTTTCTCTTAAGTTTAAGTGAGAGTTTTCTTCATAATAGCAATATTCCTCCACATCAACCATCCACCTTGAATTCTACTAATAACATATCCATCTATTTCACCATCATTTTGAACAATGAGCCTAAATATCCGAAAATCACTCTTATTAACTTGTTCACCTAATGTCAACACTACCACTAGAACTCATCTCTTACACTCCATATATTTTGGTTTAGATCTACTTAAATGAAAACCTTTAGACTCTAGAGTTGATAGAATTAACATGATTTGAAGAACCCATCGTGACCAAATGAGTGGTGATGACTAGGCAATGTCACATCGACCGGACCCACTGTCAACCCTAGTCTTGATCTTGACTGAGAATGCTTGCTTTGGTTGTCCCATCATTTTTCAAAGTAGTTCGACCTGTGTTTAGACCAAGTATATGGGATTAATCCCATCTTTGCTAAGTTAATAACACAAGGTGAATACCAATCAAAAGGTAGTTATATTAAATATTTATATGAATCATCCTCAAGTTCTACATCGCTTCTTGACTTCAGGATGATGCTCCCAACAAAAACCTCTTCGGCCTAACATTTGTGGATGACTTCGGGGCCTCCTTAACTACCAAACCTTCAACTTTCTAAGAAAAAAGTGAGGTTAGAGCTAAAGTTCTCAACACATTATTCTACATAATGATGATACATTCACTTTGCTTGGAGGCGAGTCATCATGCTCGCTCAACGTCACCTCCAAAGGGACTCGCTGAGAAGGGTTGGTCGGCGTGCTAATCACATGAGACTCATCCTACAAAATGGACTCTAAGTCTATGTAGATAATAGGGGTACTCATGTGAGCTGGAACATAACTCCTACTGGCTAGTCACCATCAAGGAGGTCTTCCACCTCTAGAACTGCCTCTGAATTTTTCACTTCCTCTACCCGGTGGGGGTCGAGTCATCCTACCCATATGTTCATATGGAGGAATGAACTATGGGAAGAATCAACATCTAGCTATACCTCTTCCATGGTGTCTGATTCTCACTCACTTGTGCTTTATTTTTCTTTTCCTTTTTCTTTTTTCTTTTCTTTTTCAATGTCTTTTTCTTTTTTTCATTTCTTTTGATTTTGAACTTTCACCAAGTTCATGAGAATAGACTTTTGATTTGGAGGAAGATAGTAGGTTGCATCTTCATAAATCTTAACCTCTCTGACTGAGAATGACTTCAAGTCTCCTTTGACATAATACTCAATTCCACCTCTTCTGAATTTGATGCACTTATGCAAAGAGGATGGAACTATGTTATTTTTATGTATCCAAGGCCTACCGAGCAAAGCAATGAAAGATGTATTTGAATCAATTATGTAGAACTTGGCTTCTATCTTCCAATCATCTATCTCTAGTGGTAACACTATGGAGCCTAAAGCCCTCTCACCTTATTCATTGAATCCTCTCAACATCATCCGATCTCCTCGAGTTCAGAGATATCGATCCTCAAGTAGGCAAGGGTTTTTAAACTCATAATGTTCACTGATGCACCTTGATCAACTAACACCCTAGAGAGCTTAAGCCCCATATCACCGTGATGTAGAGGGATTGTGCTCGTTGTCCCCAAAAGAAGGTCTTCATCGTGAATGTAACTCGAGCTTCTCTTGAAAACATGCCTCCTCTCCAACAATGACCGAGCTAAGCATATTTTGGATCAAGAAGGGCTTTGATCAATGACTTCTCATCTCTTGGATAAGACAAGGGCATCATATATGCTTAATTTAGCAACTTTCGTGAGCAAGGACATTATAGTCAACTGGTCCTCCACATATCCATAGTGGAGTAGCATCATGAGGGGCTTCTTGATTACTAGAACCAATGACTTGTTTACCCTTATCCTGAAGTGCTACCCTAGGAGGTAGAACTTGCCACAAAGTTGACTTTGACTTCATGAGATGGTTTAGTGGAAAGTTCTACCTCTCATTAGGTTCACCTACAACTTCTCCTATAGGATCATCAGAGTTAGATGACTCCAAGTCTATCTCAATGGGTGAACCCAGGTGATTTAGAAACGGATAATCTATTTCAAAATCAAAAAGAAGTGGTTCATAATTATTATAATTATTAGCACTTGGAGAGCTTTCTATAGGAATAAAGTCATTAAGATCATCAAAAGTAGAGAGAATGTAAGTGAAATCTCTTTCTTCATTGATTTCTTAGATTTTGATGAAGGTGTAAACTAAAAATCAAGTAAAGTAAGCAGAGCGAGGGATTTGGCACCCCCTTCCACTGATACAATATGACTACTAGAAGAAGAACTAGCTAAAGGAGCTGTAGCTACAACTATGCCAGGAGTGTTGGACTTGGTCTGTGGTTACACTAACGTGCTATCCTAAGCAAGTGGAAGTTGTCACTGCTGCTGCTGGGTTTCTACCTTCCTCAAGTTATCTTTAGCAACTTGTGAACCTTCCTTAGAGTTAGAGGTTTTCGCTACTTTAGGAACCTATAAGGGTAACTTTCTGATCTTAGAAATTATTTTCTTGGAGGTTAGGGATAAAGAGATATCCCAACCTTCCACTGTTTTGAGAACATCGCATGTATCCCCAATGATTACACTAATAGAACTTAAGGGTTGTTCTAATAGGTATTCCTTAGGGATATATAATGGCACCTGACTTGTAGCTAAGCTCAAGCCAGTGCTTGAAGGTAAAGCAATCTTCCAAGACATGTCCTAGCATGTGATGGTAGGGGCAATAGTTTGGATCATGACTCTTGCCCACATCCTCTGGCCTCCTAGGCTCTGGTAACTAAAAATCAAGCTTCTTTAAGAGGTCTTAAAGATCTTCCTGACTACATCCCTTTTGAATAAATAAGGATTATTCATTTTATCAATAAAAGTAGGTAAACGATAATTACCCAATGGTGGATAAGAATACTGCTGCTAATGTTATGGATGGGAATGCTGTTGAGCAAGTGACGGTGGAGGCTGTTATGGCAAATGAGGTGACCAATATGACAGCCGAGACGGTGGCAATAGAGGTGGTAGAGGAGGCTACTATGCACTAAGTCTATCTCACAGACCCCGCTTGCTTTTCCCCTCACAATATTATCACCGCCACGACATTTTCTCAAATGCCTTTGGCGGTCTTGGCTTGGCTGACTGATCTTAGAAATATAACTGTTTGGCCTCTCCTTATAGACTAGCCACTCTATTGATTAAATTCTCAAATGTCTTAATGGTGAAATCTCTAAGTATGAAGTGATCAGGCCATGAATATTCGTGAGTAGAATTTCAATGGCATATTGTTCAGACAACTGTGGTTCACATTTCATACTTAAATTGTGTCATCTAAGAATATAATCAACAAGGAACTCACCAGGGTGTTATTATGCTACAACGAGATCGCCCACAGTTACCCTTTGCTGAGCACTAGCAAATCTCTTAATAAAGAGCTGCTCCAACTCAATAAATATCTTCACTGAATCATTGGGTAGTTCAGCATAGAAATCGAATACAATGCCCATCAAGCTACTGACAAAGAGGCAAAATAAGAGTGCATCGCTACCATCGGGATTGCAACATATGGCTCTGAAATGTGATATATTCTACCGGTGGTTCCCACTGCCATCGAAAATCTTGAAGGGTGAGGCACAAAGCCCTTAGGGTATTGGACACCATCAAATTTCTTCAAGTAGGGTCTACCATTTAGAACAGATGAGCCACCTCAGGCTTGGGCCAATGCATCCCTCACCTATTGCTCCACCATATGTTTGATGTCTTTTCATGCATGGAGGTGCTATCCACCACCTTCCTATGCAAGCTACCACTGTCTCCCCCTGCAAGCATGCATCTAGGATGATCTAAAGTGTGTGACAACTCTACTCTGCCGGCCACTAGCCATAAAATCGGATCTAAATTCTGCAATGCTGACACTACTGCCATCAACTCTTCGATCTTCTTCCCCATTTGATCAATGTGATCATCCTTCTATCTAAGCTGGTGGAGGAGGTGCTGAGTTGAATGGACAATGTCTTCCTCTTCAACTATAATACATTGCTAACTATGTTGATCCCTCTGAAGGGATCCCCTAGTATTGACCATGTGAACCTCGATCAAATCCTCAAGGAGATCATCCTCATTTGGATTAAAGCTAGCCTTTCCCTCCTCATAATCTAATTAGTCACTCACTAGAAGCTCCCTCTTCTCTATAAAGTGCTGTGCCAAAATCTCATCTAGAGAATGATCTAACTGCACTGATATGAATATGTGCTGCTGACCGGTGGAGGGGCTATGCTCACTAGTAGAGATGCACCTAACATTGTCTATCACTGGAGTGCTGGCTCTAGGAGGGTCATGACTGCTGGAAGAGATGTGCTCATGATTTCATGGGAGTAGTATAGTATCTACTTCCATGGGGACTACCCCCCCTCCTCTAACTAATCGGCTAATCATGGTGGTGGTGGTGGTATGACCATGTCGGGTTTCCACTACTTCATCAAGATCAGGAGGTCAGGTGTACTGTCCTCACCTCGATGGCGGATGAAGTGGCCAGGCCATACCATCACCAAGGGACTTTCTTCTCCTGACTATCATATGCCCTTTGTAGGTGGATGGTAGGACCTGAATTGGTGACAGTGGATGAGGAGTGGATCGGTGTGTGGAGAAAACACCGCCTACCCTCGGGCTTTCCCTATGATTTGGACTGACCTTACGCATCATATCGGCGGTCTGAGATTAGAAAATCAACTAGCGAGGCCACTATCCTGAAAACTTAGATTGCTCCTCCTCCTAACATAAATGCTACCCTTAATACTCTATCACGTGAATGCCTAGTAACACTCTTGGGAATGACCTCCAAGTCAAATAATGTACCGGAATACTCATCTACCCATAATACTACATAGATCGACTTTCTCCTATCCCTAGCTAGAGCCTCATGGTATGTAGGAGGTGGAGGCAATGCAATTATCCTCTGATAGTCCTCCTCTCCATCTGATGTTGAGAGGAGGAACCGGGTTGCTAGAACGGGAAACCTCAGGGAACCTTCCTATAATGTGGGATGCATCCATCTCTGCAAAGAAGGTCATGGTGTCGCTTGATCTTGCGGCTCATATTGTCTCACTGTACGCAGTGTTGTGTATGGCTAGGTAAGGTAGTGTGAGAGCTAGATCCTACTTCAAAGATACGTGATGCTATCTCTGAAGCCAGGATATCCTTCCCCTTAGAGGGGACCATCGAGGAGGTACTAGTATGCACCTGAGCGGTAGTGGGAACAACTGACTGAGCATGAACTAAACTGACTAGTGGGACCTCAATTTCCTTCCTCTTCAGGGAAGGGTACTCAGTGTCAGAAGGTAGGTCGATCCGGATGACTGGCTTCTGCCCAACCACCTCATCCCAGCTAATAGTAGTGAGGGTCTCCCCCTCACAAGTGATGCAGGCTCCCTCAAATCCTCGGCCAAAGAACACTAGATGAGTGGAGTCAATCTGAAGGAGGCTGGCCTGATCTAGGGCCAAATCCATCCCAAATGGAAAAGTGAGCACAAATTTCTGAGAGGCCATAATTACTAACTGCACAAGACTGCACTGAATGCTCTGAGCTGTATGTCTGCATTTGTTGAGATATAACTTATATAAGATTTTTGTCTTGATATTTGTTCCATGCAAGTAATAGAAGTTTGAAATTTCAAACCAACACTCAATAATTCAAATATGTTAAGTGGGTTTCATTGGAGATATTTGGATGTCTGGAGGAGAGACTTTAGCCATTTGATTCTTTTGATTTTAGAACCCATACTCAACTTATTTAGGTAGGTTGAGTGGTGTTCAAAAATTTGAGGAGAGATTTTTTTTGGGAGATTTGTTTGCTTTTTTATATTTCTTGTTTGAAAATTTGGATAATTTGAAAGAACCTCTACTTAGCAAATTTGGGTATGCTAAGAAGAGGTTGTGATTGTGTGTTTGAAATATTTTTTTTGCTTGTGAAGATTTGATTGTGTGATGTTTTGATTTGAAAAATTAGGCTTCTTGATAACAAATTTGGTATGTTAAGTAGGAGCCACATGTGTTAGATTTGTGAGATTTTTTTATTCTCCTCTAGAGATGGGAGTCCCACTTAACTAATTTGTATATGTTAAGTGAAAGCCCCAAATTTGTTTGAGATATGTTTATTTTCCTTTGAAAATGAGACTTTCACTTACCAAATTTTGCATGTTAAGTGAAAGCTCAAGTGTGGTTGATATGAAAAACAGTGTTAAAATAGGGATCAAATGTGTGTTAAAAGAGACCCCCACTTAACAAATTTGGTATGTTAAGTGAAACCCTAAATGTATTTGATATTTTATTTTTTTTTTTTGAAAATGGGATTCTTACTTAATAATTTGGTGTGTTAAGGGGGAATCAAAGTATGATATGATTCTCAAACAATGTATGGGGGAATCCAATGCAATATGGTTATGTGATTCTTACTCAACAATTTTGATATGCTTAGGTACAATAAAATATATGCTTTTAAAAGTGAGACTCTCACTTAGCAAATTAGATATGCAAAGTGAAAGCCTAAGTGTATGCTTTGAAATTGAAACCCTTACTTAACAAATCGAATATGTTAAGCAAAAGTCAAATTTTATGTTTTGAAATGAGGTCCCACTTAACAAATTGAAATTGTTAAGTGAAGGTCAAATATTATGTTTTGAAAATGAGACCCCACTTAACAAATTGAAATTGTTAAGACAAGGTCAAATCTCATGTTTTGAAAATGAGACTCTCACTAAATAAATTGAAATTGCTAAGTGAAAGTCAAATTTTATGTTTTGGAAATGAGACCCCCACTTAACAAATTGAAATCGTTAAGTGAAAGTCAAATTTTATTTTCTGGGAATGAGACCCCCACTTAACAAATTGAAATTTTTAAGTGAAAGTTAAATTTTTATGTTTTGAAAATGAGACCCCCACTTAACAAATTGAAATTGTTAAGTGAAGGTCAAATTTTATGTTTTGAAAATGAGACTCCCATTTAACAAATTGAAATTCTTAAGTGAAAGTCAAATTTTATGTTTTGAAAATGGGACTCCCATTTAACAAATTGAAATTATTAAGTGAAAGTCAAATTTTATGTTTTGGAAATGAGGCCCCACTTAACAAATTTAAATTATTAAGTGAAAGTCAAATCTTATATTTTAAAAATGAGACCTCCACTTAACAAATTGAAGTTGTTAAGTGAAGGTCAAATTTTATGCTTTGAAAATGAGACACCCACTTAAGAAATTAAAATTGTTAAGTGAAAATCAAATTTTATGTTTTGAAATGAGGCCCCAATTAACAAATTGAAATTGTTAAGTGAAGGTCAAATCTTATGTTTTCAAAATGAGATCTCCACTTAACAAATTGAAGTTGTTAAGTGAAGGTCAAATTTTATGCTTGATTCAAATATTGATTCTCATTTAACAAATTTGGATATGTTAAGTGGGAATCAAATATGGCATGATTATTTTTCAAGAGTGTGCTTTTGAAAAGAACCTCTCCATAGCAATCATAAGGGTTGTTAAATGGAGGAGTTTTGATTTCATGATTTTGTGAGTCTCTTGAAAGGTTCTTTTGGAAAATGTCATTTTTGTGGAATGATGAACCTTGCCTCACCAAGCTAGTGGTGAGGAGGTTCTAAATTTTATTATCTCCCTATTTGTTGATAAATTATGTTCTCACCTATTGGGGAACCCAACAGGGTTTCAAGACCTACACGGAGTGAGGTCCTAAAACCTAAAGGATGTTGGCTAACTTTGCATAAGAATGAAATAAGCTAAGTGGCAATGAAAAAAAAGATAGTCTTGGGCTCACATGAGATGCATGTCCACTATCGATGCTTGGAGGCAACAATCATCTACTAGAGATAGAGAGGAACCATCCCCAGCAGAGTCGCCAGAAAAATATGTGGTGTTTATTTTTTATTTGTGTGTGTTTATGAGGGGACACCATGAAGATCTACAGATGTACTTATTAGGGTGATCAGGTACGACATTAAAGAATAGCGTACTATCTCGAGAGATAAGAGTCACTACCCTATAATGGATCTAATCACCTAATAAGGACTCCTAAGGTATGATGGGTCTTCGAATATACCAAAGATTTTTCTCCTACTTTACATGAAAAAGTAAAGCATTATTTATTTAAACCGAGTTCGTTAAGTTCCCTATGGAGGCAAGCCTCCATAGGTAATTATATCTCAATGAACCCTTTAAGAATACTCGATTAAAGTATTGCCTCCAAAGAATTCAAAGATAGACTATCAAAAGGATTGGTTGTATTTTTGAAGATTAAGTGGGAGAGATCAAAAGGGGAGAGTTCTTATCAAATCAAAGGAGATGAGTAGGGGTGCTCATGATACTAGAGGAGTAGTGAGCACCCTATCCTATGGTTGGGCTTTAAATATTTAAAAATTGAGAGATTCATTTTTTTGAGTTAAACTTTTATTAGAAATCTAGGACTTATAATTTCACAATACGAGATTGTGAAAATACCTAAGATGTGAGGATTTATGCTTGTAGTCAAAGGGAAACAATGACCTCATATCCTAAATCTAGAGAGTTTTGATGAGGGCCACAGTGCAACCTAAGTCTAAAGCAAAAATGGGTATATGGTTTATCTTCAGAAGAGAGAGTAAACCACCTGATTGCTAGACTTATTAATGCCTAGACTGGAAGCCAGCTAACTCCTCCTACGCTTTAAATCCATGTAGGCAAGTCATCTGCTTTGCAAGATGGTTAAGTTGTTATTTATCTAGAAAAGAAAACTAAGTCTTTAAACTCACTCCTTAAGAGACTATATCATGAAGGGTATGAGTAATGACTTAATTTAATGCAAATTTTAACAAGTTTTATTTAATTTTTGGACTTTTTATTTTGACATGGGCCATAGGTTTTTTTATGCCTAAATGTATGAGAAATTGATAGTGGGCTAAATCAGGAGAGAAAGAGGTGTCTTTCCATCAAAGGCTCTTAAAGGTCAAGCCTTTATTCTCTAGTACGGATGAAAGCCCTCTCTTAATAAGAGTGGAAGAATATGACATGCATGACGTTGTACATACAATCATCCAACTAAGAGGTTGCTAAAAATTTTATTATCTTGATTTAATTCTTAGGCTTTTATGTGAGGTTATGAATTATTTTACAACTTTAATTATGAGTTATTAGTGGATGGAAAATTTAGTTTTATCTTAGGAGCCTAATCGCATCCAGGACACATCAGTAATCACCAATCATAAAGAAATTATGAAAGGATAGACTATTTCTAATGCACAAGCTAAACAAAATATCATATAATTTTATAAAGCTATCACAAAAGAATAAAAGGTCAGTGCGGTCGGGTACCACTATACAACCCAAAAAAAATGTGGGTAGTTGAGCTCTACCCTTATGCATCCCGGTACAATGAAAGAATAATTACAATCATAAAATAATAAGTGTTATGGGGGGTCTTCATTTTTCATCCTCCATTCTTTGCTCTTCATCTTTCATTCCTTCATCTTGGTTTGTTTCACTCCTTTCTTTCTTTTAGCTTGATTAAGATATAGCTTGCTTGTGATGTAGCTTGCTCCAAAGGTATCACATGATATATAAGATATAGTCTTATAACCAATGTTCATCCTTAATCCCCATAACACTTATCCTAATCCAAATACAAAATTACAACAAGAGAAA
Organism: Cymbidium sinense; assembly: GCA_021442155.1. Lineage (NCBI taxonomy): Eukaryota > Viridiplantae > Streptophyta > Magnoliopsida > Asparagales > Orchidaceae > Cymbidium > Cymbidium sinense. The sequence continues at coordinate 27,745,555 of CM038226.1, read as the reverse complement.
TAGAAAGTAAATCTAACTACACTTGCAAAATAAATGTTAGCTAAAACACGCCATATAACCTAAGCAATGATATGAATAATTTAGGCATAGCACCACAAATGGGTAACCAAGCCCACCTGTCCTAACTCGGGTTATGCTTAGGGTATAAGCAACCTGCACAACAAAAAGTATTTAATATTTTTTATTACAACGCCCCTTAAGCACAACCCCTGCAGAAAATATGATTAATAATACCTAACATCCGCATCAATACACCTAACATCCAGACAAAAATAATACATCATAAAACCAAACATTAATAAAACCATGCATGACCCTAACATAAAGCTAGAAATTATGATTTAATCTAATGTGCATGTGTTAAGGCTTGTGTGACATGTCCTAACTAGAAAGTTATGATTTGCTAAATGTGAGGGGTTTAATTTATGAAGGAGTTGATTTCTCTTTAAGTGATTTAATTGATTTGGAGATTTTATTTAGTGTTTTCTTTTATTTTATATGACCTACACTTAGCAACTAAGTGTTGAAAAGAGAAAAAAGAGAGGGGATCTCTCTTTTATCCCTACCTTAAGTGATTTCTAAGGTAAATTGATTAATGAATTTCTTTTAGTGAATGGTTTATTATGTGTTTTAATTAACCTTAAGTTTATATTCACTCTAAATAACCCTATTCAATAAGAAAGGTATCTTAAGATTAATTGAAATGGATTACTATCACATAACATACATCCATTCATTTCTTTCCACCATATATGTCATGCATATGAATAAATCCTAAGCATACATGTACATGCAATGTAAATCTTAGCACATTTTGATGATGAATACAAAGAAATGTATTTAGAATTTAAATGTTTTATTTTTGATTGAATTATGAATGCATATTTTTGTTATGTAGATAAAGGGAGACTTTTTATCAATTAGCTAAACACACATTTAAATGTATAAAAGTTTTAAGTGAATATGGTGTCATTATTTTCTACACCAGGTATAAAGTACAAGACCTACTTAGGGCTACTTAAAGCCTCACAATCTTGGATGTCTAGACTAATATACCACTTTTCTTAGATACATGTAGATGTATGAATGACTATAAGGAAAGAAAACCCCTGCAAAAGGTGATATTTGATTTATTCGATTTATGATTCTTTATTTATTAGCTATATCACACATGCATATGTATAAGAGTTTTAGTGAGTATAGCGTCATTATTTTCTATGCTAGGGGCATAAGGTACAAGACCTACTTAGGGCTACTTAAAGCCTCGCAGCCCCTGGATGTCCAGACTAATATACGACTTTTCTTAAATATATATGAATATATAAAATGAACCACATGAATAGGGAATCATGCAAGAAATTATGTTCAATTTGGTTGTATGATTTACATGTGTAATATGGGATTCTTCTTAAGTTTTAACATGGAAATGCATAAGAATAAATTTAAGCAAGTGTTATGTTCTTTTCAAACTATACACTTACCAATCCTATGTAAATCCATGTTAAAGTAGGGAAAGAGAACTTCACATTACTACTATCATCACATGCAAGCTTATAAATACTTATAACTAACATTACTTCATTTATAATTTTTGATTTATCCATTTTGAAATTAGCTTTTGATTTAATAATGATAATAGCCACTCATATTTTATTTAAGTCAACACATGCAATTTGACTTAAAAGAAAACCTTTCATTTAATTAATTTTAAAAGAAATGAATGCATGATTTCACATGACAAGCAATATTTAGCATGATTGAAAAGAAATAAAGGAATGTAAACATTTGATTTCATTCATCCAAATTAATTCCTAAGGACAATAAAATTAAATAAAGCTATTTAAAATGAATCAAAATTATTTAAAGATGTTTTTCAAATTTGAGTTTGATTTGACGTAAGAAATATGAGAAGCGTTTGCTAATCCTAACCCATTTCCCCATGTGTGAATTAATTTAGATTAATGAGGAATATTTAAGTTGATTTTATATTTTGATTTGGTTAAGGTATGAATTAATTGAATTAATTATTCCTTACCTACATCACCTTAAGTTAATTAACTAATTAATAATAAGCCAATATGATATACAAACACATGAAAAGTAAATTTGCAATGCTCCTAAGAAATGAAAGGGGGCCTAATGCAATTGGCTTATGATTAATAGATTAATTAGGCTTAAGGAATCTCACTTAATTACTCTTATGATTTTCTCACACATGTGAACCAATCATAATTTCATTATCTCTCACCTTGGGTTATTGAACACCCAAGGAGCTACCCAAGATCAATTAAAGGTTTCTTAGGTTAGGATGAATTGATTCTTAACTTTAATTTCATTAGGCTTTTAATGAATTGATTAAATACTTTGATTATGTTTTAATTTAAATGATGAAATTAACTTATGGGAAAGGATCAAGGGCAAGGCCCTAATCCAATCCCTAAATCATTTAATCATTCAGTTAGATTCTGATTTCTTTATTTTTATGATCTAATCACTTAATTAATCAACTAATCACTACATTAATCCATTAATTAATTTAACTTTCAAAGGTAAAGAATATTTATGAAATAAATTAGGGAAAATTTCCCCAATCATATCCCCTAAGTGATCTTACTATTTTATAGGGATAATTATGTTCAAATGATTAATCAAGCTATTGTTCATTCCTTAATTACAATTAATTAGATTAATAGAGTGATTAGAGCTTACTCAAATGATTTCCCTAATTAAATAGTCAATAAAATCTCAAAAAAATAGGGGAGGTAGAGGTCATCCCCTAAACATCTACAAGAAATTTGAGATTAATCGAATGCTTAATTAAGATGTAATTAAGCTAATTATATTTTTATAAAACTCTTATTGTGCCAAAGTCACTGCTCAAAATCAACTACTTATAATTTTCCAAAATTCTCCTCTCAAATATCTTCAAAATGAGCTTAAGTTTGCATTTTTTTTTTTGTATTTTTTTTACAATTAGTTATGATTTTAAAAAGTTTCAGGATTAAAAATCAATTAATTAACCCTAATTAAACCCTTAATCTCATCCATGTGTTGCTACGACACTTTTCCACATGATGATAGGTTATTTAAGTTGTCACATCAAGACTATCGCTACGGTTTTCGTCGATCTAAGATCAAATAACCAAGATTAATCTCGAGTTTAAGCTAAGAATTACAACTGATCTAGCATGATTTGATCACATCCGCCCATTCCAATGCACGGAATGGATGGCGCATGATCCTTCTCCTTCACGAGCGATGAAAAATGAACACCATTCATCTTTCCCCGTTCAATCCAAGCTCACTCTAGCTCGAATTGGGATCAAAATGATCTCACACCTTTGGAAGGAGGGGGGATGCATATCCAAAGATCAAAATTACATGGGATGACAATTTCATTTGTAAAAGACCAACTAAAAATTGCCTATAGCTATGATTTTGAATTACCTCGTCGGGGGCTATCACCGACGCTTCCAACGATGGATGTCACTTTGTCTAGTAAAGATGAAGCCTTGTTGAAGAAATTCGATCTTGATTTAAAGTGGGTTGCTTGGTCAACCAAGCTCCTCTTCAATGGTGATCGATCTTGATCGAAGTTGCACTTCTCATTGCTTAGAAGCTTAGGAAATGATTCAATTGAGCTCGATGAGGTGTGGTGAGTGGTTAAAAGGAATTTGTGTTTGGTGAAGTGAGGAGGGAGTATTGCTTAAGGGAAGGGTGTCCCATTTCGGCTTGCTCACAGGAATGGCGATGGCCAAATGGAGAGGGCTTGGGGATCCTTGGATTTGCTCTGAGAGAGTTTGAAATGTGCTTAGAGACTCACACATGATTCTCTCCAAAATTCATTTTGAATTGAGGGGGTATACCCTCAATTTCCATCATTGATGAATGGGAGTGTGCGCACACTTTTCCCTGGCTCACCACCATCCAGCTGTCGGAGTTATCTCCATTAGAGTTAGGTTGTATGCTAGGGATGGGGTGAGTCATGGGAGGAGTCTCAAGAGGATGTGCAAAGCTTCTTCTTCCTTTGTCCATGGGGTGCTCAATTTGGCTTGGAGGTGTGTCAACTCAGCTCCCAAAGGTCCTTAGCCGACCTAGAGTGGGTTAGGTACACTAGGTGGGTCAGGGGAAGGTTTCATGTAGAGTAAAGGAGCTGTAATGGGGGATGGGTGGTTGACTTTAGCCTTGATCCATTGGGTTTAAGGTTCAAATCCAATGGTTTGATGGCTAATCCCCTTATCTGCTTTTGAAACATTTAGAAATGAGTTGGGATATATTTGAATTGGGTTTGGCTAGGTCTTAGGGTCTCACAAGTTGGTTTGGAGGGATTTGGCTTTATTTGGTCAAAATGAGCCATTTAGGTTAGGCTAGGTTGGGTTGACCAATTGGTCAAATTTGGTCAAACCAAGGCTTGGGTTAGGTTCATATGATGATTTGGGATATTTTGGATCAATTAGTTTGGATTGGTTTGGCCTAAGTTTGAATTTGACTCATTTGGATTCAAAAGGGTCAAATTGGTCAAGTTGACCAATTTGACCAATTTGACCAAATTAGGTTAGGTTAAGTCAAGTTCAATTGGTTGATTGAAAATGATTTTAAGCTTTGGTTTGGTTTAATTTGGAATTAATTTGAGTTTTGATTAATTTGATTTTTTAGGTCTATTCGAGTCAAGTTGAATTGAATTGGTCAATCACTCTTGGTCAAGCTCAACAAGTGATTTGAAATGAACTTAAGCCATTGGTTGTAATCAATTTAGATTAAATCATGATTTGACTCATTTTGACTTTTTAGGCTAATTTGGGTCAACTTAGATCAAGTTGCCAATTAGGCTTGATTTGGCTTAATTGATGGCTTGGTCATGTTCAATTATTGATTATGGATGGTTTTGGGTCAATGGTTTCATTTAATTTGATATATGATGAATTTTGGCTAGTTTGGGTTTCATTTGGGCTAAATGTTGACTTGGTCAAAGGCTAAGTTTGACTTGGTTTGATCAATTCAAGGTTGTTGATCACCCCATGATGATTGTTGATCATGATTGAGGTTTATATGGGCTTAGATGGGTTGGATTAGAACTTGGCTCCAAAAGGTCCTTTAGGTCACTTTGAATCAATTGAGCCTAAATAGGTCAATTGGTCTGATCAAGATTTGATTCAAGTTTAGTTGAACCCACATATGAGTTTAGGATTGAAATATAAATCGCAATTGGTTTGATGCCAAATGAGTTTTGGTTCATATGACAATTTTAACTCAAAAGGGTCAACTTGGGTTTGATTTGGGTTGACTTGGATTTGGTTTGATAATGGGGGTTTTATGTTTATATTTAGCTCAATGATTGTAGGAATGATTAACTCATGAAGAAATTCATGAGTTTTGAGTTGATTTAGATGTCATTTAGCCAAGTTCAAAAGTTTGGCTAAAAGGGCTAAAGTTAGGAATTTGATTTGATTTGGATTTGATTTGGACCATTTGAATTTATATTTCATTTATATTTGTGAATAAATGAAGATATAAATGGGATATGAGAAAATCACCTGAGTTTGGAGTGATTTGGAAGCAAATTTGACCAAATTAAGGGATGTAGATCAAAAAGGCTAACTTGGACTTTGAATTGGTTTGATTTATTTTTGGTCATTATTGGGCGGGTTTCATTTATATTTATGAATAAAATGAAGGAATGGTTGATTTATAAATAAATCAACCAAGTTTGAGTTGGTTTGAAGGAGTTTTAACTAAGCATATGAAGGTGGTTCATATGACTTAGAAAGAGATTTTAAAGTTTGAATTTAATCATGGGTTTCAATTATTGGGTAGTTGGATTTGATTTATGATTTTGAATTTGATTTGAGATTGAATTTGATAATTTAATAAAATCAATTGGATTGGGGTTGATTTGGATTTAGTTGAGGCTAAGTCCATAAGATAAAATCAAAGGGCTTACGGAAGGATTTAGAGTTTGAATTAAATGATGGGTTTCAACCATTGGATAGTTGGATTTGATTTATGATTTAGAATTTGATTTGAGATTGAATTTGATAGTTGAGAAAATCAATTGGATTGGGGTTGATTTGGATTTGATTAAGGCTAAGTCCATAAGATAAAATTGATGAGCTTAGGAAGGGATTTAGAGTTTGAATTGAATGATGGGTTTCAACCATTGGATAGTTGGATTTAATTTATGATTTGGGATTTGGTCTAAGATTGAATTTGAGGTTTGGTTTTAAAAGAAGGAAGCAAGGATTGGGTTTGGGCTATGATGTAGGCAAGTCCTCCTAAATCCCTAAGGCACAACCTATTCCTATGGCTAACTCTTCTAAGTCTCTAAGGTTAGGTTAAGTGTTCACCTAATCACTAGAAGTGTCTTAAAACTAAGAAACTCTTAGTGTCTATAAGAGTCCTAAATATATGATAGGGAAGTTGAGGGCTCACTCCAAAAGTGAGGTAGTGACTCAGCCGAAGAGAAGATGCGTACGCTGCCAACTGACTCAGCCGACGGATGTGACAACTTAAATAACCTATCCCATCACGCCATGTGAAAAGGGCGACATGTCAGCCGCCACGTGGCCCGAAGGGATTAGGGGTTTAATTGGCTTAATTAATTCAATTTTAATGGTAAAATTTTCTAAAAGCATAAATAATTGTAGAAAAATCCAAAAAAATATAAATAAATACTCATTTTAAAAATAATTCAGAGGAGAATAATATAAAATTAAAAATTTTCACTAATTTTGGAATATAATTTTGGAAATATACTAGTAATTAATTCCAATTAGGTTGATTAATTCTTATGATCTTGAGGATTTTATTAATTGACATCATCTCTTAATTGATAAATTCATTAATTAAATTTGCTAATCATTAAATTAATTGAATGAGATGAGGACCTCTTTCCAATCTTTCCCCCAATCAATTACCCAATGGTTTAATAATTAAATAATATTAATCAAATTCAAAACCAAATCATTCCGGAACTTAATCATTCAATTCTTGGGTAGATTCTTAGGTGTTCAATAATCTAAGGAAACTTCAAAGGAAATTATAATCAAACTACATGTGTAGGATGGTTATGAAAGTACTTAATTAAATTATTTTTCTTGATTTAATTTCTATGTGATTGCATATCATATGTTGGCTCATAATTACTTGGATAATTATGTTAAAGTGGTATAGATAATGGGTAATTAATGGATTTAATTCATACATTAGCCTAAACAAAACATAAAATCAACCTAATTGTTCTGAAGATAAACTAAACCAATTAACACATGAGGGAAATGGGTTAGGACTAGCAAACTCTTCTCATATTTTCTAAGTCAAATCAAATTCAAAAATAAAAATCTCCTTAAGGAATTTTGATTTATTTTAAATAATCATATTTTATATGATTGTCCTCGAGAATTAATTAGGGTGAATGAAGTCATGTGCTTACACCATGTATTTCTTTGCAAGCATGCTAAATATTGATTGTCATATAAAATCATGCATTCATCTCTTTTAAAAATTAATTAAATAAAATGTTTCCTTTTATGTAAAATTATTTGTGTTAGCTAAAATTAAGAATAAGAGTGGCAATTATCACTATTAAACCAAAAATTATTTTCAAAACCTATAAATCAAAGATTATGAATGAAGTGATGCTACTTATGAATATTTATAAACTTGCATGTGATTATAGCATAAGAAGTGTATTTTGAAGTTCTCTTTTCTTCTCTTACATGGATTTACATAAGAAGTGTATTTTGAAAAGAACACACTTGCTTAAATCTATTCTTATGTATTTTTATGTTATGAATTAAGAAGGATCGTCATATTACATATGTAAATTATACAACCAAATCAAATATAATCTTTTGCATGATTCTTTATCCATTTAGTTCTTTTTGTACATCTACATGTATTTAAGAAAAGTGGTATATTAATTTAGACATCCCGGAGCTGCGAGGCTTTAAGTAGCCCTAAATAGGTCTTATACCTTACGCCCCTATTGTAGAAAATAATGGCGTCGTACTCACTTATAACTTTTATACATGTGGATGTGGATTTAGTTAATGGATAAGAAATCCCTCTTTCTTACATAATAAAGACATGCATTAATGGAATATTCAAATTTTCAAATCACATCTCATAGCATTCATCATCAAAGTGTGCTAAAATTTACATTGCATGTATAGGCATGCTTAGGATTACTCATATGCATGGTATACATGGCGAAAAGAAATAAATAGGTGTGTGTTATGTTGTAGTAATCCATCCTAACTAATCCTAAGATGCCTTTCTTATTGAATAAGACTATTTAGAGCAAATCTAAACTTAGGGTTAATTAAAACACATAATAAAACATTCACTAAAGGAAAATCATTAATGAATCTACCTTAGAAATGCTTTAAGGTATGGATGAAGAGAAGTTCTCTTCTCTTCTCTTCTCTTCATAATATTTAGTTATTAAGTGTAGGCTTATTCAAACCAAATCAAATCACCAACTAAAATTGACAAATTAATTAAATCAGTTGAAATGAAACCACCATCTAAATCGAATCTTTCACACTTAGAAAATTTCAACCTTAAAATCCTAGCTAAGACATATTACATAAGCCTTAATGACACACACATTAGACTAGGTCACTATTTCTAACTTTAGGTTAGGGTGGTGCATGATTTGATGAATGATTTTCTTTTATGGTTTATTATTTTAGACTGGATGTTATAGTGCATGTGCGTTCTAGCTATTAGGTCGATATTAGTCTAACCATATTTTCTGCAGGGAGTTGTGTTTAAAGGGCGTTGTAATAAAAATATAAATATTTTTTTATGCATGTTACTTATACCCCTAAGCATAACCTAAATTTGGACAGGTGTACTTGGTTACTCATGTGTGGGGTGCTAAGTACAAATTATTCATATAACTGCTTGAGTTGTGTGGTATGTTTAGCTAACCTTTGTTTTGCAGATTTAGTTAGATTTACCTTTCCCCTTTTGATGTAAATTTTGCAATTAAGATTTAGAATGAATGTTATGAGAGAATTAAAGTGAACATTGGTTATAAGACCATGTCTTATATACCATGTGAAGCCTTCAGCAAACTACATCTTAAGTCAAACCAAAAGAAAGAAAAAAATAAAGAAAGAAATAAATGAAGAAAGGAAGAAATGAAGAATGAAGATTGAAGAATGAAGACCCCCATAACATGAATTCCTTTTAATTATAATTATTCATTTGTAATCCGGGTTGTATAAGGGTAGAGTTTGGCTACTCACATTTTTTTTCAGGTTGTAAAGCAGTACCCGACCGCACCGGCCTCTTATTCTTTTGTGTTAATTCTATAAATTGATTGATGTTATGTTTATGATTGTGTAATTAGGATGGCATGATTTTTTCAAGTTTCTTAATTGTTTGGTGATTATTGAATGGCCTAGATGTGATTAGATTCTTAGGGAAAAATATTTTTTTATCAAATTAATCACTTCAAGATTAAACTGAATAATTCCAAACCTCACCTAAAGCCTAGGACATCAATCAAGATAATAAAAGATTTAGCAACCCCTTAGCTGGATGTTGTATATCTCATACCATGCATAAATCATATTATCTCACTCTTACGAATGGAGGGCTTCCACCTTTGCTAGAGAAAATGGCTTGCCCTTTAAGAGCCATGGTGAAAACACACCTTCATCTTTCTGATTTTGGCTCATAATCAATTTCTCATATATTAGGCATATGAAATCCCATAGCCTATGTTAAATATAAAAATGTCCAAAAATCAAAATAAAATTTGACAAATTTTGCATTAGATTAAGTCATTTATTCATGCCCTTCATGATCTAGTATCTTAGGGAGTGTGTTTAAGGATTTAGTCTCCTTTCTAAATAAATAACAACTTGGCCATCTTGTAAAGCATAAGACTTGACAACATGTACTTAAAATTGTAGGAGGAGTTATTTGGCGGCCACTCTAGGTGGTTGTAAGTCCAACATTCATGTCGTTTACTCTCTCTTGTGGAGGTAAATCATATACCCACTTTTGCCTTAGATTTAAGTCATGCTTTGGCCTTCGCCAAAGCTCCTTAGATTTAGAATTTGAGATTTTTATTTCCCTTTGCGGGCTACAAGCATAAATTCTCACCTCTTAACCATTTATACAATCTTGTATTTTAGAATTGTAAGCCCTATATTTCTAATAAAAAATTTAACTCAAACATATAAGTCTCCTCAATTTCAAAAATATAAAGCCCAATCGTAAGTTTGGGATGCTCGTTAGGTTTCATAGCATCGTGAGCATCCCCTACTCATCTCCCTTTGGTTTCAATAATAACTCTCTCCTTTTGATTAACCTCACTTGCTTTTCTAAATAATCAATTGATTAATAGTCCTATCTTTGAAATCATTGGAGACAATGATATTTTACCTTAATCGAAAGTATACTTAAGAAATCTTATTCCTTAGGATGTAATTAACTATGGGGGTTTGCCTTTATAGGGAACTTAATGAACCAGGCTTAAAATAAATCCTACTTTACTTTTCCATGTAAAGTAGGGGAAAGATCTCTGGTACATTCGAAGACCCATCATGCCTTAGAGTCCTCATTAGGTGATTAGGTCCATTGTAGGGTAGTGACTTCTATCTCTCGAGATAGTACATTATTCCTTAATGTCATACCCGATCAACCTAATGAGTAAATCTATGAATTTATGTGGTGTCCCCTCACATAAACACACACATAACAACACACCATCACAAAATAAAACACCACAATCCATTGTAGGAAGTCTCCAGTGCTTTAAAATAAAAAATGGGTGTACACTCTAGAATGTATAGAGTGCACACTCTGGAGAGTACATAATATAAACTTGAAAAAAAGATAGAAACAACCCAATTCCTCCTAGAAAGAACTCCAACTAGATAAAAATACCATTTACATCTTTATTTGAAATTCCCACAGTGCTTTAAATTAAGGAAAAAAGAGTGTACACTCTAGAGTGTACAATGTGTGCACATGGAAAACGCATAGATAATAGCTCAATTTCTTTTGGAAGCTCAATAACTTGGTGTATAAACATAAAATAACCCTAAATAATCTTGAGTATACTAAATGAATTGAGCTAAAGGCTTTAAACTTCAAAAGAGTGTAAAATAAGACCTTATATAATCCTATTCAATGGAGGATAAGAGATGGTAACAATCGGATCAAATGTGAAAATCCTAAATCCCTAAATTTCAAGAATGACTGAAATAATACCTCAAGGTGTCGTTTGATGGAGAAGATGAGGTAGTACCTCGAATTTTAATGTCCGAGAATTTGCACACCCCTGGAAGAATGTCGGATGCTCATACTGATGAACGTCAGGCTGGGAGGGACCTTAGTAATCTCTCTGCACGAATGAACATAGTAAAATGCAAAATACCTTCATTTCTCCTATCCGCATTCAAACAACGTCGAGCCACAGTTGGAAATGGCATTCCTATTATTTTAATGGGTCAAGTTAGGTCAAGGTGACGTTAACAGCATTACGTCACAGGTTACGATGACGTGAAACTCAAAAGACCCTATTTTAAGCATTGACACGTGGCGAAATTTCATTGGCATCCAGATGCAAAGTTACATCCGGACTCAGCATAATATTTTCTCCTACTTCACCCTCCCTCTCTGCATACATAGTTGTATGAACATAAAAAATAAAAAAATAGAAGAAAAAAATGCATCCTTCATTCTTCTCCCTGTTCGCTTCATCTGAAACCTTCATTTTTCTCCCCCTTGATCGAGGAAGAGAATTAGGGAATTGTGATGGTAAACCTTGTCTTTCCTCATTTCTTCTTCCTTTGCACGCTATAATCTGTGTGAATCCTATAAATCCATCTTCCAAAGTGATTTACTAAATCTAAGATTTATCAGATGTATGGGATTTATTGGATTTACTAAATCTCAGATTTTTAAAATCTCAAAAAGTGTTTGGCAAGATTTACGGAATTTGGATGCTTAAATCCCAAGTAAATATGTTACCAAACACCCCTTAAGGGTGCATTTGGAAGGGCAGCAGCCAGCAGTGCAGCGGAAGACACACCGCTCACGTGTTTGGAAGCTACCACTAAATTGCGATGGATCAATTGAGGCGATGTGAAATAGCAATGGGAGGCCAGCAGCTCCGGTAGGCTTGAGGTCTGCGTCCTTAATAAATTTATTCCTTATCAAATTGATATTTTCTTCGAAGTATCTCTTTCGGTCACTCGCTGTTTTGTGTTCTAGGACATCAAATGTGTGCTACTTCTCCTTTGATGATTTTAAGTTTTCTTAGATCTCTCCATTCATCCACCATAACTCAGGTGAAATTTCTTTGTTCTCCATTATGATATCGGTCTTCCCCCATGTGTAGTTCTCTCATGATTATGCTTCTGTAAATGAATATGAGGTTTGTCGTTGATCTTTCAATGTTTGGGAAATTATTTTGTGTTATATGTTCACTCCAAGGTGAGAGGTCAATTACGATAGGCAGTTTTATCGATGTCCTAGGAACCAAACTCAAGATGATTGCAACTTCTTCAAATGACTTGATAAGTACGAGGAAGGTACATATGATGTCATTATTGGTAATAGTGCAAGTTTCAAATTTACACATATAGGCTCTCTTTCTTGACATTACAATCCTTCCTCAACCAAGTTTTTAAATGTTTTGTGTGTACCCTCAATAAATAAAAATCTCTTATCCATTTTTCAATTATGTAAAACTAATAATGTTTTTATTGTTCTTACTCCAATAAATTTTCAAGTGAACGATCCTTAAACGGGGGTCATCCTCCATCATGGACCACTTAATGGGGACATTTATTTTTGGTCTTCCCCCTTAAATGAATTTGCATTATCACTGGCCTTATCGTTGTCTCATGAATCCTCATCTTTATGTCATAATCATCTTAGTCAATCCTCTAATAGAGTTATTCATCACTTATCCAACACTTGTTCTGCTAGCTCAATAAAAAATTTTTATTGTAATCCTTGCCTACATAATAAAAGGCTCAAACTATCATTTCATGATTTGTCACTTACATCTCACTCTCCTCTTGATTTAATATTTTCATATGTTTTGGACATCTCTTATTTTAGCATATGATGGCTACAAATATGATGTGTTTTTTGTTGATCATTACATTAGATACATATGGTTGTATTTAGAGGCTTCAAATCACTTGTAGAAAAGTGTTTTAATCATCCTATTATTGCGATCTATATAGAAAATGTTGAAGAATATAGCTCTTAAATTTTTTCTTTGAACTAATGATATATCCTATTTAACCACTCCACCTCACACATAGAACACAATAGTTTCTCTGAACGCTGACATCATTGCATTGTTGAAATCAAGATGACATTACTACACCAAGCATACTCCTTATTTTAGCCATTTGCCTTTGCTACTATAGTCTATCTTATTATTCGTATGCCCAAACGTAGCTTATCTATGAAATATGCCTTGAATGAATATTTTATACTTCTCATAATCTACTTAAGCTTCGTGTGTTTGGATGCCTTTGCTATCCTTGGTTTCATCCTTATGCATCACATAAGTTAGGCACTCGTTCTCATCCTTATGCATTTCTTGATTATTTCCTCACTCAAAGTGACTATTTATTCTATAATCTATCATCTCAAAAAATCTTTGCCTCATGGCACGTTATGTTTGTCAAGTCTATGTTTCCCTTTCAATCATCCTTTGTGGCCAATTTTGATGTTAATTCTCATGGTGAATCACTAGATAGTGTACTCTCTATGATGGTCGAGGAGGCCTCTATGCTGAGTTCTCCCTTACCAATTCCCCCCTCATTCTGAAAATAACATCGTTAAACCACATTCAAAATATAGTCTCACTACCACTAGAACCAAATTTATTGAACCTACCTCGCATACTCAAGCCCTAAAAAACCCAATGGCATGCAGCTATGTTCGAAGAGTTTGAAGCTTTACTTCACAATGCAACCTGAGACTTGGTAATTCCTAATATGTTAAAATATCATTGGATGTAAATGAATCTTTCCTATCAAGAAGAAAGTCGATGGTCCCATTAATTAATATAAGGCTAGACTCATGGAGAAAGGTTTTCATCAATGACCAGGACTTGATTTTTATGATACATTTAGTCCAATTACCAAACCAACTACAATGTCAATTTTTCTATCTTTAGCATAATCTCATGGTTAATCACTTCACCAATTGAATGTTAACAATGCATTTCTTCAAGGTCTATTAGAAGAAGATGTCTTCATTCCTCAATTGCCGGGATTTGTTGATCTCAACCTTCTGACTCATGTGTATAAGCTAAACAAAGCTATTTATGGACTTAAACAGACTCCTTGCACATGGTAGAATGAATTGCATTGTTTTCTTCTTGACACTAACTTTGTAAATACCGAATCAGATACATCACTCTTTATTTATCACCATAGCATAACCATTATATATTTTTCTTGTATATATACATGACTTGATTCTTACAAGCTGTAATAATATTATAGTCCATAAGTTTGTTGATTTACTAAGTTCCCAATTCTCCATGAAAACTATGGAAGCCGTAAATTATTTTCTTAGCGTTTAAGTTGTTTCATGTTTGAATGGGCCTATGTCTTGCTCAATTAAAGTATCTTTTTGATATTCGTATCAAACACAACATAGAAAACTCCAAACTAGTTCAGACACCACTAGCTAAATTCTATTCTCTCAAACTTAAAGATGGCTTGCCACCTGTTGATGCAACTATTTACCGCAAACAGTTAGCAGCTTACAGCACCTTTTCGGTTGCTTCAACATTGCATTTACTGTAAATAAGTTATCTCAGTTCATGCATACTCCAATGACCAACCACTAGGGTATTGTTAAGCATCTACTTTGATACCTCAATGATACTCGTTCTTATGGCATTATACTGCAGTGTGATACAGACTGGGCAGGTGATCTGGCTGATCATCTCTCAACAGGAGCTTATCCCATGGCCATAATCCTATTTCATGGTGTTCAAAGAAGCAATGCTCTATTGCTTGCTCCTCTACTAAAGTAGAATATAGAGCAATTGCCTCCATTGTTACTAAGCTTGAATGAGTAAGGTCTCTCCTTGAAGAACTGGGTGTTTCCAGTAACTCCTACACCAACTATTTACAATGACAATATGGATGCAACATATTTATGTGCAAATCCTGTCTTTCACTCTCGGATGAAACATATTACTTTAAACTATCATTTTGTTCGAGAACTAGTGTAAAATGGAAGACTACGAGTCTCTCATGTCTCTTTGACATACCACTTGGCAGATGCACAATCCAAAGGCAATTTTTTTAAAAATTAAGTATATTTTAAATAGTAATTAATAAAATAAGTATTATTAAAAAAACTTAAATAGATATAGTCACCCCTTTATGGGGTTAATTACCAATCCAGCAGATAGTGCTCTGGTCAAGCACAGTGCACAGGAGATGGCTAAGAACTGAGCATAACTACAGAACTAGCTTCAGTAACTAGAGCTATTAGTTGCCCATTAAACGTGACCAGTGGGCATCAAAATGTTCTAAACATCAATCAACCCTATTTCATTCCTGAGCCGTTTGTGATTTCTTCTGTCTGGGATTTCTTCCTTTTGCGAGTGACCCGAACGATCACGACGCACCGAAAACTGGCTTCCCCCACCTTCCGACAGCCGTCGCCGATGCTCCGATCACCGCTTACTCACTGACTGCCGCCCATTGGCAGACAACCGCATTGGGAGCCCTTGGCCGACAGCCGCATCCCCCGCATCCGGAGGCCTTGCTCTTCGTCTGATAGCCCGTGGAAGCTGAACATTAGCTTCTAGCAACGCTTCTGGCCACTCCATTCCTTTTACCAAAGTTTTCGGTGGCTATGGGTTCATAGTTCTAAGTGGCGCACATACATGGATCCCTGATCTTCGTGAAACGAGCTTAATTAATTTATGTAACTTATTAGGTTGTATGTATTGTTAGAATAATATGGTTTAGGGTTTTAGAAGACTCTTGTGGACTTGTAATTTGGACTGTACCAGCTTAAAAAGTGAACATTTAAGATATGTTAATTCATTATTCAAAAAATGATTGTGAAATAGTTTGGGATGTTATTAGTAGGATCTGGTTCAAGTGAAGGGAATGCATTTGGCCTTATTGCAGTTCAAATAAATTCCTGGAGTAGGGCACTTGGCCTATTGTAGCTCGATGGAGATGAGGATGGTTAGGTGGATGAGTGGCTTAAGTCCTAGAGATAAAATGCAAAATGAATATATTCATGAAAATACTTGAGAAGTTGCATTAGTGGATAAGATTAGAGCTGACTACCTTAGATGATTTGCTTATATAAAGTGTTGATTGAGTTAAATATCATTTGCCTTCAGTAATCTATATTACATTTAAAATTATTTAAAAACATTTCCAAATTTGAAATATGCTAATATAATTGGTTATATTTTAGAGATATCAGCTTCAAATCATCTTATCAATAATGAGTAGAGAGTGATTTCGGTTCTTATTCTCTTGGAGGCTAACTAACCCGTTTTTATCGCCTATTCTAAGTTATAAGTGGTCAAAGTCGCTCATTACTTCTTAAGATTCTTACACATAACACCCATTGGATTTGAACCAAAGAATTATGAGATCTCTGCACATTAATTCAAAGAATCACACAGTTAGTCTAACATGTCGTTATCTAGTGGATAACAAATTTATAGCACCGCAGCGTTATGAAGTTTGTGACATTATACCAGACCTAAGCTTCTTACTTATATCGGTGCTATAAAAATGGAAGTAGAAGACGCTAATATTACATCCACATCACCTAAGGTTTGAGTCGCCAGATATACCATCACAAATGTAATCTCACCTCCTTTGATGACATATGTATTTTGAGGAAATGATTCCCATGTAATACCTTATTTATCTTACCATACTTTTGTAGTTAATTTTTAATGGTGATGTGTGTCAAGGAATTACAGATCGAGCAGTGATATTATTTATCAACCAGAAGAACCATAGTATTGGTAGTATTATTGGTGCGACAGGAAGAAAGGCTCGATGAATGACTCAAGTAGGACTACAGAGATCAACGGATATGATAATGATTGTTCACCGGGAGAAGCTAGAGAATTGATAATCCGTACCCAAGGATCTGTTAAAGAATCATTCATTTTAGAATGTTGAGAGTGAATGTATAATATTTTTTAATAATGAGTATGTTCCAAATGTGTCAAATCATGAGAGAATAAGATAATAATATTTCCTTCGATGGTCTATCTGAGGAAAATGTCATATCAAATGATGTTGAAATCCCATGTGATCTTGAAGAAAATGTATTTCAAGTAAAAGGAGCCTTCAATTAACTATTATCTTACCAGATGGCCTCAATGTTTAATTTCAAAATAATTCACCAAAACCGTAAGAACTATATTGTGAAATGTGTACGCCATGATACCCCTAATGGAAATGCGTAATTTCGTTGTCCAGCTCAGAAAATAGAAAGAGGAGCGCCTGTGGGAGCCTCCATCCCCTTGTTTGGATCCACCATAAGTGTATCAATACAAGGATTACATGTAATGGTTGCAAAGGCTTTTAAATTTATTGTTATTTCATTATACCTATAATCAAGCATCAAATTAATCAGAAACCTAGAAAGATAAAATGACATGAATAATGGCATCCATGCTGGACGTGGAAGATTTTAATGAAGGCCAGAAGGTAGTCTGATATCACAGCCCGGTAGTCGCATAAAGGAAAGCCTCTAGTGGCTCGATTTTCATCCATACGTCCATCCATCCCAGCCTAAGAGTTCAAAGCAGATGCACGCTCTAGGTCATATTTTATTTCTTATCGAGCTTCCTATACCGCCCACTTCAGATATGTCTACTCAGTACTGGCCACTACTTGAGGACCTGGGATACATTTAGTACACTATCCATCGAGGAGCACTTCCTCGCCAAGACTTGCACAGGAGCTATAGAGTCTACAGGCCCATGGACAATATGGCTGCTATCTTCCCAGCTTAGAGAGATATGGTCTTGAGAGCACCTTTATGATAAGACCAATTGTGCCATCCTGAGAGATCCGATGAGCTGCAAAGATCCGTGGTATAAATTAATTCCTCCTATTGTAAATTTATGCTTATATTCTTATTTTGTTATGTGTGTAAAACAAGTTGAATAACATATGTGCAGCTTAAGTTAAGGGCAAACACGATGCTGAGAGATATAGGAATGAATTTATCCTTATATGATTATTCATTTTAGTTTTCATAATGTATGCTTATTTTAATATAAATATGCATCAGTGGTTGAGCCCCACACCGAAAGCAAACATGCCACTATGTATCAAGTATATGCTTAAGAGGCTCAATATTTGGTCACGATCTCCACTCCACTCAGCCTTGGAATAAGGTAGAGTGACACCCACCGCTCGAAGTCTTTGGACTTATACCCGTGGTTGATATGGCAGACTTGCAGAATCTCTACCTTCAAAAAGGTGGGTCGACATGTCTGATAAAGGTTAAGATGATTATCATTAGCATTCACATGTAAGTGGAGAAGCGAGGGACTGAGTAATAGCTGAACAAGGAACAAAGATGAGGACTCAGATGGGTATCAAAATGGTACATGTCTTGGGTTCACTTGGTTTCACTTATTTCAAGGCCCAAATGTGATCCTCTCACTACTTATTACCCCAGAGCACCTGTGGAACACATATATGTGAGTATTTGCATAAGTATTCTACTAAATTTAATATGTTTCTTACCTAGTTGAGGCTAATTTCAAATGTTATTTTTCATGTAGTCAGAGCACATATTGGTTTTGTTGAGACATCTTTCAACGACACTGCTGTGGCACAATGAGCATGGAGTTAGATACGACATATGAGCGGACTTGAGGTCTGTGAGGAGTATATGTCGCTGACACACGCTATAGACCTGAGCCTATGTAGGGTGTCTACAAAGATGATTTAAGCCCACCATCTACATATGTCGGCATCAAGTCTTTCTATGTACCAACCTAGTTTTGAGTCACAACCGCTTTCCTTTTTATCCCATCACACATGTGACTATCCTAGCACGCATCCTGAGCGATAGATTAGACATAAAGAACTTACATATGGAAGAACTTACACCATCCACCATCGTGAAGATCCACCACTAGACAACCCCATATAGTATACACTTGGAGTGTGTGTGATTCTGCGCATCTGCAGACGTTAATATTTAAGATAGTTTCTATGTGTCAGTAATATGTATTCATTTATTTGTTATCTATCACTTATGTTTTATTTTTTGTGATTGTACTAGTAGATGATTCATTTTTTTGTATTATTATCTTACATTAGAACTTTATTGTCAGTCTTATCTAAATCTCAACAAAAAAGATAAAGATAAAGCCGTATCCTAATGATCCTGTTATGCTCCATGTATTTGGACACAAGTACTCAAAGATACATATCCTTAATGATTTGAATATGTCCAATATTAACTCCTCTCTTTTCTTCAACTCTCCAAAATACTTCTCTTGGAACTTTATCACATGCTTTCTCAAGATCCACAAATATCATATGTAGAACCTCCTTACTTCCTCTATGCTATTTCATCAAACCTTTTAACAAATGTATTGCATACATAGTAAGAACATCCTATGATATTTATTTTTGGGATGAGGCAATATGTGTGATCTTAGGTGATTACTTAGTGAGTATCGGACGTGCACTTAAGAGAATGAATTTGCAATGATTCTGAAAGATGGAAATCAACACCCTATAATAGATCCACAAACACCTAATGGTATGATTGGTCATATGACTAAATGTACCGTAGATATTCTTACTACTTTACATGGTAAAGTAAAAGCGAGGATTTATTTTAAGGCATTGTTTCACAGTTTCCTGAGCAAGCCCCCATACTAATTACATTCTGTGAACAGTTCCTTAAGAATACTCTCAATTAAAGTAGAAATTAAAGTCTTTAAAGATTTCAAGGTTAGATTATCAATAAATTGATTATATTAGAAAAATTAAGTGAGATTGTTCAAGGAGAAGACTTATTTTCAGAAGCCAAAGAGAATAAGTAGGAAATGCTCGTGATACTAGAAAACCTAGTGAGCATTTCAATATATCCTATGGTTGGGCTTTATGTATTTGAATTTGAAAAGAATTATTTATTGAGTTGAATCTTATTAGATTACTATGGCTTATAATTTATCAACACAAGATTATGAAAATGCCTAAGAGGTGAGGATTTATGCTTCTAACTCAAGAAAAACGCTTACATCCTAAGAGTTTTAGCGCTTAAGTAAGTTAAAAGAAAGATGGGTATAAGGTTTACCTCCCACAAGAGAGTAAAACACCGTGACACGGGGCTTGCTAAATCTTGCCGCCTAACACATTTCACGATTCAAAATCATGTAGCCTGGTCTTATGAAAATGTAAGATAGGTGGGCTATTATTTAATTTGAAAAAGACTAAAGTCCTTAAACCCATTTTCGGAGAGACTAGAGTATGAGTGGTATGAGTAATGACTTAATCTACAAATGCAAATCTTTTCAAATTTTATTTTATTTGTTGACACTTCATTTTGACAAAGGCCATAAAATTTCTTATGCATAAATGCACGTTGATAAGAGATTATGGGCTAAATCAGAGAGAAAGAGGTCTTTTTCACAACAGAGGAGACTCTCAAAGGTCAAGTCTTCCCCTATCATACAAGGATGGAAACCCTCTCTTAATAAGAGTGAGATAATATGAACGCATGATGTTAAAGATACAATATTCAGCTAAGGGGTTGTTAAATCTTTTAATTATCTAGCTTTATGTCCTAAGCTTTATGTAAGATTATGAGTTTATTAAAATTTTATTATGAGTGATTAGTTGGGATAGAATAATTAATTTTATCTTAAGAGCCTATCGCATTGAGGCCACACATTCAAACATCAAACATTGAAAAATAATTAAAAGCATGATGTTCTAATGCGTAATCTAAACACGACATCAGTCAAATATGTATAAACTGCATAAAATAATAAAAGGTCGATGCGATCGGGTTCCTCCATACACCCCAATCTAAAAAGAGAAAAACAGGGCTCTTCACCATTATACAACCCTAGTATATAAAAGAATAATTATAATTACAATAACAAGTCTAGGGGTCTTCAAGTCTTCATTCTTCATGTCTCCTTCATTTCTTCATATATTTGCTCCTTTTGATTTGGTAGGCTTTAAGGCATCACATGGCACCCCAAGACTAAGCCTTCTGGCCAGTGCTCATCCTAAACCCTCATAGCAATAATCTTAATTCTTAATGCAAAATTACATTAAAAATAAGAAAAGTAAATCTAACTATACTTGCAAAATAAGTGTTATCTAAACACACATACAACCCAAGTAGTTATATTTATAATTGACTTGACAACACACATGGCAAACCAAGCCCCTGTCCATAACTTTGATTATGCTTAGGGGCTTAAGTAACCCAAAGAGAGCATTTATATTTATTTTTTAGCGCCCTCTGATAAAACCCCTGAAGGCTACAAAAATGAAATGTAGCCCAAACATCTCCCACCATACACCCTAATCCAAGATAAAACGTCACAAAAAAAAATATATATCAAATTAACCCCAAATAGAAGTTAAGTGATGACTTAATCTAGCGTGTGGTATATCCAAAGTGAGAGAGATTTTCTTTAAGTGTAAAAATATTCAATTTAAAGGGTGGCTTTCAATTTCACTGCATTTAATTGATTGACAAGTTTTAATTTATGTTTTCTTTGATTTTATGTGACCTACACTTAATCTCTAAGTGTTTTAAAGAGAAGAAAGATGATTATCCTCTTTCATCCCTACCTTAAGCCATTTCTAAAATATGTTAATTTAATTTATTTCTCTTGGTAAATGGTAAATGACATTTTAAATTTTAATCTTAAGTTTGAAGTTCACCTTAAGTGATTGCATTCAACATGATGGTTTCTAAGATTAATTTGCCCACTAAATGACATACATCAATTTTATTTCTTTCCATCACATGTAGCATGCATATGACTTAACTCTAAGTATGAATATACATGCATGTTTTAACATACTCAAATGATGAATGTAGATGTGGATATTTGAAGTTTATATTTCTTATTTGATTGAATTACTTAATCATGTTAATTTAGAGCTTTATCCAAATTCTTATAAAAAAAGATATAAGAATGAAATTAAATAAGTATATGTCATTGTTAAACCAGGGAAGTGAGGTAATCAAATGACCTCCTTAGGGCTAATTAAAGTCTCGTATACCCATTTGTATTCAAACATATGTAAATTTGTATGTAAGAACATGAGAAAAGAGACCCCAAATCATATGGCTAATTAATTCAATCATTTAGATTTGTTGGTGCGAGTGAAGGAATCAGATGTTAATTCAAGATAAAAGCGATTACTATAGTTGTTTGGTCGAGAGCTTTACAAATTCATAACTGATTTTTGTTTAGTTGATAAAATGTAATGTAAAAATCAGGTTGCCGACCCATTTACGCTGAAGTGATCCCTACCGTGGCCTAGCATGCATGAGAGCAAGCTGGCCAGCGATGGCGCAATGGCATGGCTAAGGCACGGTCGGCGTGTGGCGAGGCTGAGCGGGGCTGCGGCGGGTATGGCTGGCTTACGGCATGGTGGGTGGGTTGCATTTTGCACGCTCCATGGGTGGCATGGTCATGACGACGGCTATCTTCGAATAAGAATGAGGGCCGTAGCATGATGTGCAAGGCACCACTGCTGTCTCCAAACCCCACCCATCACTCTTAGATTCCCAGTGACTATTGACGAAACTGGCGAATTCCAAATACCCAAACCGGTGTATTTCTCAAAATGCAACGGAATTTTACTCTTTACTTGGAACCAAACGCAACGAAACAAGCGTGCATTTAGAGTTCCAAAATGCACTTACCAACATATCCATTATATGAATGCATGTATTCTTAATAGAAAGAGGATTTTCATCCTTACTACATACATACACACAGAAATAAGTGTGCGATGTCTTTGTTAAACTAGAAGTGATAATCAAATGACCTCCTTGGGTTAGTTAAGCCTCTATATTCCTGGATGTCCAGACTATATATTTATCTCTATCTCAGCATTACGAATATATATGTAAGTAAGAGAAAGAAAATCATGCAAAAATTACATCTTTATTTGATTAGAGCATTTATGTATGTAAAACAGAATTTCATCACAATTCTAATATAGCAACACATATAAACAAAATCAAATAAGTATGCTAGTCATGTGAAACAATCAAACCTCCTCCCAACTAAAGTATTTCCTGGACTTAGTTTAGGCTATAATATTCAAATACATAAACTATATATAAATTGAAGAAGAAGTATTTCATAGCACATGCAAAATACATGTAATCATAACACTATCATCATATGTTATTACTCATTTATAAGCTTTTTGTTAAAATATATTTGGATAAAGACAATTTCATTTATTAAATTAAATCAAAGCTTGACATAAAGGAAATTCATTTAAGTTTAAATATTTTGAAAACATAATGCATGTAACAATGACACACATCATTTAAGATGATTGGAAATGAATAATAAGACATGTTTCATCAATCAAACTAATTCTTAAAGAATATATCAAAATACAATCATTGAAAGTAAACCAAAGCTTCTTATTAAGTTATTTTTGAATGTTTGATTTAATTTAGAGAAAAGAGGAGATTCAGTCATTTGATGCTCCTAATCCATTCCTATGTTTGTTGATTAATTTGGTTTAATGAAGAGGTAATTAAGTTGATTTTATAGATTAATTTAATTGTGAGATGAATTAAATCAATTAATTAATCATTACCTATGTTACCTTAAAGTAATTAACCAATTAATTATAAGCTGATATGCACATTAATGAGAATTTAAATCAGCAATGACCCTAAGAAATAAAAAGCCTAATGCAATTAGCTCACAATTAGTGATTAATTAGATTAAAGAACTTAATTAAGTACTTTATGGCTTCCCCACACATGTAGGTTAGCCATAATTTTCTTAAATAGCTTTAGGTTATTAAACACCTAAAGATCTACCTAAGAAACTTAATTAGCTGAGATCTAAAATGATTATGATTTTAATTTGATTAGTTAAGCCATTTTTAATTAATGAATTAAACTATTAATTAATCATAAATTAATAAATTTCCATTCAAATGAAATGAACTTAGGGTAAAAGAATAGGAAAGAGATCTCAATCTCATTCCTCATGCTCATTCACTATTATACAATGATTAGCAAGTTTAATTAATGGTTTTCTCACTATTTAGTATTTTAATCACCCAAACTAATTAAGAAAATAATAAGGCCAAGATTTCTTTAATTAACCAAGCAATAATTTTCAAGAAAATTATGAGAGGCAGATATCATCCCATTAATCAACCTCAGAAAGTTTGAAATTAATTACTTGAGTAATTAGTGAGTAATTAAGCTAATTAATTTTTAATTAAACTCAAATTAAGCCTTAATTACTTTTCAAAATTAATTGAAAATATTTTTATCTCCTCTAAAATACCTTCAAAATGAATGTTGTTTTGTATTTTTTTATTTTTCTACAATTATTTATAATTTTTTCAACTTCAGTTGATTTAAGTGATTTTTCATGACTTTTATAAAGTCCATTAATTTATTTTTGTTAAAATAGACCACTTGAGCTTCGGAATGTAAAATCTCCCAATTTAGAAATTTTTTCGATTTAAAATTTTCATGGTAGGTGTATTTTAACTTTAATTTCAATCTCAAAAAATTTCAACTTAATCTAATTTGTATTTTTAGATTAATTGATAAAATTTAATTTTCATTAAAACTCAAATTAAGGTCAAAGTATTTAGTAAAATTTAGGGATTTTGGATTTTTTGGATTCTTCTAGAGAAGACAAATCTAACGAGCCATTATTTGTAATTTTTTGCTAAGTATTTTATTTTCTATGAATTTTTAAAGCTTCAAGAAATTTAAATAATTTTAAAATCAAAAAATGGGCGATTTTTCCACTTAAACCAAATATACGCACGCAAATGTGACAATGCGTGTACGCTGACGGCATGACTAGGTCCCATTAGTGTGGCGCACGCGATGTCGCGCTGACGATCGACACGCATACAAGCAAGAAGATGTGTCGCTACAATCGGTCTGCTGCGTTTTGGGCGAAAAGGAAACAAGGATCGCAATGCGCGATGTGGATTGAATGGTCATATCTGATTCGAACTATCCAAAGGCCAAAATTGAAGAATCCGCCATTTCCTGACCCGCTCGACCCTCAATGCAGATCGACCGCTACTCCAAGGCTTAAAACGACGATGAAGAGATTTTCAAGATTTTTGCCAAAAAATGAACGAAATCTCATCTGAATGGCTCATCTCGAAATTCTTCTAAAAAACTTAAATGAAGTGAAATGAAATGAAATGAAAAATGCAAGGTTTATCTAAGAAAATTCTAAAAATTGCACAAGAATCATCACAAACAAGAGATTCTACGGTCGACTAAAGTTTGATGAAATTACCACAAGGGATGGTTCCTGGATCTCAGAAGATCCGAGCAGCCCCGGAGGAAGCCTTGGAATAAGGATTTGAACCTCGGCTTTGCATTGAACGTCAGTCATCCCTCCCTAACTTTTAGTTTTATACTTTTCAATCAAAATGGCTCAAAGGAAGTGGGTAAGGGATGTTCTGTGCTTGGAAAACTCTTTGGAGCTGAATAATGGCAGGAGAGAGATCTTGGAGGTTTCAAGTTCTTGTCTTTTTGAGATGGCCGAAAATCACCATTAAAGATAATGGAGAGATGGTTGGGAGGTGATGGCTTGATTGGAGACCTTAGATTTATCTCCAAGGTCTTCCTTTGGGGCTATGGAGTCAGTCCCCAGTTAATGCAAGTGATGGGGAGGATTAAATGAGATTGGGTAGAATTCTATGTGGAGGGAGATCCATTTGGGATTTGATTGGAGTTGGGTTGATTTTGGGCTGATCCCAAGTGAGTTTAGTTTGGTTTGATTCGATCCCTCAAGATTTTCACTTGGGTTTCAAAGGACTTGGCTCAACCATTTGGGTCATAGGTCCGAGTTAGTTGATCAATTTGTCAAATTGGGTCAAACCAAGGCTTAGGTTTGATACTATCAATTTGATTTAATTTGGCCTAGAATTAATTTTGACTTATTTGGAATCAAATGAGTCAAATGGGTCAAGTTGATCAATTTGACCAAAATTGGTCAAATTGGTTTGGATTATGGGTTGATTCATGTTCAATTGGATAATTGAAAATGAATATAGTCCTTTGTTTGAATTGATTTGGATTTACTTTGAATTTAGGCCAAATTGACGCTTTAGGTCAATTTGGGCTAGGTTGGGTTAAGTCTAGCTCAATTGATGGTCAAGTCATATTCAAACATTGATCAAGGATTGATGTGAATCAATAGTTTCAACCAATTTAGTGTAGAGGGAGTTTTGGCTAATTTTGGTTCATTTGAGCTAAAGGATTAACATGGTTAAATGACCAAGTTGACTTGGTTTGACCCAAGTCATGGTAATTTGTCATCCTAGGGTGATCAATGGTCATGGTATGAGGCGTGGATGGGCTTGGTTAAATCCAGTTTGGGTTGGATTAAAACTTTGCTCAAAAGGGCCCTTAGGTCACTTTGGATCAAGTGAGCCTAAGTGGGTCAATTGTCTGGGTTTTGACGTGATTTTAAGTTTAGTTGAACTTATATATTAGCTTAGGATAAAATATAAATTCAACTGCAATCAATTTGGAGTCTAATGAAGCTTAGTTCATTTAAAATTTTTAAATCGAAAGGCTAAGTTGGGCTTGGCTTGGGTTGACTTGAATTTGGTTTGATGATTGTAGGTTTCATTTATATTTAGATATGTGATCGAAGAAGTGATTGATTCAAAAGAAAATCCATTGATTTTTGACTTGATTTGGATAGGATTTGGCTAAGTCCAAAGAATTAGTTCAAAGGGCTTAGATTGAGTTTTGATTTGATTTTTTGTTTTAGTTTTGGTCATTTGAATATAGATTTCATTTATAGTTGGGAAGATAATCAAATGAACAATTGATTTATAATAAAATCAATTGAGTTTGAAGTGATTTGAAGGCAAATTTGGCTTAGCTCATGAAGGTAGGTTCAAAGGGCTTAGAAGGAGATTTGATTTAGTTTGATTTTTTTTATGATTTGAGTGTAGATTTTGTTTATATTTGTGAAGATGATTGAAGAGATGATTGATTTATAAAGAAATCAATCAAATTTGGGTTGAATTGGGTTAAGATTTGTCCAGGTTCATGGCACCAACTAAAATGGCTTAAGAAGGATTTTGGAGTTTGAGTTTGATCTTAGGCTTGAATCATTTGGAGTTGGATTTGAATTGTGATTTGATTTTGAATTTGAGGTTTGGTTTGAGGTTTAGATTTTGATTAGATTTAACAAGGTGCATATATATTGGGTTTAGGCTATAGGATAGGTGATTTCTTCAAGTCCTAAGGCATAGTTTAATCCTATGATTAGTCCTTCTAAGTCTGCAGTATTCACCCAATCACTATAGTGTCTGACTCAAGGAACTCTTAGTCTAAAGAGTCCCAAGTCTAAAAAAGAGGATTGAGAGCTCACTCCAAAAGTGAAGTCAACACATCCATAACTAAAGCAAAAAAGATAAGGGCTTAAACCTGATCCTTGAGGTAACTAATCAAATAGGAAAATATTTTGTCAATCCTCCATGTATTTGGACACAAGTAAGTAATATACATATCCAATTAATGAATATGCTCCAAAATACTTTTCTTGAACTTTATCACATGCTTTCTAAATCAAATATCATATGTAGATCTCCTTAGTTACTCTCTTCCCTAAACCTCTTAACAATTAGCTAAAAAAATTAATATCCATGCTAGTCGCTCAAATATCAGTTTCTAGATTATAAGTCGCCTAAAAACGCACTAGCCTGCTCCAAATATATATTAGCGCCACGCCGCATTTTGACGTGATTACTAGTCGTCCATTAACGACTAATTATACTTATAATAAATTTTTTTTAATCTTACTTACTTTTTTTAATTACATTTTAAACTATACTTAATTTAAAAAGTAACCACTATCCAAATCCCTTTATCTCATTCATCATTTCTTGGATGATCTAAATGAAGTACCATCTTATGCCTAATTGACCGGAAATCAATCACTTACTATATTCAGATTTCAATCAATCATTCTTCTCATCTACTTAATTCGAAAAGTTCTTTATTCCATATAATTCAATTTCTTATTTCAAAAGATAGACAATAACTTCACATAAACATTACTTGAATAGTTTCTCTTTTTAGCTTTGTAGTTTGCATATAAATATGTAATCTCTTGTACATCATCTAATGAATGAAAAACACATTCAATGGGCGATACAAGAAAAATAGAATATATATATATATATATATTAATAGTTGTTCATATGATATTCATTTACATTTATTTTATTTACATAATTAAATAAAGTTGAATAAAAATTAAAAAGATTGTTTTAAAATAGTAAGTTTAAACATTGACTCAATTATTCATTTTTATTTGTGATTTTACTATTTTGTTATTTAATAAGTAGAGTTTGTGAAAACATAATAAAATGCTCATTTAATTATGAAATATTTTTTATTTTATGACTTCTTATATATTATTGTATTAATTATCCTATAACTTATATGCTTTAAATTTTAGGCACATTATTAAATGTTTATGTGCAATAAAATATCAAATAAGTAGATAGATTTAAATATTTTCTATTGATATTTAAACTACAACAAAACATCTAATAAATATGTTAATTTTTTGTTAGACTTTATAATTCTAATTATGTCTAGTAATTAAGCTACATGTTTAAATTTTTAGCATCAAATATATAATTAATTAAACTTAATTATAGTTTAAATTAGATTATTTTTTATTTGATATCATATTATATATCATTGTATTGTTTTTTAAAAAATTTAGATCTTAAAGTTATATATATTATCATATGAACATGTAGGATAAAAATATCAAATAAATAGTTAGATATATAAATTTAAATAATTTTATTAATACTTAAAATTTTATGAAACGACTTAATTAACACCTAATGAATTATTATTAAATTCTATAAATTCTATTATATTTAGTAATTATGTTATATATTAAAAGTATTAACAATAAATATATAATTAATAATGCTTGATTTGAAATAAAATATATTTAGTGATTATAATTATTTTTAAAAATACTCAAAATATTAAAAAAAATATGTTTTGAAAAATATTATGAATTATTTAAAAATATACTAAACAACATATTTTTCAAAATAGTATTGAAACAAAAACTAAAAAGATAAAATAAAATTGATTCTAAAGACCCTTAGAGCTATCGTTAGAACAATCCACTCCTAATTCAAAATTCATTTAACGTTCTAAACTAACAGCCAAATAAAGAGCTAACTAAATCGCTAGATTACACAGACTTTAATTCATATATTATATTTGTAATTAGACTGAATAATCAAATTTTTAATTCTTATCTTAATCATCACAATATTTAAAAAACATATTTATGGTTGCAAATGAACCGAGCTTTCAAAGTTCTCGATTCGCTAGCTCATTTAATCGAATTAAATAAACATTTGTAAATAGATTAAAAAGCAACAACTTGTTGTTCATTTCATTTATTTCTAAAATTGTAGCGATATTAAAGTTGTCATAAACAAGATCATTTATATTTAATACGATGTAAACAATATTATTTATTTCTTTTTTTAAATAAATTTTGTTAGATAAGACAAAACTATGTAAAAAGCTCAAGCCGAGCTCAAACAATATTTTTTTAAACAAGTTCGAGCTTGAACACCATCCTAAAAACAACAATGATAAACGAGTTTGAACTCGAATAACTCTGTAATCGGCTCAACTCGGCTCGTTTGCTGCCCTAAACATATTAAATATGTTAGAAACGTAATTAAATTCAATTCTCTTTATTTGCCAAAAAAAAAACGATTTAAATAGATTTGATTAAGGTATCTTTCAGAGTAATTTTCTAAGAAAAATTGAACTCTAATATCTTTCGCTCTCTCTCTCTCTAATCTTTTAAGTTTTATTTACTTACTAAAAATAAACGCGCATGCTCGATTTGGCTTCTAGGTACGCCTTTCAGATGATCCAAGGGCTCCATTTCAAACCAACCCAGATTGTTCTATGATCGGACGGCTATTATTAACCGCTGATCTACGTCTAGTGCCGCCGTCATTTCACCGTTTAACTGCCCTCTACGGCGTCAAGACATCCGTCCGCACCGAACGCGTCGAAACGCAGGACGGCCGCACATAATGGTGCGGCGCCTGTGATTTCCATTGCATCACCGTACATAATTGATCGAACGGTTTAAATTGAAATTTTTGTGTGTGGGAATAAATAAATCTTCGAAAAACATGTGGTGAAGGCGTTAACTCGAATTCCCTGCTTAAATCCTATCCTATAAATACCATCCAGCTTAGCTCGATTGTCTATCTCTATCCCGACTTCTTCGAGAGCTATCCGCAAAGTTTTCGCCTTCGCTCGCTGTCCTTCTTTCAGATTCGAGACAGGGGATCGACCCTGCACCTTCCGGTGGTTAATTTGATTCTATTTTTTATTCTGTTTTTCCTTTCTGATCATTCTCGGTCTTCTTCCGATCCAAGGCAGAAACCCTAGCTAGGGTTTCGGTTGATTTGTCGTTCCTTTCTGGGGTTCTGATGGAAAATAGCAATCAGCATATGAGAGAATCAAGAACTTCTTATTTCCTTGTGATCTGCGCCGCCTCCGTGTTCATTTAATCGTTGCAGGGGTTTCTCCGACTTGCTTTTCATATTGCCGGGGTCACAGGAGATTTAACTAGGTATTTAATTTATCGTTTTCGTTTTTGATTGAGCGATTGAAATTGATTTGTATGCACTAACTGGTTCGATGTTTGATGTTGGGTTTGCAATTTTCTAGTGTACTGGATTTGATTGCTTTTAGAACGAGGATGCCGTGCGTAAGACCGGATCCGTCGGACAAGGATGCGGAGCCATTTGTGGAGATGGATCCGACGGGAAGGTATGGGAGATATGCAGATGTTCTCGGCATCGGCGCCAAAGAAGGTTTACAGAGGGTTCGATCAGGAGGAGGGGATCGAGGTGGCTTGGAATCAAGTGAGGCTGCGAAGTTTCAATGATGACTCGCAGATGCTTAAGAGACTTTTCTCGGAGGTGAGACTTCTGCGTCTCTGCGTCACGAGAACATTATTGTGCTCTATAACGTGTGGACTGACGACGAGGCCGGCACGCTGAACTTTATCACGGAGGTATGCACCTCCGGTAACCTCAGGGAATACCGAAAAAAACATTGTCACGTTTCACTTAAGGCCTTGAAGAAGTGGAGCCGTCAGATTCTCGTTGGCCTGGATTACCTCCATAAGCATGATCCCTGCGTCATTCACCGAGATCTCAACTGCAGTAATGTATTCATGAATGGGAACACCGGCAAGGTACACAGCCTGCGTTCGCTGCTTTTTTTTCTCTATTTCCAATTTCCAAAATAAAAAAAGAAATCCATTTTTGCCTTAAACTATTTGTTAACTTCTGGGTTATACATAGGAAAATTGTTTAACCCTTAACGACCCTTTTTTTTGTTGGAATGCTTGGAATCTAAATATATATCTCATATCTCGCTTGTTTGAACTAACATTTTCCTTCTTAGGTAAAATTTCCATGCCGTATATTGATTCTTTTTCGAAAATTTCACTGAATCTTAGGTTGATTTTTATTATTATTTATTTCTTAGACCGGTCTTTTGAAATAAAAATTCAAAATAACGTTGACTTGTTCATTTTTCTCCGACTTTATTACGCTTTTCTATTAAGATGGAATATTCTCAACATCCTTCGTCTGACGTTCTATCATCAGACGCTCAAAATTGGATTGTTTATTTATTTTTTGAATAAATATTTATTATTCATTTGCTAGATTTGCTTATCTCAATTTACTTATTTAATGTATACTATATTTAGTATTCGTGTAAATCGTGTTCTTAATAAGACATGATTCCATAACAAGATAGTGGAGTAAATTCCTAAAATGAATTTTTCTTAGAATTATCTATTCGATTGGGACTAAAGCAGTCTAATGAATATATACGGCATCTGAAAAAAAAATATTGAACTTTATGGATGCGTATTAGAAAATACTTAATTGCAAATACCATATTAATGTGTATTTATTTCTAACAATATCCGGCCCGTTGTCCAATTAAACGCTTAGCACGACTGTTTTTGTTTTTTTTTTTTTCAATTTGTAGGAATTCAAACTAAAGTTCAATGCAAATGTACAATCTTTTTTTATTCCTTGTGTCCACACTGCAGGTGAAGATCGGTGACCTGGGCCTTGCCGCCATCGTCGGCAAGAGCCACTTGGCCCACTCAATCCTCGGGACGCCGGAGTTCATGGCGCCGGAGCTGTACGAGGAGGACTACACTGAGCAAGTGGATATTTACTCCTTCGGCATGTGCGTACTTGAGATGATGACGAAAGAGATCCCCTACAGCGAGTGCGACTCTGTACCTAAAATCTACCGCAAAGTCACCGCTGGCGTTCGCCCCGCCGCCCTGAGCAAGGTCCGCGACCCTGAAATCCAGGCCTTCATTGAACGCTGCCTCGGCGCTCCCCGCTCCCGCCCCTCCGCCGCCGAGCTTCTGAAGGATCCCTTCTTCGTCGGCCTCGATGACCCGGCCACTGCCCTCCCGCTCCCTTGGCCGCCCTCTCGCGTCTCATCTGTTAACGCCGGTGGCAAATCCGTTGAGCAGAAGGCGAAGGACCCTTCACCGTCTTCAGCCACCGCCGGACTTGCAAATGCGACTCTACTATAGTACTTCAGTTCTTGGTTTGTTGATTCATTTCATTTCATCGTTACAATTTCTTCATCAAGTGTTAATACGATTAGTTAGGAATCCTTAGGATGTCGATTGCTTTACTTTACCGTGCTTTGTTTTTTATTGAATATATATATATATATATATATATATATATATATATATATATATATATATATATATATATAATCCTTTTTTTACATTTAATCAAAAATTATGTCAAATTTATACAAAAATAATTCATATTTTATATGCAAAACTTTAAATTAAGACTTTTTAATTAAATTAACTTGCATCATTATATTACTTAGAAGAATGTAACTTTTATGAAGAAATATTATTATTATTATTATATATATATATATATATATATATATATATATTAATGATAAAAAATATATTCTCAAGATGATGTTTTGAGAAGGAACTTATTTTAAATGGATTTCTAAAAATATTTCTAAGGCGCTGTTTGTCTCAAGTACAATTTTGAAATTCCTATGAAGTGGGATTTAGTAAATTATAAATCTGTTTAATCTTGAAAATTATTTGATGTGATATATGTTAAATCAAATTGAATTCATATAATTGTTCTGACTACTTATTTTAGGATATATTTTATTATATTTATTATGTTCAGATTAACTTTAATTGAACTAATTAAGTCAGAATTAATCTAATTAAATATCTCAAACAATATTTAATTAATGAGTTCAAAAAAATTTATTTAAAGTATATATTACAAAAAAGGTCATAGGAATTGTCAAAATAGAAACAAAGCTATTTGGGAATATATATTTTATTTGATACGCTTCTTTTATGAAAGGGATAAAACTGTATCAAAACTTCAATGCAAGAAAATAATAATAATAATAAAATATTTTTAGCTTATTAAGTTACAACTTTTCCTCTTTTTTTTCCAGCATATTTAGGAACTGATAATTAATAAAGAGATAAATCAATTTTATAAAAATACACGCACAATTAATTAAATTTGTTATTACATTAATTTTAAATCAAATTCAATATCTATAATTTTTTCTTCACCTGAATCTAAGCGTAACTTCAATTATAATATATTACTTTTAATAGCAATACAAACCTATCTGCATTAAATTTTGACAACACCTAATACTTAATATGGTAACACAAAATTATCATGTTCTAAGAAGGAATTAAAACTCTAAATAGTAATCATGAATAAGATATTTATCATACATTAGAAAATGTAAAATTGTCAAATCAAATTGCTAAAAATTGACATAATGCTCACATAAATTGGAAAATCTTATAAATTAATAAAATTACAAATAAATCCATTCTATTTCTTATGTAAATTGTGCTTTTTTTAGCGTTTGCTGTGTTTTTATTTTGTAGTGGATGATATGTGCTTATCTTTATCCATATTTTAACGATATAAATTCAATTAGAGTAAGTATCATTGCCATAAATGAGAAAATATTGCTCAATCACTTGTGAAATAGGTAGCACTTAATGACTTTTATATCTTGTATTTTTTTTAAATTATATTCATTATATAATTTGATGAATCAATTAAGTAATATATCAATTGTAAAACAAATTAAATAATAAAAATTCATCAATGAGAGATATATTACACATATAAATTCATTAAAAATAATAAAAAATAGCAAGCATGAAAGTATGGAACACAAAGCTCATGCAATTCTCTAACAAGAAGTGCCATCAATAAATATATACATACAAAGCATTCTTTTATAAAATAAAATAGGGTACATAATACACAATTCTTATGTATTTATATTTGTAACACCTAAACTTCAATTTTACATATATAACATTTTAATCTTCAATATCACATCAAAAATATCATCATCACTCACTCTTTAAAAGTAAAATATACCTTTTTAAGTACATAAAAGTATTAGATAAGTAAATATCTAATTTTAGATGTTTATGTATAAATATATAAGAATTGTGTGTTTTGTATATAAATCTTCCAATAAAATACTTACTTAATCTAAAGTATATGAATATTCTTAGAATTTATTTGTTTTAAATAAAAGCACCAGAGGTCATAAATATAGAATTAAATATTGTGTACAAAAAATACAATATGCAAACAATGGGTGATATATATGATATGCAACTTAGGTAACTATTATAAAGGCTCAAATTCCCGCTACACAATACGTGTCCAGTATTAAAATATGATTTTTTTTTTACATAATAGCGTTGTAACTTGACGACGCCGTTTACGTTAACCCGGGCCTGGCTCGGCCCGTCCCATTAAAACAATGGGAGAAACAGCGTTTGAATGCGAGGGAGAAATTTAAAAGCAATATATAAATAGATTTAAGGCATAATATATATTTCTTTTCACACAACCCTAGCTCAGAGAAAAAAATAAGAAATCTCATTTCATTTTTAGGGAAGAACCGTGAAGATAGAGAATGAATTTGGAAGTTGTGGCATTGATGATATTGCGATCAATTTATCGGGTGATGTATTAAATAAAAATGCATCAGTAAATTTTTTGAACCGTTTTATATGTACAGCTTTTTTAGAGTTTATTAGTCATATTCTTTGAAATTCTTTTATGTAATGTATATTTCCTATACTGTTAGGAGTTCTTTGCAAGAGGACTTTGTTTATTTTAGGAGTTATTTTGCATATGTACTTTCTGTATTCTCATAAGAGTATAGATCATTTTTTCAATTTTTTTAGCTTTTTTACCCTGTTTGGATATAATATGTTTAATAGATGTCATTACAAGCAATTTGGAGGCTGATTGGTTATTTTGTAGGACTATTTTGCATGTATACTCTCTGTACTCTCATGAGAGTGCATCCTATTTTCTCTTTTTTTTATCTATTTAACCATGTTTTGAGTTAATACGTTTACTAGATGCCTTTAGAAATAGTTTAGAAGCTGATTGGTTGGTTTTTATGGCTATTTTACATCTAAACTCTATGTACTCTCATGAGAGTACACCCTATATTTTTTAGTTTTTTTCAGCCATTAAATCATGTTTGGAGTTAATATGTTTACTAGATGCCTTTAGAACAGTTTGGAGGCTGATTGGTTAGTTTTTGAGGTTATTTTGCATGTGTACTCTCTATACTCTCATGAGAGCACACCTTATTTTTTCAATTTTTTAACTGTGGGGCTTGTCATATATTTACCATAACTTAATGTAAGATATTTTGAGATATTTCATGTAGAATTTGCTATTGTTGGAGCTTTGTATATGTATTCTTTGTACTCTCGTGAGAGTACACCTCAATTTTTTCAAAAATTTTAACTGTGGGGCTTGCAATTTATTTATCATAACCTATTGGAAGATGTGTGGAGAGGTTTCATGAAGAATTTATTGGTTTTAGGAGTTGTTTCATATGTTCTCTCTATACTCTCATGAGAGTACACCCCAATTTTTCAATTTTCTTCAACTATAAAGCTTGTTATATGTTTAGGATATCCCATTGTAAGATGTTTTGAGGTGTTTCATGGAGAATTTGATAGTTTTTGGGGATATTTTCTATGTATAGTATGTGTACTCTCATGAGAGTACACCCCATTTTTTCAATATTTGTAATTGCGGGGCTTGTCATATGTTTGGTATATCCCATTGTAATCTATTTGGAGATGTTTCATGAAGAATTTCTTGATTTTTGGAGCTATTTTGCATGTGTACTCTCATGAGGGTACATCCCACTTTTCTAAAATTTTTAATTGTGGGGCATGCCATATGTTTACTATATCATACTGTAATCTGTTTGGAGATGTTTCATGAAATATTTGCTAGTTTTTGGAGCTATTTTACATGTGTACTCTCATGAGGGTACTCCTCATTTTTCTAAAATTTTTAATTGTGGGGTGTGTCATATGTTTACTATATCCCATTGTAATCTATTTGGAGATGTTTCATGAAGAATTTGCTGATTTTTGGAGCTATTCTATATGTGTACTCTGTGTACTCTCATAAGGGTATACCTCATTTTTTTCAATTTTTGTAATTGTGGGGCTTGTCATATTTTTGGTATATCCCATTGTAATCTGTTTGGAGGTGTTTCAAAAAAATTTTTTTGATTTTTGGAGCTATTTTATATGTGTACTCTATGTACTCTCATGAGGGTACTCCCCATTTTTCTAAAATTTTTAATTATGGGATGTCAAATGTTTACTATATCCCATTGTAATCTGTTTAGAGATGTTTCATGAAGAATTTGTGAGTTTTTGGAGTTATTTTGTATGTACTCTATGTACTCTCATGAGGATAAACCTCATTTTTTCAATTTTTTCAATTGTGGGGCTTATCATATGTTTGGTATATCCCATTATAATTTGTTTGGAGATGTTTCATGAAAAATTTCTTTATTTTTAGAGTTATTTTATATGTGTACTCTATGTACTCTCATGATGGTACTCCCCATTTTTTTAAAATTTTTAATTGTAGGGCATGTCATATGTTTACTATATCACATTGTAATCTATTTGGAAATGTTTCAAGAAGAATTTGTTAATTTTTGAAACTATTTTGCATGTGTACTCTGTGTACTCTCATAAGGGTACATCCCATTTTTCTTAAATTTTCAATTATAGGGAGTGTCATATGTTTACTATATCCCATTATAACTTGTTTGGAGATGTTTCATGAAGAATTTTCTAATTTTTGGAGCTATTTTATATGTGTACTCTATGTACTCTCATGAGGGTACACCCTATTTTTTCAATTTTTATAATTTTGGGGTTGTCATATGTTTGGTATATCCCATTGTAATCTGGTTGGAGGTGTTTCCTAAAGAATTTCCTAGTTTTTGGAGCTATTTTGCATGTGACATATTTGTGTTTGAGCAGGTGAATGAGATAAATGATCGGTGCGATGATGAAGCTGTTATGTCTAATGACCCAATTGGGGGGAAACTCCTTGGCACCACTATTCACAATGAAAAAAGGCTTATGCATTGTATTGTGATTATGCACATCAAACTGGGTTCAGTGTTAAGAAGGATCATACTAGTTATTGGCCAAATTCCAAGAAATTGAAATCAAAGAATTTTTTATGTGCAAAAGTAGGTAGGAAGAAAGCTATCAATCTAAACTATTCAGTCAAATTCCAAAAAATAGATATAATGAGTGGTTTTCACCATGATTAGATTTTCTATTAATTTAGATGAGAATTGGAAGGTTAAAACATATATAGAAAGTCATAATCATTCATTGGCAAAGCCGGGTGACCTACATCTTCTCAGATCATACAGAGGCATCAGCGATGAGAAGGCGGCTATGTTGAAGACAATGATGGCAAATTAGAGCAACATGCGTTTAATGCCTAAGTAAGGAAGTTGGCATGGAGAATATTGGCTTCACAAAAATATATGCTTTCAATTTCATCCAAAAAGAGAGAAGATCGAGGATTGCGAATGTGATAGTAATGCATTAATACAACTGTTCAAGAAAAGCCAAGCGGAGGATGGGATGTTTGCATAGGATGTCCAAGTTGATGAGTCAGATAGCTTGGTTAGTTTTTTTTTAGCAATTACATGTCAAGGATAGAATATGATTATTTTGGGGATGTCATAATTTTTTATACAAGCTATCGACTCAATAAATATAATCTTGTATGTGCCCCTTTTGTTAGAGTTAATCATCACTGACAAAATATCTTATTTGGATAACCTTTCTATCAGAAGAGACAATTTATTCATTCACATGACTATTCAAAATATTTCTCTGGTTAATGAGTGATAGGCATCCTGTAACAATATTCACTGATCAAGATCAAGTAATGGTGAGAGCTATCAAAATTGCATTACCGCATACTCGCCATAGGTTATGCTAATGGCATATTTTGAAGAAAGCTCCTTCGAAAGTATATTTCTTTAATAGTAATAAAATACTACAAAGTTTATTCTATACATGCATGAGCAAGTGTGACTCACAGGAAGAGTTTGAGCAAGCTTGGTCTACCATGCCAGATGAAGACAATTTGCATGATCATGTTTGGCTGTCTGAGCTTTATAAAATTAGATGCAAGTGGTCCACCGCATTCTGCAAAGACTCATTCTGTATGGGTATCTTGTCAACGCAACATAGTGAATCCATGAATAATGTATGTCATGGAACTCTAAACCAACAAGTTCAATCACAGATTATTTCTTGAGATTGGAGAAGGTTATGGACACATGGCGTCGGAATGAACATGATGAAGATTTCAAGTATAGCCAGTCAGCAATTATTCCTATTGTTAAGACCAGGCCAACTCTGAAACAAGCTACTATGTTTTACACAAGAAAGCTTTATACAATATTTGAGGAAGAATTTTTGCATGAAGATGAAGGATTAGCACAAATATGTCAGATGACAATCCCATGGAGTATTTGGTGAGAAATTTAGAAAATAAACATGCTTTCAAAATATGAACTGTCCATTTCGATAAGACATACCTAAATGTAATTTGTAGTTGTAAAAAAAATTGAAATTATGGGATTGCTTTGTGCCCACTGCATCTGAGTTCTTAATTAGGAAGATATTGTGCATTTTGGATAAGTATCTTCTCATTCGATGGTCAACCTAAGTAAAGAGGGATATCAACTGTGATAGTGCTTACATGAACTTAAAAGATGTGCAAGGCAATAATGAAAATGAAACTGACATTATTTTTTGGAGTCACATCAATCGATATGCATATCAAATAAGCACCAGGGCACAAGGTAATAAAATAATTGAGGAGTATATGCTAGGATCCTTAAAAAAACTATCTCATAATGTCAACTCTATATTATATGGGAATTCACCTCCAACTGACAGAACAGCTAAGAAGAAGAATTTAACCACGATAAATGAAATGACATTTTAAAGGATCCAGTTAAGCAGCGGCCAAAGGGTGTTTTAAATGTAATGCTGAAGGGATATTGGGAGAGAAACAAGAAAGCCAAGAGTAATTTTTTATTTGCCTCTAAAGTTATAGTCATTAAATATTGCTTTTAAAATTTAAACCATTATATTTTTGTTGTTACAGAGACCAAAGAACAACTTGAGAGGGTGAAGAACATGTAGGGTCACCCATTGTAACACTTTTTTCTATTATGCCAGAGTGCTTTTCAAAGGTATGCATGGAGAACCCATCATTCATGCTCTTACATATCATTAACTAATACGATGTTCTATTCTAGGAATTTAACTCAAGGTCAATAATCGGTCAAAGTACTAAGTGATGATGGATATCATTA
Organism: Cymbidium sinense; assembly: GCA_021442155.1. NCBI lineage: Eukaryota > Viridiplantae > Streptophyta > Magnoliopsida > Asparagales > Orchidaceae > Cymbidium > Cymbidium sinense. The sequence continues at coordinate 27,705,427 of CM038226.1, read as the reverse complement.
TGGACATATTTTAATGCATGATATCATTTAGTTGTGTGTTCTTCGACTGTACATACTTTAATGTCAATTTGACTGAAAATGTGTCAGTTAGTAGATAGTATGTTGTACTTGGTGACTAATCTTTGTACTTCGACATCTGTTGGTTTTATTTTTAATATGGTGGTGATATTCTATAGTATAAACCACTGAAAATTTATATCAAGGGATTCTGTGTTCTATAACTAAAATTTACTGAACATTTTATCTCCAAACAGGCAAAACAACCTCCAAACAACTTATATTTGCATCTTCTGCATATTTTATCTGCAAATAGGATAGATCATTTGACATAAAAGGGAAAAATGGGTGTACTCTGCAATAAATAGCTCTAAAATCAAGACAACAAATACTTGCATTTGCATCTACTAACTATTTTATCTGCAAACAGGGCAAAATAACTAATAGAAAAAGGGAAAATGGGTGTACTCTCTGGAGAGTATGAAGAGTACATGTGTTAAACAGCCCCTAAAACCAATAAAATAATCTCCAAACAGCTTGCATTTAACTATTTTATCTACAAACAGGGTAAAATAATTGACAAAAAAAGAAAAAAATGGGGTGTACTCTTTGGAGAGTACAGAGAGTACATGCTAAACAGCCCTTAAAACTAGCAAAATAACCTTCAAACAACTTGCATTTGCATCTACTAACTATTTTATCTACAAATAGGGCAAAACAACTGATAGAAAAAGGAAAAATGGGGTGTACTCTCTGGAGAGTACAGAGAGTACACATACAAAGCTGCTCCGGAACTTTCAATTATATTTTAGCTCTTCAAGAAAAATAATAAATAATATTTAATAAATTATTAGAATATATTGGATTGTGACATTGAGTTTCGGTAAATGGTAGTGCTCTTATACTATTTTTCTTAAAAAAAAATTGAAAACAAAATAAAATAAAGCATGATTTTTAGCTCTAATCTGAATTAGTAGGAGTAAATTGAATTGCTCTTAACACACACGATGTTTATAAAGCATGATTGGAATTATTGGAATTTTGGATCCGAGCTATTTTGAGTAAACGATACTGCTCTTATCACGCACATATTTTATAAAGCCAAAAAAGGTATCCACAATTGCATTTAAATATTTACATCTTTAATTTGTTATTTTATATTTAAAAATTAATTAATTAGTTTATCTATACTATATCATTTATTGCTATTTTTACAAAAAAAATATAATTTCAGAAATATTCAAAATATTTTTAATGTAAATATTTTTCAAATAACTATTTTACCTTCAATTGTTGCTAGATATCATTATTTTATATAGATAATTTATCTAATATTTATTGAAACTTCAAATACATTTTTAGTATATCAAATTTATTTTATTTCAAATTACAGTCACCAAATAAAATAGAAAATAAATTGGTTCAAAATGATCCCCTAAATCCACATAGTGGATGTAAACTACTGTAATGGCATGTTCTGAACATAGTTTGTCCAAACATGGCAAAAAATCTGAAAAATAAGAAAATAGTAGTACTCTTAGGAGAGTACAGAGAGTATATCTACTAAATAGCTTCAAAAAGCTAACAATCAGGCTCCAAAATGCTTCTAATGGAATGTATTAAACATATTCTCTCAACAGAAATCTAAAAAAATGAGAAAAAGTATGTATTCTCACGAGTGAGAGTGCGCACAAAATAGCTCAAAAGCTAATCAGCTCCAAAGTTTCAAATGAAATCTATTAAACATATTCTCTCCAAATAGACTAAGAAATTTGGAAAAAAAATAAAAAATAGTATATACTCTTAGGAGAGTACAGAGAGTACACCTGCAAAATAGCTCAAACAAGCTAACAATCAGGCTCCAAACAGCTTCTAATGGAATCTATTAAACATATTTTCTCCAATAGACCAAAAAATCTGAAAAAATAAGAAATTTAGTACTCTTATGAGAGGAAAAAAAACTCAAAAAGCTACCCACCAGCCTCCAAATTACTTCAAATGGTATATATTAAAATATTTTCTCGAGACAGGCTAAAAAATCTAGAAAAAATAAGAATAATAGTATCTCATTGAGAGTGAGAGACACATAAAACCCTCTAAACTAATCAATCAGGCTCCAAACTGCTTCTAATGGAATCTATTAAACGTATTATATCCAAATATGATAAAAAAATTGGAAAAAATGAGAAAATATTATGTACTCTCAGGAGAGTACAGAGAGTACACCTACAAAATAGCTCAAAAAAGCTAACAATCAGGCTACAAACAGCTTCTAATGGAATCTACTAAACATATTTTCTCCAAATAGGCTAAAAAATCTGAAAACATAAGGAATTAGTCTGTACTCTTAAGAGCATAGAGTACATATGGCAAACTGATCAAAAAAAGCTATTCACCAGCCTCCAAATTACTTCAAATGGTATATATTAAACATATTTTCTCCAAACATGCCAAAATATTGGAAAAAAAAGATAAAATAGTCTATACTCTCATGAGAGTATAGAGAGTACAGAGAGTACATATAAAAATCTGCCTCCCAATTGCTTCTAATGGTATATATTAAACATATTCTTTCCAAACATACCAAAAAAACTAGAAGAAAATAAAAAAATAGGTTATACTCACATAAGAGTACAAAGAGTACACCTACAAAATAGCTCAAAAAAGCTAACAATCAGGCTCCAAATAGCTTCTAATTGAATCTATTAAACATATTCTCTTCAAATAGGCCAAGAAATTTGGAAAATAATGAAAAATAGTCTATACTCCCATGAGAGTACACAGAGTACACATGCAAATCTACCTCCAAAATAACCAATCAACTTTCTAGTTACTTCTAATGGTATATATTAAACATATTAAGTCAATAGAAAATATGTTATCTACTAAACATGGCATCTATATGTTATCTCCAAAAAAAAGGGTTTAAAAGCTAAAAAAAAGCTTCTAATGGCATCCATAAACACACCACACAGATACATTTCTAAAGCAATTGACTTTCAACACATCAAACTTCTTCAATTCAACATTTTTCAAATCAATTTTTTCATACTTAAACAGAAAATAGCATAAACAAACTCAACCCTGAAGTGATTCATCTTCTTTGGCAAATCCTGGTGGTCAGCCCAGTCCACTGGAGGTTTGTTGATCACTGCCTTCATCTTTTTGCACACAAACATCCCACAGGCGACACTATTTTCTTGGACTGGTAGCCCACTCATCACTTCGATTGGTCATTCTATGAGATCGCTCTGGAAAGACTGGCCAGCATCTTTGACAAGTAATTTGATCTAAAGAGTAAAAAATAAAATCAATAATTAGACACAAAATATGCACTTTAGGCAAACCAAAAATGAGAATAATTCTTACAATATCAGGAAGAATGGCCTTATGAGTTGGGTTTAACAATGAATCATAAAAATACCAAGCCTCTTGCTTAATATACCCCACCAAGGGTGTCCAATGTTGATTGTTTATAACTAGAAGTAAGAGTAACTCGGCCCTTAAAACACTATCTGCAGTGACATGCTAGATGAACATTTTGCTTTCCTTTTGTAGGTCATATTTAGCATAACTCTGCAAGAAGTCAATAGAAAGTTTATAATTAATGGCTTCTAACTATCTAAACTAGGAATGGATCATATTACCCAAAATTATGCGATAAATTACCCGGCAAGCATGAAACATACGATAGGGACATATAGCCGGGCATGAGAGTACTTCTCAAGAAAAAAGCGGCATCGACATGTACATCGGCGATATTGATCTATCAGTAACTCATCAATCTGACATCATATAATGATTATATTCCCAGTTGCGAATACGCTATCACCCCTGCATGTGAGAAGTATGGGAACATTACTAAATGAATATGTGATTTTATGTATACAAAATGAGTTGAATGAAAAATGACTTGCTTGTCCTTGAATCGAGAGACGAGGTGTCAATGAAGCAGCATTGGCTTAGGCAGGTCATCTCTTGATGAGAAGTCAACAATATGATGTTCCTCAACTGGCTGCAAGGAAATTAGTGATGAAGAGCTAGATTCATTATGAATTAAGGCTTAATCTGCTAAGATGATGCATACCTCCGCCTGATGCTCCTCAACCACCACGATAATAGTCGGTGGTTCATCCACTGATATTGGAACATCTTTGTTAATCTACATAAAAAATTAGTGAAACCAGTTGTTATTAGGTTAAATTAAAGGGAAAGCAAAGTAATACCTCTTCTGTTGTCTACTCATCCTATATGGAGGCTACCACAGGAGTTATTCAGCAGCGTGACTTTCTGTAAGTTTGTGTGAAGGGGGATGATACAACTTTCCTCTTCCTCAGCTGTCAAGCCTTCACACCATGCTCGATGCTGTCGAGTAAAAGCTAAGCAGCATCTTCATGTCCTATGATAGCCTCCATAAGGGCTTCTCCAATGGAAGCCTCCACAAGAGCTTCCCCTATAGTAGCCTCCACAGGAGCCTCCCCTATGGTAGCCTTCATAAGTGTTACCCCTGTGATAGCCTCCTTAAGAGATTCCCCTATGATAGCCTCCACAGGAGCTTCTCCCATGCTTGGGACCCTTCGCAAAGCCTCAATAGCACCAGAATCAATTTCATCAATTCTCGGTTATTGATGCTTCAAAACATGATACTCACTCCCCGGGGCCCAAACCTACAAGTATCCTCTCACAAAACTTTCTAAATGGGTACTAGCAGATACATTGGAGGGAGAATAGAGGAGAGCGTAGGAGATTGATTAGGTGCACTCTTTGGACTTAGAATGGGGCTGCTATTGGGCTCGACATGGGTTGTTTGTTGGATAGGGGGCAATGTTTCAAGTTGTTAGGTCTCCTCCTCCGATATGTCCTCAAATGAAAGGCAGACATGTGTTACACTAATAAGAAAATATGATGATTTATAATATGAATAAATACATTCTAAGATAAATAAAGTAAATTTATTTTGTGTCACCTTGTGTGCTTCCAAATCAGTGAAGGAATCATCTGCAAAATTAATTTTTGGCCATCCTAATATACGTGGCTTTGTAGAAGGAAAGGGCAGCCTTATGATGCATATGTGCTCTACCGCCCAAATCTGTAATGAATATTTATATAACTTAACTTCAAAGCATCAAATAATACAAACATGAAGATGTATAATGTACCATTAGAAGAGTGACAAAGCCATTCATGTACTTGGGTGCCTTTTGTATCAGAATCTTTGATGTAATACCATCAAATTGTGAAACCAGAAAGGCCCAAATGGCCTCTGCCCAATTATACTCAGCAAATTTCTCTATGTATGTGATATCAATTCAGCAAAAAATGTATATACAACTGCATAAATTGTGCCGCAGTCAACGAGTGATCCAAATTCTCAAGTTTATTCTTAAAATCCACTAAGCTGAGCTTTGATAATGGGGATTTCTACCATATGACCTTCTCCCTTGCTTGGCATCCCTATAATTAATGCAACTTCATTGGGGGTGGAAGGAATGCATTGGCCACCAAAAAAGAATGCTTCCTTCTCTATATCCCAGTAAGATAGGATGGAAGTGATGGCCGCTAAGTCTTGTTGAATTCCATGTAGCTAATAAATTATGCAATTAAGCCTCCTTAAAATGTCAAGAACTTCATCAGTAAAGCGTGCTAAAATATTATCGAACATCGCTCTAATGGTGGTAGGCCTGCATCTAGAAGTTATCTTTTTCCCAGACATTTTAAACTTCAAAATGAAAAGTCAATTAATGAGAACATTATCATCACAATGGAGGCACAGAGAGTACACAAGCAAAACAATCATTAAAACTAGCAAATTCTTCATGGAACATCTCCAAACATCTTCCAATGAGATATAATAAATATATGACAAGCCCCACAGTTTAAAAAAATTAAAAATATGGTATACTCTCATGAGAGTACAGAGAGTACACATGCAAAATTGAACCAAATAAATCAACCTCCAAATAGCTTGTAATGGTATATATTAAACTTATTATCTCCAAACATGGTAAAAAATATATAAAAAAATTGAGAAAATGGGTTATACTCTCATGAGAGTACAGAGAGTACAAATGCAAAATTACCTCAGAAACCAACCATTCAACCTCCAAACTACTTCTGAGACATCTACTAAACATATTATCTCCAAATAGAATAAAAAAAACCTCAAAAGAAATGAGAAAATGGGTTGTAGTCTCATGGAATGGACATTAGACCATGAAGGTGGAGTTTTCTTCAATCTATCAAAGAGAGGGGCTGCATCTTTTGCCAGATTGTAATAAAAATTAATTACATAATTAAGGGCTCCTAAGAACCGTTGTAGTTGATTTTTATCTAGAATTATATCTGAAAATTTGTCAGTAAATTCAATACTTTGATTTCTTGGTATAATTGAAGCATTAGAAATGTTGTGTCCCAAGAATCATATTTCAGTTTGAAATACAATTTTATGAAATGACTAACCCATTTTTTGATTAACCATTTAAATGTTTTAAATGGTTAAGTGCTCTTCAATAGTATTAGAGAATACAAGCACATCATCAATATAAACTAAAATATATTTAAAATAGTCTTTAAATATATCATTCATCATATGCTGGAATTCAGAAGGTACATTTTTTAGCCCAAATGGCATTACGTTCCCTTCGTAATGTCCAAAAGGAACTGTAAAAGTGATTTTATAGCGATCCGATTCTTTTATTTGGATCTGCCAATAACCAAATTTTAAATCAAATTTAGAAAATATTTTTGCATTATGCAATCTATTTAATAAATCTCTTTTATTAGGAATAGGATATCTAATCCATTTTAAGACTTTATTTATTGGCTTGTAATTAATTACGAGTCATGGACTTTGTTTCCTTTCTGTTAATTCAGTTACAATCAGTGATTTTAATCTCTTTTTTAATAAATCGGTAATCTCAATTTTGCATAAAGCAAGATAGTGCTCATTTGACAAGGATGAGCTTTAGTGGGGATGTCTCGTTCATTGAAATTGTCAATGTACGAGAGTTCCACTGATTGTGTCTTTCTTTCCCAAAAAGAAATTGGGTTGTCACCATAGATTTCCTTTTAGAATTCTTGGAGACAGTTCTATATTTTCTCTTGTATTTGAGGTGAAGAAATTTATTGTTTAATAGTTAAATCAATGATTTCTTATTTTAAATAATTGATATGCATAGACTTAGTTAAATCATTCATTTATTAGGAAGACTTTTTTCATTGAAATTGTCAATGCGAGTTCTTAATTGTGTCTTCTTTATTCCAAAAGAAATTGTTGTCATAGATTTCCAATTCTTGGAGACAATTTATATCTCTTGTATTTGAGGTGAAATTCATTATTTAATAGTTAAATCAATGATTTCTTCTTTTAAATAATTAATATGCATAGACTTATTCTTAAGTCTATTTATTTCATTTATTATAATTTCTTTTGGATTAGTGATAAAAATGTGATTTCTTTATAAAGAAAATATTGTATTCCGATCATCAATCATGATGGGCATTATTTTGAGAAGAAATGGAGTTCCCAAAATAATGTGTTAAATAAAGTATAAAATTTGTATCAAATATCATCTTGACACATGGCATGATAATTTGTATTTAATTGTAAAGACTCCTCAAGTTTTTCAAAATATTTAGAAGGAATAATACCTTCTTGAATATAATTTAAATCTACTCCACTGTCAACCAGAGCAGTTAAATTTGATAAAATAAATTCTTTATTTATAATTATTTTAATGAAAATATATCATTTCTGGTATATTACTTTTTGAATATTTTATAAGAAACCTGGTTCTTAATTAGCCTCGGTTTCAGGATATTCGAATTAATCGGGCATCTTCTATTTTAATTCCAGATCCATAAGATGTCCATTCATTAGTTCTTGCTCAACTTTTAATTGTTGAACTTCAATTTTCAGTTGCTTTAATTCAGATTTTAATTTTGTTAAAGAAACTGAAAAGGAAAATGAACTATCAGTTCTCCTTCTATTACATAAAGTATATAGGAGGTTTTAATTCAAATTTTTCAAATTTATTTTTCTTCTTATCATCATCAAGAAGACTAATAAATTTATTACGGGTTGAAACATCTTCAGCTTGTGCTAAGAGTTGAATCAACTGGTCTTTTTGCTCAAGGGTGAGCGCATACAGTCCTGACATATTAATTATATTTTTTAAAATAATCTACCTGTTAACAAGATTTGCATTAGTTATATTTATCAGACTCAGAGGATGATGAAGATGAAGTATTTTCATCTTCCTCTAATTCTTTTTCAGAATCAGAGGAAGTAAGCAAAATCTTCATAAAGGTTTGTTTTAACCCTTAATCAATCTGAAGTTCACTTAACTTCTTCTTGACCGTACAACGATTTGTATAGTGACATGTACGATCACATTTGTAACATTTTATTTCTCTTGTCTCTCTGGTTTTAGAACTAGAGGGACGAGAATGTTTGGATTTATATGTGAATTTTTCACATTTTTTATTACGTGATTTTTCACGCTTAGGAAAAATAGTTCCTTTTGTTTTTCCTTTATGTTTGGAGGGGAAAGGATGTACTTGAGGATCACAGTTGAATTGTTCACAGAATTCACCCAACTATTTTCGTTCAAGCAGACGTTCTTTCTTCATTTGATATTTTAATTTAAGATAAAAAAAATGCTTAATTATGTCTTAATGCAGGTTGATATAAGGTTTTCATAAGATTTTCATATGGAATAGTTCCATCGTATAAACGGAGATTAACTTTAACCTTCTCCGCAAATAAATTTGGAAGACCTTCAATAAATTTTTGCTTCCAATGAAGGTTATTAACGTCATAGAGGGTCATGACGCGTACTAGAAAAATATCCTTATACCATCGAAAATGGGTTTAAGGATGGACATATTAATTTTTGAAGTAAGGAGCAAGTTTTTTCTCCTTGGTCTCTAATTGAGCCAGCAAAATGGTCAATAATTGCTTGAAGTAGATTATAGACACAATTATCATTAGGTTTTTGTTGCTCTTTTGGAAGATTCTCAGTGCTTAAATCAATTTCACTAAGGAGGTCTTCCTTTTGAGAAGGTGAGGAAATTATCTCACCATCCTTTAAGAACTCCAGAGAATCCTGAAATAATAGCTCGTGTTGCTATCCGGATTTTACTGTGGAGTGTCATGATTGTATAGCAGTTGTGAACATAAGCATGTGATGAAGGGTATGAATGATTTGATGTTTATAGAGACCATCAATATTCCATTCATACAGAGAATCACCATCGTATGAATTTCCAATAAAATTATTTTCTTCAAATAATAAATCAGGTGGCATAGGCCTTTTATAGTAATATCTATCCAGATTTTTCTTGGGATAAGAAAGTTTTTGGATATCAAGAGGAGGGTGTGGTTCTTGTAATTCTTGAAAGAGTTCTTGAACCTTTTCAATATTACTTTCATCTTCAAATTTGGTTAGGGATTCATTTGAATCCTCTTCCAAAATATCTTCCAAAGTTCCTACATAATTCTCTTTTAGTTTTAGGATCAAGTTCTGAATATCTTCAGAAGAAGGTCCTAAATGGAGAGATAGCTTAGGAGATGGTTTAATGAAAGGTTTCACAAATGAGTTTTACTTGTGGAAGGCTTTTCAGAGGCTTTACTAGTTTCTGAGCTAGGAGCCTTCTATTTAAGAACCTGATCAATTTTAGATTCTAGGCTAAAAAGATGATCAGTAATTATTTGAAGTATACTATTACTATAATTAAGTTACTTAATTATAATAATAAATTCTTTTAGAACTTGTGGATCATAACTTATTTTTCTAAAATCTGCTAATTATAGAGGTTTATCATCCATCATTTTTGCAATTGATGGAGGATACGAGGCTTCCATAATTTTTCCTTACTCAGTTTACCATTTTTTGGTATGGGATGGCAACTTGAGCAGATTGAGCATAATAACTGCAAAATCAAGCAACAAAAAGAATTATTGCTTTGCCTTGACTATTTCTTTCTTTCATTTTCTCGAAATATAGATCAAAATCTCGAGAAGTTGGTTTTCAAAGGTAAAACTTTTATACCAAGTACGAAAATTACCGTACTTAGGTTTGAAGTATTCCTTCAAAACTACTTCTCTAGTCTTAAAACCTATTTTGTAGCTCATTAAGACTAAAGTTCATTTCTGATGGATTAGGAGATTGATTTTCTCTCACAAGATGATAAATATGATTTCTATTTAGGCGGTGCCTCGACAGATGGTTCAGGAGTTTGGGAATCATCCGATCTAGACTTCACTGAGGTTTCAGAGGGAATAGAAATCCTAGGGAGTGTGATAGATCGATGAGGGTTGAATCGGACTTCAATGTCACCTTCAGCAGTTTGAATTATTTGATCGATATCTTGATTAATGGAAGGTCTTGGTGTGACCGCAGATGGTATTATCCAAGAATCTGGAAATATGACATCATTCTATTTTATAACTCTGTTAGTAGCAATATGATATGCTAACATATTTATTTCGATCAGCGTAGTTCGTTCGGCTGGTTGGATAGCTTTCTAAACTCCAGGATTTAAAGTATTTAAAACTCAAAAATGGATTCTAAAAAGCAAAGCAATAGTTTCAAAACCAGGGAGGAAATCATATCCATAAAGCTATAAATATAATTTATAGCTTCAAATAAGTTTATATCTGATAAGGATAAACTTACATTGGGAAAGTTATTGAAGTAAACTGGCCCATGATAGAGACTAGTTTTAACACTGTGAAGAAGCGTGCAAGATTTTGCCCCTGAATCATCTTTCTTGGATTAATAGCTCAAATTTTGGGAGCAGCTTCCATCCAATCATTAAAAATTTCTTTTATTGGTTCTGGAATAATATTTAGTTTGGCTCCGAAAATACATTTGCTATACAAAATTGTATGGTTCGTTTGATCATGAACTTGATTAATTTCAACACACTTTAGTTGTGTTAAAATTTTCTCATAATTTTCTTGGGAGAGATTAGAATCAAATGGAAAGAATTGTTTCCCAAATATCTTTCAAATAAAGCTTAGAGATTATTGATTGAATAATCAAAGGGATTGATTTCAATAATATTTTATTTTACTTCTTTTGAGAAGTAAACAGTTCTTGTGCAACGACATCTTTAAGATGGTGTTGCAGCTTTAGATGATTCGCTCTTTTCAATAGTAGTTGAAGAGGATGTGTCATATAGATATGTCTTTAGATCGATCATGCCAACCATTGAGTTGGCCAAATATTTTATTAGTGGGCCATGATCGCGTCCTCCATGAAAGGAAGGACCACCTCGGTTAGGAGGGGTCATTTTCCCATGCGGGGTGATCCACCCCTGATCATCCCTGCAAGAATTCATGGGTTAGAAAATGGGGAAGAGAATTTTCATTTCCTTTGATAAATTCAATATCGAAATCGAAGACTAAAAGTTGTCTACCATTATGCAAAATTTTATTTTGATACCAAATTTTTGACATCTTTTTCAATGATGTATTTGACTGAGAAACAGTCAATACGAATAAGAAAATATTGATTAAGTAAATCATCTTGAAATTTAGAGATGCATTTAACAACAGAAAGCATTTCCTTTCTATAATGGAATACTTTTGTTTAGTGGGGTTCCATCGACTAGAAATAAAGTGAATTAATTCTTCTTTAGAATTTTTTTATGTTTAAGGATACCTCATAGCCCTAATGAAAGGCATTAGTTTTGACGATTTTGAAATAGTTGGGGTCGCAAGATTAAGATAGGGGAGATTTTTGACTCTTTCTTTAATTTTGCACACTGACATGGTATGGACATCAAACCATGAAAGTGAAGTTTTCTTGATCTGTCAAAGAGAAGGGTTGCATCTTTTGCCAGATTATGATAAAAATTAGCTATATAATTAAGGGCTCCTAAGAACCATTGTAGTTGGTTTTTATCCAGAATTATATCTAGAATTTGTTAGAATTCAATACTTTGATTTATTGGTATAATCGAAGCATTAGAAATGTTGTGTCCCAAGAATCGTATTTCAGTTTGAAATACTTTGATTTTGGGAGGTGAAATGACTAACCCATTTTTTAGGATTAACCATTTAAATATTTTAAATGGTTAAAGTGCTCTTCAATAGTATTAGAGAATATAAGCACATCATCAATATAAACTAAAATATATTTAAAATAGTCTTTAAATATATCATTCATGATATGTTGGAATTCAGAAGGTGCATTTTTAGCCCAAATGGCATTACGTTCCATTCATAATGTCCAAAAAGAACTATAAAAGCAATTTTATAGTGATTCGATTCTTTTATTTGGATCTGCCAATAATTAGATTTTAAATCAAATTTAGAAAATTTTTTTTCATTATGCAATCTATTTAATAAATCCATTTTATTAGGAATAGGATATCTAATCCATTTTATACTTTATTTAACGGCTTGTAATTAATTACGAGTCCTGGTCTCCCTCTTTCTTTTTTCTGTCAAATTCATGATGTAGAATGCGTACAGCTCCAGGGGGAGTAGGATTGCCGAATTATTCTCTTTTTTAATAAATCGGTAATCTCAATTTTGCTTAAAGCAAGATAGTGCTCCTTCATTTGATAAGGATGAGCTTTAGTGGAGATGTCTCGTTCATTGAAATTGTCAATGTACGGGAGTTCCACTGAATGTGTCATTCTTTCCCAGAATGCAATTGAGTTGTCACCACAAATTTCCTTTTGGAATTCTTGGAGATAGTTCTATATTTTCTCTTGTATTTGAGGTGAAGAAATTTATTGTTTAATAGTTAAATCAGTGATTTTTTTCTTTTAAATAATTGATATTCATAGACTTATTCTTAAGTCTATTCATTTCATTTATTATATTTCTTTTGAATTAGTGATAAAGAGGAATGTGATTTCTTTATTTCAAAGAAAATACTGTATTCCAGTATCATCAATCCTAGTGATGGGCATTATTTTGAGAAGAAATAGAGTTCCCAAAATAATGTGTTGGGTTAAATTTTTAACAAGTATAAAAGGCATTTGTATACAAATATCATCTTGACACATGACAACAGATGATAATTTGTATTTAATTTGTAAGGACTCATCATCGGTAGCCTTTAGCCGCTGGCTAATTTTTTCAAAATATTTAAAAGGAATAATACATTCTTGAATACAATTTAAATTTGCTCCACTGTCAACCAAAGCAGTTAAATTTGGTAAAATAAATTCTTTATTTATAATTAATTTAATGGAAATATACCATTTCTAGTATATTGCCTTTTGAATATTTTGTAAGAAACCTGGTTCTTGATTATCCTCGGTTTCAAGGTATTCGAATGAATCGGGCATCTTCTGTTTTAATTTTAGATCCATAAGATGTTCATTAGTTCTTGCTCAACTTTTAATTGTTGAACTTTAATTTTTATTTGCTTTAATTCAGATTTTAATTCTATTAAAGAAACTGAAGAGGAAAATGAACTAGCCTCAGCTCTCCTTCTATATATTTCAAACATAGAGTATATAGGAGGTTTTAATTCAAATTTTTCCAATTTATTTTTCTTCTTATCATCATCAAGAAGACTAATAAGTTTATTACGGGTTGAAGCATCTTCAACCTGTGCTGAGAGTTGAATCAACTGGTCTTTTTTGCTCAAGAGTGAGCATATACAGTCCTGACATATTAATTATATTTTTATAATAATCTGTTGACAAGATTTGCAACTGTTAGATTTATCAGACTCAGAGGATGATAAAGATGAAGTATTTTCATCTTCCTCGGATTTTTTTTCAGAATCAGAGGAAGTAAGCAAAATCTTCATAAGGGGTTTGTTTTACCCTTCATCAATCTAAAGTTCGCTCAACTTCTTCTTGACCGTACAAAGATTTGCACAGTGACCTGTACGGCCACATTTGTAACATTTTATTTTTCTTGTCTCTCTGGTTTTATAAGTAGAGGGACGAGAATATTTGGATTTATGCATGAATTTTTATGTTTTTTATTACATGATTTTCACGCTTAGGAAAAATAGTTCTTTTTTATTTTTTTTATGTTCGGAGGAGGAGAAAGGATGTACCTAAGGATCACAGTTGAATTGTTCACAGAATTCACCCAACTGTCTTCATTCAAGCAAACATTCTTTCTTCATTTGATCTTTTCATTTAAGATCAGAACAAATGCTTAAGCTTGTCTTAATGCAGGTTGATATAAGGTTCCATATGTAAGATTTTCATATGGAATAGTTTCATCGTATAAATGAAGATTAACTTTAACCTTCTCCGCAAATAAATTTGAAAGACCTTCAATGAATTTTTGCTTCCAATGAAGGCTATTAGCATTATAGAGGGTCATAACGCGTACTAGAAAAATATCTTTATACCATCAAAATGGGTTAAGGATGGACATCTTAATGTTTGAAGTAAGGAGCGAGTTTTTTCTCCTTGGTCTCCAATTGAGCCAGCAAAATGGTCTATAATTGCTTGAAGTAGATTATAGACACAATTGTCATTAGTTTTGTTGCTCTTTTGGAAGATTCTTAGTGCTTAAATCAATTTCACTGAGGTCATCCTTTTAAGGAGGGTGAGGAAATTGTCCCACCATCCTTTAAGAATTCCGGAGAATCCTGAAATAATAGCTCATGTTGCTATCCAGGATTTTGTTGTGGGGATCGAGATTGAACAGCAGTTGTGAACATAAGCATGATGAAGGGTATGAATGATTTGATGTTTAGAGAGACCATCAATATTACATTCATACAGAATCTCCATCGTATGAATTTCCAATAAAATTATTTTCTTCAAATAATAAATTAGGTGGCATAGCCTTTTAGAGTAATGTCTATCCAGATTTTCCTTGGGATAAGAAAGTTTCTGAATATCAAGAGGAGGGTGTGGTTCTTGTAATTCTTGAAAGAGTTCTTGAACCTTTTCAATCTTACTTTCATCTTCAAATTCGGTTAGGGATTTGTTTGAATCCTCTTCTGAAATATCTTCCAAAGTTCCTACATAATTCTCTTTTAGTTTTAGGATCAAGTTTGAATATCTTTAGAAGAAGGTCCTAACTGGAGAGATAGCTTAATAGATGGTTTAATGAAAGATTTCACAAATGGGTTTTGACTTGTGGAAGGCTTTTCAGAGGCTTTACTAGTTTCTGAGCTAGGAGCCTTCTATTTAAGAACCTGATCAATTTTAGATTCTAGGCTAAAAAGATGATCAACAATTATTTGAAGTCTCCTATTACTATAATTAAGTTACTTATTATAATAATAAATTCCTTTAGAACTTGAGGATCAAAAGCTTATTTTTTTTGAAAGCTGCTAATTCTAGAGGTTTATCATCCACCATTTTGCAATTGATGGAGGATACGAGGCTTCCACATTTTTCCCCTGCTCAGTTTGCCATTTTTTGGTAGATGGGATAGCAACTTGAGCAGATTGAGCATAATAACTGCAAAACCAATCAATAAAAGGAATGGATTGCTTTGCCTTGACTATTTCTTTCTTTCATTTTCTCAAAATATAGATCAAAAATCTCGAGATGTTGGTTTTCAGAGGTAAAACTTCTATACCAAGTACGGAAATTATCATACTTAGGTTGGAAATATTCCTTCAAAACCACTTCTCTATTATTAGAACCTATTTTGTAGCTCATTAAGACTCAAATTCATTTCTGATGGAGTGAGAGTTTGATTTTCTCTCACAGGATGATAAATATAATTTCTATTTAGGCGAAGTGCCTCGACAAATGGTTCAGGAGTTTGGGAACCATCTGATTAAGACTTCACTGAGGTTTTAGAGGGAATAGAAACCCTAGGAAGTGTGATAGATCAATGAGGGTTGAATCTAACTTCAACATCTCCTTCAGCAGTTTGAATTATTTGATCGATATCTTGATTAATGGAAAGTCTTGGTGTGACCGCAGATGGTATTGTCCAGGAATCTAGAAATATGACCTCATTCCATTTTATAACTCTGTTAGTAGCAATATGAGATGCTAACAGATTTGTTTCGATCAGCGTAGTTCATTCAGTTGGTTGGATAGCTTTTTAAACTCTAGGATTTAAAGTATTTAAAATCAAAAATGAATTTTGAAAATCAAAGCAATAGTTTCAGAACCACGGAGGAATCATATCCATAAAGATGTAAATGTAATTTTATAGCTTCAAATAAGTTTATATCATATAAGGATAAACTTAAATTGGGAAAGGTTTTGAAGTAAATTGGCCCATGACAGAGGCTAGTTTCAACAACACTCATTAGGGATTGAGCCCATTAAGGCATCTTCCATCTCTTAGGCTAGCTAGTATGGAAGCATTTTGTTTTTAAGTGTTAAAGGTTTAAATGCTATATATCATCCCAATATGAATATATTTGAAGTCTTGCATATGTTTATGCAAGTCTTCATGAGTTAATAGATAAATGGTTTTGTCCATTTAATCTATTGTAATGGTTTGTTCAACAATTTTGACCAAAGTTTTTCCCTTAAAATCAAAGGTTCCGAATTGATAAATAATGGATTTATTAATCTTTGGTAAAGACCATCTATTCAGGTCTTCTTCATTTAAGGAGAACTCTATCATTTCAGAGTTCTTGATTAAATTATTATTTCTTCTAATGTGAGATTAGAAGATACTTCTGAGGAAGCGAAGAAGCCATAGAAACAGGGGGAGAGAGGAAGATGATGCAGAAGAAATCTTCTAAGGATCAGCAAATAAAGTTTACACTTACTAAGAGCAAATCTCCACCAAATAGTTATCTGAAATAGTCAACAAAAATAGAACTTAACACCCAATCAACTCAGGGATTTACCACCATTTGCGACGAAGTCAGGATAACCACCATGGGAGAGATGGACAAAGTACAGGGTAAACCAGAGTAGTTGAGCATCAGAAGAAAACTTCTAACATCCCTCCCCCAAGGAATTACCCCATCATGGCTTATGCATTGTACTGTGATTAAGCACATCAAACTGGGTTCAGTGTTAATAACCAAAATTTACTGAACATTTTATCTCCAAATGACAAAATAACCTCCAAACAACTTGTATTTGCATCTTCTGCATATTTTATCTGCAAATAGGGTAGGTCATTTGACATAAAAAGGGAAAATGGGGTGTACTCTACACGTGCTAAATAGCCCCTAAAATCAGCAAAACAACCTCCAAACAGCTTGCATTTGCATCTACTAACTATTTTATATGCAAACAGGGAAAAACAACTAACAGAAAAGGGGAAAATGGGGTGTACTCTCTGGAGAGTATAGAGAGTACACGTGTTAAACAACCCCTACAACTAGCAAAATAACCTCCAAACAACTTGCATTTGCATCTACTAACTATTTTATCTACAAGCAGGGCAAAATAACTAACAAAAAAGGAAAAAATGGGGTGTACTCTCTGGAGAGTACAGAGAGTACATGTGTTAAACAGCCCCTAAAACTAGCAAAATAACCTCCAAACAGCTTGTATTTGCATCTACTAACTATTTTATCCAAATAGAGCAAAACAACTGATAGAAAAAGGAAAAATGGGGTATACTCTCTGGAAAGTACAGAGAGTACACATACAAAGCTGCTCCGGAACTTTCAATTATATTTTAGCTCTCTAAATAAAATAATAAATAATATTTAATAAATTATTAGAATATATTGGATTGTGACATTGAGTTTCGGTAAATGGAGGTGCTCTTATACTATCTTTCTTTAAGAAAACTGAAAACAAAATAAAATAAAGCAAGATTTTTAGCTCTAATCCGAATTAGTAAGAGTAAATGGAATTGCTCTTAACATGCACAATCTTTATAAAGCATGATTGGAATGATTATAATTTTGGATCCGAGCTATTTTGAGTAAACGGTACTGCTCTTTTCACACACATTTTATAAAGCCAAAAAAAGGTATCCACAATTGTGTTTAAATATTTAAATCTTTAATTTATTATTTTATATTTAAAAAATCAATTAATTAGTTTATCTGTACTATATCATTTATTTCTATGTTTACAAACAAAGTATTGTTTCAGAAATATTCAAAATATTTTTAATGTAAATATTTTTAAAATAACTATTTTACCTTCGATCGTTGCTAGATATCATTATTTTATACAGATAATTTATCTAATATTTATTGAAACTTCAAATACATTTTTAGTATGTCAAATTTATTTTATTTCAAATTACAATCACTATCAAATAAAATAAAAAATAAAACTGGTTCAAAATGATCCCCTAAATCCACTACAATGCATGTCAAAACTACTTGTAATGGTATGTTCTGAACATAGTTTGTCCAAACATGGTAAAAAAATCTGTAAAAAATGAGAAAATAGTATGTACTCTCAAGAGAGTACAGAGAGTACACCTACTAAATAGCTCCAAAAAGCTAACAATTAGGCTCCAAAATGCTTCTAATGAAATGTATTAAACATATTCTCTCCAACGTGCCAAGAATCAAAAAAAATAAAAATAATCAGATTCTCACGAGAGTACACAGAGTACACCTGTAAAATAGCTCAAAAAACTAACAATCAAGCTCCAAACAATTTCAAATTGAATCTATTAAACATATTCTCTCCAAACAGACCAAGAAATTTAGAAAAAATGAAAATAGTCAGACTCTAGAGAGTACAGAGTACATGCAAATAGCTCAAAAAAGCTAACAATCAAGCTCCAAACAGCTTCTAATGGAATCTACTAAACATATTTTCTCCAAACAGGCCAAAAAATCTATACTCTCTTACTCTCAGGAGAGTACAGAGAGTACACCTACAGAATAGCTCAAAAAAGCTAACAATCGGGCTCCAAACAGCTTCTAATGGAATCTACTAAATATTTTCTCCAAACAATAAAAAATTTGAAAAAATAAGATCAGACTCTAGAGAGAGAGTACACAAAATAAAGCTCAAAAAGCTACCCACCATCCTCCAAATTGCTTCAAATGGTATCTATTAAACATATTTTCTCCAAACAAGCTAAAAAATCTGGATAAAAATAAGAAAATAGTTTATACTCTCATGAGAGTACAGAGAGTACACATACAAACCTGCCTCTAAAACTAACCAATCAGGCTTCAAACTGCTTCTAATAGAATCTATTAAACATATTATATCCAAATATGCCAAAAAATCTGGAAAAAAATGAGAAATAAAGACTTAAGAGAGTACAGAGTACACCGCAAAATAGCTCAAAAAAAGCTAACAATCAGCTCCAAATAGCTTCTAATGGAATCTATTAAACATATTTTTTCCAAAAAAAAAAAAAAAAATAGAATTAGTCAGACTTTAGAGAGTATAGAGTACATATGTCAAACTGATTAAAAAAAGCTACCCACGAGCCTCCAAATTGCTTCAAATGGTATATATTAAACATATTTTCTCCAAACAGGCTAAAAAAATTGAAAAAAAAATGAGAAAATAGTTTGTACTCTCATGAGAGTACAGAGAGTACATATACAAATATGCTCCAATTGCTTCTAATGGTATATATTAAACATATTCTCTCCAAACAGGCCAAAAAAACTAGAAGAAAATAAGAAAATAAGTTATACTCTCATAAGAGTACACAAAGTACACGCTTGCAAAATAGCTCAAAAAAGCTAACAATCATGCTCCAAATAGCTTCTAATTGAATCTATTAAACATATTATTTCCAAACTAGGCCAAGAAATATAGAAAATAATGAAAAAATAGTATGTACTCTCATGAGAGTACAGAGAGTACACATGAAAATTTACCTCCAAAATAACCAATCAGCCTTCCAGTTGCTTCTAATGGTATATATTAAACATATTAAGCTCAAACAGGATAAAAAAGCTAGAAAAAATTAAGAAAATGGATTGTACTCTCATGAGAGTACAGAGTACATACAAAACTAAATTAAAAACCATCAAGCAACCTACAAACTGCTTGTAAGGCCATCTACTAAATATATTATATCCAAACAGGGTAAAAAAAGCTGACAAAATAGCTGAAAAAAGGGTTTAAAAGCTCTAAATATGTTATCTACTAAACATGGCATCTACTAAACATGTTATCTCCAAAAAAGAGTTTAAAAGCTAAAAAAAGCTTCTAATGGCATCCATAAACACACACAAATATATTTCTAAAGCAATTGATTTTCAACACATCAAACTTCTTCAATTCAACATTTTTCAAATCAATTTTTCATACCTAAACAGAAAATAACGTAAGCAAACTCAGCCCTAAAGCAATTTATCTTCTTTGGCCAATCCTAGTGGCCAGCCTAGTCCACTAGAGGTTTGCTAATCACTGCCTCCATCTTTTTGCACACAAACATCCCACAATCGACACTATTTTCTTGGACTGGTAGCCCACTCATAACTTCGATTGGTCATTCAATGGGATCGCTCTGGAAAGACTGGCCAGCATCTTTGACAAGTAATTTGATCTAAAGAGTAAAAAATAAAATCAATAATTAGACACAAAATATGCACTTTAGGCAAACCAAAAATGAGAATAATTCTTACAATATCAGGAAGAATGGCCTTATGAGTTGGGTTTGGCAATGAATTATAAAAATACCAAGCCCCTTGCTTAATATACCCCACCAGGAGTGTCCAATACTGATTATTTATAACTGAAAGTAAGAGTAACTCGGCCCTTGAAACACTATATGCAGTGACATGCTAGATTACCATTTTGCTTTTTTTTGTAGGTCATATTTAGCATAACTTTGCAAGAAGTCAATAGAAAGTTTATAATTAGTGGCTTCTAACCATCTAAACTAGGAATGGATCATATTACCCAAAATTATGTGCAGTAATTTACCCAGTAGACATGAAACATACAGATAGGGGACATATAGCCTAGGACATAAAGAGTACTTCTCGGCCAGTAAAAAGATGAAGGCATCGACATGTGCATCCGATCTAATCATCGACTCATTAACTCATCAATGCATGATGATGATATTCCTGACCACGAATACGCTATCACCCATGCATGTGAGAAGTATGGGAATGTGAGCATTACTAAATGAATATGTGATTTTATGTATACAGAATGAGTTGAATGAAAAATGAATTGCATACCTCTGCCTGATGCTCCTCAACCACCACGACAGTAGTCGGTGGTTCATCCACTGATATTGGAACATCTTTGTCAATCTACATAAAAGATTAGTGAAATCAGCTGCTATTAGGTTAAATTACAAGGAAAGCAAGTAATACCTCTTCTATTGTCTGCTCATCCTATGTGGAGGATACCACAGGAGTTATTCTGTAGCATGACTTTCTGTAAGTTTGTGTGAAGGGGGAGGATACAACTTTCCTCTTCTCTCAGTTGTCGAGCCTTCACACCATGCTCGATGTTGCCGAGTAAAAGCTAAGCAGTATCTTCATGTGCTATGGTAGCCTCCAGAGGGGCTTCCCTATGAAAGCCTCTACAGGAGCTTCCCCTATAGTTGCCTCCCCTATGATAGCCTTCATAGGTGTTACCCCTGTGATAGCCTCCTCAAGAGATTCCCCTATGGTAGCCTCCACAGGAGCTTCCCCATGTTACCCTTGCGCAACCACGCCTCAATAGCACTACCAAAAATCAATTTCATCAATCCTCTCAGTTATTGATGCTTCAAAACATGATACTCTCTCCCCAGGGTCCTGAAACCTGCAAATATCATCTCTACCGTAAAACTTTCTAAATGGGTACTAGCACAGGGCAGGCTAGATACATTGGAAGGGGAGAATTTCGAGGAGAGACATATGGAGATTCAGCGGAGACTACACTCTTTGGACTTGGAATGGGGCTACTATTGGGCTCGACATGGGTTGTTTGCTGGATAGGGGCAATGTTTCAAGTTGTCAGGTCTCCTCCTCTGATATGTCCTCAAATGAAAGGCAGACATGTGTTATACCTATAAGAAAATATGATGATTTATAATATAAATAAAAACATTCTAAGATAAATAAAGTGAATTTATTTTATGTCACCTCGTGTCCTTCCAAACCAATGAAGGAATCATCTGCAAACTTTATTTTTGGCCATCGTAACATACGTGGCTTTGCAAAAGGAAAGGGTGGCCTTATGATGCCTATGTGCTCTACCGCCCAGATCTACAATGAATATTTATATAACTTAACTTCAAAGCATCAAATAATACAAACCTGAAGATGTAGAATGTACCATTAGAAGAGTGACAAAGCCACTCATGTACCCGGGTGCCTTTTGTGTCAGAATATTTGATGTAATACCATCAAATTGTAAAACCAAAAAAGCCCAAATGGCCTCTGCCCAATTGTACTCAGCAAATTTCTCTATGTCATTGGCATAGGCTAATTTTGACGTCACTCTATAGTTGTGATATATAAAAAAAGATTTGAAAGCAAAAAATGTATGTACAACTGTACAAATTATGCCACAGTCAACGAGTGATCCAAATTCTCAAGTTTATTCTTAAAATCTACTAAGCTGAGCTTTGATAATGGGGATTTCTATCATATGACCTTCTCCCTTCTGCTTGGCATCCATACAATTAATGCAACTTCATTAGGGGTGAAAGGAATGCATTGGCCACCAAAAAAGAATGCTTGCTTCTCTATATCCTAGCAAGACAGGATGGAAGTGATGGCAACTGAGTCTTGTTGAATTCCATGTAGCCTAGTAAATTGATGCAATTGAAGCCTCCTTAAAATGTCAAGAACTTCATCAGTAAAGCGTGCTGAAATATTATCGAATATCACTCTAATGGTGGTAGGCCTGCATTTAGAAGTTATTCTTTTTCCAGACATTTTAAACTTCAAAATGAAAAGTCAATTAATGAGAACATTATCAGCACAATGGAGGCCCAGAGAGTACACAAGCAAAACAGCCATTAAAACCAGCAAATTCTTCATGGAATGTCTCCAAACATCTTCGAGATATAATAAACATATGACAAGCTCCACAGTATAAAAAATTAAAAAAATATGGTATACTCTCATGAGAGTATAGAGAGTACAAAACTGAACCAAAAAGTAATAAATCATCCTCCAAACAGCTTGTAATGGTATATATTAAACTTATTATCTCCAAACAGGGTAAAAAATCTAAAAAAATTGAGAAAATAGTTGTACCCTCATGAGAGTATAGAGAGTACATATATAAAATTATCTCAGAAACCAACCAATCAATCTCCAAACTACTTTGGAGGCATCTACTAAACATATTATCTCCAAACAGGATAAAAAACTTGAAAAGAAATGAGAAAATTGATTGTACTCTCATGAGAGTATAGAGAATACTGATGCAAAATTGTCTCATAAACTAACCAATCAGCCTCCAAACTTCTTGTAATGGCATCTACTAAACATATTATCTCCAAACAGCATAAAAAAGATGAAAAAATATGAGAGAATGGGGTGTACTCTCTTCAGAGTATAGAGAATACAGAAACAAAATTATCTCATAAACCAACCAATCAGCCTCCAAACTTCTTGTAATGGCATCTACTAAACATATTATCTCCAAACAGCATAAAAAAGCTAAAAAATTTTGAGAAAATGGGGTGTACTCTCGTGAGAGTACTTAGAGTACACATGAAAAATAACCTCAAAAATTAATCAATCGCCTCCAAACTGCTTGTAAAGGCATATTCTAAACATAATAAGTCCAAATAAGATAAAAAAGTTGAAAAAATGAGAAAGTGGGTTGTACTATCATGAGAGTACAGAGAGTACATATATAAAATTACCTCAAAAACTAATCAGTCAGTCTCCAAACTTCTTGTAATGGCATCTACTAAACATATTATCTCCAAACAGGCCAAAAAAGTTAAAAAAAAATGAGAAAATGGGATATACTCTCATGAGAGTATAGAGAGTACAGATGCAAAACTACCTCATAAATCAACCAATCAACCTCCAAATTACTTGTAATGACATCTAGTAAACATATTATCTCCAAACAAGGTAAAAAAGGTTGAAAAAAAAGAGAAAATGAGATGTACTCTCATGAGAATATAGAGAGTATAGATGTAAAACAGCCCTAAAAACTAACCAATCAACCTCCAAACTGCTTCTAAGGCATCTAGTAAACATATTAACTCCAAATAGGATTAAATAGCTGAAAAAAATGAGAAAATATTGTGTACTCTCATGAGAGTACAGAAAGTATACATACAAAATAGCCCTAAAAATGAATCAACCAGCCTCCAAAGTACTTGTAATGGCATCTACTAAACATATTAACTCCAAACAAGGTAAAAATATGAAAAGAAATGAGAAAATGGGGTATACTCTCCTAAGAGTACAAAGAGTACACATACAAAATAACCTCAAAAACCAACCAATTAGCCTCCAAACTTCTTGTAGAGGCATCTACTAAATATATTATCTCCAAACAGGGTAAAAAAGCTAAAAAAAATGAGAAAATAGGGTGTACTCTCGTGAGAGTACAGAGTGTAAAGATGCAAAATAGCCCTAAAAAATCAACCAATCATCCTCCAAACTGTTTCTAAAGGCATATAGTAAACATATTAACGCCAAACATGATTAAATAGCATAAAAATGAGAAAATAAGGTGTACTCTCATGAGAGTGTAGAGAGTACACATGCAAAATAGTCCTAAAAATTAACTAATCAGCTTCCAAACTGCTTGTAATAGCATCTACTAAATATATTATATCTAAACAGGGAAAAATAACTGAAAAAAATGAGAAAATGAGATGTACTCTCATGAGAGTGCGGATAATACACATGCAAAATAAAAAATTCAACCTCAAACTGCTTTTAAAAAATCTAGTAAACATATTAACTACAAGCAGGGTTTAATAGCTAAAAAAAATTGAAAAAGTAAGTTGTACTCTCGGAGAATATAGAGTATAGATGTAAAATAGCCCTAAAAATCAACCAATCAGCCTCAAACTGCTTCTAAAGTATTTAGTAAACATATTAACTCCAAATAGGGTTTAATAGGAAAAAATTTAAAAAAAAAGTTATACTCTCATGAGAGTATAGAGAGTACAAATGCAAAACCCTAAAAACTAACCAATCAGCCTCCAAACTACTTCTAAATGTATCTAGTAAACATATTAACTTCAAACAGGATTTAATAGCTGAAAAATTGAAAAAATAAACTCTCATGAGAGTACAAATAGTACATATGCAAAATAGCCGTAAAAACTAATCAATGAGCCTCCAAACTGCTTCTAAGGCATCTAGTAAATATATTAACTCCAAATAGGTTTAATAACTAAAAAAACTAAAAAAAAATAGGATGTATTATCATGAGAGTTCTGAGAGTACAGATACAAAATAGCCCTAAAAATTAACTAATCTGCTTCCAAACTTCTAAAGGCATATAGTAAACATATTAACTCCAAACATGGTTAAATAGCTGGAAAAAATGAGTAAATAGGATGTACTCTCATGAGAGTACAAGAGTATACATGTAAAATAGTCCAAAAAACTAACCAATCATCCTCCAAACAGCTTGTAATGGCATATAATGAACATATTATCTCCAAACAAGGTAAAAAGCCTGAAAAAATTTGAAAAAATGGGGTGTACTCTCATGAGAGTACAGAGAGTATACATGCAAAATAGCCTCAAAAACTAACCAATCAGCCTCCAAACTACTTCTAAAGGCATCTAGTAAACATATTAACTCCAAATAGGGTTTAATAGCTAAAAAAAAAAAGTTATACTCTCAAGAGAGTATAGATAGTACACATGCAAAATAGTCCTAAAAATCAACCACTCAGCCTTTAAACTGCTTGTAAAGCCTTGTACTGAACATATTATATCCAAATAGGGACAAAATTTTGAAAAAAAAAATGACAAAATGGGTTGTACTCTCTTGAAAGTACAAAGAGTACAGATACAAAATTGAAGCAAATAGTTATCAAGCAACCTACAAATAAATTGTAATGCCATATACTAGACATATTATATCCAAACAGGCTCCAAAATTCATCAAATCCTTCATGAAACAGCACCAAACATCCTACAATGGGATATACTAAACATATGACAAGCTCCACAGTTAAAAATTTTGAAAATAACGGCGTGTACCATCATGAGAGTGCAGAGAGTACACATGCAAAATATCTCCAAAAACTAGTAAAACAGTCTTCTTTCCTTTAAAGAACTCAAATGTTTCAAATGTTCTCCTATTCAACGGTGAGAACAATAGAGAAAACCCTAACTTCATTAAAGTTCAAGAATGCGGGAAGAAATACCTCATGCAGTCGCCCATAATACCTCAATTTTTAATGCCCAAAATTTAGCAAATCTCTAAGGGAAGGTCGGACGCACACCGGGAGAGAGTAAAATTTGAGAAAAATTCACGTAAAAGAAATCCCTAAAAATTCTGTGATGAAGAATCTAGAACGATGCATGTAATATTTTCTCCCCCCATTATTTTAACGGGATGGGTCGGGCCGAGCCCGAGTTAACATAAATGTCATCATCAAGTTATAGCTTTGTTAAGTAGAAAAAGCCATATTTTAATACTAGACGCATGGAGTCCGAACGTAAAGCTACGTCCGGACTCCGCACGTAATATTTTCTCCCTAGACACATGGAGTTCGAAGGGTACACTAAGCTGATGATGGATATCATTAGATATATTTTAATGCATGATATCATTTAATTGTTCTTTATTTGTACATACTTTAATGTCAATTTGATTGAAAATGTGTTAGTTAGTAGATAGTATGTTGTACTTGGTGACTAATCTTTGTACTTCGATATCTATTGGTTTTATTTTTAATATGGTGGTGATATTCTATAGTATAAACCACTGAAAATTCACATCAAGGGATTCTGTGTTCTATAACCAAAATTTACTGAACATTTTATCTCCAAACAGATAAAACAATCTCCAAACAACTTGTATTTGCATCTTCTGCATATTTTATCTGCAAATAGGGTAAATCATTTGACATAAAAGGATAAAATTGGGTGTATTCTACATGTGAATAGCCCCTAAAATTAGCAAAACAACCTCCAAATAGCTTGCATTTGCATCTACTAACTATTTTATCTACAAACAGGGTAAAATAACTAACAAAAAGGGAAAATGAGGTGTACTCTCTGGAGAGTATAAAGAGTACACATGTTAAACAGCATCTAAAACCAATAAAATAATCTCCAAACAGCTTGCATTTGCATCTACTAACTATTTTATCTACAAAAGCAAAAATAATGACAAAAGGAAAAATGGAGTCTTTGGAGAGTGAGTACATGTGTTCGACCTTAAAACTAACAAATAACCTCCAAACAGCTTGCATTTGCATCTACTAACTATTTTATCTACAAATAGGGCAAAAAAACTGATAGAAAAAGAGAAAATTGGGTGTACTCTCTGGAGAGTACAGAGAGTACACATACAAAGCTCCTCTGGAACTTTCAATTATATTTTAGCTCTCTAAGCAAAATAATAAATAATATTTAATAAATTATTAGAATATATTGGATTGTGACATTATGTTTCGGTAAATGGTAGTGCTCTTATACTATTTTTCTTTAAAAAAAATGAAAACAAAATAAAATTAAGCACGATTTTTAGCTCTAATCTGAATTAGTAGGAGTAAATGGAATTACTCTTAACACGCACGATCTTTATAAAGCATGATTGGAATGATTGGAATTTTGGATCCGAGCTATTTTGAGTAAACGATACTGCTCTTATCACGCACATATTTTATAAAGCCAAAAAAAGGTATCCACAATTGTGTTTAAATATTTACATCTTTAATTTGTTATTTTATATTTAAAAAATTAATTAATTAGTTTATCTGTACTATATCATTTATTGCTATTTTTACAAACAAAATATAGTTTCAAAAATATTCAAAATATTTTTAATGTAAATATTTTTAAAATAACTATTTTACCTTTGATCGTTGCTAGATATCATTATTTTATACAGATAATTTATCTAATATTTATTGAAACTTCAAATACATTTTTAGTATATCAAATTTATTTTATTTTAAATTACAATCACTATCAAATAAAATAGAAAATAAAATTGGTTCAAAATGATCCCCTAAATCCACTGCAGTGCATGTCGAAACTACTTGTAATGGCATGTTCTGAACATAGTTTGTCCAAACATGGCAAAAAATCTGAAAAAATGAGAAAATAGTCTGTACTCTCGAGTAAAGAGAGTACACCTGCTAAATAGCTTCAAAAAGCTAACAATCATGCTCCAAAATGCTTCTAATAAATGTATTAAACATATTCTCTCCGAACAGGCCAAGAAATCTAAAAAAATGAGAAAATAGTATGTATTCTCACGAGAGTACAGAGAGTGCACCTGCAAAATAGCTCAAAAAGCTAACAATCATGCTTCAAATAGTTTCAAATGAAATCTATTAAACATATTCTCTCCAAACAGACCAAGAAATTTGGAAAAAAAATTAAAAAAAATAGTATGTACTCTTAAGAGAGTACAGAGAGTACACCTGCAAAATAGCTCAAACAAGCTAACAATCAGGCTCCAAATAGCTTCTAATGAAACATATTCTCTCCAAATAGACCAAAAAATTTGGAAAAAATTAAAAAATAGTATGTACTCTTAAGAGAGTACAGAGAGTACACCTGCAAAATAGCTCAAACAAGCTAACAATCAGGCTCCAAATAGCTTCTAATGAAATCTATTAAACATAGTTTCTCCAAATAGGCCAAAAAATCTGAAAAAATAAGAAATTAGTCTCCTCTTGAGAGTAGAGTACATGCAAATCAAAAGCTACCCACCACTCAATTACTTTAAATGGTATATATTAAACATATTTTCTCTGCAAAAAAAAAAAAAAAATGAAAATATTTTGTACTCTCGAGAGTACTGGAGAGTACACAAATAGCTCAAAAGCTAATAAGCTCCAAACCTAATGGAATCTATTAAACATATTTTCTCCAAATAGGCCAAAAAGTCTGAAAAAATAAGAAATTAGTCTATACTCTTAGGAGAGTACATATGCCAAACTGATCAAAAAAAACTATTCACTAGCCTCCAAATTGCTTCAAATGGTATATATTAAACATATTTTCTCCAAACAGGCCAAAAAACTGAAAAAAAGAGAGAAAGTAGTTTATACTCTCATGAGAGTACAGAGAGTACATATAAAAATATGCCTCCCAATTGCTTCTAATGGTATATATTAACATATTCTCTCCAAACAGGCCAAAAAAACTAGAAGAAAATAAGAAAATAAGATATACTCTCATAAGAGTACAGAGAGTAAACCTGCAAAACAGCTCAAAAAAGCTAACAATCAGGCTCCAAACAGCCTCTAATTGAATCTATTAAACATATTCTCTCCAAATAGGCCAAGAAATCTAAAAAATAATGAAAAAATAGTCTATACTCTCATGAGAGTACATAGAGTACACATGCAAATCTACCTCCAAAATAACCAATCAACTTTTCGGTTACTTCTTATGGTATATATTAAACATATTAAGTCCAAACAGGACAAAAAAGTTGGAAAAAATTAGAAAATGGATTGTACTCTCATGAGAGTACAGAGAGTACACATGTAAAACTAAACTAAAAATTATCAAGCAACCTACAAACTGCTTGTAAGGCCATCTACTGAATATATTATATCTAATTGGGTAAAAAAGCTGACGAAATAGCTGAAAAAAAAGAGTTTAAAAGCTCTAAATATGTTATCTACTAAACATGGCATCTACTAAACATGTTATTTCCAAAAAAGGGTTTAAAAGCTAAAAAAACATCTAATGGCATCCATAAACACACCACACAGATACATTTCTAAAGCAATTGACTTTCAACACATCAAACTTCTTCAATTCAACATTTTTCAAATCAGTTTTTTTATATCTAAATAGAAAATAGTGTAAACGAACTCAACCCTAAAATAATTCATCTTCTTTGGCCAATCATGGGTGGTTTGATCCACGAGGTTTCTTGATCCTTTCCATCTTTTGCACACAAACATCCCATCGACACTATTTTATTTGACTGTAGACTCATCGCCATTGGCCATTCTATGAGATTACTCTGGAAAGACTGGCCAACATCTTTGACAAGTAATTTGATCTAAAGAGTAAAAAATAAAATCAATAATTAGATACAAAATATGCACTTTAGGCAAATGAAAAATGAGAATAATTCTTACAATATCAGGAAGAATGGTCTTATGAGTTAGGTTTGACAATGAATCATAAAAATATCATGCCTCTTGCTTAATATACCCCACCAGAAGTGTCCAATGTTGATTGTTTATAACTAGAAATAAGAGTAACTCACACTATCTGCAGTGATATGCTAGATGAATATTTTGCTTTCTTTTTGTAGGTCATATTTAGCATAACTCTGCAACAAGTCAATAGAAAGTTTATAATTAGTGGCTTCTAACTATATTAACTAGGAATGGATCGTATTACCCAAAATTATGTGCAGTAAATTACCCAGTGTAGGCATGAAACATACAGATAGGGGACATATAGCCCAGGACATAGAGAGTACTTCTCGACCAGTAAAAAGGTGAAGGCATCGACATATGCATCTGACAGATACTGATCTGTCAGTAACTCATCAATCTGGCCTCATGCAATGATGATATTCCCGGCCACGAATATGCTATCACCCCTGCATGTGAGAAGTATGGGAATGTGAGCATTACTAAACGAATATGTGATTTTATGTATACAGAATGAGTTGAATGAAAAATGAATTGCATACCTCCGCCTAATGCTCCTCAACCACCACGACAGTAGTTAGTGGTTCATCCACTGATATTGGAACATCTTTGTTAATCTACATAAAAAATTAGTGTAATCAGCTGCTACTAGGTTAAATTATAGGGAAAGCAAAGTAATACCTCTTCTATTGTCTGCTCATCCTATGTGGAGGCTACCACATGAGTTATTCTACAGCGTGACTTTCTGTAAGTTTGTGTGAAGGGGGAGGATACAACTTTCCTCTTCCTCAGTTGTCGAGCCTTCACACCATGCTCGATGTTGCCGAGTAAAAGCTAAGCAGCATCTTCATATCCTATGGTAGCCTCCACAGGGGCTTCCCCAATGGAAGCCTCAGAGCTTCAGAGTTACCTCCCCAGGAGTAGCCTCTCAGTGTTACACCCTGATAGCCTCCTCAAGAGATTCTTCTATGGTAGCCTCCACAGGAGCTTCCCCCATGCTAGGACCCTTTTGCCCAGCAACCACCGCCTAAATAGCAACTACCCGCAAATCAATTTCATCAATTCTCTCAGTTATTGATGCTTCAAAACATGATACTCTCTCCCCCAGGGTCCTGAAACTTGCAAATATCATCTCTACCGTAAAACTTTCTAAATGGGTACTAGCAGAGGCGGGCTAGATACATTGGAAGGGGGAGAATTTTGAGGAGAGACATATAGAGATTCAATGGGGGCTACACTCTTTGGACTTGGAATGGGGCTGCTATTGGGCTCGACATGAGTTGTTTGCTGGATAGGGGCAATGTTTCAAGTTGTCAGGTCTCCTCCTCTGATATGTCCTCAAATGAAAGGCAGGCCTATGTTATACCAATAAGAAAATGAGGTGATTTATAATATAAATAAAGACATTCTAAGATAAATAAAGTGAATTTATTTTGCGTCACCTCGTGTCCTTCCAAACTAGTGAAGGAATCATCTACAAACTTTATTTTTGGCCATCGTAACATTTGTGGAAGGAAAGGGTGGCTTTATGATGCCTATGTACTCTGCCACCCAGATCTACAATAAATATTTATATAACTTAACTTCAAAGCATCAAATAATACAAACCTGAAGATGTAGAATGTACCAATAGAAGAGTGACAAAGCCACTCATGTACCCGGGTGCCTTTTGTGTCTGAATATTTGATGTAATACCATCAAATTGTAAAAATAGAAAGGCTCAAATGAGGTCTGCCCAATTGTACTCAGTAAATTTCTCTATGTCGTCGGCATAGGCTATCAATTCCAACATCACTCTATAGTTGTGATATATAAAAAAAGATTTGAAAGCAAAAAATGTATGTACAACTGCACAAATTATGCCACAATCAACGAGTGATCCAAATTCTCAAGTTTATTCTTAAATTCTACTGAGCTGAGCTTTGATAGTGGGGATTTCTGTCATATGACCTTCTCCCTTCTGCTTGGCATCCATACAATTAATGCAACTTCATTAGGGGTGAAAGAAATGCATTGGCCACCAAAAAAGAATGCTTGCTTCTCTATATCCCAGCAAGACAGGATGGAAGTTATGGCAACTGAGTCTTGTTGAATTCCATGTAGCCTAGTAAATTGATGCAAATGAAGCCTCTTTAAAATGTCAAGAACTTCATCAGTAAAGCATGCTGAAATATTATCGAATACCGCTCTAATGGTGGTAGGCCTGCATCTGGAAGTTATTCTTTTTCCATACATTTTAAATTTCAAAATGAAAAGTCAATTAATGAGAACATTATGAGCACAATGGAGGCCCAGAGAGTACACAAGCAAAATAGCCATTAAAACTAGCAAATTCTTTATGGAACATCTCCAAACATTTTCCAATGAGATATAATAAACATATGACAAGCTCCATAGTTTAAAAAACTGAAAAAAAATTGGTATAGTCTCATGAGAGTACGAGAGTACACATGCAAAACTGAATTAAAAAGCAATAAATCAGCCTCCAAATAGCTTGTAATGGTATATGTTAAACTTATTATCTCCAAACAGGGTAAAAAATCTGAAAAAATTGAGAAAATGGGTTGTACCCTCATGAGAGTACAGAGAGTACATATATAAAATTACCTCAGAAACGAACCAATCAACCTCCAAACTGCTTCCGGAGGCATCTACTAAATCTATTATCTCCAAACAGGATAAAAAACTTAAAAGAAATGAGAAAATTAGTTGTACTCTCATGAGAGTATAGAGAGTACTGATACAAAATTATCTCATAAACCAACCAATCAGCCTCAAAACTTCTTGTAATGGCATATACTAAACATATTATCTCCAAACAGAGTAAAAAAGCTGAAAAAATATGAGAGAATGGGGTGTACTATCTTGAGAGTATAAAGAGTACATATACAAAATTATCTCATAAACCAACTAATCAGCCTCCAAACTTCTTGTAATGGCATCTACTAAACATATTATCTCTAAACAGCGAAAAAAAAGCTAAAAAATTTTGAGAAAATGGGGTGTACTCTCCTAAGAGTACATAGAGTACACATGCAAAATAACCTCAAAACTTAATCAATCAGCCTCCAAACTGCTTGTAAAGGCATCTTCTAAACATAATAAGTCCAAATAAGGTAAAAAAGCTGAAAAAATGAGAAAGTGGGTTGTAATATTATGAGAGTACAGAGAGTACAGATGTAAAATTATCTCAAAAACTAATCAGTCAGTCTCCAAACTTCTTGTAATGGCATCTACTAAGCATATTATCTCCAAACAAGCTAAGAAAGTTAAAAAAATGAGAAAATGGAGTATACTCACAAGAGTATAGAGAATACAGATACAAAACTACCTCATAAATCAATCAATCAACCTCCAAACTACTTGTGATGGCATTTAGTAAACATATTATCTCCAAATAAGGTAAAAAAGATTGAAAAAAATGAGAAAGTGAGGTGTACTCTCATGAAAATATAGAGAGTATAGATGCAAAACAGTCCTAAAAACCAACCAATCAACCTCCAAACTGCTTCTAAAGGCATCTAATAAACATATTAACTCCAAATAGGGTTAAATAGCTGAAAAAAATGAGAAAATATGGTGTACTCTCATGAGAGTACAAAAAGTACATATGCAAAATAGTCCTAAAAACTAACCAACCAGCCTCCAAAGTACTTATAATGGCATCTACTAAATATATTAACTCCAAATAAGGTAAAAAACTTGAAAAAATGAGAAAATGGGGTATACTCTCCTAAGAGTACAAAGAGTACACATATAAAATAACCTCAAAAACTAACCAATCAACCTCCAAACTTCTTGTAAAGGCATCTACTAAATATATTATCTTCAAACAGGATAAAAAAGCTAAAAAAATGAGAAAATGGGGTGTACTCTCGTGAGAGTACAGAGAGAAAAGATGCAAAATCTAAAAATCAACCAATCATCCTCCAAACAGCTTCTAAAGGCATCTAGTAAACATATTAACTCCAAACATGATTAAATAGCTTAAAAATGAGAAAATGAGGTGTACTCTCATGAGAGTATAGAGAGTACACATGCAAAATAGTCCTAAAAATTAACTAATCACCAAACTTTAATAAAGATATACTAAACATATTATATCTAAACAGGGAAAAATAGCTGAAAAAAATGAGAAAATGGGGTGTACTCTCATGAGAGTACAGAGAATACACATGCAAAACAGCCTCAAAAATCAACTAATCAGCCTCCAAACTATTTCTAAAGGCATCTAGTAAACATATTAACTACAAGTAGGGCTTAATAGCTAAAAAAAATTAAAAAAATAAGTTGTACTCTTATGAGAGTACAGAGAGTATAGATGCAAAACAAACCTAAAAACTAACCAATCAACCTCCAAACTGCTTCTAAAGGCATTTAGTAAACATATTAACTCCAAACAGGGTTTAATAGCTGAAAAAAAAAATTAAAAAAAAATAAGTTATACTCTCATGAGAGTACAGAGAGTACAAATATAAAATAACCCTAAAAATTAACCAATCAGCCTCCAAACTTCTAAATGCATCTAGTAAACATATTAACTTCAAACAGGATTTAATAGCTGAAAAAAATTGAAAAAATAAGCTGTACTCTCATGAGAGTACAAATAGATACAAAATAACCCTAAAAACTAACCAATGAGCCTCCAAACTGCTTCTAAGGCATCTAATAAATATATTAACTCCAAACAGGCTTAATAGCTGAAAAAAACTAAAAAAATATGATGTATTATCATGAGAGTGCTGAGAGTACAGATGCAAAATAGCCCTAAAAATTAACAAATCTGCTTCCAAACTGCTTCTAAAGGCATATAGTAAACATATTAACTCTAGACAGGGTTAGCTGGAAAAAATGAGTAAATAGGGTGTATTCTCATGAGAATACAGAGAATACACATGTAAAATAGTCCTAAAAACTAACCAATCATCCTCCAAATAGCTTGTAATGGCATATAATGAACATATTATCTCCAAATAGGTAAAAGCTGAAAAAATGAGAAAATGGATACTTTCATGAGAGAGTACACATACAAAACAATCTCAAAAACTAACCAATCAGCCTCCAAACTACTTCTAAAGGCATCTAGTAAACGTATTAACTTCAAATAGGGTTTAATAGCTGAAAAAACTGGAAAAATAAGCTGTACTCTCAAGAGAGTACAGATAGTACACATGCAAAACAGTCCTAAAAATCAACCACTCAGCCTTTAAACTGCTTGTAAAGCCATGTACTGAACATATTATATCCAAATAAGGCCAAAAATCTGAAAAAAAATGACAAAATGGGTTGTACTCTCCTGAAAGTACAAAAGTACATATATAAAATTGAAGCAAACAGCTATCAAGTAACCTACAAACAAATTGTAATGTCATATACTGGACATATTATATCCAAACAGGCTCCAAAATTCATCAAATCCTTCATGAAACAGCACCAAACATCCTACATGGGATATACTAAACATATGATAAGCTATGCTTGAAAATTTTGAAAATAATGTACCATCATAAGAGGAGAGAGTAATACATGCAAAATATCTCCAAAAACTAGTAAAATAGTCTCCTTTCCTTTAAAGAACTCAAATGTTCCAAATGTTCTCCTATTCGACGAGAACAAATGAGAAAAATAACTTCATTAAAGTTCAAGAATCTGGATGAAATACCTCATGCGCATTTATAATACCTTAATTTTAATGCCCAAAATTTAGCAAATCAAAGGTCATGCATGGAGAGAGAGTCGAAAGAAAAATTTTGCATAAAAGAAATAAAAATTAAAGAACACTATAATATTTTCAGTTTAATGGATTAAAATCCCGTTAACGTAACGTCGTCGTAAGTTACCTTTATTAAGTAGAAAAGCCATATTTTAATACTATATTGAGTCCAACGAGCTATGTACTAAAAATTTTCTCCCCTCCCACCAAAAGAAAATGTCCTGACACAAATAATTTATTTCTTAATAAAATATATATTATCTAAAATAATAATAAAGTTTTGTTCTAGTATTAATAATACTAAGTCTATATAAAAGTATTAATATTAACAATGATAACATTATTTTAAACAAAATATTATTATTTTAATAATTTTCCATTTTAAGTATTAATAAAAATAAAATGTCTTAATCTTGTTAATAAATTCTAAAATATTTTTTTTTATATTCTATACAATAAATCACTCAAAATCTTATAAAGCGGATTCAACGATGCCATGCAAAGATCCAAAAGACTATGAAATCTAAAAAAAAAAAGCAGCAACCTTCACAAGCGAAGCACAACTATATAAACGTATTGCAGAAGAGAAGAAACGTTCCTTGTAAATCAATAAGAAGAAGCTCAGATCTTTATCAGATCGAACAAACGTGAAAAGTTGAATCTGAATAAGACAGGCAAATCGATCGAACTAAACAGATTGATGTACGCACAACGGACGATCCGAGAGGTCTGTCTTGCTATGTTGAAGACGAGGTAATGCCCTCCCTTCTTCTATCGCTAAGATCCAGAAGTCGGCATCGACAGATCAGATTTCGCCATCGTCGTCTTCCCCACCTTCCCCCATCTCCTTATATGATCTATGTTTGTTCCTTGAACAGTTGTTCATCAACCGTGAGTGCATAGCTTCTGTTCACTGACACCCAAAATTCTTATCCATTTTTGCAATGGCTAGATGCATTTGGCTTAATCTCTTAGTTGCATGATTCAACGATGGAGGATGGTGAAGAATTTGAGCAACACCCGTTGACGTTTTCGTCTTTATCTCATTCTCTAGATAGTGTTGACCTTGATCGTTATCCACACTGTTTGATTATTGGTAGTGCTAGGTACGAGGTCCATCCTTCTCGAATCAAAAACTATATATCCAAATGTCAAGTTGGTTGTCAAGTTGATATAACAATAATTATTATAATTATAATCCATTATATATTTCAACCTATTCATCTTCTTACATATAAAATCAGTAAAAATAGCAAAAAGATATGTGATTAAAATAAGAATTATGATTGTTGTATTTATATGCCTTTTGGTATAGATAGATGAATTTAAGACTGTTGTACGATAAAGAGGATTTTAAAATTCATTGAAATATGCTATTTTTTGCTTAGTTTCTAATACATGGAGCTTTGTTTTGGCAGAGGGATGAGATCCTTGCTTGCATGCTTCTTTGTTATAAATCTCAAGTTTTTCTCCTTTAAAGATAAATTTTATTGACAATGGATTCTTCCTGCACATATTGCTATGTTCTTCTTAACTTTTTCAGGTGTTGCTGCTTAGAAAGGTGGCATTCTTTTGTGTCAGATCTTATTATAGGTGAAGAAACTAGTAATAGCAGGTTCATGACTGTGAATTTGGAATATATTTCATTGAATTTATGATGTGATTAGTTAATTATTTAGGGCTAAACCAGGGAGCTTGTTTCATAAAAATTCAATTTCAAGTTTCCATAAAGTTCGAGATTTGTGTTCTTTTTTATTCTGCAATTGAGTTTAGGCTTTATTTTTTGGGGGATCTATTGAGATGTAAAACCAAACTGCAGAATGTATTCAAATGAATGTTTCAAATTGTGTTAAGTGATTAGGACGACAGACATTTTTTCCCTTCAATAAATGAAGACTTCTATAGTTTGTGGCAAGGTATCTATTTCTTCGAGTATAAGAAAATTTTCTTCTTTAATACTTGTTTTTCAAGGATCATGAGAGATGTAATATTGATTTTCTTTGGTGAAATACTTCTGAGAATTATCTGTTCTTTCAAAATGAAATGCTCCATATCTTAATTTTTTTTGTTAAAAGTTGAAACTTCTTTTCAAGAATCAGATTTTCAAGGATTGTTGCTCTCTCTCTCTCTCTCTCTCTCTCTCTCTCTCGCTTTATTGTGCTAGATTTGAGAGATTCCCTATCTTTGTTTTCCATTAAACTAAAGGGGCAATTACATACATAGCACTCTATACTTAGATATTTATAAAACTAGATTTCATCCAATGCTTTAGGTGCTCAAAGGTTTTTAGGTTGGTTGCAAGGCAAATTGCATGGCCATATTCTTCTTTTTTTTCTCTATTGCTTTCCTTTTTTCCCCCTTTGGCTTGTCTAAGGGTGAGTTTGTGCCAATGAGAAATCAGACTACGATAAAAGCTCGTTGTTCAAAAGCGTGTTCTATGTTATATAGCTATTTGCTCGTTAACAAAACAAAGTTGAACATAACGACATTTCAGTCGATATATAAACGTTTCCTAACAATCATTTGTTCGACGTTGCTCAACTCGATTTAATGAATAAAAAAATTATATTATATTATTATTATTATTATTATTATTATTATTTTATTATTTTTATTTATATTTATTACTATTATTTATATAATCAAACATTTATATATCATAAATGAGAGATTATGGTTAAAACTTTGAGCAGATCACCCAAGTCAATTCTCTCATATTCATTCTCTAGATAGGTTGACTGTTTTTAGTTAAACTGAACACTAACGACATTTCAAGTTGATATATAAACAAGTATTAACAAAACAATTTCAACGAGCCAAAAAACAAGAGTTGTTTGTCATGCTTACATAATATTATTTGGTAACTACGTTACATTTTGGAGAATCAATCTGCATCAAATTAGCAAAGTGCGATGATAAAAAAAAATTTGATTTTTTAAATTAAAATTTTTTTTTAATACCCAATGCAAGTTTTTAGACTTCTGCGGCAGCTCCATTAGTATTTTTCAAACAACTAAAACAGCCTCAAACATACCCTAATTATCATGGACATACCGTAACAGAAAAAATAAGTTAAAACATGCAGAGAGGAATGATGTAACTCTATGTCCATATGAATCAATAGTTATTATTTGATCTCACATTTGGTTTAGGGTTAAAAATTTTTAAGTTCATTTCCTCCATAGTTTTATTTATCTTAGTTCATATTATTGGAATAATTATGCAGCACTAATGATGAAAATAACATATTCAACAGTAAAAATATAATAATGATACAATTCAATCATATTATTATTGATTGTGTTAATATTTTTTTATTTACTTAATAAAAATAAAATGGTTTAAATCACATGTAAAAAATATTAAAGAGGAAACGGAATCGAACATATGAAAAGATATTATCAATTAGTAGCTTTTTTTTTTTTGCCCTTTATTTGTCTATGTATAGTAAAAATATCCTCTTCAAAAATTTATAAAAAACTAATAATTAATCTTATAAATTAAATAAATCAGTTCATAAAATGGAGATAATGATATTAAAGCAAATAAATAAAATTATAAATGCAATATTTATTTTAGAAGAGATACATTGCACATTTTTTACTTTGTAAGTGAATGAAGTAACCAACAATAAAAATATTTTAATCAAGATGAAAGTTTTATTATATATATATATATATAAATATATATATATATATATATATATATATATATATATATATATATATATATATATATATATTTATTTATTTATTTAAAATATATAAATATTAAAAAAATGTATTCATAAAATCATGTATGAGTCTTATCTCTAAATAAATTTAATGAATAAAAAATATTTTAATTATATTTCAATGAGAATATACTGAACTAAATTCTCTATATGATATTAA
Organism: Cymbidium sinense; assembly: GCA_021442155.1. Lineage (NCBI taxonomy): Eukaryota > Viridiplantae > Streptophyta > Magnoliopsida > Asparagales > Orchidaceae > Cymbidium > Cymbidium sinense. The sequence continues at coordinate 27,665,763 of CM038226.1, read as the reverse complement.
AAAAACTTTTACATTAAATTACTGCTAAAAAGTAGACCTTTAAATTTCTAATAAATCTCAAATGGTTACTTTGATTAAATAAATAAAAAATAAAGTAAAATTCAGCCCAATAAAACACATTCTCATTACCATTAAAAAACATTTATTATTAAAGTGAGAATTTTCAAAAGAAAAAAAAAATGAGGGAGGAGATACATGCAAATTTAATTAAGGTGAACTTTAAAACTGAAATTTTGGTACTAGATATGTAAATACATAAGAACTGTGTGATATGTATGTAAATCTTCATTAAATGTAATACATATATATTAATTAATTAGTATCTTCGTAAATTTCTCAAATTTTGGCTAAATAATTTTTTAATTTTAAATAATTATAATACATAATAAATCCTAGATTTCGTTTTTATGAGTAAAGAGAGGATTCACCCATTAAAAAAAAAATATATATATTTACATACATATCATAATTTTTATGCATTTACATATCTATCATCTAAAGTTTAATATTTACAAAAAAAAAAGTACTTTTTTATGCATAAAAGTGCGTTTCACTTGAAATAATGACCGTGATATTTTTGATTTAATAATAAAGATTTAAGTATTGTGTAAGTAAATAGAAAAGTTTAGATGTTAGATATATAAATATATAAGAATTGTGTGTTATGTATATAAATGACTAAGAAAAATTATAAATACAAAAGTTCCAACAAAAACCTTGAATTAGAGCTCTAAGCTTTCCCCATTTTTTAGAGAAAAAAATAATAATAATAGGGAATTAAAGGAAAAATGTCCTCAATGCTAAACTTTTTGTGATATAATATTTTTTTTAAATAATAAGTGTATTTTTTGGGCAAAAAGTATTTATAGAATAGATGCATAAAATTATTATAAAAGAAATAATAAAAATAAATATTCTAATAATAATATTAATAACTTCATAAAAAATTATGCAAAAAAAGGAATTTTTTTTTATCATTCAATACTCTATATGCACTAATGAAAAAAACCTTAAAATATTGATATTACAATATCATTAATGATAAAAAGTAGATATATTTGATTATAAATTTATTGAAAATATAATAAACTCAAATAATAATAATAATAATAATAATAATAATAATAATTGAACATAGCTGGAATATATCTGTATGTTTAGCTATTCTTTAAACAAAATTACGACCAAAGCAAACAAAATGCCAATGTAGCATCAATCATAGTAAAATAAAATCAGCAAAATATAATACACTTTGGGATTATATATATATATATATATGAAAGGAACGTTTCCATATGTAATGCTTCCTTCATATTATTTATTTATTTATTTATTTTAAGCTTTATTTGACTAACGGATTATTTTGTTGCTTGAAAAATTAAAAAAATATACAATTTTATTTTCTTTATTTCATGTGCAAAAATTAAAATTTTTAATGTTGAAATTGTCGTTAAAAGTATTTATTAAATTAAAATATAATTTTTTTTTGTATTTTTAAAACAAGCTTTTGTAATAATAATAATAATAAAATATGTCAAGCGGTGTGATCAAATTTGTTCTTTTGCTTTTGTGAATAACTGGATATCAATAAACTAAAAAAAATAAAAAATAATTAAAAATACTTTATGTAAAAATTTAAAACTAATACTTTTATGAAGTGTTTAATTTATGTTTTTCGGTATTATTTAAAATTAAAATTAATATTAATATTTTAATCGTTTTCCTGTTTTGAATGAAAGGTGCACTTGTTATAATGCCTTCTGGTAAATATAAAATGCCAACCTGATTGATAATGATGGCTGATATTGGACCAAAGGTTGCTTCGAGAACTAAGCTATATATTCTTAATTCATTTACATAATAATCTTATTTTATTATCCCTAAATAAATTTATTTTTTCTTAATTATCAAGAGAGTTTTTTTTTTGTGAGGCAGTTTATTATTATTATTTTAATGCAATGGCTATAGTATTAAAATATTGAATGCTAAAGGAATTGAATATTTGTGTATGTATTTGCCTTTTTTATTTTTTTAGTCAAAATCAAAGCAACTCAGAATTTATTAACTTTAATCTTTTTTAAAAAATTTTGCAAAAAAATTTTGAGAATAAAGAATGTTAAGATTTTGCCAAAAAAACTATTTTTAAAATTTTTTAAAAAGAAAAAATATTTGTAACATATATAATAATTTTATAACTATCTCTTTAAAAAAATTACAAATATCCCAAACATACTCTTATGATTTATTGACACTTTCTTTGTTAAGAAAAAATTTGTTCAATTAAAAAATATAATAAAACCTTTAAAATAATAATAATCAATAAAATAACTTAATTTTTATAATTATTTAATACAAATTAATTCCGACCAAATCATAGCAAAATATTTCTTTGTAGAGCAAAAAAATAGGCTCTTCAATTTATTTGTAAAGTACAAAAGGCAATTTAATTCAATAAAAACAATGATTTTTTAAAGAAGTATATTGCTAAATATCAAAGATAAAATTTAAAAACTTAGAAACAGTTTACATCTTATTGTCGAAGTTTTAAAAAATCGAATTCCAATTATATCATATTTATAAAAAAAATACTAATTATTTTTTTATTTTTTAATAATTTATGTAAAAGTCATTAATATTATAATTTTTTTAAAAGGGCCCCTCTCTCAAAAACATTGTAAACCCACCGCATTATAATGTTCTTATAGTGTTACTCGTTCAAGAGAATTTTCTTATACAGTTAGCATTCAACTTTCTATCTCTATTACTTTGGAATATAATGGAATTATTAGAAAGAAAAAAAAAAAAAAAAAAAACTTCCATTGCCCCTTCAAGCATGACGTTCCCTGAACACTTTGAAGAACGGTTTTCTTCTACAGAGATTTACATACATATAATATAATTTTTATTTATTTATATATTTAATATCTAAAATTTAATATTTATAAAAAAATACTCAAATCTTTTACATCACATCTAAAATATCATTATTATCAATTATTTAAAAATTATATATATATTAAAATTTAAATATTAAATATAAAAATAAATAAACTCTCACATAATATAGCATTGTAACTCTCAGAAAAATATAATTTAATTATTTTTTAAATAAAAAATATAATATCAGTTATAATTTTTAAAATAATAATTTTTCATATAATAAATTTATAATTATTTTAATATCAATGCAGCTGTGACCTATCTCAAATAAATCTTAAATCTTTTTTTTTGAATTTTATCCATAATATCTCATCCATTATTGATATTAATTAAATTCACAATGTAGACCACATTCATCACCCACACGTGTCGCCCCACTATTTTTTCTATTATGATAGATCTTCTTGAAGAAATAACTCAATCAAAGAGTTAGATATGTCATCATCAACTTAAAAATGATGAGTAATTTTAAATCTTGCCTTCCTTCCCGCCCACCATTAACGCATTTCTATCACCGCGGCACAGAAAAGTGAAAGCAAGCAACGCGGCACACTGATAACTTCATTTCCTGCGTGCGGGAGGCAAGGCGCCAACATGTCGCGACTCGCGAAGGTATTTCAGCAGAATATTCACCTGCAGAACAACGCAACGATATTTATTTCCCAAGATTACGAATGTATTAAAATATTAAATCATAATCATTTTTATTAATATCATTATTAGCGGATTTTATACGTGCCGATTATTAAGAAGCAATTTTTTTTTATTGCTAAATTAAATAACAATTTTTTTTTATTGCTAAATTAAATAAAATAGTTTTTCAACTATATTCTATGCGAGCAATCAAAAATTGATTTTTTAGGATAAAAGAACTTTAAAAATTTTAAGAATAGTAGATTCAGTCTTCATCAAATCGCCGGCGAAGGAGACCACCTGCGGCGAAGACTAACCTTGTGTTTAGTGCGAGAGGAGGAAGACTGCGATAACTTGTCGAGCGGCGGAATAACTCCTTCTCTGACAAGCAGCCCTCGGTTGCGCGCAGAATTTTTACAGAGCTGGAGCAGAGTAATAACAGCGAATTCCTTACAGTTCGAAGGCCCGGCGTCCATGACCTCCACAAGTGCCGGAATTCCACCTTCCTCAACAATCGCTTCTCTCCCCTCTTCAATCTCCGACAGTCTGCTCAAAACCACCATCGCCTTCTCTGCCGTACCGTCACTACCCTCAGCTACTAATGCAACAAGCGGCGTCACCGCCCCCGCGCTCACTGCCCGCTCCTTGTTTTGCCGCGCACCGCACAGCTTGTAAAGCGTCGTTAGGGCATCTTTCTTCCCTCTGCTCGATCCGTTCACCAGAAGCGAAACCAGTGGGGGTATCGCCCCGCATAGTCCGATCGTGATCTGATTTTCCTCGTTCATTGATAGATTCAGCAGTGCACATGCCGCGTTCTGCTTGGAGGTCGCCGTTCCAGTCCGCAGTGCGTAGATCAGAGGTTTGATGGCTCCGGCGGCGGTGATTGTGGTTTTGTTGGATTGTTCGAGGGACAGATTGAGGAGTGCGGTGACAGCGTTCTCCTGAGCGATAGGGTCGGTGCAGCGGAGAAGGGGAATTAAGGTTTGGATCGCCCCTGATGTGCCGATCAGTTCGCGAATGTCTGAGCGGTATTTGGCAAGAAGCCGGAGCTTACTCGCTGCGGCCCGTTTCGCCTGCGTGGAAGCAAAGGGCGTCCCTAGGGTCTCCGCGCAGGATTTCACCACCAGTTTTACGAATTCCAGCGACCAGCTCTCGAGAATTTCGGTGGAGGGAAGAGGCCCCATCCCCAAGATGTCCACTCCCTTTTCCTCACGATCCGCATTGGAATCCTCGCCGTCGAAAAGTGATGCTAGCCGCTGGAGCTCACCAGAGGTATCAGAGCTCAAACTAGATAAATCAGAGAAATCCCCTGAAAGTTCATCCAGGTCAGTTAAAATATCCGGCGAGGGAGATTTCGCTGCGGTGGACATGTACTCGGCGGCGATCTCTTGAAGTCTGAACTCGACCACGGAATCCTTCAAACTCTCAGACACACCAACGGAACGGAATGGAATCGGAGATCGATCAAATGAGCTATCGCGGCCGTTCTGAAAGGTATTCATTTAATCATCCGCATGGAATGGACACGGGACCTCTGATTACTCGTTGAGGAGTACGTGATCGGACAAGGCGGAATCTGAGATTCAGGCAATGAGATTATCATTCTAAATCAAAAGCTCGAAGATCTGATTCGAAAGTAACAAAGAAATTAAGTTCGAAGAACAAGTTCGAGGAAGTGAAATGGGGTTCAAAAGGGGCATTGTAAGGGGAATCCATGAATAGCTCAAGAACATATGCTTAATGATGCCAATATGACCTGAGAAATAGAGAGAAGCCGCCTTCGTGAAAATTATGCAATTGACACTAGGAGTTGGAGGGAACCCTCGTGCTCTTCCATGACGACAATGGTCATGGCGCGTGTTGACTGGCGGCTTACGGGTGGTGAAAAGAATTGCGCTAATTCTGATATATTTATAGGAGGTATTTGCATTCATATCACGCAATTATTATAAATTTACATATCAAATATTCAAAATTTTAAAAAATTTACATATTTATCACACAAATCTAACACTCCGGTGTTCTATTTATTTATGTAACACTTTTTAATATTTAAAAATATATATTTCACTTAAAAAAGTAATATAGTGATATTTTAATATTATATTAAAATTGAGATATATATATATATATATATATATATATATATATATATATATATATATATATATATATATATATATATATATATATATATATAATAATACTCAAATATTTAATCATATTAAAAATACTAATACCATTTACAATTTTTAAAAAAAACTTATTTATGTATATAGGAAAATATCATATATAAATATAAAATTTTCAGTGTTAGATATTTCAAATACATGGGAATAATACAAATATTCCTATTTTCTGTTGGGATAAGATTGTTTTTATGATATATATTTTTGTTTTCTACATCGCATATTATTTTAAATATAATTAAATTATTTAATAAATTAATCAACTTATTCAATATGATAATTAAACTATTAGATATTATGTACATTTAATAATTTAATTAGATCATTTAATAATTTAATGGGGGCGTTTACATACATAGCACAAAATTCATATATATTTACATATCTAACACTCAAATATAAATATTTACATATGTAACATCTAAATCTTTATTATTATAACAGAAATAGCACTTTTCTTAATTTTTTAAAGTAAAATTCATCTTTTGAAGCATAGGAAAGGTGTTATATTTATAAATATCAAATTTTAGGTGTTAGATATATAAATGCATAAGAATTGTGTGCTATGTATGTAAATTTCTCTAATTTAATTGTATTGAAATATATTATGTGATTTATTATATTAAAAATTATGTCTCATAAAAAAGGCTATTCATATATAGAGTATTATAACATAATTTTTTTCATGAGTAATTTCATGTAGAATAGATTTCTTTTAGTGTATGAAAATTTTAAATTAAAAAGTTTCTTGTATAATGATACTAAATATATAATAATAAAATTAAGGGGGATTTATATATATATCACACAATTTTTATATATTTACATATCTAACATCTAAATTTCAATTTTTACATATATAACATCAAAATCTTCAATATCACTTCAAAAATATCACCATCACTCACTTTTTAAAAGTTAAATCTACCTTTTTAAGTATAAAAAATTATTAGATAAGTAAATATCTAACTTTAAGTGTTAGATATATAAATATATAAGATTTCGTGATATATATGTAAATCTTCCTAAAATTAAATATTATCTTATGTGAAAGAATATATGATACTAAGTAAAAAAAGAATATTAATGTTTTAAGATCATTAATTTGAGCTACATAATCTATAGTTTATTCATTCAAAATAATTTCATTTTATGATAAAAAATATCATGTACTTTTTAAATAATATGGTTGGGCTTTATTAAATATTATATTGTTATACTCTCATTATATAGTTGAATATTCTCAAGATCAAAATCAACTATGCATTAATCTATTACGACTACACTTCTAAAAATTAAAGTTTTTAATTAAAAAAGTGTCATTAAAATAATATTAAAATTAAAAGAACGTGTCTAAATAATTGAATTAAAATTATATAAAAATATTTTAAATATAGTTTGTTATATTTTAAATTATAGAGAGTTTTAGAAATTTAGGGAATGATATTTGAGCTAAAAAGAGAGAATAATAAGATATATTTATTACAAATAATTAAAATTAGAAAAAATTATAATTAAATTTATAAATTGATAATAAATTTTATTCATTAAAATTATTAGTTATTAAAAAATAAATTACTTATTAATATATATATATATATATATATATATATATATATATATATATATATATATATATATATATATATATATATATATATATATAACTTAAGTAATTAATTTAAATGACTTGCTTTTTATTATTTTAATATTTTATCTATTTAATTTATACATATTATTCTTATTTATTATTATAATATCGTATACAACGCGTATCCATATCTCATATTTTTAAAAATAAAAGTATTTCGTATTATTTCTTAATCATTGCATCATATGCATTAATGAATGTTTTTAAAGAGCTTGAGACAATAAACCAATGCTGTAGATAATTTTATAATATTTAAAGAAAATTATTCGACTACCAGCTTTTATAGTACTTTGAAATCTAAAAAATATTGAGAATTAAAATATTGAGTGTAGAAAAATAATTTTTTGAATTTTTTAAAAAGAAAAAATATTTATAATATACACAATAATTTTTTTAAAAAGTTATTTTCTCCACAAGTATTTGCACAACCGGTAATTGCTAATACTTAATATGGAATTCATCAAATTAATATAATGAATACGATTTTGGGAAAAAAAAATATTTCATTATTATATTATGTGAATGGTAAAAATGTAAATCTGACAAAAGTGTTGTATGGATTCAAAATCTATAAATAGAATGTGAAAAGCCATGCATGAATTAACGTTATAACACTTTTTCCACCAAATGCGGGAATATTTTCATATTTATGCAAAAGCTTATTAAAATTACAAATATTGACAACGAACAATAATATAAAAAAATATTATATTTTTAATTTTTATTTATTTATTTTGATTTTAGATTAAAGTTCGAATTAAAGACAACTAAAACGTTTACAATGCTAATCCCCAGCTGGAATTACCATTTAAATCACGTGTTTGGCACACAAATTAAAAGTCAAAATAAAAAATAATGTTAGTTGAAATCGTGTCATAAACATTTGTCAGTATTATTATTAATTCATATTTAAAAAATTCAATCATTCCACTCAAACACGTTTCTTAAACTAATATTCATGTAAGAGATTTACATGCAAATAAAATTATTAAATATTTATATAGTTAATATTTAATTTTTTATATTTATTTATATAATAATTAAATACGATAGAAAAGAAATAAATGCATAATTTATATTACTTACATTATAGCAGGAGACCAACTCAAACATATCCATTTCAAATAAAACAAAATTTGATCAATATATTATATATGGGTGTCAAAAATTTAATATTTGATCCGAACTCAAAATTAATGCTAATAATGAACAAAATTTTGGTATCTAACTCAAATTGATCGATTTTTTCTAACAATTTGATCGCTCTTCTCACAATTTTGATAATGCATGAAAATTCATCATCAATTGGGTTGAACAGATTTGAGTTGAGATTTTAACTAATTTAATAAATAGGTCCAGTTAGGTTTAAACCTATTGGACCATATCAATTTAAGTCACACAAACCTAACCTCTAACTTAATGAAACATCTATTACAAGATATCCAAAGAGAAAATTTAAAAATGAATAATCCATTCAAACTTCAATCCACAATAGAAGTCATTTTCTGTATTCCAATATTTATAGATTTTTAGGGTTACAAATGGACCGAGCTTTCCACGAGCTATTCATAGCTTAACTCGATTAGAATTTATTCATGATCATTTGATTAACTAATCAAACAAGTTTGAACATTTTTATAAATATTCGATTGCTAAATGAACAAACTCGAACAACTTGTCATTCGATTTTTTTAATGTTCGTGAATATTATTATTTAAATCCCATGAACAAGTTCGTTAAGGAGCACAATTATGACTCGATTAAGGCTTATTTGTGAACAATATTATTTAAATTATTGTTTCTAAAGGCCTAATAAGCATTAATTGATACATCTCATGTATATTCCTCAACAAGTTGCTCTTGAAAAAGCTCGATTAATGCTCGTTTATTTCAGTAAAGAAGTTACTCATTAATAAGCTTGATAATCCAATTTGAACCGAGTTCATGACCAAACTCGAATCAAGCTCGAGCTAACAAGCTCAAGGTTGAACACCATTCTTGAAAGCTCAATCGGCTCGAACTCAATAATATTAAATAAGCTCAAATTTGAACACCTACATGCTCGGCTCTTTTGCAGCCCTATAGATTTTTAACTCGAAAAAGGCCTTTTTATAGCAGGTGTAATATAAAAACATAAAAAAATATTATATCAAAATTTATTTTAAGTTACACTAATGGCAACTCGGAAGTCAATCGATAATAATAATTATTATTATAATTGATAATATTAAAATGCAAAAACATTCGTTTGTAATTCTAATACTAATTTAAATTTTTAATTATACATTCATGCAATTTTTTTGTCAATCTCTCACTAATGATAAGTGTGCATGCTAAATAAAATTACGATCAATAAAATGTGAATTTTTTTATTTTAATATTGTATAAAGAAAAGAATTCATAAAAAGCAACTTAAAATTTTCTAAAAAGAGAAAAAAAAATGTAAAAATGATCTAATTTAAACACATTGTAAATTTGTGATGCTCTGAAGATATTGAAGAAATATTAAGCGATGGTAGTTAGTAGTATTGATTGATGGGACAATAGAGGCGATGAGTGACCATAACTGTAATTAGAGATTGTGAATGCCATTATTGATTGATGAAAAGTGACGAAGAACGGATAAACAAACGATAATGATCATTAAAATTAGTTAGTGATAGTGCTGATGATTAGTAATTGTGAATATCAATATTAGTTGATGAGAGGTGATGATGGCAATAATAATAGAGGTGATTAGAAACCTCGATGGTGCTAGCAGTGATGTCGATCATCTACATTAATCGTGAATAAAGCTTTAGGATTCTTCGAATACGAGACTTCTCGCTAATCAAGTTCGCCTTTTGAATGAAATGAATGTATGCTTATCAATTTTTGGTTATGTTATTTTGAACAGTAATTTATATCATGCAGCCTATTGTTAATTACTTTTATCCTTAATTACTTTTATCCTTCCATCTTGTTGATTGAGACTTTGTAGCTTTAGTTAGCTCAATTGTATTAGAGCTTTAGGATGCGTTTGTGATAGTTTTCTGACTGTTTTATTTTTTTAAAAAGCAGTTTCATTTGGCTACCAATTTTTTGTCTGATTTTCAGAAAATTTTGTGATGAAAATACTATTTTGAGAACCAGAGCTGTTAGAATATAATGAATATCAGAAAGTTACTTTTTGAATTTTTTTTAAATAAAAATATTTATAATACACAAAGCAGCTCAAAAAATTATTTTCTCCACAACAGTTTTACAACTAATTTTTCAAAAAGCTATAGTTGAACTAAATAAATTTTTAATTTCTGTTACAGCCCATAGAATAAATTTTATAAAACTATATATACTTATGATCTTTTTCACAACTTAATTTATATGATAAATACAGTCATAAAAAATTCTCATATAAAATGACAAAACTTAAAATTTTTTTTTTTATGTAAATTAAAACTAATTTTCAAATTCATTAAAACAAAAAAAAAATTGAAAAAACAAAAGGCCTTAAGTTCCCACTTCTCCCTATGATTATGACAGATAAATCATTGGATACCTTCCCGTTTCTCTTCTTATTATTTTTTGCATATTGGATTCTACTTCTCTCATTTTCATAATTTTTTATTTTATATTTTATTTTTCTTATAGAGATTGTGCTTATGATGGTTTGTAATGACTTATTGTGTGATTGAAGAAAGGATGCATGATTTTCATAAAATGATAAATTAGGTCATTGTTTTGAAGGCGATGATATTTTATTTTATCATGCTTTTCATATTAAAGGATTCATGTCATGATAAATTAAGTTAATGTGTCATACATTAAAATTATGGGAGAGAGTAATTGAGCATAGGTTATGTGATATAGAAGTTTTTCACAATCGCTTGGTTTCATGCCGTAGATCTACTATGGATGCTATACATTTGTTAAGAGGTTTGATGGAGAAGCATAGAAAAGAAGGATCTACATATGATATTTATTGATTTAGAGAAAGCTTATGATAAAGTCTCAAGAGATGTTCTTTGGAGAGTTCTAGAATAGAAAAAGTTAATATTGGTTATATTCAAGTCATTAAGGATATGTATACTAGTCATACTTGTGTCCAAACACAAGGAGGATTGACAAAATATTTTCCTATTTAAGTTGGATTACATCAAGGATCAACATTAAGCCCTTATCTTTTTACTTTAGTTATGGATGTTCTTACGAGGCATTTACAAGAAGATGTACCTTGGTGTATGCTTTTGTCGATGACATTCTTCTTATGATAAGACTAGAGAGGGAGTCCAACGTAAACTTGAATTATGGAGGTCAACTTTAGAGTCTAAAGGTTTTCGCTTAAGTAGATCTAAAACCTAATATATGGAGTGTAATTTTAGTTGTAGAAGTTTTAGTGGAGTGACTTTAGGTGATCAAGTCATTAATAAGAGTGAGCATCTGATATTTAGGCTCTATTGTTCAAAATGATGGTGAAATAGATGGAGATGTTATTAGTAGAATTCAAGTTGGATGGTTGAAGTGGAGGAATGCATCCGCCTATTATGTGATAGAAAAGTTCCACTTAAACTTATGGGTAAGACCTCGCAATGACTTATGGTGTAATGTTGGCCAATAAAAGAGAAAGCATAAGACTAAGTTAAGTGTTACGAGATGAGGATGCTCAGTGGATGAGTGGCTTTACCCTTAGAGATAGAATGCAAAATGAGTATGTTCGGGAAAAAGTTGAGTAGCTCCTGGTAGATAAGATTAGGAGAGTCGCCTTGATGGTTTGGCCACATAAAGCGCCTACCGTCCGATGACCCGATTAGGAGAGTAGATGCATTAGATTTGCCTTATGTTAAGAAAGGTAGAGGTAGACCTAAAAAAGACTTGGTTAAGATGTATAAAAAATGATCTTAGTATACTTGAATTAAATGAGAATTTGACACTAAGGACACAATGGAGACAAGGATTCATGTAGCCGACCCCACCTAATGGGATTAAGGCTTGTTGTTATTGTTGTTGTTGTATGCTTTTCATATTTCTAAGCATTTGAATTTTTGTTTTTGTTTTTAAATTTTTTTAGATTTTATTAAGATTTTAATTTTAATAAATTTATAATAGCTATAAGTTGACTTTAAGAGATAAATCTGATGAGTTCAAAAATAAAGCAAATGTTAATCCAAATAAGCTTAATCATGCAGTCATAAGCATAATGAAAAAATTTTAGAAGTTATTATAGAGATCAAATGTCGTTCGACTAGGAGGTGCTTGTAGTTGAAATAAGTATTTAATTGGAAGAATTCAATAATTCTAAGATTATATAAGCTAGTTGATGGAGTATTATAATTTCGGTCAAATTATTAGAACATTCTTATTCAAAAATTTATAAATAAATTCTTCTTTAACTCATTGGGGGGTTGCTTAGACAATGAAAAGAATTTAATATGAAAGATCTAGAACTTTGCTATTGGTATGAGATGCCAACCATCAATAATAACATCAATGCTCACAAGTTTCATTAACCCTAACATCACTATTTGCATGACCCTCCATCTATCATCGGTATAATACATCCACTTGTTATTAATAATGTGGATATCGATTGTTGCCAATAATAATAACACTTTCGTAGCCAACAAGACCCAATATGGCTGGCAACATCAATGATTGTTGTTTACAGTAATGCTGATGCTCTAATGATGTTGATGTCAATGTTACTGCTAAGGCAGATACTAATATTATCAATAGTGTTGATACACATTAATGCTTAATCACGATGACCCAACTTTGTCCTTGGGATTTGGCAGTCCGTGAAGAAATGAGCAAGATTTTGTCCTTGAATCATTTTTCTGGGATTAATAGCTCTCATTTTAGGGGTAGCTTCCATCCATTCATTGAAGACCCTTTGATTAGATCCGGAAGAATATTTAATTGCCCAAAATAGTTTCACCATCGAAGAACCATGCAAGTTCTTTTTGATAATTTCTTTGTTCATGATGAATATCCATGAACGCTTTCGTTGTGAGAATGAAGAAGCTTCATCATAAAGACATAACACCAATTTACGCTTTTGTACCGTAAATTAGTTGAGGATAAAATATATTTTCTCTGAATGGAGTTAGATCTCATTCCTTTTGATGAAAGATTTTTTGTACATTTGCTATACAAAATTGTATGTTTCATCGAAACATTAATCTCAACACACTTTAATATTAAGATTTTTTAATAATTTTTTTTGAGATAAGATTCAAAATGGGAAAGGATTGTTTCAAATATCTTTCAAATAAGGCCACAGATTATTTATTGAATAATCGAGGATTAATTAATAATATTCCGTTTTATTTCTAGAGAATAGCAGAACAAACATCTTTAGGGATGATCAGCTTTTTGAGGTTCACCTTTTTCAACCAGAATCATAAGTAATAAAGATATGTTTTTAAAGTGGTTCTATTTTTAATTGAATATGAGAGATGATTACTCAACATTTGAATGTGTTTGTAGAGACTAATGATATCATTGCTATTCTTTCAATAAATAGTTTACTAAAATCAATACAAAATTTGTGGCTTAAACTCTTAACTATTTTATAAAATTAGGGGGCATTTAAACTCAAAATTTTCCATATTTTGGTACTAAAAATGCTCAAATATATTCTAAAATTATGAAAAGTGATATATATATATATATATATATATATATATATATATATATATATATATATATATATATATATATATATATATATATATATATATATATATATATATATATATTGCATTTCATTATTACGAATTCAAATTCAAATCAATAATAAATAAATTGAATGCGAATAAAATTTCTTAGCTCATTAATAAATTATTCAAATCAAAACTAACGGCCCGTTGGGCTCTTACAGTTGCTATCTTGAAGACATTGTCATTTGAGAAACAGTCTGATGATAACATTTGGAACAATCAATTCTAATCTGCTGATTCTTAAGAGTACAGAAAATTATATTTTTGCTATTTATAAAAGAAAATTGAAATTTAGGTCAAGCCTTAGAGGACAAAATCTTCTACTTATTTATTGATAGAAAGAAGACATGAACAGCATCAAGCATACAGGTCACATTTGGCATGTTATTTAAAAAATAAAATAAAATTGCAAATTTTCAATTAGTTATTTAAAAGTGTATTATATGTCTATATATATATATATATATGATCACATTTGACATGTTCCTTAAAAAATAAAATTGTAATTTTTAATTGATGACAAAAATTAGTTTGTTGTAAAATTGAGCAATAAAGAGTTGCTTCATGCTTGGTTAGAAGAATTAAGAGTACATTGTAGTTTTCTGTAGTACTTTGTTTGAAAAGAAAAATATAATTTCAAGACTTCTCTTCATTTTTCAATGCATTTGAAATGAATCATAAAAATTATGAAAAAAATAATTCAATGCATTAAGGTTACATCCCATTAAATAATTCATGTATTTGAAAATTATAATCATACAACAATAACAATAAGCATTTATCCCACTAAGTGGGGTCAACTACATAAATCATTCGTTTTCATTGTGTCCTATTATGTGTCAAATTTTCATTTAATTCAAGTATATTAAGATCATTTTTTATATATCTTAACCAAGTCTTTGTAGGCCTACCTCTACCTTTCTTAACATAAGACAAATCTAATGCATCTACTCTCCTAACCGGATCATCGGACGCTCGACGTTTTATGTGGCCAAAATATCTCAGGCGACTCTCTTTAATCTTGTCCGCCGCTGGTGCTACTTCAACCATTTCCTGAACATATTCATTTCGCATTTTATCTTTAAGAGTAAAGTTACTCATCCACCTGAGCATCCTCATCTCAACAACACTTAACTTACTCTTATGCTTATCTTTTATAGGCCAATATTTTGCACAATAAATCATTGCAGGTCTTACCACCATCTTATAAAATTTTCTCTTAAATCTAAGCGATACTTTTCTATCACACAACAAACCAGATGCATTTCTCTACTTCAACCATCCAACTTGAATTCTACTAATAACATCTCCATCTATATTCATACCAATTTCTAAAATACATATATTTTAAAAACATTAGGCATTTCCTAAAAATGTAGTTATTAAAAATAATAAAGTTAGGATATTCTTATAAAATTTTACTCAAAATAAATTTTGGAAATTCTTAAATTTTTTAAACATAAGTAAAACATACAAATAATTGACAAAATTAAATTTTATATTGCATAAATCATAATCAACAAGATAAATTTTTTATTAAAAATTAAAAATTGATCAGATTAAGAAATTATATTCTTTTAATTATAATCATAATCATAAATTATATTCTTTTAATTTATATTTATTGCATAAATCATAATCATAAATTATATTCTTTTAATATTTATTTATTTATTTATTTATTTTAGTATAATACGGTGCAAAACGAATAGATTCCTGGCGCTTTAAACCCCGGCCAGGCAAAACTAAAATTATAAATAGACGTTTTCGTCGCTTGTCAACAAGTTTTTTTCAAATAATAAAAGAAATTGTTAAAATAAAAGAAAGATTAACAAAGATAAAAAAAAATAACAGATAACGAGTTTTAATATTTTGTACATGGTCAGCCGTGTTTAAATATATTAATCTATTAATTAAATTAAATTATATTAAAAAATAAAAAAATAACATTGCAGTTCAAAATGGCCCACGTACGGCAGTAAAAAGACTTTTCTACGTTAAAATAATGAGAAATTGTGAGGTCAAATCAAAATTTTAATTATTTTTTAGTTAAGTTGAGTGCCAAGTAATATGTAAATCATAAATCCAATATTTTTTTTGAAGGGGCCAAAATTTTCAAACCAACTATTATTAAAGTAAGGGTGCCAAAAGTTTTAGAAAAATTATTAAGTGTTAAATTTGGAAATAGCTTTTATATGTAAACTCCTATAATATAGTGGCATGTTTATTATAAATTAAGTATAAATTATTATATATTAATATGTATATAGATATTATATGTACTTAATATTACATAAATATATATAGTAAGATATAACAGTTCAAAATTAATACATAATAAATATGTATTATCAGAGTGTTATAGGATGCTATATTATTGAAGTCTAAATATAAAACTACATTCAGATTCCACATATAATAATCTCTCAAAGTTTTTAAATTCTGGTCCAGATTTCAATTGCAGTAAAATTTTATAATGTTCTTACTTCAAGATAGTATTTTGATTCCAATTTTATTTATTATAAATATTATAAAATCATATTAAGATAAAATATAATGATAATTATTTATTAGGAATTCAAATTATAATAGATATAAATTTTGATAGTCTTTTTTTTAGATGTTGTGTCAAAATATTGATGTTATTCAAATTTATATCATCTAAGATGAGGTCTTTGCCAAACATTTGAAGGTATGTTTAGGATCATAATTTTCATGCTATTTTTAAAGCATTTTATTTTTTATTTTTAAAAATGAATCACACTTTATAAAATATTCAAAATAACTTTAGATATTTTAATTATTTTTTGAAGAGACTATTACCATTATATATGTTTTATTATATATATATATATATATATATATATATATATATATATATATATATATATATATATATATATATATGATACATCCTCTAAAATTAATATTTACGAATCTCAAGATTAAATGCTATCTAATCAATTTCAGATATTAAATCTAATAACATAGAACATCGTTATAAGTCCATAATAGATCGCTATTTATAAATCGATTTGCCAAATGGTCACCAAAATTTATAATGTTCGTCAAGACGTAATCCAACGAATCCAAGATCACCCAATCATTAAGGCATCATCAAAAATACACCGATGGGGGATCGTGATCCGATGGGAGTGGTTGGAGTTTAAATTTAATACTCAAAAATCATAAATATCATTCTCACCTTAGAGGAATCGATTAAGAAGAGCTCGAGAAAATAGACGATTATCAAATATATATCTCAAGATGAGTAGATCGCCTGTGAGAACTAGAAAAGACGCTTTTTTTAAGATCAAGAGGTTAAGATTTTAAAACTTTCAGGTTAGAGCATTATATTTTTTATTAATATTGTTAGAACACCTTTAACTAACGAAGCAAAAATCTTTTGAACACATAAGAAATTCTAGAGGCAATGTGGTTTTTTAATTTTTACATATATATGTGTTATATATATATATATATATATATATATATATATATATATATATATATATAATAAAATTCTATATATATATATATATATATATATATATATATATATATATATATATATATATATATATATATATATATATATATATATATATATATAATAAATGTGTTGTATTCGTACTCTCAAAGGCTATTATCATATAATTTCCATTATTTCTATTATAATGAAAGAGAACAAAGTTTCTAGTTAAGTATATTATTTTATTTTTTCTTCTCTTAATTTTGTGACAATTGATGAATTGTAAGTTGCTTTGAAAGAGAGATGAGTTTTATGCTTTCTTATTTTTATATATATTTCATTCATTTTTGTCTTCTATTCTTTGGACATTTAGAAGCGGCATTGATCCAAAATGCCTTTGATCTTATGGTGTAAATGACCAAATGACAAGCTATCCTCCTAATGAGTCATAAAATATTGCTCCCACCTCTATATTTAAATTGATTTTATTTTATTGTATCTCTCTAATTTAAAGAATATTTTTTTTATATTTGTTATGTTGCCAAACATCTAATGCTTATGTTTGTCATTATCATATTGGAACACATGAATGACATCATTTTATGTTTACACAAATGATTCATAAAATATTCATAATATCATATAAGTTTATTTTTTTTTTCACTATCTTATTTTGAATAGAAGCTAGTTAGTCGATCATCTCTTTAATGTAATTATATCTCAACTCATCCTACTTTACTAAAATACATAATTTTGATATTATCATACCTTCAACTTACCTTCCTTATCAGTCAATTTTGTAGTAGCTTAAAAACACACCAAGAGGAGTGTGAATTAAATATATGATTACACTTGAGAATTCTTTAAAATCTCCCTTCCTAGTTCTAAACACACACATATAATTGAGTATATGATGATTTATGCTACCGTGATAATAAAACATAAGCATACAAATGAATTTGTCATTTAATTAGCATAAGCATAAGTAATTAAAGAACTCAATCTAAAAGATCAATAATATAAGTATCCTCACAATAAAGATGGTGATTACATAGCTAAATAATGCTAATTGTGAATATGTTAAATTCAAGAACAAGTAGATCTATTCAAATAATATAGCAAATAAACATGTATGTATCAAATCAATAAAAGAACATCTATGCAAGCTCTATAAATAAGTAGATTTGTAAGAAATGTAAGCCTAGTTATAGAGCAAATGGACAAATAAAATTTACAAGTTCATCACCAACAAATTTTTTATTTTAGTCAAAAAAAAATTTTACTATAAAAGAACATTTAAAAACAACCTCTCAAAATTTTTTATTTTAGTCAAAAATTTGACACAACACATTATTTTAGAAACTCATTTTCTTCTTAAAATAATATATATCATTAGAATTGATGATACTGGAATTCAGTGTTTTCTTTGGGATAAAGAAATCACATTTCATTTTATCACCAATCATAAAGAAATTATCATAAATAAAATGAATAGCTTAATAATAAGTCTACATATAAATTATTTACAAGAAAAATTGCTAGTTTAACTTTTAAAAAACAAATTTCTTCCCAAAATTAAAGAAAAAATTCAAAATTGCCACCAAAATTTCAAAAGAAGTTTCCGGTGACAACCCAATTGGGAAAGAAAACTTATGTAATGGATCTCCATATTGATAATTTGAACAAGATATTTCACTAAGGCTCGTGTCATGAACGAGCACTACCTTGCTTTATGTAAAGACGACATTGGATTTATTAAAGAAAGGAATAAGCAATCTTACTCTGAGCACCGCATTCTATGTTATGAATTAGACAGAAAGGAAAGAGGGAGACTGCGACTTGTAATTAATTACAAGCCGTTAAACAAAGTTTTAAAATGGATCAGATATCCAATTCCTAATAAAAGGGATTTATTAAATAGATTGCATAATGCAAAAATATAGCGATCCGATTCTTTTATCTGGATCTGCTAATATCCTGATTTTAAATCAAATTTGAAAAATATGATTCTCGTAAATCTTTTTGAGACGTTCCTTATGTTGGATTTCATTTTCATGAGGGTAACATCTTTTGATGCTCTGGAGTACCTCATCAACGATAAACAAAATTCATAGTTTTGAGGATCGTTAATTGAATAAAACTTTAATAATAGGTTTAATTTGTTTGAGTTTATCCTCAAAGTTGATTGAATTCCACAATTTTAGTAAAATTGTCTTTAAAGAATTGCGATTGAAGGGATCCTTTCCAGTATAACGTTACTCTAAATCCATGGGATTTGGCGGTCAATGAAGAAATGAGCAAGATTTTATCCTTGAATCATTTTTAGGATTAATAGCCTCATTTTGGGGCGACTTATCCATTCATTAAAGCACTTTGATTTGATCTGGAAGAATATTTAATTCGAAATAGTTACCATCGAAGATCTTTGGATTCAGAACATACAACTAAATTATTGCTTCTTTGTCTTTCTGAACAAGGAAAGCATCATTATTTATCTCCAGGAATCTACTTTTACAAAGCATAAAGCGGTCCCAATGAAATAATTCTACTTTCCAAAAAGTAAACATCTTATAATATTATGTATATGCCTGTATTTGGCCAAAATATCATTTTATTTTAATAATAGTAGCTTTGTTTAACAGAGTTCTATTTAATAATTTAAACAAGAAAGTTTCTATTTATTAATTATATAATACTAATTATTAAATAGAAACTTACTACAAGTTTCCTCTCCCCACATATAAGGAGGTATGTAATTATGGTGTACTTTCGGTTTTCCTTCTTTCTTCTCTTTGTTTCCTCTTGTACTCGTGTAAGTTCTTTTAACCTATAATAAATTAGTGTTTTATATCCCGGTCTAACGGTAACTAAAATTAGAGGTTCAAATTAAAAGGCGAGCGAAACAAATGAATTCGTCGATGGATCTTGAGATTCGGAAGGCGTAATTCATTGAAAATATGGCTTCGAGCAGGGTAACTTCTGAAATATTCAAAACAATATACCATAAATAGTATATTTCTATTAAATTAATTATAAATAAAGAATTTATTTTATCAAATTTAACTACTCTAGTTGATAGTGGAGCAGATTTAAATTGTATATAAGAAGGAATAATTCTTTCTAAATATTATGAAAAAACTAGCCAGCGGTTAAAGTCAGCCGACGGTAAAGGCACATACAACGCTGGGGGCTTTGGCCGCTATCCTTGTCCTCGCCGCGCTGTGGGCGTTTGTCCGCAACGACAACCACTTCTTCGTCGCCTCGGAGGGCGTGCACTCCGTCGGCATCATCGTCCTCATATACAAGCTTTCTAGACAGAAGACATGTTCTGGTGACCACATCCTTTTTCCCTTTGTTTTCTTTATTTTTCTTCGGATTTGGTTGTTTCGCTCTAGGGTGTACAGAGTTCTTATGTCCGGAAAGGGATTGAGGGTTTAATTCATTGAACTGGGTTCTTGTGATTATGGATTTTTAATCGATGGATTGCTATTCGAGAGGAATTTGGGGGAAGTGATTATAAGAAAAATTTTATTTTTACTAATGGATTTGGTGTTTCATCTATCTTTGATATCTTCATAAGATATGTCATTCTAAGATTGATGCTCTCTGATTGGTTGATTAGTTGGTCTTCGTTGACGGTTGGGATGAGGTTGAACAACTACCTACTTAATCTAACAAACTACATGTGTAACTACATTTGGTACAACAATTTAGCACATATTTTAAAGCATGACTCGCATTTTTTAATTTCAATTTATAAAATTTAGAATTACTTATGCCTTTAAGGCATTGTATTTTCTATATATGTATTATCTCTTTATTATTTCATTAATATTTATATGATCACTTGAGAAAGTGAATATGAAAAGATATTATACTAACTTAATTTTTTGGTCTATTTCTTAATGATAAATTTGATTTTGATCAATTTAGAAATTTATATTGTGTTCTTTTATGTGTGTGAAATAAATTGTTTATGTTACTCTTAATATTTCATTTAACTTGAAGCAAGACGATAAGATGATTTGTATATTTGATAAATAGCTTAATATTTATTTCATTGAACAAATTAAAATAAAATTTTAAAAGCTCATCAAAATTTTGTAATGCTAATTTGTGTGTTCAAATATTATTTATTTCTATGAAATGTCTATTTAATGATATTTTGATTACTTATTTAATGACATATTTTATCTTATATATATATATATATATATATATATATATATATATATATATATATATATATATATATATATATATCTCACTTATATATATATATATATATATATATATATATATATATATATATATATAATTAAGTATAAACTATATCTGGTATCCATTACAATTGATTGATTAAAAGATCTTTTTACTTTTTATATAGTATTTATTTTTTAAAATTATATATCAATTATCTAAAATATATATATTTATAATATAATAATTTTATTTATTCTTTAAATTATTAAACTCATGTATTTATGTGTGCTTGTTGAGAATTCAAATATATATATATATATATATATATATATATATATATATATATATATATATATATATATATATATATATATATAATTAACAATTAAATATCAAAAATAGTGAAATTCATTACCTAGAAAATAATGTAAAGACTTTTACATCATCTTCTTTTCCATTGGTTTTAATGGAATTCTAGTCATTAGACATGTGTATATAGATATGGAAATATCTATAAACTTATGATTGTACTTATTCCTATGGGCAATTTGATTCATACGCAAGGTTATGCTATGTTATTAAGCAGTTAATACATATGATGGCGATAGAAATATTCATTTTTTAACCCAATAGTCTAAACTATATCTGAAGAAATTAACCATGATTTAATTAAATTAAACTAACTATGAATAATAGATGCTGCAATAAACCAAAACTCTAATGCCAATTTACGACTGTAAAATGTATCACCAATTTATAATCTTAAGCTTTTAATTATATTCTTATAAAATTAAACTCTAATTATATATTCACACATGTTTATATATACTCTCCCTAAATGACTATCATATATAACTAGTGCCATTTTTTATAAAATTAACATTTAAAAACAACCTCTCAAAATGCATTTTTCATATAAAAAATGCATTTTGAGAGGTTGTTTTTAAATGTTTATTTTATAAAAAAATGGCACTCAAATTAAAAGTCAAAATAAAAAATAATGTTAGTTGAAATCGTGTCATAAATATTTGTGTAAGTATTATTATTAATTCATATTTAAAAAATTCAATCATTCCACTCAAACACGTTTCTTAAACTAATATTCATGTAAGAGATTTACATGCAAATAAAATTATTAAACATTTATATAGTTAATATTTAACTTTTTATATTTATTTATATAATATCTTAAATATGATAAAAAGAAGTAAATGCATACTTACATTATAGCAGGAGACCAACTCAAACATATCCACTTCAAATAAAATAAAATTTGATCAATATATTATGTAAGGGTGTCAAAAATTTAATATTTGACCCGCTAACTCAAAATTGACATGCTAATTCGAATTGAACTAAATTTTGGTTAGCGGACTCGAAATTGATCAGATTTTTGCCTTCGAATCGAATTTGATCGCTCTTCTCACAATTTTGTCCTTGAATGCATATGAAAATAGATAATTCAGATCAATTGGGTTGAAGGTGGATCGTATTCTAGTTGAGATTTTTAACTGATTTAATAAATAGGTCCAATTAGGTTTAAACCTATTCGGACCATATCAACTTAGGTCAGACACAAACCTAACCTCTTGACTCGAATTGAAACCTCTATTATTACGAAGATATCCAAAGAGAAAATTTAAAAATGAACAATCCATTCAAACTTCAATCCACACTGACGCAAGCTGCATTTTTTGTATTCCAATATTTATAGATTTTTAGGGCTACAAATGGACCGAGCTTTCCACGAGCTATTCATAACTTAACTCGATTAGAATTTATTCATGATCATTTGATTAACTAATCAAACAAGTTTGAACATTTTTATAAATATTCGATTGCTAAATGAACAAACTCGAACAACTTGTCGTTTGATTTTCTAATGTTCGTGAATATTATTATTTAAAGCGATGAACAAGCTCGTTAAGGAGCTCAATTATGACTTATTTGTGAACAATATTGTTTAAATTATTATTTCTATAGGCCTAATAAGCATTAATTAATACATCTCATGTATATTTCTCAACAAGTTGCTCTTGAACAAGCTCGATTAATGCTCATTTATTTCAGTGAAGAAGTTGCTCATTAATAAGCTTGATAATCCAATTTGAACCGAGTTCATGACCAAACTCGAATCAAGCTCGAGCTAACAAGCTCAAGGTTGAACACCATTCTTGAAAGCTCGAATCGGGCTCGAACTCAATAATATTAAATAAGCTCAAATTTGAATACCTACATGCTCGGCTCTTTTGCAGCCCTATAGATTTTTAACTCGAAAAAGGCCTTTTTATAGCAGGTGTAATATAAAAACATAAAAAAATATTATATCAAAATTTATTTTAAGTTACACTAATGTCAACTAGGAAGTCAATCGATAATAATAATAATTATTATTATTGATAATATTAAAATGCAAAAACATTCGTTTGTAATTCTAATACTAATTTAATCTTTTAATTGTACATTCATGCAATTTTTTTGTCAATCTCTCACTAATGATAAGTGTGCATGCTAAATAAAATTACGATCAACAAAATGTGAATTTTTTTTATTTTAATATTGTATAAAGAAAAGAATTCATAAAAAGCAACTTAAAATTTTCTAAAAAGAGAAAAAAAAATGTAAAAATGATCTAATTTAAACACATTGTAAATTTGTGATGTTGTGAAGATATTGAAGAAATATTAAGCGATGGTAGTTAGTAGTGTTGATTGATGGGATAATAGAGGCGATGAGCGATGATAACTATAATTAGAGATTGTGAAAAGTGACGAAGAACGGATAAACGAACGATAATGATCGTTAAAATTAGTTTAGTGATAGTGCTGATGATTAGTAATTGTGAATATCAATATTAGTTGATGAAAAGTGATGATGATGATGTGGCAATAATAGACAGGTGATTAGAAACCTCGATGGTGCTAGCAAGTGATGTCGATCATCTACATTGATCGTGAATAAAGCTTTAGGATTCTTCGAATACGAGATTTCTCGCTAATCAAGTTCGCCTTTTGAATGAAATGAATGTATGCTTATTAATTTTTGGTTATATTATTTTTGTTATTTGTGCCAAAATATCAATTATATCAATTGATTGCTTATGATGATGCCTCTTGATCATTTATCTTCTTTTTTTCTTTTCAAATATTTGAGTGGCTTAATAAAATCAACATTATACTCTATAAAGTGCATTAATAAAATCAACAATATACCATATTTCACTCATTGGATTCGTTTGATTGATATATATTGAATATAAGTTTAATAAAATCATAAATCAATAACCCCAATTTCGATTCTGAAAATGCTTAATTCAAATACTTATTTTGATGCAAAAAATATATATGAAAATGTTTATCATGATATATATATATATATATATATATATATATATAGAGAGAGAGAGAGAGAGAGAGAGAGAGAGAGAATTTTGAAGAGTAATTTATATCATGCAGCCTATTGTTAATTGCTTTTATCCTTCCATCTTGTTGATTGAGACTTTGTAGCTTTAGTTGGCTCAACTGTATTAGAGCTTTAGGATGCGTTTGTAATAGTTTTCTGACTGTTTTATTTTTTTGGAAAACAGTTTCATTTCACTACCAGTTTTTTGTCTGATTTTCAGATAATTTTGTAATGAAAATACTATTTTGAGAACCAGAGCTGTTATAATGTAATAACTGTTAGAAAGTTGCTTTTTGAATTTTTTTTAAATAAAAATATTTATAACACACAAAACAGCTCAAAAAGCTGTTTTCCCACAACAACTTTACAACTATTTTTTCAAAAAGCTACAGTTGCCCCAAACAAATCCTTAATTTCTGTTACAGTCCATAGAATAAATTTTATATAACTATATATAATTATGATCTTTTTCACAACTTAATTTATATGATAAATACAGTCATAAAAAATTCTCATATAAAATGACAAAACTTAAAAAAAAAAAAATTTATGTAAATTAAACCTAATTTCCAAATTCGTTAAAACAAAAAAAAAAAATTGAAAAAACAAAAGGCCTTAAGTTCCCACTTCTCCCTATGATTATGACAAATAAATCATTGGATACCTTCCCGTTTCTCTTCTTATTATTTTTTGCATGGGAGGAGGTTTCAAGATAAGGTTCATCTCATTAAAGAAATTGATCTATGAACCAATGCATATTGGATTCTACTTCTCTCATTTTCATAATTTTTTAATTTTAATTTTATTTTTCTTATAGAGATTGTGCTAATGATGGTTTGTAATGACTTATTGTGTGATTGAAGAAAGGATGACATGATTTTCATAAAATGAAAAGAATTTAATATGAGAGATCTAGAACTTTGCTATTGGTATGAGATGCCAACCATAAATAATAACATCAATGCTCACAAGTTTCATTAACCCTAACATCGCTATCTGCATGACCCTCCATCTATCACTGGCAATAATACATCCACTTGCTATTATTAATAATGTGGATATCGATTGTTGCCAATAATAATAACACTATCATAGCCAACAACACCCAATATCACTGGCAACATCAATGATTGTTGTTTACAGTAATGTTGATGCTCTAATGATGTTGATGTCAATGTTACTGTTAAGGTAGATACTAATACAGTAAAACCTATCTAAAGTGATATTGCTGGGACTAGAAGTAGGATATCACTTTAGACAGGTTATCACTTTAGGCGATACATGTATCATACGGTTGGGATCAGTGTTTATCACTTTAAACAGGATATTACTTTAGACAGGTTTTACTGTATTATCAATAGTGTTGATGCACATTAATGGTTGATCACGATGACCCAACTTTGTTGATATGATTATCACTCTCCTTCGCTATTAAGATTGTTATTCATCTACTTAGTTGCTAGTCTCTCCTTCCATTATAGAGCAATTGAATAAATCATTAATCATCCTTGAAAATAATATCAATGTGTGAAGGCTCATCCTCATATTATGAATGCCATCTTTTGCAGTACATTCTAATGTATTTTTTATTATTTTCAAATTACAAAAAAAGAAAAAGAAAAAAAGCATCACCTATAATGTACAACTCATCTCAGTAGAACATTTGAATAGGGTTAAATATTTATTTATTTTTCTTTTTCTTAGCTTTTTCAAGTAAAAAATGTCTAGTCTCCTTTGAATATCTCTCAATTTACTATTTGCATGTATGAAGGACTTCTTTATAGTGCTAATACAATAAATGATTAATCTATCATTGAAAATTTTCATTACAAAATAATAAATGTATTAGTTTTAAATTTAATTCATTAAAAAATAAATTAAAATAGCCATTGCATTAATTAATTTGCAATTTTTGTTATATTCAACAATATAAGTTTTGAGATTGAGAAACTAAAATGACAACTAGATTTGGAAGTATTTAACTTATAATTTTAGTTCATAAAATAATGACATCACAAATTAGGATGATAGTTTTTACAATTATTTTCTCTTTTAACTATGTTTATTATCTGTTATAATATTTACGATAATAGATAGAGAGTTTATCATTTTAACATTGCAACAAAAAATTCACCTATATAAAAGATAAATTGTAAGCAGCTCATAGCAAATATCCAATACTTTACCTAAAAAAATTCAAGAATGCAATTTCACTATTATAAGTTATTGATCACAATTAATATCCTTTCTTAGAATTGGAGCAAAATTTGATACATGCACAAATTATAAAAGATGATTTTAATGTTAGGGGTAAGTGGAGCATAGCATTGATGATTTGCTATGATGCACAGACACGAATACGAGGATAATGACATGATACGATACGGACACGGGACACTTTTATCTTTAAAAATATGGGATACGAACACGCATTAGACACGACATTATAATAATAATTAAGAATAATATGTATAAATTAAATAGATAAAATATTAAAAATAACAAAAAATAAGTCATTTAATAAAAAAATTAAATTAATTATTTAAGTTATATATATATATATATATATATATATATATATATATATATATATATATATATATATATATATATATATATATATATATATATATATAACTTAAGTAATTTAATTGTACTTTAATAATTTTAATGAATAAAATTTATTATCTATTCTAAATTTATAAATTTAATTATCATATCCCCTAAATTATATGATTTATATGATTGAGTTATAATAATATGATTTAGTTATCCTATTTATAAATTTAATAATTTATCTATTTTGTTATAATAATAATTTAATTATCTATTCATTTGTTTATCTATTCTCTAAATTTTTAAAATTTTCTATAATAATTTAAAATATAAAAAATTATATTTAAAATATTTTGTATATAATTTTAATTCAATTATTTAGGACATATCTGTATCTTTAATTTTTTAATATTATTTTAATCAGATATATTGGAGATTTGTTCGAGTTGTGTTGATGTTCAATATATTTCAGATATTATATGTCTAATTTTTAAAAATATCAATGGATCATAGATAATTTGCATAATTATTCTCTTTATATCAAAGATTTTAATCCACTAAATACAATCAAGGGCGAGATGGCGGGCGGACTTCAGTTCGTCGTCACTATCGATGGGGCATGGGCAGGAGAATGACGAGGCCGGAGAAGATGGGATAAGCCTGGAAGGGAAGAAAGCGATCCTGGTTCCGTACATGAGGGAACATGTCCCAAGGTATCACGATTGGATGAAAGACCCGGCACTGCTCCTCGCCACTGGATCCGAGCCGCTCACCCTAGCTCAGGAGTACGAGATGCACCTCTCCTGGACCAAGGACCCCAACAGTATAGCTCTTCTATTCTTTTCGCCTTTCTTCCTTCGCCATCTTAGTATCTTCAACACCTTCTTCCTATTGAGAAGGATTGTTGATTCTGATGCAGAACATACGTTTATCGTGCTTGATAAGGAGTTGATAAAGGGAGGATTCGTTCATGGAGAGCCCCATATTGAAGGTTTGTTGTTGTCTACATGACATGATGTTCACCTAGCGTTTCTGTTTCTCTGTTATTTATTTTTCTTTTTGCGAGGCTGGTGAGGGTTATGTATGTTGAGGTGAAGGTTGCTGATCTTGTATTTGAATATTTTGGCTAGGGCTTGAAGCCGATTTGGTGCAATGATGATAAAAAATTAATCAACTTGGTCTTTGAATTTGTCATTGTTGGAATGCTGTTGTGGAGCTGGATATTTCCTGTTTAACTTTTTACTAGTTTTTTTGTATATAATGATCTGTAATGGTTCAGATCCATCATTCTGTCCTGGGTAGAGAAAAAGAGGTCTGGAATCTCCTCATGAAATCTTAAGTATCTCTCTTTATTAGGGTTGCAAGCAATTAGTGAGCTTGATAAAATGCTCGTATTGGGCACACTTCTGGATCGGATATTTCCGTTTTTCTAAGTTAATTGAATAAGATTGAATGTGATTTGTAATGATTGATATTTGAAAGTTTGAGCTTCTACATAGGTCAACTTGCTTATTTATTTTAGTGACATATTTGTTTAGACTTCAACAAACAGATTGATAGGTTGATAAGAGTTCCATAAAATGCTCATTTTGTTAAACACTACAGGGCATTTCCATTGATAAGGACAAGCCTCTCCAAACTAGCCAACAAATGAGTTCTTTCTTACCATTGAAACACAAATTATATACAACAAAATACGACAAAATTGGTTGAACAACTGAATTAAATAAGACCAAATTATGTAGCTTCTAAGCAAATTAATATAAAAATAAATTAAGTGCTTTCATCTATTTGAAATAACATTCCTTGCAAGCAAGATTATTCACAATATTAATTGAAAATTAATCTACAAATGAGAGATAAAACGTGATATCAGAACAAGACTTCTAAGATTATGTTGTTCAGCTCGTTGGTACTTACATCCACATGAAAAATTGGGACTTAGTTTTTGTTGATTCCAAGGCATTCCTGGTTATATGTTCTCAACCCTTACTCAGATCTTGATTGTTGTTTTGTGCTCTTATTTCTATAAATCATTTAAAGCAACTTACTTGATATATTCTATACTTGTATGAAGAAATAGTGGAAATATTTCACATAATCCTTAGCAATCTTCTCTAATTTCTTTCAAAATTGGACAAGACTTGAAAAATGAAGAGATGATGAATGGCTTGTAGCTTGTATTATTCTCCTAAAATGCAACCCAAACAACAACTACTCTTTTTGTCCACCCTCAAATATACTCGACACACCATTAGAAGACTAAGCTCCTTGGTTTTCATTTCCTTTTGCTTCTTGACTTTTCCTCAAAATCTAATGACCCCAACCCAAGCATGAAACCATCTCAGATTCCACCATCAGTCCACCTTCACAATCTTCATTGAAGGAAGGAGTACAAAGAAACATACTTTGTTGTTAGATTCTCCTTCACAATCGTTGAATCTTAACTCCTTTCTCTTGATTTCTTCTCTGGTCAGGCCCCTTTGCACAATTTTTCTCTTCTCCTTGAAAATTATCCCATATAAGTAATAAATAAATAAATAAATAAAGAGTAGAAACAAGAACCCAAAAATAGGAACAACTACACAACAAACAAGAATAGCAAAGGCAACTTAATTAGCTATATTTATAAAAGTTGAACTTAAGTAAATAACATCCAAGATATTTATCCACCTTTATTAATAATCTCTTCGTTGCATAAATTAATTTAACTAAACTCCTTATTCTCGCAAGACCTTAACAAGGAGGTCTCAGAACTTGAAGTAGAGTCAAGTACTGTTCGAATTTGGTTCCAAACACTATCTTGGTCAACTTTTTTGAAGGATTTTTATTGTTATGCACTTTCTAAATATGAATGTATCTTGAATAAGAGCATCTTTGATAAAGTTTAATCTTATGTCAATGAGCTTTATTCTTTCATGAAATTCATTGTTGACACTTAACAATCATACTTTATTATAACTTTTATTCTCTTTGTTCTCTAGTTCCTTTAAAAATTCTTTCATGCACATGCCTTTCTTTATAGTTTCAGTATCTACCACATATTCTGCCTTTATGGATGATAAAGCAACAACAAATTGAAGTTTGCATTCTAGCTTATTGTGTTCTCGCATGTCAATAAGACAGAACTAGTCATTGATCTCCTTTTATGCAAATCCTTAATATATTCAGAATCCACAAACCTTACATATGTTATCTACTTTAGTTTTCTCTCTTATGTATCAACCCAACATCAACTGATCTTTCAAGTATCTGAAGATCCACTTAACATCTCTCCAAGTTTCTTACCTTAGGCATGTATATACATATCATACTCATTGCATATGCTATATATGATCTAGCACAATCCATAGAGTACATGAGATTGCCATATACAAAGTGACAACATTGTATAGTCTTAGGGTCTGTTTGACACAGCTATAGTTATATGAAGAAACAACTGTGAAGTTGCTGTGGGGAAAAGTGTTGTTAGAAAGGTGATTCTGATGAAACAGTTTAACTGTTTGGAAGATTGAGCTGTGTAGGTGCTGTGCTGCAGCTATTTCCAAAAAAAGTTACAGAACTACCCTTCTGATCATATATACGCATAACATAGCATCAACAGAATAAGAAAATTTTTTTTTGGAAGTTCATACATAGCCATAAGTCTAGTTTTTAACATTTGAATTTAATACATCACATTACATTGAATAACATGAAAATTAAAATAGCATTTACGACTAGTAATGCCAACATAATATTAAGCTTTATATCCAAATGGCCTAGTCTTTTAGAGAATTTATTTTCCAAAGTTCTTCTCCAAACATGATCACTATCTGCATTTGTGTCTGCGTAATCGTCAACTCTTCTAAAAAAATTACAGTCATCCAGTGTTCGATTTCGAGGATACCTATAAAATCTTCGTTCATAGTTACCTTCTTGGCGTGAAGTGAATACGCAACATTGTAAACCACAGTTGCAGTTCATAACTCTAGAGCCACTGGAAATCCTTGAGTTCATATTTACTAAGCCATGTTGATATAAGCAAAGAAAATGTATTAGCATATACAAGTTAACATTTGTGTATAGCAGAAATTTAATACATTTAAATGCGAGTACTTTTAGTATTATGCCATTAGGATATTAAGAAGTTTAGCAAAAACATATCAATCGCATACAAATTTATTTCCTAACAGAAGGAAAAGAATTTTATTACCTTTATAAAGAAGTACAACGTCCTTAAAGGGAAAAAATTTCTAAACTAATGCTCAAAGAGCTACAATAAACTAACAGCGATAAATCCCCTAAATAATATAATAACATATTAAAAAAAATGAAAAAGACCAACTCAGCAACAGCACTAGACCCATGTGTGGAAAGTTAAAACCATATGCAAGACCCCAAAACTTATAAAAGACCTGCAAAATACTAAAGAAAGGATAAACACAGAAAAGTGAGAAGCAAAGATTAACAGCAAAGACAAAAATTAAAGAAAAAACAGGCTCAAGCTCAGTTAGTTTTATCTCAAGGAGCAACAATATATGTGAGCATCCAAATTTCATTAAGAAGGATTATAATCACATATAAAGTTACCAGCAAGAGAACAGATAAAATGAAACATCAAAGCTATCACAGCCATACAAACCTCGCTTTAGCAGCAAAAATCAATCACCGAAACAACAGAGAAGCTATATAAATATAACCAACAGAACTCCGGAAGCAGCCATCAACAACCCAGAATCAAGAAACCAATAGAGTAGACAAACCCAACAAACAAAGCCATAAAGCTAACCGACCAACAAATCACTGCACCTAACCAAAACCACTCCACCGAGCAACCCCCACCGAACCAATCAAAACAACTTTAAAGCCAAAAAAGTATAGCCAACATAACTCCAGAAGCAGCCATCAATAACCCTTAATCAGGAAACCAATAGAGTAGATAAACTCAACAAGCAAAGCCAGCAAGTTAACCGGCCAGCAAACCACTGCACCCAACCAAAACCACTCCACCGAGCAACCTCCGCCAAACCAATCAAAACAACTTTAAAGCCAAAGAAGTATAGCCAATAGAACTCCAGAAGCAGCCATCAACAACCCAAAATCTGGAAATCAACAGAGCAGACAAACCCAACAAGCAAAGCCATCAACTTAACCAGCTAACAAATCACTGCTCCCAACTAAAACCACTCCACCAAGAAACCCCCACCAAGCCAATCAAAACAGCTTTAAAGCCAAAGAAGTATAGTCAACAGAACTCCAAAAGCAGCCATCAACAACCCAGAATCAGGAACCTCAACCCAAAAGGAGATCAAGACCACATAAAAAAAACATACACCCTGGTTTAAAAACCACTGCACCAAAGCCATCCAGCCACAAAGGACAACACCAAATGACAAACAACATCCCCAGAGACAGCAAACTCAACCCAGAAGGAGATCAAGACCGCATAAAAAAAAAGTGACACCCTGGTTTAAAAATCACTACGCCAAGCAACTTACACTAATAAAGCCATCCAGTCACAAAGGACAACACCAAACGACAAACAATATCCCCAGAGATAACAAACTCAATCCAGGAGGAGATCATGACCACAATAAAAAAAATATACACCCTAGTTTAAAAACTACTGCACTAAGCAACCTCCACCAACAAAGCCATCTAGCCACAGAGGAGAGCAACAAACTCGAAAAAAAAAGTTACATAACTGGTTTAAAAACCATTGCAAACTATATAATGTACTGAGAATGACATAACTGGTTTAAAAACTACTGCACCAAGCAATCTCTACCAAACCAACCAGAATAGCAGGTAAGCCAAACAGAAAGAACCAATAGAACTCCAGATCCAACCACCAACATCCCAAAACCAGACGTCCAACAAAAGAGGCAATTCTAGCCAACCACATCCCATAGAAAACAAAAATTGGAACATGTTAGTGGCGACTCACAAGTAATCGCAACTAACTACAAAGTCAACCACATCCCAAAAGCTTGAAGGGCCATCCAACCCTAAACTCCAAAACCAAAAAACAATACTAGCAAGAGGATAACAACACTAGCAATAGGGGTTGAGAAAACCTAAAAAGAAGAAAACAGAAAGATAGAAGGTTTATTTAATTAGTTAATTTCATATCTTATGCTTGATCAAATATATTGACTTTCTCACAAAAGTCCTACATCACAAACTATATAATGTACTGAGATATATAATGTCTCACTTTCATAGACAATAACTAAAAAGTGTAAATATGCTATCACATGTGGTGCAGTCATCGGGTTCAAAATTCCTTCTACATATTCACTAGAGCGTTAGCAATATGTTCTCTGAATTTCTTCATCTCTTCAGCCCCTTCTCCATATTGTGTCTCACTATCATTGAGAACTGAATCACTCTCAACAAATGGTTGGCCCATTCAATATTCATTTGTTTCAGGATGTACAAATGTTAGATCATCGTCTACGACAATGAAATCAACATCTTTTCGAGATGAATGTCATCATATAATTATGTAAAGCCGTTGTTGCCCCTACTATCTTTACTTGCTTTTGGAATGAATATGTTGGCATATCACGTAGAATAACTCATTTCTTCTTCCGAACTCCAAAAGTCCTCTCGATAACACCTTGTAATAAAGAGTGTCGTTTGTTGAACATCCTTCTTCGGCCTCGTACTACTTGGCTGCTCCTCTCAAAATCGGGGATATGATATTTCGTATCCGGAAATGACTTAAGAAATTCACGTTGCATTGGATATTCAGCATTAACGAGGTAATATTTTCCTGGTGATGATAAAAATATGAGTAATTCATATGAATTGCTATAAACAATGTTCTCTAGCTCAATTACCAACCTAAGGGCGGCATTGGAAAATAACACTCTCGCCTACATGTGACATATTCGAATATACGACTGTTATGTGCAATGCCCTCCCATCCAGCCTTGATGAAAGTAAAACACATGTTGAAGTCGCATACGACCAATATATTCTGCGTCGGTGATCCACAGCGTCCGATATATGCGACTTTCTCACTGTTAGAATACGTGCATCAACATCTGTTCCATCAAGTGCTCCAATACAATTCTGTCAAACGCTTTAATTTACTTAGAAAATATTATTATGGCCAAAGTCATAACAAGAAAGAAGCCATAACAAGAAAAAAAGTCATAACAAGAATAAAAGCCATAACAAGAAAAAAAGCCATGAGACGTGTACCTTAAAGAATGACATGTATCTAACATCGTTACATATTTCCGGTGGAGTATTTTCAAAGGTTGAATCAGTTGGCCTCATAATATTTCTGGCCAAGCTTACTAATGCATCTAAACCCACAGAGAAATACCGACTAATAGTCTTTGACGAATGTTGAAAACGTTCACATGTTACTCGTATTGATTCATTGTATGATAGAATATATAAAGTTATAGCCAACACTTCTCTTGTGCTTGTCTTGAATGAACCACGAAGCTCGTGTGAAGCTTCAAGTTCGTGCAGAAGATCGACAAAAATTGGTTTTGATATCTGAAATATATTGTGAAACCTAGTAGAGTGACCTCATAATAGTTCTCCAATCCATTTGTCTCTAATCTAAGATGAGATCATACATGGATTCTTGCATTATATATGTTTCATAGAATTCATTTATGAAGTATGTCGTCGTTGCAATAACAGATATGTGTTGAGTCCTTTCTACTAGCTCATCAGTCTCTGTTGTCTTCATCAATTAGTAACCTGCTACATCAAAAGACAACATAAATAAATAATCATATGAGTAACAAAAAAGAGATACAGAGTATGGAATTATTCAAAGCTTTACGAGCGTGGATATGTCATCTGCTATGATGAGTATCTATGCAGAAAGGTAATTTAAATAGAAAACCAGAATTAAAGTTCAGACATATAATGTCTCACAAGCTATGAAACATGTAAATTAAAAATAGATAGTCGTAAATAGTTCAGAATGTTTAGACATCATTATTGTTCATAAAATAGTAAAGGTAATGAACTCTTCGCTTTGGCACCATTGTCAGAAATGCTTATCGCTTAATGGGGCGTTCGAGGAGTTTCGTTGAGAATAGATACAATGACATATTGTCAAAAATTTCAGGGGTGCTATCGAGTATTTTAACAGCTTCTGACATTGGCGGACAAACATGCACGGTCCTAGTAGTGGAAGTCATATTTGTGTATGTTGAAACCAATTGTGATATTTGGTCTCTAATAAATAAAGAAAATATATTTTCTTCTTTTTTGTCTTTGCTCACCAAGCCCTGATGTGCATTTTGATTGACTAACTTCACCTCGTTCACCAATATCATGCATTAATCCCTCAGTGAGTTCGTTGGAATGTGCTTCTTCGGGCTCAGTTAAATTCTGTGGAAATTCCTGACTTGGAGCCCAAGCATGAGCACTGGTTGTTATAATGCCACTAAACATCATGTCAAGCTTCTCTTCTAACTCTGGATCTATGCCACATAGCTTAAATTTTTTGGCATTAGGCACAACCTACAGTTGAGAGTGCTATTTTAGAGTCAAAATATGGTACTTCTTAAAGAATTGAATATGTATTAGACTCCAAAAAAATAAAGGAGCTGAATCAAGTCATTTGCTTTACCTGTAATTTTTTTTTTTCACCAGTCATCCGAAGCTTCTATTATTTTTCTTATAGGATCCCACCCTAAGCCAGTAAATCTGCATTTTAGCTCCTCTACAGTTTCCAATCTTTCTTGAGTTGGTCTCATTTATTCTTCAGCTGTGTTTTTTCATATTGTCTTCCTATTTTCTCCTGGAAATTTATGAAGATGTTCTGTCATCCTTTTTTATTGAAGTGAGTTGTTGGTTTGTTCCCCAATTCCATTTCTTTTAAACATACATCACAGAATATTATCTTGATTTCCCTCTCCCATGTGGCAGAAACATCACCATCTCTCGGTTTTCCCATTTGGCATGCTATAATATTCACAAAACAATAATATGTAATATAAAATTTAACATCAATTTAAATTTAAGCATGTGAAACAAAAATGCCGATACTTGTATCTCATAAACTATCATAATATTCCTCCTTATGTAACGACAGACAAAACACTTCAGTATAAATAAAGTGAAGAGCCAAAATAATTATAGTATGCTTAAAACTTTGGAAGATTTCGTGGACAAGAATAACAATCCACCAAAGAGAAATGCATCCAACCTCATTAAGAATATGATTGTTTAATTCACACGGCACAATAAAAGAATTACATAGCATCAAGATGTATAGAACCTCCAACAACAGAATCACATAACATTTCAAGCCGCCGAAGAGAAATGCCTCCACCTCTAACTCTAGATATCTATAGGAAAAGCATCCACAGTAAGGGTTCACCAATATGTAACAATTCATTCAGTGTCGCAAGAACAGGTTACCAAGGGAAATCGAGAGAATCCAATAAATCACGAAACTTTTGTTTCATAAAATAATTGCACATCAAGGTAAATCGAGAGAGATATGTATCCAAACTAGTGAATCACAAATCAGTATCACTTTCTCACTTCAATCCCATTAATGGATTGATTACTAAAGAAACCAAGAGATTCACAAAACGGCTCATTGCAAAAACATATCTTTGGTTCGGTGTTGGAGTCACGAGCGACGGGACAAATCGAGAGCTAAAGCCCGTCGACACACGAGGGATTTTAGAGTAGCAGGTGGAGGAATCGAATAGAGATGGAGATCCTAAAGACCAGAGATGGAGATGCCGAAGACGAGAGACGAAGTTAAAGCCCTCAGTTCAGTAAAGCCCTGGGCCCTTCCAGGTTCACGACATTAGAGAATAGGAAAGTGCAAATGCAGAAGTGTCAAAGACGAGAGACGGAGCCTTTCGTGTGGTACTCGGCTAATAACAAGGGTAGATTCGGAAGATATCTTTTTAGGAAAGGTGGAACGGGATTTCGAAAGCCAGATTGAAGTTCCGCTCCCGAGTTGTGAAAACGGCATTTGCGACCGGGATTTCATACGAACCGGGATTTCTAAAGCGGCTCCCAAACGCTTCAGCGTGCTTTTTAAAAATGGGAAGCAGCTAAAACGCTGCACCAAATGAGTTCTTAGTTGATGGTGGCTATATAGTTGAGAACTTGAACTATGAACCTAAAGGAGATGAAACAGGTTTGGCATTATCATTATTTAACTTTCTTAGAAAATTTCAAATATACCTTCTCCGAGTTAAGTGTTACATGCTTTACTCTTTATTCTTTATGATGTCAATTCCAAGTATATATTTTGCTTGCCCTAAATTCTTTCATGTCATATTGTTTTTTTAGTGTTGCCTTTTATCTTTCTGTCTTCACTTTGTTCATCCACATAAAGAAGAAAATAAATGACACCATTTCCAAAAAACCTTTTGAAGTAGACACATGTGAAAATCACTTGAATTGAATTAATTATCAATCATAAAATAATCAAATTTTATATATCATTTCTGTTGAGATTACTTTAATCTAGAGTTTTCTTGTGAAGAAGGATTTTATTTTTTTAGTAATTGTGATGTATCTTTCCGGTTAACTCATATGAACCTCCTCAAGATCTACATACAAAGTCATTTTTTACATTTATTTGTTCAAATCCTCGTTCATGCTAGGCTATTAGTGATGAAATCATTATGGTTGATGTGTGCATGATGATAAATTTTTTTTTTACTATTTGAGTGAATCCAACAAAGGTTGCGCCGAGTCAATTGACTCCAGCGATCACATAGCATACTTTGAATCTATTATATTACTGTTAGATCTGAATGATGCGATGAAGTATTGATTAGTTTTTACTATTTTTAAGGAGTCGATCCTTAGATGGTTTTTGCAACTACTAGTGGGATTTGTTACTTTGCATAATTCAAAAGAATGTTTCTTATGCAGTTCACTAGTGTTCAGAAATTGTTGAAGAGTTCACATGCTCTCCGGCATATGAGATAGGAGCCTGATGAGTCCCTTATAAAGTTTATTGCTTGCTTTTAAAGAGAGATGTTGGAAGTTAAGGATCTAGAGACTGCAGTTGCGCAAGCCGCACTTGCCTAGGGCCTCAGAGAAGATCCATTTAGGTATGCCTTTCGGCTTTAGCAGCCCAAAATGCTAGCAAAGCTATTGCAATTGGCGAATAGCCTTGTTAATGCAGAGGAGTATAAGGAAACTGTTCAGTCGCTAATGGTGACTCACAAAGGGGGCTCATCAAAGAAGTCGGCCTTGAGCGATTCTTAAAGGAAAGATTTTGAGTTCAAAGACATGATAAAGGTAGAGGACAACATTCTCAGTGAGAAGGAACGCCTATGCAAAGGCCCGAGTTCAGGGATCTATCAACTCGCCATGAACGAGATGAGCATCTACAGGTCACTGCAATCATACTATTGAGAGTGTCAATGGTTGAGTTAATAAAGACCATTCAGAATATGAAGTACTTCAAGTGATCACTACTAATGAAGGCGGATGGAGTTTGTGATCGATCAAGGTGTTGCGCCAACCATCGTTACCATGGGCACAACACCGAGGAGTGTCGACATTTAAGAAGCTTGGTAGAGGACCTCATAAAGGCTGAGAAGTTAAATGAGTTCACAAAAAGACAAGGAAAGGAAGTTGTTGAGTCGAGCAATGAATCTGCCCCAGCTCATGTGATTCATATTGCAGGACTTATATCCGCTATTTTTAGTAGAGAAGAAGAATCATCAAGGCGAGTAAGCCATAAACAACTGTGATCAAGAGATGTTAACTCGGCAGCCATGGCGTGGGCGCCGAGAACTCAGATTGTTCCAATAAATTTTTCGGAGAAAGACCACCAACAATTGACAATCCTTACAACAATGCAGTAGTCATCGCAACGTTAATCATCAACTATCAAATAGCAAGCATTTTTATCGACATAGAGAGATCGGTCGATATTATTTTTAAATCCGTGTTCGATAAAATGAACTTAGTGATCAAAAGTCACCCTAACAGGAGGTCCCTTCTATAGATTTTCTAGAGAAAGGAGAGAGAGAAAAGGAAGTATTCTCTCCCAGTAATCTGGGGAGAAAAGCAATTTACTATCATGATCATTTTTGTTATTGTGGACATGCTCGCCACATATGATGTCATTTTGGTTTATCATTGCTTAGTACATTCAAGAAAATGGTGTTGACTTATTATGTGACAGTTAAGTTCTCAGTGTGAGGAGAAGAAATCACAATCAAGAAAAACTTGAGTCAATCGAGCTTGCTATTTTTGAGCAATTGACGACTCACACAGAATAGAGGAATTGTTGTGGTTAGAAGTTATGCATGCTCTAGAGTGGAAATCATTGAAGAGATTGTGGAAGTGTTGACTACACAAAACCCAAAGCGAATTTTAAGGATCAACTCGACCTTCAGTAGCGAGCATAAAGAAACTATGAGGGAAGAAATGACACCCTTCTAAAGAACAAAGTATGAGAATTGATGACATTACTAGAAGAAAAGAAATAGTGACATGAAGATGAATCTTTACAATAAAATAGAAATTTAATAGCTCATTGAAAAGTTACAAAGCTAGATTAGTTGTCAGAAGTCACACAAATATATGCAGTTGATTATCTTGAAACTTTTGCTATGATTGCTAAAATGATTTTTGTTGGAGTTCTTTTATCACTAACCTCTAATAGGAATAGAAGATACAAGAATTGGATGAAAAGAATGTTAGTCTATATGGTGATTTAATTGGAGG
Source organism: Cymbidium sinense (assembly GCA_021442155.1). Lineage (NCBI taxonomy): Eukaryota > Viridiplantae > Streptophyta > Magnoliopsida > Asparagales > Orchidaceae > Cymbidium > Cymbidium sinense. Next base: position 27,625,335 of record CM038226.1, on the reverse strand, counting down.
AAGCATGTATGAAAGTTCCATTGGTATTTAGCTTAAATACATGATAAATGGTATATAAACTAGAAAAATATTGTATGAGTTAAAGCAATCTGCAAGGGTTTGGTTCAAAAGGTTCGTTGAGGTAATGCTCAACATGAGATATGAATAGAGTCAAAGAGATAATAGATTATTTGCTGTAAAATGTGATGTTTTCAATTTACTAAGCTATTGCAATTTTTTTACTATTGATATCCCTTTTTTGGCATCATGCACTTGAAAATTTTAAACCATGCAGCCATTCGGCATCAGTAATAACTCGAAGGCATACTACTGGCTCAGTCATACTTCTTTTATTTTATTTATTTTTTAATTTCATGTACACGTTGACTATTAAAATGAAATGCTATTAAAATGAAATGAAGGCTCGACTATATAATTTTAGGTCAATTCTGTGTTATCTATAATCCACTCAAATAGATAATTAAATATCTAAGTCGAAATTTCATTAGAAACTGCAATGGGCAGTTACTTGCTCTGGTAGTACAACTTTCAGCAGTCCTGGCCTCTTTTGCTATTTCACGTATGGAAAGATGGATGATCTCCGCCCTATTATTCTAAAGAGATTGAGTATCAGATGCAACTAATTCTCTATGTTATTGTCTTTTTTTAAAGAAAATGGCATACTAGTCTTATTCTGCTTTTCATATATTATTTTGTGCTCAACATTTTTTAATGCAAATGATTTTTTTTTAATGCCATTTCAGCATGCTTTCCACTATAGGTATGTTTTTTTATCTTTTTATTTTTTTCTTAGATGACTTTTGATTTCCACTGTTACATTTTTTTGTGATGACCTTTGTTTAGTTGAATGGTTGAATCACTTAAATGAGCTTTTCCTAAGGAATCTTAATAAGCTGAGAGCAAGCGGCTCTAAACATGTTTTGGTGCATTAAACGTGTATTAGATTTTTGGCATTTAGTATTGAGCATATGAATGAATCAAGTGATTATTCTGTGTAATCAATCAAGTAGCTGCTCTGGAGACACTAACCTAAAACTGTTTTGAACATAATTTTGGTGTGGAAGCATTTCATATCTGAATAAACTGTTGGTAAGAGAGGATGGCTGATCAAAGTGCCTTTCTTGACAGCAACGTCTTAGAAGAGCTGAGTTTTAGTCCCTGAAGCATGTGCATTAAGCTCCATATTCTTGGGAATATGGGATCAGGCATTCGCTTTTTTCCATGTAATTTATTCTATTTAAAGAATTCATGACAAGCGCATCAGACATCTCGAACAGAATTATGTGATATAACTTGATTTATCCTTACGGATTTACTTTTTTTTTTTTGGGATATACATTGAATGAGCTTCAGTATATAAATGCATAGCATTTTTTTTATATTACGAAGATTTTTTTTTTGTCATATTGCTTTGTTAGACTGAGATTTATAGGTTGTCTAACTTTGCATCATATGTTTTCAGCTATGGTTGGTGATGTCAATATATACATGAATGACCTAGATGACGTACAGCTAGCAGAAATCGAAATCATGATTGCTGAACCAAAGAGGTATCTATGTTATTTGATTCAATTATACTCTTAAGATTCTTTTTGTGGAGTTGCAACATAACTTAGGCTCCTTTTTTAATAACATATAGCTAACACGTAGTTTGGTTATGCTGTCTTATTCCATTTTCTGCTGTGCTCTTTTGTATTTTACCGTGCTTTGCTGCCAAGTAAAGGGCATGATTGTTCAGTGAATTGAATATAAGGTTGTTGTTTAAATTTCAATGATTTTGATTATGTTTAGATGGTCTCCAATCTGAAACTGATTCAGGTTTTCGGTCTCTGCTACTCTTGGTAGTTTCGGAGTTTTAATGAAATTTTATTGAAACTCAAAAAATTTCTCCAAAACCTATAGGCTTCAAGCGATATGTAGCTCAGACTCTTGAGCAATTATCAGTTTTGCTAGAAATATATCGTTGAGGTCCTATCAACTTTTATGAATGTTATAACTTGAGTTCAAATTAGATTATCCTTTATTTTTTGATATCTTAAATATTTTTTTTGAAGTATCTAATGAGAATAATTGGCCAAAACCAATATTAAATCTTGAAGTTGATGAAAATTTTGAAACTGCAGAAATTGAAACCTACTCGATAGGTTAAAATCAAAATTGAATTCGAGGTCTTTAAACCTTGGTTTATAGTGTTGTGAGAGTTGAACTTGTTTTTAAAAATCTATTATTGCATTATTGCATGTTGTTCAAAGATTAAACAAAACTATACTACATAATACATATCAAATTTATTTAACATTCTATTAATTTATTAATACATGGTTGATTATAATAATTTTGTGTTAATTTTAATTGATTAAATATTTGCTTTATTAAGCATTCAATTTAATTCCATACTTATTACTTAATATGCAATTGTAATACAAATTGGTTTTTATATAACTAATGTAATATTACTTGAAATATCTTATTAGCTCAATAATTAATTATTTCAAAATATTCTTATTGGTCCTTAATTAACTTGATAATCTTGTTAATTTGATATCTTTTGGGTTTGTAGACAAAACTTTACATGATAAAACAATTTTCTATGCAATTGGTTCCTAAAACATCTCCGGAAAATTGGATTTGTCTAATTCGGCTAGATTTGATTAAATCGTTTCTTGAGCATGATTAAAATGGTTCAGCCAACTTCTTCACATACTTCAAAATTCGAATGAAGTTTGTGAATGCCTATTTATCTGACTATAGCTCAAATTAGATCGAAAATGTCCTTATTTGCAATTATATGCAATTCACAGAGGAGATTCATCATTTAGGCTAATCGCCTTAGTGGTTTTTCTCTTGAAATTTGTTCATGTAAATCATATCTAGTTTTCTTTGGCTTTTTGTGTGCCTGAGAATTTTGGACCAAAGATTATTGTGACATGCTCTCAGTCCATAGGAATATTTCTTACATAGAACAATTTGGTTCCTTTGGTGAGACATTGTTCATAGTCTTTTAAGGCTTAACCTGTTCTGTTGCACCATTGTAGATATTGTATTGCTCCTTATCCTTCTAATATTCTCGCTGACACAGCCGTGGCAAAGGACTTGCTGAAGATTCTGTGTTGATGATGATCACATTTGCTGTTAAGAAGTATAGGATTCACACCTTCCGTGCTAAAATTGGTGAATCAAATATGCCGTCACTTAAGCTTTTCCATAAGCTCTCCCTCCTCTCTCTCTCTCTCTCTCTCTCTCTCATGAGCCATTATCTACAGGCCATTATGCATATCTGATGTTTCTCTTTTTATGCAGGGATTCAAAGACGTTTCTTACAGTGACGCCTTTAAGGAGGTAATATTCACTTGTTTGCTTTGTCTGCTATGTAAAAGTGGAGATAGAAAGAATCTTATATATCTCACTTTGTTTAAACAGCTTTTAAATTATCGTTCCAGTTTTCCTTTCTTCATATGTTTTCCATGCTCTCCCATCATTTGACAGGTTACACTTGAGCTGCAAGTGACAGATGGTTCGTTTGCAGATTTGATAACCTAACTGGTGATTGTTCTTAACCCTACCGCATTGACATTAGTTTTCCTCTGAACCTTCTTTTGTTTCTCAAGTTAACCTTTTCTTTAGCATGATCAGCACTTTAAATTACCTAAACTAGTGCTTCTCAGAGATTAATGACTTAGATCAAAAAATTAAAAAATTAAAAAAAGAATTAAAAAAAAATGAAAAAATAAAGCTTCTTAAAAAGAAGAATTATAAGATAATTTTAGATATTATCGGATAATTTAAAAAGCAGATATATATATCTACCAAATATCCCTATAAATAAAGAAAGAATTTTCCAAACCGCTGAAAAAAATACATGATAAATGTCGAAAAAAATTAAAGAGCAACAAAATAAACCTACTTTAGGAATTTTATATTCCTATCAAATTTTAGATCTTTATAGTCCTTGTCCTTGCCATTTCTGTTCTAATCATTGTCCATTTCAGATAATTACACTTTCTCTCCATTTAGCATATGATTAATCCTTTCATCAATGAACTATTAAAAATCTGTTGACTACGACTATATTTTAATTATTAAATACCTCATCTCGACGAGCCAGATTTCATCCCCAACACCTGACTTCCAAAGGATATTATGACTTATTTGATGACACGCCCTCCATCACCGCTTATCAAATCTGTGGAACCATATTTTGAAGATTTGATGGATACATCAAAACATGTCCTAGATTATCTGACCCCTGTTTTTTAATCGCAAAAGATGAAGATCATCACCATAAGAATAAAGTTTCACCATGATTATATCGATTTCAAAATTCAAGACGATTTTATCGTAAGAACATTCTCATTTTAATTTATCATCAAGAATATGATGATATTCTGATGAATAATCGAAGAAAAAAGTTTTATCAATTTATCATCAAACATCGTGACGCCAATTTATTATCACATATTCAGACTTTAACTTGGCATATACTTCAACGTGAGATTATCGATATCTTTTCACCGCTTTCGTCAAAGTGCTTCATCTATCGCTTCTATAGAAAATAATGAAAGGATATGATGAACTAGAAAATATGCTAAACAGGACAAACAATATGGAATGGTAACATTTCATTTATTTACCAGCTTCTACCAGCTTCTACAGCAAGCTAATATTTATCAGGATATTACTTATTACTACTTCTTCTTAAGTAGTAAAGAATCCGTCAAGAATAAAGAAATCCACCGTCTACAACAAAGTGAGAAAAATCAATTAAAAGGACTAGGTGGACCCCACTACTTATTCCTCCAGGACATGAAAAAAGAATAAAAAAGAAGGTGGGCCCCACCACCTTTCACAAATTAAAATGTGGGACCCATGCCACATTAGCAAAGTTTAGCCAGAAGGAATCTCATATCATTTGTCAGCCTGTTTTATGTCATTATGTAATTATTATACCCGATTTCTGATTTTCCGCCCCTAGTTTTACTTCCCTAAGTCGGTTTGATTTTCTATATAAGGAGTCAGTCAGTCTGTATGAATATATGAATAAAAAATATCAGCCTTTCCTCTTTTTTAAAAAGTGTGCTTCCCGTGAGCTTAAGGATTTTTATAAGTATAGTTTATTTTCCTAATAATATGTTCTAGTTTGTTTCATTAGATGTGAAGAAGTTATATTTGTTTCTCCTAAGGAGAGATATGATTAATGTCTGGGAATTAATGTTCCCATCAGAAATATAGCTATATTTAACGCTTATAAAGTTTTATATATTAGTAGATTAATTCTATTAATAACCTCATGTATTTCCTAAATTTCAGAAAACTTCTTTATATATCTAGTTCTTCAAATTTACTCGCTAAAAGAATTTTCTTGATTTCAACCAGGGCTTCTACTTCTTTAATTTCCCATTCTTTTACGATGTTTTGTTCTTAACCCTTTTAATATTTGATTTTGATCTTTAATATAATCTAAATTTTCTTTAGGGATTAAAATTTTAAATCACTTAATACCTTTAGATTTTTCTAAAATTTATACTTTTTGATGAATTTTTAATGATTCAGTATATATAAATCAATCGTTATTTAATATTTTATTTTCACTATAGTCATGAAGTCTTTAAAGAGACACATGAATTTGTGATTTTCTATATTAACTAGATTTTTATTTTTTGGGCCTAATTCTAAATTTAACCATTCTATTTTATATGTAGGTTCCATTGTTTTTACTATATATGAAAATTCCTAGAATCTTTTAATTTATAATTTGTAATTCCTACTGTGGGCTCCAGGATTCATATTGATGCTCTGTCATTGTAGTAAACATTCTACAATTTCCTAGAATCGATAGAGTGTTTGTTAATTTTCCACATGCCAATTGCCAAAACCTCCACCTCCCGACCACGACGTTGCCACCTACGTAGCTACCTATTATAAACAGGAACCCATTCACACATATCATATCTCCAAACCTTTAGAAAAACTATTCCAGAGTTAAGGGAAATTGATAATTGAGAGATCCTTTAAAACACGGGATAAAATCGGAATTTAATATACCAAATATAAATAAAGATTTATATTCGAAAATTAGAATATTCTCTTGATAAGAAGAATTTAAGATCCAAATATAATTAAAAAACTGCTTAAGGCTCTAAATCGAATGAGCACCGTTCGCATTTACCGTGCGAAATCGTTATAAGAGAAAACAGCATTAATTAATTAGAGATTAAACGACAATCAAGAAGATGGATATAAAATGATAAAGATATGTTAATTAATCTCATCCGTATGTGAAATCTTTAAATTGATCAGAAATCTAGATCACAAATTAAATTATAATAAATCAATACCATACACATATTCACAACACCACTGAACATTATGATGGTTAATCATTTGGAAAAAATGCACCTAAGTATTTTCCAACTAAAATGGATAAATATTTGGACACTTAGACATGAAGATATATCGAATATTGAAGATCTCATAATTCGCGAACATACAAACACGTGTAACATATTACAATTAAGATCCAACAAGATCATTCTCTCTAAAAGAAAATAAATTCAAAGAATATATAAACTTTCTGGTCAAAAAAGATTGAAAAGGAGAAATTGAATTACTGCATTACATAAAGAAAGTGTTGAATTTAGATAACAAGATACTTAATTACAAAAAATTCTGGATTATTAAATTAGCTGTGACCATATATAAAAGATTTAGGTAAACTGAAATCATATATAAAGAAAACCTCTATCATGAAATACTCAATATAAGATGTAAAAATTATTCAAAAAATAAAGAAAGTCAAACATCTTCCAAAATTAACTTCTATTAGACCGATTACAAAAATAAGTAATATGATTCAACAGAATTAAGTAAACCATACAAAGAAGATTCAAAACACGTAAAAATTACGCAGATATCTGCAGAATTTTAGGCAAAAAGATCAATGACATCATTAGATTATGAAATATTGTGAAATAATCAACGTATGCTTTTAACTTATTTTACAAAGATTTTACATTTACTGATAATTTTCATTTTACAAAATAAAATGAAGAAAATATATAAGAGAGATAAAATTTTATAACTACTATCAGCGAAGTATAATGTATATTTGAGATATGTTTTAAAAATAATTTTCTTCTGATTTATCTGAATTTAAATATCAAAAAAAATTTAAAATCTACTGATTTTAAGCAATAATTCAATGATGCAGAATTACTTGTATCAAAGGAATTTATCTTCGGATAATTCAGTAGTTAGAAGTAAGAAAATAACATTTATTTTATTATGCTTATTATGCAGGTACAACATCATCATGGATCCGAATCCACATAAGCCATCCTCCTCACAGAAAAATCCAAACCCTTCATACCACCACCAGAAAACTTTGCTTCACCTCCTCCACCAAACCTTGTACATTTTGGACATCTTTTTACTGAAATGTGCACCAATCTCCGACCAAAGTCATGACCAAACCATTAAACCACTTTCAACGAACCCTACTTGATAACCTTTGGTGTAACCATTCTGACATCGGTTCTATGATAAAACAATAAAAAGAACAAAAAAATTAGACATGATAGAATGCCAAGATAAAATTAGACTAGCTTATGGTTTAAATAATAATGATATTCAAGGACTTTCATATGTCTATCAGACAATAAATATACATAATCCTTGTCCCTGTAATTTTTGTACCTCAAAATTTCAAATAGTTACTCTTTCACTCCATTTAGCTTATTTGAAAAACTTTCAACAATGGAATGTCAAAAATCTCTTGGATTATGGTTTTCTATCGAAAGTAATTATCCAGACTCTTATCTCAAGAATGATTTCATCGCAGATCTGAAGAGGATATTATGTTTATTTATTACAACGATATTTTCAATCACCTCTTAATCTCAAGAAGACCATACCAAGATCGATAATGAAGAAACATATAATAAAATTATAAAGACTAGAATTTTATTGTCGAAATGATGAGCTTCATTATTAAAGAAACTAACCGAAAAGAAAGATCAATCATGATTATATCGATCATAATGCCTTCAAGATTTTATCGCTCAAGATTCCATGATCATTTAGTTTATCAAGACAAAGAATATGATGATATTCCTCAACGATAAGAGGAAAAATTTATCGCTTTAAATTTTATCGTGAAATTTTATGAAGGAATCGATGACTATTTCCTTCACATTTTAATAATCACTATCAGCTTTCTAAACATTTTAATAATCATTTAAATGTTTAAATTTTGTTACATGATATAATAATGGATTATTACTGCATGGTGTTACTATAAATCCTAAATTACAAATATACCTATAACCATAACTATTCTTCATATCAGATATATGAATTATATTATTTCTAATAATTTCAAAATTACAAATTTATCCTATGCATTACAGAAGAAACAGAGTTACAAAATATATAACAGCGGTTAATACAAAACATTTTATATAAGCCTAATATCATGTTGTATATTAAAATATAATACGAGATTTAGATGAATATTTTCGCCTTTGGATATAATCAATAATTCATCATGTTATATCCCGTAAATATAAAGATCATCCTCAGAACTTAATTCATTTATACAGCTCAATGAAACACGATTAAATTCAGAATAACATACACCTAAAAATTCTCAACATACTTCGATTGATACACACGGCTGAACGCCACACAGTGAAAGGACTTACAAAGATACATCATTTCGTAAGCATGGAGTCAAATTATTATAGAATTAACTACCTAATATATAAACTTTATAAGCGTTGATAGACCTATATATTCATAGAGGAGACAACATTAATTACAGACAATTAATCATATCTCTCCCTTATGGAGAACAATATAACTACTCACACATCGGCATAATGAAACAAACTAGAACATATTATTAGGAAAATAAACTATACTTACAAAAATCCTTAAGCTCACGGGAAGCACACTTTTTAAAAAAGAGGAAAGGCTGATATTTTTTATTCATATATTCATACAAACTGACTGACTCCTTATATAGAAAATCAAACCGACTTAAGTAAAACGGGCAAAACCAAAACCGTATAATAATTACATAACATAAAACAAAATTTGAAAACGATATGAGATTCCTTCTTAAACTTTGCTAATGTGGCATGGGTCCCACATTTTAATTAGGTGGCCCACCTTCTTTATTCTTTTTTCATGTCCGAGGAATAAGTGGGTCCACCTAGTCCTTTTAAATTGATTTTTCGCTCATTCTGTCATGTAGACGGGATTTCTTTATTCTTCTAGTTACTGCTTACTGCTAAGAGTAGTAATAAGTAATATCCGATAGATATTATTCTGTAGTTTCAGAAATAAATGTAATGTTACCATTCCATACTGTTTGTCCTGTTTAGCATATTTTCTAGTTCTTCATCATCAAGTCCTTCGAACCAATTATTTTCTATAGAAGCAATAGATGAAGCACGACTTTGACACGGGGGAAAGCGGTGAAAGATGGTCTGATAATCTCACCGTCATGTATGCCAAGAGTCTGATATGTGAAAATAACGGCACGCCGTCATTGTAGAATCAAATTGAAAATTTTCCTCGATTATTCGTCATCGGGAATCATCATATTTGTCGATGTAATTAAACGAGAACGCCATCTTGGCCGATAAAATCCGCATCAAGTTTTGAAATACGATATAATCGTGGTGAAGACCGCTGCGTAGGTTACGTCAATGATCTTTTCGCTCGCGATTAAAAAAAAGCAGATATAATCTCTATGACATATTTTGTTGTATCCATCAAATCTTCAAAATATGGTTCCAGACGGGATAAGCGATGGATGGAGACATGTCGTTATCATCAAATAAGCACCATAATATCCTTTGTAAGTCAGGATGAAATCGCTCGTCGAGAGAGTCTACCGATAATTACTTTCGATATAAAGCCATACCAACAGATTTTAATAACCATCGATAAAGGATTTAACATACGCTAAAAGAAAGATAATTATCTGAAATGATTAAATTAAAAAAAGGACAAATGATTATGAAGATCAAGTTTGATAATATGAAATTCAAAAGAGGTTTATTTTGTTCATAGTAATTTTTTTTTTATATCATATCATTTGTATTTTCACGAAAAGTTTTTCTTTATTTATGAGATATTTGGTAGATATATATATATTTTTCTAAATTATTCTTAATATCTAAAATTATCTTAAATTAATTCTTCTTTTAGAAGAACGCTTTATTTTTTCGCTCTTTTCTAATTATTTTTTTTTTTCAATTTTTGATCTAGTCATCGATCTGAATTGGTTTGGTAATTTAAAGTCCGATCATAGAACCAAGATACAAGAGATTCTCAAGTAGAGTTTGTTGGGTATGACTTAGTGGTTTGAGTGGATAAGATGATGAAATGAGATGCCATTGGTAGAGACGTCCAAAATGCTGGTTTGGTGGAGGGTGAAAGTGTTGGTGGTATGTATGAGGGGTTTGAGTTTTTCTGTGATGAGGATGGCTTTTGTGGATTCGGATCCATGAGAATGTTGTACCTGCATAATAAGCATAATAAAATAAATGTTATTTTCTTACTTCTAACTACTGAATTATCCGAAGATAAATTCCTCAGATTCCGATAATTCTTACTAATCATCGAATTATGGCTTAAAATCAGTAGATTTTAAATCTTTATATTTCATCGCCGATAAGAAATCAGAAGAAAATTATTTTTCCTTTATACGCTCAAATGTAACATTATACTATCGCCTTCAATAAGTAGTTATAAAATTTACCCATCTCTTATATATTTTCTTTTCATTTTTATTTTGTAAAATGCACTACGGCTTCACATCCGTAATCTTTTCAGAAAATAATTTAAAAGATACAATGATCAATGACTCTTAATATTTCATAATCTAACGACGCCATCTTTAAGTTCGCCTAAAATTACGATATCGCATAATTTTTCTATGTGTTTGAACGCTTCTTTATATGGTTAATTTTAATTCGCTCCCCACCATCTTGGAGATAAACTATTACTATTTCAGTAATCGCCTTGGAGAGTTAATTTTGGAAGATGTTTGACTTGCTTTTATTTTTGAATAATTTTACATCTTCTATATCAGTATTTTGACTATAGTTTCTTATATAGTGATTTAATAATTTTACCTAAATCTTTATATATATAAAGATAATTTAATAATCCCAAGAATTTTTGTAATTCTTAATATCTTCTAATTTATCGAAAATTCTAACACTTTCTTTGCTCAGAATTCAATTTCTCCTTACCAATCTTTCACCAAGAAAGTTTATATATTCTTTAAGAATTTCTATTTCCTTGAGAATGAACGTTGGATGATAATTGTAATACGCTCTCAACACGTTCAGTATCAGAAATTCTTAGACGCTACTGAATATCATCAATATATACCAAGACATAATTTTGTCAAATATGTTATCCATTTTTTGGAAAATACTGTGTATTTTTAACCTAAAGGTATGATTAACCACTCATAACGTCCCAGTTGCATGAATGTATGATATCGATCCATTATCTAACTTAATTCTGTAATCCGGATTTACAATCGAATTTACCAAAAGATTTCTATTCGGATGAGATTAATTAACATATATTTATCGGTATTTTATATCCATCTTCTTCAAGATTGCCATTTAATCTCAGAATTAATTACCATACGCTTTTCGAACGATTTACGACGCCCTCTACGATAAACGCAATGACCCATGCTCGTGATTTAGAAGTCTGACAGTTCTATTTTTAATTCTCGCTATTTGGATCTTAAATTCTTCTTTATCAAGAGGAGAATATTCTAATTCTTTGGTACGAATGACTAAATCTTTATTTATAATTGGTATATTAGCTAATTCTTGATTTTTATCCCAATGTTTTAAAGGATGTTCTCCTATTATTTGAATTTCCTCTGCTAACTGGAATAGTTTTTCTAAAGGCCGTGATACGACATGTGAATGGGTTTGACATTCAATTGTTAAGTTTTCAAATAAGCTAAATAAATGAAGAAGAACTATTTGAAATTTCATACGTTACAAGGACAAGGATTATGTATAGGTATATTTATAATTTAGGATTTATAGTAACACTATGCAGTAATAATCCATTATTATATCATATAACAAAATTTAGAAACAGTTCCTGTGATTATTAAAATGTTTAGAAACAGTGATAGTGATTATTAAAATGACAGAAAGAAATAGTCATCAGATTCCTTCTATAAAAATTTTAAAAATAGTTACCAGGCCATTAAACACGTATCTGTTAGGAATATTATCAATAATAGTTAAATAGTTAAAAATGGTACAAGCACTCCCAATCACCATAGCAACTAATCTTAGTCAAGCACAATTAATCACCCTCGATCCAATAAGAGTAGATATAGTTACAACACAATTAAATATTATTAAGTTAGACAAATTTTACAAATTGAATTACAAAATGAACTCACAAAAATAAAAAGTACATTAGGTAAATGGATCACTCAAAATCCGCAGTATAATTTTGCTCCATTAATGCATAGATTATTAGACATCTACACACAACGTATCCACAATCTTCTCGAACCTGTAGCAGACGAGATAAGAAAAGATAAAACACGTGCGAATTTTACTTAAGGGTAAAAGTAAAATATATCATAGTAAAAGTAAAATTTACCTCAGTAAAAATAAAAATTACCTCAGCAAAAGTAACAGTAAACATGTATCTGAGTAAAAGTAACAGTAAAATTTACCTCAGTAAAAATAAAATTTACCGCGGTAAAAGTAAAAATAATAATTAGTAGTAAAATTGGTGTTTGTCATTATGACAGCTAAGTCATCAAAAGAAACCCGACACACCCCGTTTTGGGCAAATAGCGAGAATGAGATACAAGCCAGATTCTGAAATATTATTGGAAAAGCTATATATTCAAGAAGAACCCTTAATAGAGATTTACCATTGCAGAGGCCAAATGAAGGCCTTTATTTTATATATTAATAAGTTATTAAGGTTTTTAGGACTGGGCATTGAATCCTTGAAAGTTATTAAGGTTCACAGATTCAACCGAGATCTGATTGAAAATTCAATCATAATGATAAAAATATAATTAAAATTATTTAATGGGTATAATATTTATAATAATGATGATAAGTGATAATATGTAAATATATAATATATATCATGAAATATAACATATGAAACAAGTCTTGGTTCAACCATTCTTGATTAATGGACTGAGCGGTTCAACCGCTTGTTTTTATGGGTTGATTATGGTTCATCGCGATCCGGTTTTTTAATTTTGGCCAAATGTAAGATGATGTTATTAAAAATATATGATGGAGCATTGACTAGTATTAAAATTAGTTATGGAGTGACCTAGAGCTTTGAATTGTCCTAGGTTTACATTGATTAACAACTTTGAGTTTATATATATATATATATATATTGAAGTAATGGAGATGTGCCCCATTAAAATTCATGATAAATGTGAAATATTGAGCAATTTGTTTATAAGATAGAGGTCTTAAAAATCACAAGATAAAAATTAAGGGTATAATATATAAAATTTGTGGGCATGATGTTAATGCTAGTCATTCAAGGTTATTAGAAGATTAGGTGATAAATATATGTTATTGGTTTACATAATTTAATTCAATTTTATAGGCAAATTTCTTAGATATAAGGTGCTTTAGGAGTTGTGTGATAAGATGTGATCATATGGACTTTTTAATGTTTTATGATTCTCATTGTTAGGTTATAAAAATATTATCGATATCTAAGTTGAGCTTAAATGAGGATATTAAGGTATGTTTGGACAGTTGTCATTTTTTGAAAAATTTGTTGTAAAGTTGTTGTGGATAAAACAGTTTTTTGAAAATTTTAAAAAATAGCTTTCCAACAGTTAACACATTCTAACAGTTCTGGTTCTCAAAAATAATTTTTTTATTATAAAATTTTTTTGAAAAGCAGTCAAAAATTTGTTAGCCAAATAAAATTTTTTTTGTTTTTTGAAAAAGCAAAGCAGTCTGAAAACTGTCTGAAAATTGTCTGGAATTAGAATGAACGTGTGATAAAAATAGGAAGGATAAATAATTTTATTAAATGAAATATTAAAGAAATATTTATTCAAGGCATGTGTTGTTGATTGATTCTTTGTTTTTTTATTTATGTTAAAAGAGGTGGATTTAAATAGCTACTCTTACAATTTTTAATAGCAAATTTTGGTGAAATTGCAGGTTTTACCTGCAATGAATTGACCTAATTTTGCTTACACAAGCCAAGTATTTATACCCAAAACGTGTCATTTTATTAATTTTATTTATATTTATTTATATTAATTTGATATAGTAAAATATTGATCCTTGAAGCATTCTTAGTAATTAAATAATTAAGCAACTCTTGGTCAAGATAGAAGTTTAAGGTTATAATATGCAAAATTAAACTTACCAACAAGAATATGGTTAATAATAGCAATTCTTGGTAACTTTTAGGTTAAATCAGAAGAATTGGACAAATTTGAGAAATTCAAATTAGATTAGGTAAATGTTGAATTTATCAAGGGGTTGATAGACATTAGCTGTGCCAAATAGTTGTGGCCAACATCAACTTCTCAAACACTCTTCTTCATATTATATTATATTATATAAAAGCTTATAAAATGTAAATCTTTTTTATTTATTAATATTTTTATAAATATTAAAATTTTGATATTAGATATATAAATACATAAGAACTGTGTTATATATTTATAATTTTTAAAAAAAATTAATTCAATTATGATATATCTTGATTAAAAATTAAATTAAATTTCTACTAATTAGGGGATAAGATAACGTTATAATTGTTTTTTTTTATTTTTTTTTTTTTTTTTGACAGCGACGATGAGGTAAATATTAAAATTACTGAGGGAATATATATATATATATATATATATATATATATATTGAGATAGATGATAGGATTATATTAAATATGGTGGTATTGAATATATATATAGAATTATGAAAATAAAAAAAAATGATTATATATAAATATATAATGGTTCAAATATATATATATAATTTTATATATCCTTCTAAAGCGTCAACGGTCAAACTTATTCAAATTAACAATTAAATTTTTTTAAAGTTAAATTATCCATGCATTGATCACAACTTCGGCACATTGGCTTTCATAAATAAAATACTGTATTATAATTTAAAGATTAACCACTTTTTATTGGGCATGAACAGCATATAGGGGAGCAAATGAGTTGATCTGAGCTCAAATCACTCACAGTTTGAGCTCGATTGATTAATTGAGTTCAAGCTCTAGTTTTATTATATGAGTTAGAGTTTGTTCACAAGTCGGCTTATTTAGTATGAAAAAAAATATAAAATAATTTTAATTTAAATAATTATTATGATAAAAATAATAAAAAATGAAAAATGAAAAAAAAATACTTGATTTAAGAGAATTAAATATATAATTTTAAATATTTTTGATAATTTTATACTTAAAATTATTAAAGTTTTATATATTTTAAATATATTTTATATGAATATTTATTAATCTAGCCGGCTCGTAATTTAATGAGTTGGGTTAGGGATGGTTTCGCTTGACTTGTTAGTTTATCAAGCTCAGCTCAAGAGCCATTTCTTGAGTCATTCTCGAGTCAACTCACTAATCGCTTGGCTTACACTTTTAACAACATCCCTTAATAAGATAAAATATACTATTCTAAATATACGTACTATTAAATACATCAAATCTCATAACCGTTGGAATCATGCATAAGCCATTTATATTTAAGTTAAATTTAATTAAGATTTTAATTACATTTCAAAATATTAAAAAGATTAAATTGATTCTTCAAAACTAATTGCATCATCCAATGGTGAATTTGTTTTCAAAATTATTATTAAGAGTGATATGTCATTGAAAACTCCACCAAAGCATTTGAATCGATATCGAAAGTAATTTGACGCGAATGAGACTAAATTACAAGACTTAAAATATTATTAGAAATTTTGGGATATTAGTCGAATCTCTAAATAACTTCTAAATATGTAGTATTTATAGTCAAATCGAGCGTCTTGATGAGCTGGATCTAACAAGCCAAAGATCTCATAATTCTAATTTCATTTGAGCATTCAAATATTTAAAATACATCAGATGATTGAAAGAATCATTTTGAGCCGTCCGATTGAGTGGTTTTGATTTTTTCTGTATTTACAGAGGTGTCACTCTCATAATCTATAAATAGCCCCTCATTCTTTATATAAAGAGCCCAAAGCTAAAGAGAAGAGAAGGCTTTGAGGCTTGAAGAACCTCCAAGCATAATCGTCACCGACGTTGTTGACCACTTTGTGGCCACCGCTAACCACCACCGTTGGTCACCGCTTCGACCAGCCGCCACCACCATTATCGATCATCGTGTTGTCGCCACTTCGTGGTCACCGCTGCCGACCACCGCCGGCCACTACCGCTGCCGCTGTGACCACCATCACGCCACCGCACCACACTGCCACGCTACCGGCCATACCACCCAATGCTATCACCCGATACCGCCGGATCATCATTGATCACCGCCACATCGCTGACGGCTATCAATAATCATATTAACTACGCCAGATAGTTTGATTCTGATGGATTCCATTGTCGCTTTCTCACATATAATCTCAGAACCTGCTATCCGTAAAACTTAAACTTCAGACTCTAAAATGTATATATAAATAAATATTTTATCGCGCCCGCAATATTTTCTCACTTTTTGAGGTTTTTTTACATAAAAATCTTAGAGTTTCTTATTCTCTCTTCAAATATTTGTGTGTGTGTTGAATTTCTCAACAAGACTAAGACGTAAAATTTTATTTTACTGTAATTAATTTTTTTAGCACACAATAAAAAATAAGTCATTTTTTATCTCTCAAATAAAATTTCTCTTATGAAATCATATATGGCGTCGATAAGATGAACTTGAGGCAAGCCTAATAATACAAATAGAAAATTATGTGATAGCTGAGATAAGTTAAACTAGTGAGACTGAGAAGATTAGGGTTAGGTTGTAGGAAAGGAACTTCATTATGTAATGATGAAACTATTTGTTCAATAGATTTTGACAAAAGCTAAAGAATTTAAACTTGTAGCTCTTCTATCATGATAAGACTATCCTCCAAAGTCAGGCCTAAGTAGTATTCAATAACTAGATTATGTTATTTGTGATTGAGGTATTAGCCATTATCTATTAGAAATATTTGTAGAATATTGAGAATAATTATTATAAATGACATTAAACTATTACATGGTCGAATATCTAGGGTGATAGAACAACATTTTTTAATGCCTTAATTTTATATAAATATTCAAAACATATATAAAAATGCTAAAGAGCGAGCATTAGAATTTTTATGTGAAAAATCAAAGAAGAATAAAACACAAGGTTAGGCTTAAGTGAAATGAGCCACTACACAAGCAAGCCCACTTTTTCTTCTATTGGACAAAACTAGAATATAAAATTGATAATAATAAGTTGATCTACCACAATTATTGTAGAAATTAATGGAGAAGGAATAAAATGTGATGATAATTAAACAATAGTAGTTAATTAAGGTTTGTTACGTAATAACAATTTAGTGATGGTGGTCGAGCGACTGTAATGAGTTAATGATATTGTGGCAATGATAATTAATTAACTACAGTTGAGTAATGATGGTCTATTAATGGTGGTTACAAGTTATAATAATATATAGCTTATGAGTTCTACAAATTTTTACTTCTCTTCAAACTTAGATCAAGATTCAAGCTCTCTTTGATGTGAAAAATGGAGTTCAATTTATATTTTTTGAGAGTGATATTTTGTTAAATTTAGTCAAAATAATTAAACATTTATTTAGATGATTTATGTTGACTCTCTTGATTTTATAATATTCTTTTTGCAATTAAGTATTTAATAATCTCATAATTATGAGATTTTTAGTTCATTAGATTTATTTTATCGAGAAATATATCATGATTGCAAGTATATAGAATTTAAAATTATTTAATATTTTAATTAATATCATGAAATTTTTAAATGTATTTCTTGTGTTTTATTTATGATTTAAATATTTATATTGATTATAAGTTCATCAAAATTAAAATTACAGTGAATTTGAATTTAATTTTAAAAAATTATTTAAATATTATTTTGAGATTCACATTCATATTTAATTAAATGAATGTGCATTTCATAAAAATAATATTAAAATACACGAGCAAGTCAATAAAAGTAAATTCTTTAATGAAATTGACGCGGCCAGGGGGGGTGAAGAGAATTGTGGGGAAGACGGAAACTTCCAGTTGAAGCTCGCCAACAACTCCTCCACCCACTCCCCCTCTCTTTTAAAAAATCGAACTCTTGCTTCCCCTCCAATCCCCAAACCCCCGAATTGCTCATATCCTAACTTGCTTCAATCCAACTTCCCCTTTCTACAACACCTCTCTTCAACTGAATACCCCTCCATTGATCCACTCCAGCCAATCAAAGTCCCATCTTTTCCCCAAAAAATGTCCATAACTTTCCTCCTATTCCTCCTCCTCTCCCTCATCCCCTCTTCCACCCCCCAACAGAGCTGCACCCTCGACACCTTTTCCCAAAACCGAATCTTTACTCTCTGCAACTCCCTCCCGGAGCTCTCTAGCAGTCTCCACTGGACCTACCACCCCTCAAACTCCACCGTCGACATCGCCTACCGTGCTCTGCAATCCGCCGACGGCTGGGTCGCGTGGGCTCTCAACCCTACCGGCTCCGGCATGATCGGTGCCCAAGCCATCTTCGCCTTTCGCGACTCGACAGGCTCCATGACCACCATCTCTTACCCTTTAGCCAACACTAGCCCTACTGTGAGGAATACAAGCCTCAGCTTTAAGGTTTATAACATGGAATCGGAGTATTTGAATGGGATGATGATTATTTATGCGACGATTGAGTTGCCGGGGAACAATACGAGGGTTAATCATGTGTGGCAGGAATCAAATTTGTTTACGAGTGGGTTCCCGAATGGGCACAGGACGAGTGGCCCTAATGTTTTGTCAAAGGGAGTCTTGGACTTACTTTCTGGGCAGTTTACGGCGACTGGGGATTCAAGGCTTCATCTTAAGAATGTAAGTGGTGGTTAGTTGCTTAGTTTTATTTTGATTAAGAAGTATTGAAAAGATGCGAGCTTGTCGAATTTGGAATTTGATTTATTTGATTCATTTATTTTGATTTACATGATTGAGCTGAAGTATCAACTTATAAATTTTGAGAAATCTGCAATTTTTTTTTTCTTTCTGTGGTGTATCCAATCTTGCCATTTTTGTTGAATCTTTGTTTAGAAGATGAGAAAAGATTAGCATCAGTTTCCTTACTCTTTTCACTCTTTGGAATTTTTTTCTATCTGAGATTCCAAACTGCACCTGAAGGATAGAAGGACTTATTCATTGACTATGGAGACCGATCGATTTGATTCTGTTATTGAACCTCCATGATTGAACTGGATATCTCAACTTGTCAAAGCAATCTGCAATCTTTTTTAACCGGATATTAGCTTCAATCCAACAGTTAATTATTTTGTTACTTCTGTATGTTCAGCATCAAAAAATTAGATCTTTGGAACATTCTAATAAATTTACTAGTTCCTATCAGCATCAAATGTTCTGATTCACTTGCTTGATGATCATTTGACCGACCAAAATTTTCTCTGTGCATGATCGAAACTGATATATTGCAGAGACATGGAGTCCTGAATGCAGTGAGTTGGGGAATTCTGATGCCCATTGGAGCCATCATCGCGAGGTATTTGAGGGTGTTCAAGTCTGCAGATCCAGCATGGTTCTACCTTCATGTCGGCTGCCAGATCTCGGCGTATATTATAGGGGTTTCTGGATGGGGAATTGGCCTTAAGCTTGGGAGTGATTCTAAAGGGATTACATACCATGCTCACCGGAACATTGGGATTGTTCTCTTCTGCTTAGCTACGCTTCAGGTACAGCTCTTATGCAAATTTTTTAGTGTTTTGGGGCTTCAAGCTATCATGAATCAGTGTTCTGAAAGTGAAAAGCTTTATGAAATATGGCGATTTCTTTAAACAAAATCTATTCTTTCACAGATTTATTTCTCTTTTATGCTGTGTTTATTATACTTATGGCTTGATTTTTTTTGCTTATGCTTTTAAAGCAAAATTGTTTCTAATGGGGATTTTTCAAATATGAAGTTTATTTTTGGCCATTGCTTACAAGCTTGTATTTGTTGGGGAATAGGCGAAACCTAATTCAGTTATCTAGGGCGAGAAAAAAACATATAGCAAATAGAAAAGAAGAACATTTGCACAAAAATTTACCCAATTTATTCAAATTCACTCAATTTATGGTTATGTCTTGTTGTCATCAATACACTTATGATTTAATTGTGGAGAATCATCTCTTTGATATAAACTTAGAATGGTGTCCTCCTATTTATAAAGATCAAATTAGGACAGCCAAAAAATATAATAAATTTTCCAAATAACTTTATCAAAATAATAAACAAATATTGAATACCATTTGGAGGCTCCCCTTCCCCTATCAATCACTCAAGGCTACCTGTCCGTAAAGATTGAAACTTTATTGAGCCTACATAGCACATTTTCTTCGTAGGATAAAAATTAGTCTCCATAACTTAACGGTGTTCAATCTAGCACTCCACTCTGTAAAGATCGAAACTTTATTGAGTCTACATAGCGCATTTTCTTCGTAGGATAAGAATTAGTCTCCATAACTTAACAGTGTTCAATCTAGCACTCTACTCTGTAAAGATCGAAACTTTATTGAGCCTACATAGCGCATTTTCTTCGTAGGATAAAAATTAGTCTCCATAACTTAATAGTGTTTAATCTAGCACTCTACTCCGTAAAGATCAAAACTTTATTGAGCCTACATAGTGCATTTTCGTTGTAGGATAACAATTAGTCTCTATAACTTAATAGTGTTCAATCTAGCACTCTACTCCGTAAAGATCGAAACTTTATTGAGTCTATATAGCGCATTTTCTTTGTAGGATAAAAATTAGTCTCCATAACTTAAGAGTGTTCAGTTTAGCATTCTACTCTATTTCAAAAATCTCCTTCAGAAGACCTGAATCACAAGTTTTGTAAATTTTGCTCCTAAGAAGAGTTGGAAAGATGTGTTTTTGCTTATGAATCATGATCTATGAAGCAACTAACTCATTAATTCTCTTTCCTTCACCTTCCTTAACTCCAAAATTCCCGTTTAAAACTTCATGCAATCTGTATTCTTACAGAGCGCCTTCTATGCTTATAAAATCAGAAATATAATTTTATTTTTCTAACGTAAACGATCTCAATAATGTTAGGTATTTGCTTTGCTCCTGAGACCCAACAAAAACAACAAGCACCGCCTTTACTGGAACATCTACCATCATCTCACCGGCTACAGCGTCATAATCCTCAGCGTGATCAACATTTTCAAGGGATTTGATATCTTAGAACCTGAGAACAAATGGAAGACTGCTTACATTGCCATCATCTCCACTCTCGGAGGCATCGCAGTGATTCTCGAAGCTGTAACTTGGGCTGTCGTTCTGAACAGGAAGAAATCTTTCAGTTCTGAGAAGTTTCAGCAGAGCGAAATGAATGGGAGTACTGGCTATGGTAGCAGGCAGCATCAGGAAGCTTAGTTCTTACATCTGACATATATATATAGAGAGAGAGAGAGAGAGAGAGAGAGAGAGAGAGAGAGAGAGAGGAGGCTTGTCTTCTTTGTTTGTTAGTCATAGATTGATTACCTTATCATGTGATGTTTGATTATATTTCACTTTGCTGATGGTTAGTAGAGATGTAATTTTTTTTAGGGTTAGGGTTTCTTAGGGTTAGGTTTGCTAACTTGGCTTGAGCTTCAGCTTGCCAGTTGGAGATACACATTTTCTGTATAATGCTTCTTGATTCTCCCTTTCTATTGTATTGCTATTACACTTGTTTTGGTATATTAGTTATTTATTATTTTTATATGAGGGATTTACATGCATGTCACTTACTTCTTATGTATTTACATATCCAATACCTAAATTTTGATATTTATTTTGGCATTCAAATCTTAAATTTACATAAAAAAATATCAGTAATATTAATTTTTTTAATTGAAATATATTATTTTGTGAATTTATTTTGATATTTACTTATTCATTTTTGATCAAATAAATGCTTGAAGTAACTAACGACATGAGGTTCAATTATTTTAAAATAGTTATAATGAAATAAATAGCTCATTATTTCGGTTATAATGAGAGATTCACAATTATGTAATAAATTAATAACAATATATTATATTTATTTTAAAATGATGGATTATTTCAGGGAAATTTACATACATACCACGCAATTCTTCTATATTTACATATTTCACATCTAAACTTGGATATTTACAAAACTGACTTTTTCATGCTCAAAAAATATTTCACTGAAAAAAGTAGGTATTTTGATGTAATAATAAAGATGAAATAAATTAAAGTTTGTGAATTATGTAATCATGAGATGTATGTAAATCCTTTATTTTAATACTTATTCTAATAAAAATGGGTTTTACATACATATAAAACAACATTTTAATTTAATTTTAAACTTTATTATTACTTATAACAAAAAATAGCAGTAATTCATTTTTTTCATTTTAGAGAGGTAACTTTACTATTCAAGTAATAATAAAGTTTAAAAAATAAATATTTCTTTTAGGATGTATGTAAAAAATAAAAAATAATCAGAATATTCAGCATCATTTTTTTTAGAAAAATTATACTCAAAACGCGTCTTTAACATTAAAACCTGTGCTCAACACGCGCAATAAATTTATTTATTCATTATTTATTATTATTATTTCAATAATTTATATCAAAACAAAATAAATTTTTGAAAGAATATTTTAGTTATTTTCATAAAAAAATATAGATACTACATATAATGGCTTAAAGAACATCGGATGAATTGTATGTTTACATTTTTTATTTATTTAATATTTAATCAACTCAGAATTAAATGATTTTATTTTTATTTATTTTTCCAAATGCTCATATTGACTTTAGCATCAAAATTCAGAGAATATTTGACTATCTAATAGCGTTCAAAAATTTTAAATTACATGATTGACCCTCATTTAAACTTAGATCTAAGCAAT
This sequence comes from Cymbidium sinense, assembly GCA_021442155.1. Classification (NCBI taxonomy): domain Eukaryota; kingdom Viridiplantae; phylum Streptophyta; class Magnoliopsida; order Asparagales; family Orchidaceae; genus Cymbidium; species Cymbidium sinense. The sequence goes on along the minus strand of CM038226.1, from coordinate 27,602,184 downwards.
CTTAGCATTATTAGATTCATCTAGTCTAATCACATTCTATTGATTATAAATTCCATAAAGGTAAAGTTAAATCTCCAAGTTAGTAATTTGAGATAAATTTTATAATATTTTTATGATATTTATTTCATTAATATCTTAAATTTGAAGAAACTATATTAGTGACAATTATATATATCTTATTGATATATTCAGGATACAAGTACGAGTGTTAAAAAATCTTATTGTTTGTGAATAACTCGGTGTTCGGTTAAGTTTGTGCTCTTCGTAACTCGTGAAAGCAAAACACGAACTAATATTTCAAGCTCGATTTATAAACTAGTCGAACAGGAATAATCCTTCGTTCAATCGTATTCGGCTCGATTTAGCTTAAAATAAAAATTTATATATATATATATGAAAAAGATTTGCCCAAGTTCGAATTCTCTCTCTTATAAATTTTTCGGATTGTTGTATTTTGAGTCATTTCGACCTGATACGTGCCATTTTGAACATGAGCAAAACACAAATAAGGGATCGACTCATTTACACCCCTATATACAAGGTGTGTGTATATATATATATATATATATATATACTTCTTTTCATATATGTAATTATTTTTTCATATTTTTTTCTAAATATGAAGCTTATTTATTTATTTTTCTAATTTGTTTCCCTATTCTTTCAATACTGTCATGCATAGTTCATTTCTTGCAATTTTTTTCTTTGCAGCCTCAAATATGTTCAATGAAACTTTCTTGGAGTGGTTAATAGATCGATTAAAATAAATAGTTATTATTAGTTTATTGAAAGCAACAGATAACACAGAATTTTAGATTAAATTTATAGCCAACTGCTCCATTAGAATAGCCACTTAAAGGCAGCATATTTCTTACATCTACATCAGCTTTGACCAGCTTCTATGCATTAGGTTTCAGTTCCATTCCAAGGTCTCAGAAAATAATAATAATAATAATAATAAATTAAAAAAATAAAAAATTTAAGATAACAATAAAAAGTTATTTATATTCATAGATCATGATTCTAATATTTATTGACAACTTATTCTACAATTTTATAAAATTTTAATATTACATATACTTTAAAAGTTATTTATATTATTAGAAATATAAATACAATAAAAAATGTTAGTAAATAGTGACATGAATAACTTAAATTCTTATTAATTTTTATTTCTACATATTTAAAACATACTAAATTGTTATATTAAAAATACAATTTTTTTTCTTTTGATAATTTTAACATTTATGAAATATTTTTAAAAAATAATGCTATGTTAATCATTATCAAATTTGATAAAAGATATATATATATGCTGTGAAGGAAAACTAATAGATATAATAAAATAAAAACCTTAAATTCATGATATCATTGGTGAAATGTCAGATATGAAACACACTATATATAGTCTATATGCTAATTCAATCAAACGAAAAAAAAACAAGAGAGCCAAATTACCTCTTACTTACTGTTAAAACAAAATATAACCTCTACGTCCAAACTCTAATAACATAATGTCATATAACGCTCAACTAATACACATCTGTTATATATTAACTGTAAAATATTATATAATATTATGTATTAATATGCATATAGATGATGTATGTTACCGTGTAATTAATATTACATCAATTCAATATGTTATTAGAGTCTGGACATAGTGTTACATCAGAACTACTCTGCATGTAATAATCTCTCTAAAAAAAGACCACTTCGTAAATCAAATTTTTATCGTAAGAATGCATTTTGGATAGCATCAGAATTTCAGATTTAAGCTTTAGATTCCTATCCATTTTTTTTTTCTATTCAAACTTTTTAACATAAAGTCTTTCCAACATCAATGATCACATGTTTCATGAAAATTTCATGTTAGCAAAAAAAAAAAAAAAAAAGGTAAGTAGGGTGTTGAAATACTGAAACAACATAGTCATCAGTAAAAAGAAAAAAAAAGTCAAAATATTTACAAGCATGATATAAAAATCAAGAAAGCTGACTTGATCTTAAAGTCTTCGTTCAGAGGCCAAATCCTGGTTACAGTGAAAGCTCTGATATCTCCTTCAGGACTTGAGCCTTGTCTGCATCAAACTGCTCGTCCTCTGCAAAAAAAGAAAAAAAATATATTTATTTTGAATAGTAGCATCAGAATTTCTTATTAATGCTTGAGATTGATACACATATATTATATTCATTACAATAAAATAAAATAAATTAAACTACCTTTGTCTAACTTGAAGTCACCGAGGAGACGGAGAAGCTTATTTTTGTTCGTCACAAGTATTGTTCCAATCTCAGGAGGTTTATTTTGGTTAGCAACGAATAACTGTGTTGTAGGAGAAGCAATGAAGAGCAATAATAGAAGTGCATATAATTCATCAAGTAGAGTTTTAAAGAAATCCGTACCTTGAATACATGAAACGCTTCTTTTTGTATGCTTTTGCTTTCATGCTGACAATAGAAATAATTTCATCAAATATAAGGAATTGCCTAAAGCAATGAGAGAGAGAGAGAGAGAGAGAGAGAGAGAGAGAGAGAGAGAGAGAGAGAGAGAGAGCTCTAAAAACAGTGAAATTCATAGTTTGGACACATTTGGACAATCATATTGGAATTTCTCGATTTAGTTCAGATAAAATTGTTCATGAAATTTTGATTTGTAGCCTGATATATGTTGTTGTTAAGATCTTGAATTTGAATCTCATTGTAATAATAAATTCAAGGAATATTTATATACATACCACACAATTCTTATACACTTACATATCTAACATTTATAATTTGATATTTACGTATGTGTAACATTTTACTATGCATTAAAGGATATGTCACTTCAAAAATATTAGTGATAGTGATAATTGATATTAAAGATTTAAATATTAAAATTTAGCTGTTAGATATATAAATATATAAGAATTGTGTGAATGTATGTAAATTTTCTTAAATTCAATTATGTGAAATAAACAGCATTAATAAGAAAACAAATCTCATACTCTTAGAAGATTCATTGGAATTCTCAAGTTGTCCTTTGAGCTGACATATTTTATCATAATTGAAGAGTTTGATCGATCCAGCAACATGTCTCCCAAAAGCTGTAACAGCACAAAGTTTTAGTGAAACTTCACGGCAAAGGAAGAGAAAAATTTTTTTATGTCACTTTGTATCACAATAATACAAGCAACGTAAGAGAGAGAAGAAAAAAAGCACCTTGATAGCTTGTCTAACAGTTACGTAGTTGGTGGATGATATCAATTTCTCATTATACTCTGTGAAAAACTGAAACAATTGGAAATGGGCGAAAAAAAAGTATTACAATCAGAGCAGTAGACCAAATAAAAAAACAGAAAAAATATTTACTTGCAGCAATCTTAAGCCTTTTTTTTAATAAAAATCACGTGAAATCTCCTTTGTATAGAACATTCAATTACGTACGTTAAAAGCTCACTTGACGATCCAACCAAAGTCATGGCTGTTTGTCCATTGCGATAAAGAACTATTATAGATTGGCTTTTGATTCTCCACACAAATAAAATTCACATAAAAATATCAAAGGCTTTTAAATAGTAAATAATTTATATTTTCATATTATTGATAAATAAGTTTGGTTTTTGTGTGTGTGTGTGTATTAAAAAGACACCTGACACTCCCATAGTAAATCATGAATCATTGATTTATTATTGATGTATACTCTACTAATCAAATAATTTAAAATAACGAGTGATATTCTTCAAAAATAAATTCACCTAAAAAATTTCATATATATATATATATATAGACACACACACCATGCTAAGGGATGGGGTGAAGTGTGGGAGAGAATTGAGGCAAGAATGTGCAGATCAAATAAATGAATGGGATGAGCCACCTATGCACCCCAAAGAACGGGAGAAAATTCCATTTTAAATTGAGATATGCATGATTTAAGATCAAACTTGTGACTATAAGAATATGAAGAAGCATTTGTACCATCTAGACTTATTTATGTGCATATATAAGAAATAAATTTGAAAACTATCCCGTTGATCATTTATATATGATCAATTTAGTCCCAAAGCATAACATCTCGCCAATTTAGTCCCTTAAATTGTACAAAATTGATCAAAAATGGTCCCTCATCTAGAAATAATGATATAAAATTCATCTCAATTTAATCCTTCAATTATGCAAAATCGATTCTAATTTAATCCCCAAGGGATCATTTTGCATCAAGTTTATAAAGTTGAGGGATAAAATTAGAGAAATGTGATACTTTGAGACTAAATTGGCTATATACAAATAGTCAAGGGACCATTTTGAGATTTAAACCACACATATAATATGTCAAATTTGACAATTTAAGTTCTATATTATAAGCAAGTTATAAGCAATAATAACAAATTTATTAATAGTAAAAATTATTTAAAGAGAACTATATATAAATGCTGATTCTTAAAATAAAGTCTACTATTTAAATTTAGATGGATATGTAAAAATATATTATGTAAAGGCTAAAATCACATGAAATGAACTAAATCACATGTAAAGGCTAAAAAAATAGTTAACCAATATGCATCATATATGTTCAAACACAAGTAGTTGACTGACATCCTCATCAATGAACTACCATGCTCCACATTTTAGAAAATCACCTCCATGTTAAATACGAAAAATATCTACTCTATAGCTTGAGGAGTATTAACGGATTTTAGTGGCCATCTTTGCAATTTGTGGGATTGCAAAGTTGGCCACCCATAGTTAATAATTATATATAGCGAGTACTTGATTTTTAATTTACTTCATTAAATAATGACGTTGCAAGTTAGAATTACATTTTAAATTTATATCATATTGCAAACATTAATAAACTAAAATATTTAAATAATCAAATTACTTTAAACTTTAAGAGTTGACCTTATTTTGAGAATACAGCCAGACAATATTCAATATTATCGCACAGTAATATAAAAGAAGCAATCATAGTAAGTGAGGCAAACGTGGATAACATACCCAATCATAATTTTTAGAAAGAAATTCAGCTACAGTTGATTTATGCCTTGTCATTAGCTCCTGCAAGACAAAGATAATCAATATCCACTAAAGTTAATGACATTCAGAATTATAGCATTACTTTCCATAAATCAAAATTACTAGCTAAAAAGTTTTGTACAAGATATCTTAACTAAAAAAATTTCTTCCATGTTTCTTTAACTAATTCAAAACAACATCCATTCACATCAAAAACATAATTAGCTATGTAATCATCAAATAGATCAAAGGCAGTATTAACTAGTACACGCACATGAACGCGTGCACACACACACAACTTCCTTTATTTCAAAATTGCTAAATGGGATTATTTGTAGACCTATCATTGATGCAGCTTTGCAAACATCAATGGCTTAAACTGATGCATCAAGTCAACGCAGAGTTTTATTGCAATGGCAAAAAAAAAAAAAAAAGACCCATGGAGATTTCTATAAATAATGTAGAAATGTAATTAATGACTATATTCATAAGAGCTCTAAATATTCAACAGAGCTGCTGAAAAAGTGTCAACCTGAGGTGACCAGGACAAACTTGTTATCATCATCATCATCTTTAGCCTTATCCCAACAATTTGAGATCAACTTTATAAATCCTCATTTTTATTCATTTTTGTAGAGTGTTGGCTAAGTGGTTAAAGATACTCTTAGCAGATTATTTTGAACTTCGATCAATATAACCTCAGATCTTCTCACATTAAGTTTCTCTTACAGATAAAAAGTCAAATCTGCTTGATATTGATTTTGCTAAAACATCCAAGTGATTAAACATGGTAATGAAGCCCATTTCCAAATTACAGCTCAGTTTACCCCCATTGAACTAGGGCTATCAAAAAAATTCATATTAAACAACTGATTCGCTAAATAAATAGATTCGTGCTAGCTGCGGTAGAAAACAAATATTTCAAGCTCAATTTATAAACGAGGTGAACACGATCAACATCTTGTTTGTTCGTGTTCGGCTCGAATTAGCTCGAAATTAATAAATTTATTTAAATAATTTTTTATTTTTATATAAAATATATTTATATAATCATATAAATAATATATTATTAATATTTTGTGTTATATAATTAATTTAGTTAGTTAATAAGAATTTTATGAATTAAAATTTAAGTTTAATAAAAAATTTAAACTAAAATTAAATAAAATTGAATCCTATCCATTGAAAATACAATCAACGGTTTAGATGCATTTCAACACCCGCGGCTGCGACCGCACACTCTTACACTTCCACTCGCTCGATTCGTAAACCTAATATCCTCTTCTGAGTTCTGAGTTATGATCTCCTCGGCTGCTATCTGCGAGAGCGACTGCGACTCTGAGAGAGGCCTCACTAGGGTTTGGTTTTGGTCATTCCGCCGTGCTATCTCTCATCTTAAAACCTTCGATGCCTCATTCGTCTTTGTTTGTACATCTTCATCTTTACTTCTTTTTATTCTTTTGCTCCATTTTAGGGATTCAATTGATGATTCTATTTAGTTATCTTTCTCAATTTTTCTAATAATGATTATGCTGGTTTTAAGATGCATAACTACAAGGGTTGTATTTCTAGGGTTTATGGGTTTGACTCCTCTGAAAGTTTTGTCTATGTGTGTGACTGTGTTTAGCCTAGGTTTTCGGATTTTGCTCCTTTGCGAGTTTCTTCTACGTTTTCATCTTCTTATCAGCAGATATTTGATATTTCATCTTAGGAGTTCCGTTGGCAATATTTATAATGCTTTATTCTGTGGAGTTTATATTGGCATGTTGCAGTTGCAGCTTCACATATTTATGCCGATTGTAATTTGTATATGGACAATGGACTGTAGAGTTTGGTGGTGCAATTTTAAGTTTTTGTGAATCAGTGATGTCAATAAACTTTTTACTGTTGGCATTCGGATCTATGGACTATGAGACATTGTTAGCTTATTTTAATTTCTGGGTTTAGGGAGCAGTGTGAAATGTGAATTGTTCAAAGGGAGAACTGTTCTTTATTCAGTGCAATGACATTTCATAATTCCATGTTATCATGATTGGCTTAAGCTTCATTTTATTGGTTTATTGCTATTATTTTATTTAATGCAATAACATTTCAGTATTAATTGTGTAACATCCTAAGCCTCGTCATCTATTGATCTACCACTCTTCTCTCCTAACATGATCAACTAAGCATATATAGTTAAAGCAATCATAATTTCTCTTACTTTTTCTTTACTTCATAATAATTCTTGTGGATTACATTATCGGAAGTATAGGACAATGCTTAGTGTAAGACTGTAAGTGTCTTTATATAGAGAAATGCCATATTTTCCTCAAGCTGAAGCAATTTCTATAAGAAACAATTCAAGATCCGTTGAGGCTGTTAACTTGAATATTGAGTTGGTATGCTTGAAATTTATCATTATTTGTATGTTTTTTTCTTTTGAGTGATTAAGAGGGCTGTTTGGTTTGATTAATTTTGTGTGTTAAGTAAAATAAATGTAAGGAATTTAATCTTTTGTGTATTTGGCTATTTAGTTTAAAGTTTAGTAGTTTAAGTTGCTTTATTCCATACAATGATACTCTTCATGCAAAGCAGTTTAGTGAACATATATGGACTACTTATCTTAGTCATTCTACTAATGATGTTATGGTAATTGATAAACACCTATATGTTATGCATTTTAGTTTGTTACTTCTTTATTTAAAAAAAGTTACATGTTATGATAAACACCTAGTATGGAGAGTGTATGTGGTCTTAACTCATATTTTCTTTTTTTATTTAGTGTGCTATCATGTCTACCGTGGATCATTCTCAATTTACATCATGTGGTAATGATATAGTTGTAGGAGCTGAATATGGCAATGAAATTCCAATTATTTCTTCATAACATGTTAAATCAGAGACAAATGTACTTGAGACTACTAGTATAGAATTTAAATCTAAGAAAGGTAGAAAGAAAATATCTGCAGTATGGGAGTTTTTATAAAAACCACTTCTGTATTTAAGGGAAAGAAACCCACTTTAAAGAAAATATCTGCATTTAGTGCTGGTGGTAGAGTTCTTGATGATTACAGGAGCTCTTTATCTCCAAAAACAGTCAATACACTTATTTGCACGGCTAGTTGGATCAGAGGCGTTCAACCTAACATAAAAAATCCTTTGGTAGTTTTCTAACTAAAAACAATCTACTTAATATATTTGATAAATTTCATTCTCTCATTATCTACTTTTATTTCAGCAAGAGTTAATGGAGGAGAATAATCTTTATGTGAAACTTTCGGAATATATTTAGCAATGGAGAAGAATACTAAGCATCAATATATCATCTCGCATTTACTCTTTCCAATCTAATTTTCATTGTGCTTTTTAATTTGAACAATTTTTACCTTAGTTGCTCATGATGATAATTTGTGGCAACTTTGGCAGTTTGGCTGAAGACAATAGTTGACTGCTATAATTATGTTTCTTGATTTTAGTTTGAGATCATTCTATTTTTTGGCATATGTGGGACTTTCCCTTGCTGCTATAATTATGTATGCTTGTATAGTTGTATTTGATGTGGGACTTTCCCAATTTTCCTCAAATTTTCGGTTGTAGATTTGCAGCTGTAGCTGTAATATGTTCACTGTGGTGGACTTGGTGGTTGATAGGATGACTTTGTTGACTGACTGGGTTGGCTGACACTTTTGACTGACTGAGTTGGTTGGATGGCTGATTTTTTTGGCTATTTTTCATTTTTTGTTGGTGACTAATATGGGGGGTTGGATTCTGTTTTGTTTCTTTTGGTTATAGTTTTGACTTGTGGCTTTGGTTTTGGGTATTGTCCTGGATTGGCGGCTATCTCTTACTAATTTCTGGCTTGGTGTGGATGTTAGTAGTTGGCTTTAATTTTAACCTGCGGCTTTGAATTTTCTTTTGCCTTGGTTGGGTTTGCTGGCTGCTGTTACTTCAACCCTTTCCCTGGTTGTCTTGGGTGATTTTGGCTTGATGAATACTATTGGTCTTTACTTATTTTTTGGTTTCCTCCAGCTTTATTTTTCTTTCTTGGCTGCAGGCGACCCCCTGTTTCCTGTTTGGATGATAGCCTCATACTTTGTTTATTCTTAATTCTTAAGAGTTAAGATAATAAGATCAATAGATGCTACACTTAGTCTTATCACTTGTGATATTACACATTAATGGACTATGTGATGGAAAACTAAATAGATGTATGAGATGTAACTTAGCTTGATGGTTGGCTGTATGTATTTTCAAACATTCAATTTAGTTTTATGTGATTTATGTTTGTTGCTATATTATGTACAAAATTTTTTACATTTTCTCCCACTAACTCATTATAATTTTAGTTTATTCAATGTTCATTTTATTTTTTGATTATTCCACTACACTTTTACTATTATTAATCTTTCATTTAGTCAAATTTTTAAAAGTTTTAAATTCACACAGCCACCAAGCTATTGACAGCATCAATGATTATTTATTTTAATTTTCTGAGCTCATTCATTATTTTTTTTCATATTTTTTTGTTAGTTTTGTTTACATGAAGTGCAGATTATTATTTTGAAGATTCACGGTTGGTTGAAGTGTTGAAAGCATGAAGGCTTGACGGCTTGAAGCTATGGTCCTATGGATTGGAAATTGGAGAATCATTATTTTTTTAGCTTTTATTGAATCAAATTGTTAGTTATATATGATCATATAAATTTTTAGGTTGAATTTATTCTTATAAGTTGTAAACTTGTAAATTGTAATACTATGAGTTGGCAGTTTAAATTGTAATCAATTTCATGTAAAAATAAATATTTTTGATTGTATATCTTTTAGCTTCTATTGAATTTTATTGAATCAAACTTTTGATATTACTATTTTTTTTACTGTTGATATTACTCAATTTTTTTTACTGTATAAGATTCAATTAAATAAATTTTTTTTTTACTTTTTCAAATTTTTTTAATTTTTAAATGAAAATTAAGAAATGAAATATTTTTAAAATATTAAATCAAGCCAATTTCGAGCCGAACACAAGCCTAAAACGAACACGAACAACTTTTCGAGCCGAACACGAACACTCTATAAACGAGCTATTTTGAATACGAGCCAATTTCGAACAAAAAAAATAAATAAACGAGCCGAAGATGAACAACATCTCGGCTCGCTCAAGCTCGGCTCGTTTACACCCCTACACTGAACCACTTGTGTTACATTTAAACTACAAGGTCAACCTAAAGGCTACCTACACATTCAGCTACATCAGAACAAGAAAACTAAACACCAATAATCATCACTGCCACACCTAGTAGTTCCTAGGCATCTCAAATCATCTAAACACTCTTCCATTTTAAAATCTCCAAAGTTGTCCACAGAACATAAGCAGTATGTATTTCTCAATATGCCATCAGTACATCATACAAACTACAGTATGTCAATTATAGCTCAACTTCTTATTTCTTTGCATGGTGAAAAAAGTGTTGTTAAGTGCACGCTATCAAACCGATCTTATAGCATTAAAGTGTGATTATTGTCCTCCATTAGACAAGCCGTCCAACTAACTCAATGGTTTGACTCACAATATTACCAGAGATGATCCATGATCCTGATTGTAGGAGATAAATTCCAGAGTTTTCGAAACCAAATCCTTTATCAATCCTTCCTTTCTACTTTATTTATTGTGGCTGGGCCTTTTTTGATGTCCATCAATTCCTACAATAGGCCATCCCATATTAAAACCTTCCCTAGCAATCCTTTTTTTTATTTGTTAAACAGTCATGATTATATTCTTTGCATATGATCATCTGTCATTCTTCATCATACTCTTCAGCCTTGAATTTACTTATATGTGGCTACTTAGTTACAGATGGTTGCCTTTCCTAGAAATTTTGTGGCGTTATCATGTGATTGATGACCTATTGTTTCGCTATCTTTTTTCTAATTTAATTGTGGTTCCCCTTGCATGATGTCATTTTCTGGAAAGATGCTATTACGAAGACGATAAGTAACCAATTTTGCTTCTTTTTTCTATTATGACCTTTTATTGTTTATTGGATTGCTTGAGATATGCAATGCTGAATTATAACTTTACTGCTTAATGTGAGTACCTCCCTGTGTATGCATTTTGTTGGATGATTTGGTTAGATGTATGCAATGATACTTGTCAACCCTCTGCTTTATATTTTAGTAGTTCATTGTGAACACTCAATATGTGTGCTGTAACAATTGTTAAGATGAATTTTATTTGACCCACCTAAGTTCGTAAGATGGGACTTTATTATGATGTAAGGCCTTAGCCGAGATTCGAACCCAAGACTTTGACAACAACTTCCAAGATCCTTATAAACAAGACTAATTGATACCTATTATTGCTAGGATAATATTAATCATTAAATTGGAGTGTACCTTTCAATTCTATATAAGTATAAATTTATTGGTGATTCAAAAACTTCAAATGCTAATCTTTCTGGGTATATTCATTCCAACCATATATATATATCTATATATATATATATATATTGGGGTTAATTTTATGCTATCTATCAAGTTTGAAGACTTGAAGTTATAAAGAAATCAACAGCTTGTTTACTGCTATCTTTTGAACATCTTCATACCATAAATGTTTTTTATATTCTTCAATTTTAATGATTTCTCTATAATTACTTCATCATTTATTACTACAAGCAACTCTTTTGACCTCGTTTGTAGGAATTTATGTGTTTAACGTTGGATATTATTGTAAATTAAATATGAATTTGAAAATCAGTCTCAGCTTCAGATATAATATATTGCAATGCAATTTCCACAATTCATGTCGATTTATTGTATTATAATTTGTTGACTTCAATGCATCATGAAAATTGTTAAAATTGTAAGTCAAGTTTTGAAAAGAGTTTCCAAATTACAGAGGCATCACACATCTTTCTTAATATTAATCTTAAACTTTAAATTTAGAATTTTGTCAAATTTAGTTAATATATTTACTCATTTATGAAAGTATTCGTATATTATTATTATTATTATTATTATTGCACGCATCTTAATTTATCATTAGTTGGTAAAATGACATTATACCACATAATACATGTATGTACATAGGGTAAATAAGTCACGCTACTTTAATATTTACTATGCACATCGAAGAACAAAAATTTGTGCTCAATATTATGTTTTGCACTTCAAAACATTAAATGAAACAAATAATATGTAAACTCCTCACAATCATCTTGTCTCTCTAGCGCAACTCATTTGATAAAATCTTACGTTTAAGCTATTATTCTAAACATTATTAGAACCACCTAAAACCCCTTTAAGCTCTTTATTATCTCAAGAAAGCATTAGGACTTCTTATCACTGATGTTAACATAGGCTAAATGCTCCCATAAAAGCTCAAACTAATAAATGATGTTGGCACCTACAAATATATTATTACGTTTTAAATTGCTACGTTCCACAATCTACTACACATCCCTATCATTCCTTGTTCCATCAATCTGTTCACTAATCCGGATTCTCAATTTTCCCTTCTCTCACTCAACAAACCAACCAATTTTGGATAATATTCCTTCAACTGGAATCCATACTCAATAAAGAAAAAACTTAAACACTACACGAAAAATAATTATGTTTGTTTCTCCAATTCATTCCACAAAAAATAATGTCTCAGCCTCTATGGCCCTCCCTCGATATTGTAAAAATGAGAGGAAACTATTTTTTTTTCTTTTTATATAAATCACACGAAAAATCCAAAATAAAAAATTAAAAAAAAAATCTGACGTATTATAATATTGTGATGCTTTGTAGGACATCGATAGTTCATAGATGAGAAAATGAATAAAATGAAATTAGATGAACCCTTAATAATTGAAAAACAAGTAACGCTATAGGGCAATTGTAGCAAGAGAATAAGAAGTGGCAGTATACCCTGAAAGTTGCAAACACATCCGATGCTATGTCAAAATTTGGAAGCTGTAGGTAGTCAAAAAAATGTTTCAAGTGCTCAGACTCCAAAACAGACCTGCAAATAAAAAACTAAGCTAAAAAAGGGATGTCAAAAAATAGAATTTAGCGAAATAAAAAATCAATAATATATAGTTGAGGTAACATTCAGTAGATTCAAATCCTTCTAGGTGAGAAGACAAGTTGAGACAGTTAAGGCATGTGTCCCCCAACTCCTTTCACCTCCTTCAAAATTAAAAAAGTAGTTTTAACCTTTTTTTTTCATGGGATGATGCCCATCAAATCTATTCTTTATAATGGTCCCCTTAAGCCCCTCTAATAGAACGTTGAGGCTCTATCCATCGATCATTTAAAAGACCTTAACAATAGGAAATGTGGAAATATTCTCTTGGTAAGAAGGTAACCAGGAACAATCAAGCTAACATATCTATAACATGAAGAAATAAATAACTAAGTCATTGTTCATATAAAAAGGAAGATGCATTCTAGAAACTCGCAATGTTAAGCAAATGTGATCATAGCTCTCACAATCTTAGCTATCACCCTCCTTTATTATTCCTCAATATAGAGTAGAAACCCACAAAACTCAAGTGCATGATAAAAATACAAATAAAAAAAAAAGAAACATAAGTATGCATGTAATGAATCAGTCAATAAGATTAATATCAAGCAAAATAATGAACATCCTGTAATTCAAAATCTACTAGTGTTCAATAAGAAGAAAATATTTCTAATACTGAAACTTTCGATTCAAGTAATGTTATACCTTGCAATACATTGATGCCTGATGCATTCCCTCAACATGGCACCATAGTGTAAAGCAATATCCATATCCTCATATCTGCAAATAAAATGCAAAGTGTTCAATAAGAACTTTCCTTTAATTATTGTTTTAGAAGGTTCGAAATCGCATGAAGTCCATCGAAGGCTAAAAGGCTAATATTCCTTTTTCTGTTAATGTCATGTAATTTCTTTCTTTTTTTATGTGTGTCTGTCAAATACAAAATCATAACGTGTTAAAGCTCACCCAGATATTAAAATATCCAAAAGATCTTTGTTTGCTTCCAAATAATCAGAAGCAATTAATCGTGAATGAACTTGTTGCCTTTGCAAATTTGCAACTACCTGGGTAGCATCTTTTCGAATCTACACAAAATTCAAATAAAAAACAACTTCAATGATGAACAAACAATATGTGATGTACAGTGAAATGAGCATAAACATCAATTCCAACTTTGATTGAGCATACAAAATTAAAATTTGTTAAATCGATAGAAAATATTATGAAAATATAATGCAACAGATCCATAACTAATAATTTCCAGCCCAATCCATTCATTGAAGCTAACGATCAGGCATTAGCAATTCCGCATCAGAAGAAAAAAGGATATGGATCTACCTCGAGGTTTAATTTTGGAAGGCATACTATGATTAGACGTAGTGTGTTTTCTCTGAAAAACTCTTGAGTTAATTGTGCACAAGCTTCGGGTACTGGTTCAGCTTCACCATTCCCGTACAAAACATATTTCAACTCCCGCATAACTTTACCTAGTTCAGCCATCTGTAAGTGATTGGTATGGCATTATTAATTACACTAATAACCATAACAACCAACAACATAGAAATGCAAATGGATTGATATATAAAAAAAGGTTAATGGCAATGATTAAAGTTTACCACAACACATACAAATAAGTTAAGACAAATAATACTTAATTATGAGCAACCAATGCTCTCTATTACAAACAAGAGAGAGAGAGAGAGAGAGAGAGAGAGAGAGTTTATGTATGAATCCATTATTAGACACCAAATGTTCTGGAGTAGCAAGCTGAAAATTAGAAACTGCCATTTTGATGATCAAACAAAAAAGTGCAAAAATTAACAAATGCAGTCCATTTTTTAAGTTGCAAAAAATTACAACCTATTAAAAAGAACGACTAGGCATGCAGAATAACGAAAGAACTTGAATTCACAAGGCTAGAAATCATTATTCAGAAACATCCGAATAATTTATATTGGAGAAGAAATGGCGCATCATTTCTACCCAAATATCATATTACTTCAGGATCAATTTCGGATCACCATAAGTTCAACCAAACAGCGTTATGAAATAAAACATTTCCAAAATACTTCATCATCGATCAGCCAAATAACAATGTGCTGATCTATTTTGCAATCCATCCTCATGGAATAAACCAACTCTCAAAACAACACAACTCTTAATAAAGCACCCAAATAAAATCCTAATAGGTTAACACATCCGAAAAAAGAAAAAAAACCCTAAATTAACATAAATTATTGCAAAGAACAAAGACAATCAATATTATAAGGGGATTACAGATGGCATGGATCATCAGTAGGAAGAGAAGAAAAAACCATACCTTCTCTTCGCGCTTGGTCTCCCGCGTATTCGAATTCGCATCAATGCAAACAAGGAGATCGCGAGTGTGCCGCACAAGCTCGGTCGGCGTCCGCGCCTTGGGTTTGAAAAGCCCCTTCATCTTTCCTTCTTCCG
Source organism: Cymbidium sinense (assembly GCA_021442155.1). NCBI lineage: Eukaryota > Viridiplantae > Streptophyta > Magnoliopsida > Asparagales > Orchidaceae > Cymbidium > Cymbidium sinense. The sequence goes on along the minus strand of CM038226.1, from coordinate 27,586,742 downwards.
CTAGTAAATCCCTCCAAATATCGCAGAGGCAAGCCTTAGTGTTTCCGGAGAGAACTGCGGGCACTCAGATCGAAAGGTAAGCCGCTGGGGTTAGGGGCAGAGGGAAGCGGGCACGAGCGGAGATTTCTCCTCTAGAGCTAACCATAATAACGGGCCGCCATCAAATAGAAACGCCAAAAGAAAGATTGGTGGGCGATATCGCAGAGAGGAGAGAGAAAGACACAGAGGTCGATGCCCGATCGACTGCTGGGATTAGTTTTTATTTATTATTATTATTATTATTTTAACTACTAAATCTAAATAATGCACTCACGCTGACACGTGCCATTTTTTTAACTGACATATAAATACGAAATCTGGCTCATTGTGTGCCACCCAATCGAATATATCTGTAATTTAATTTTCATAAAATATTTATTTTTTATGATATATTAAACAATTTCTATTATTATATAAATAATATTCTAAACAATAACTCAAAATTTATGAATTTCATAATAAAAAATTACTTCAATATTCATCATTTTTTTACCTTCATTTTTAAGTGATTTTCCGGTTCATAAAATCTATCTCCATTAAAATTTAAGATTACTCAAGATATATATTTAGTTATTTAGATTTTAAAGTATTATTTATAGTCAAGATCATAAATCTTGATATTAATATTATTTATCCTTGTCAGAATATTCTTTAAACCTATTTATGGACAGGGTTTAAAAAAATATTCGAATAATATTCAATGCAAATTCCATGAAGGTTTATACATAGTTCAAATAAAATTTAAAGATGATTTAAATAATGTTTTAGTAAGGTTTGATATAGTTTAAACATAATGGGAAAAAGATTCAAATATGATTCTAATCCTATTCAAATGTGATTAGATTAAAATTCAATCAGAGTTTGATCAAATATAGTTTGAACATGATTCGATTTATTTGTTTTTGTTCGCATTATCCCTTTTGGAAATTGGAATTGTCATATTCAATTTGTTTTGCTATAATTTTTTGATTTTATCTTATAGACTTAACCTTAACCAAATCCAAATCAACCTCAATCCAATTGATTTTCTCAATTATCAAATTCCAAAATTAAAAATCAATTTCAAACTCCAAATGATTGAAATCCATGATTAACTCCAAATTCCAAAAATCCCTTCCTAAGCCATATGAACCACCTTCATATGCTTAGTCAAAACTCCTTCAAACTAACTCAAACTTGGTTGATTTCTTTATAAATCAATTATTTCGTTACTTATATTCATGAATATAAATGAAACCCACTCTCCAATGACCAAAAATAAATCAAACCAATTCGAAATTCAAGTTAGCCTCTTTTGACCTATATCTCTTAATTTGGTCAAATTTGCTTCCAAATCATTCCAAACTCAAGTGATTTTCTCATAACCCATTTATATCTTCATTTATATTCACAAATATAAATGAAATACAAATTCAAATGGCCCAAACCAAATCAAATTTCCAATCTTAGCCATTTTAGCCAAACTTTTGAACTTGGCTAAATGACATCTAAATCAACTCAAAATTCATGGATTTCTTCATGATTCAATCATTCCTACAATCATTGATCCAAATATAAGCATAATCACCATTATCAAACCAAATCCAAGTCAACCCCCAAGTCAAACCCAAGTTGACCATTTTGATTTGAAATTGGCATATGAACCAAGACCCATTTGGCTCTAAACTAATTGCAAATGGATTTATATTTAAATCCTAAGCTCATATATGGGTTCAACTAAACTTGAATCAAATTTGATCAAGCCAATTGACCCATTTAGGCTCATTTGACCCAAAGTGAGCTAAAGAACCTTTTTGAGCCAAATTCTAATCCAACCTAAATTGGATTGAACTAAACCTATCTAAATCTCAATCATGATCAACAATCATCATGGGGTGATCAATTACCTTGAATTAGGTCAAACCAAGTCAAACTTAGCCTTTGACCAAGTCAACATTTAGCCCAAATGAAACCCAAGCTATAGTATCTCATGACACGGCCAACACTGTCCGGACATTTGGCATGTTGGTCCATGATCCTCTTCATAGTTTGATATTATATGTGTGCCCCTTTGTGCGGTGAAAGGACAAGCACTAGTGGATTTCTTAGCAGCACACCTACTTCCTGTTGATTCCCACTTAGTGACGATCTCCCTAATGAATAAATCATGAACTTAGGGTAGGTTGACAACCGCCGACGGGAGATGTATTTTGATGGTGTAGCTTCCTTTCATAAAGGAGAAGCACCACGACCTACTCTTCTAGGAAAGACAGAGGTAGGAATAATTCTCTTAACTCCAGACCATGATGTGATGAGATTCTCGTACTATCTCTCCAATTCTTGCACAACAACGAAGCTAAGTATGATGCTTTGATTATTGGTATGTAGTTAGCCATTATAGTGTGTATCAAGAGCATCAAAATCTACGAGGATTCTCAGTTGGTTGTCAACCAGATTATCAGGTCCTACAAGGTTCTCAAACCTAAGCTTCGTCATTACTACGAGTATACCATGAAGCTGTTGGCCCAAATACCTGAAGACACCATCTACAAGGTTCCCCGAGCAGAGAGCACACCAGCAGATGCTTTAGCCAAACTTGCCAAAAAAATTGGCATGTTCGAAAGATGAGTCCATTCCAATAAGAGTCCAAAATAGACAAGTCTCATCCCTTATTGATACTGAACTCGTCGAGAGACTTTATCTTGAAGGGGAGGTTGTCGTTGCCAATAAGGACAAGGAGCTAGATTGGAGACAACCGTTCATAGATTATTTGAACACTGATAAACTACCTCAAGAGGAATCACAAGCCCATCAAATGAAATAGAGAGCTCTCTCCCATGCTCTCGTGGATGGCACCCTGTACCGATAGTCTTTCGATCAAATGTGGCTACGTTGTTTGGATAAGCACGAAGCCTGTAGGATCGTGATCGAGGTACATTCAGGCCTGTGTGGAGCACATCAATCCAGTCCGAAGATGAAAGCAAAGATCAAGATACTAGGATACTACTGTCCTTCGACGATTACAGATTGCATGGATGTATCTAGAAGATGTAATCAGTGTCAGGTACACGGTGTGATCCTACATCAACCACCCAAAATTCTACATCCTACATTGGCCTCGTGGCCATTTGAGTGTTGGGGTACCGACATTGTGGGTCCTATCGATCCCCCTTCTTCCAAGGGTCATCGGTTCATTCTAGTTACCACCGTTCCAAGTGAGTAGAGGCAATCCCACTCAGAGAGGTCACAACTCAGTATGTGCTTCAATTTTTCAGGAATCATATCGTATATAGGTTTGAGGTGCCTTGATGAATTATATTTGATAATGATATTACAATCAAAAGCACTAAGATCAACAGCTTCTCCAGAAGACACGGTATATATTAGAGATACTCCACCATCTACTACCCCAGAGCAAATGGCTTAGCAGAAGCATTCAACAAAACTCTCATCCAAATACTAAAGAAGATGCTCGACGATAACAAATGATAGTGACATGAGCAGTTAGTTGAAGCCTTATGGGCATACCGCACCACATACAGAACTCCAACTCAATCTACCTCGTTTTCCTTAATGTATGGGTCTGAAGTTGTTCTATCCTTAGAAGTTCAACTCCCATCACTAAGGATAATATTGAGTAGCAAGATCACTACAGAATAGAATACAAAGTTGCAGTTAGAAGAGCTCAAAGGTTTAGAGGAGAGACGCCTACGAGTGTGCCAGAACCTTGAGTTGTGCAAGGCCAAAATGATTCAAGCTCACAACAAGCTGGTATGCCCTAGGACTTTTTAAGTAGGAAAACTTGTATTAGTCCTAAGGATACCAATTGTTGCTCGTTGAAAGATATGAGGCAAGTTTGAACTCACTTGGGAAGGCTCTTTTGTCATAGAAAATGCCTACCAAGAAGGATCCTATCAGCTTATTGATTATAAAAGGGAACACCTGATGCTTCCAATTAATGGAATTTATTTGAGGAAATATTACCCATAAAACATGTTTGAAAATAATCATTAACAAAAGAACAAAATTTCGTTCCAATTCATCAAAATATTCTCTTCTTTCGAAGCGTTGTTTACTTGTCTTGTGAATCTATTATGACATGTTTAAGATAGGTGTAAGAGAACCCAAGAGACATTCTATCCCTCTTTCACAACACAAACACAATCAAACACATTTCCTGGTGCTACTAGAATAGGTGTGAGAGAACTAAAGAGGTATTCTATTTCGATTAGCACAACTAAGTTAGGTGTAAGAGAACCCAAGCGACATCTTTTCTTGGTGGGAATCCCAGTTGCCATTCGTGATACTATTTCATCAAATTCCCTAAGTGTGTTTAGGGTAGGTGTGAGATAACCCAAGCGACATCCTATTCCCTTTAACAGAAACATAAAAAATAAAGATAAATCTTTTGTCTCATGCTACTTTGATGTGGGAGCAAGCCCCCTGTGACACTCACTCATTAACTGCTCTAAGTCACATGCTACATTGCTAGTTTGTCACCGTAGTGGTAACTTGTCTGGATGATGTGAGTCCCCTCACTTTCTTCCTGACTTGATCATTGCAAACCAACGTGCCCATTGTTAATTTGGTAGACTTCACTACCCAGCCAGTAAGCTACCTCATGTTGATTTTATTTAAGAAGATGTGAGTCCCTGTGCTTTCTTCTTGAACTAATCATCATGTATTGACTAGGTCGAGTATATTTGAGGTTTAGGATAAGTCCTCCAGAGGCTTCTTTACTCTTGACTACTTTTGAGTTGATATAAGTCCCCTAGTGACATTCACCAAGCTAGGTCGATAACACCGCCGAGTAAGATAGACTATCCCAACAATCAGTTTCGCTATAAGAGGATGTGAGTTCCCGAGCTTTCTTTCTAGGCTGATTGTTGCATACCAACAGACACTTTAGGTTGGTTGATGTTCACTATGTTGATAATAACTCACCCGGTGGATACACCACTCTTGGAAAATGTGAGTCCCCGTGCTTTTTCCTTGAGTTGGCCACTGAATACCTATGCATATTATCTTCTCCAGGGTTTTGGATCAAGCCTTTAGCAGCCCCTCTCCCTGCGGGTATGCTACTTGGATCACGTCCTTTGCGACCCTATTTAGACACTACCCAGGTTACTTTTGGATTAGACAGTCCCCCTTTTCCGGTAGCCACCTATGTGGTTGGAGAATTTGTTCAGGGGATGCATAAATTCTCCCTTAGTTCAGTAAATCTAAGATAGGTCTAGGCTGATATAAGCTCCTTCTTAGTGTGATCCCTCACAAACTAATAGGATCCATGATAAACAAATTAAACAAATAAAAAAAAATTCTCTTGTGGATTAGGAATTTAAGCCCCCAAAGGTTTCCTTTTCCCAAGCAAGCATCTATCTTTAAGGTCGAACTCCCTATAATCGACTACCGAGTTGAGATAAGTCCCCAAGTCGGCACGCTCTCCGTAGTCGCCCTTAGGTCAGGTTCAATCTATTTTTCCACATGCAGGTTACCCCATCAGTCATTCTACTTTGGAAGATGTAAGCTTACTACCCATTCTTTCTAGCACGACTATCACAGACTGGCGGGCAGCCCTAGGTCAGGTTTGATTTATTGCCCAAAGCAACTTATCACCCTAGTGGTATTTTGTAGTGGAAGATGTGAGTACCCATGCTTTCTTCCCTTGAAATGATCATTGCAAATCGAAAGACATTCCTTTAGTTGGATAGTTCTCCCCTCAGTCGAGAAGCTACTCCCTTTGGTTTAGTAAATCTGAGATAAGTCTAGGCTGATATAAGCTATTACTCAGTGTGATCAATCGCAAACAAACGAAATCCATCAAAAACAACTAAAAAATAAAATTAATCTTTGACTATCTTTGAGCTGATTTAAGTTCCCCAACGGCATTCACTCAATAGACATCCCTAGGTCGGGTTCGATTTATTTCCCAAAGCAGCCGATCACCTCAGTGGTCCTTATTTTGGAAGATGTGAGTCATCGTGCTTTCTTTTTAACTTGACCATTACAAATCGAAAGGCACCCCCTTGATTGGATAGTCCTACTGTATGGTTGGTAGACTACCCCTTTGGAATGGTAAATCTGTGTTAGACCAAGGCCCATGGCCCCTACTCAGTGCAGTCCATTGCAAACCGATGGGATCCATCAAAAATAATTAAAAAATGAAATTAATCTTGACTATCTTTGAGCTGATTTAAGTCCCCTAGTGGAATTCACTCAATAGTCAGCCCTAGGTTAGGTTCAATATGTTGCCTTGCCAATGGATCACCCCAGCAACTGATCCCTACTTTGGAGAATGTAAGTCTGCTACACTTTCTTCTTAGTACAACTGCTGCACACCGAAAAGCAATCCCTTTGGTTGGCTAATCCTACTATGTGTTTGGTAGACTACCCCTTTGGATTGGTAAACGTGAGTTAGGCCTAGGCCAACATGGCCCCTACTTAGTGCGATCCATCGCAAACCAACAGGGTCCATCTCAAAATCTAAAATAATTAAAATCTGAGACAAACAAAATAAATACAATCAATCTCCCTCATTGGAGTCAGGTCAAACAACTAAACAATCAAACAAACCGAACAACCAAATTCAAAATAATTAAATAATCAAATTAATTAATTAATCTGCTTCTCTTCAGTGAGATGAAAATCTTTCTAATTCCCCCAGCGGATCTCGAATTCTAATCCCTCAGTGGATTTCATAACCTCTCCACCCTAATGGATGACTTGAACTTGCTCCCCTAGTGGAGAGTTCACTTTTCCATCCCAGTGCAGTAGAAACAAAAATAATTAAACAATCAAACAAATCAAATCAATTTTTCCCCAGTGAGACTCAAATCAAATCAAACCTCTCATCCCCTTGTGGATGACTTGAACCTGTTTCCCTAGTGGAAGGTTTGCATGCTCTATCCCCAGTGGAATCCTCTTCACTCTCTTATGTTTTTGACATGAGTAGAGTCATATTGCACTAAGCTCTTGATTTCTTCTACACCTTGGGTTAGAAGTATGTCGTTTCTGTTAGTGTTTGTGATCGTTCGGTGTTGTTGATCATTTCAATCAACACCAATACATACGAAGTACCTTATCAGTCACACCACACCTATGGGGCGCCCTTTATTGACCTCATTTTTAGAATGAGCTCTCAACCCCTCCATCTTAGACATAGGACTCCTCTTAGATGCTAAGAGTTTCTTAATCTTAAGGTACTTCTAGTGATTAGGTGAACACTCAACCTAACCCTAAAGACTTATAAGAGTTAGCCATATGAATAAACCATGCCTTAAGGGTGTTAGGAAAATTTGCCTACCCTATAGCTTGAACCAAATCCTCACTTCCTTCCTTCAAGTCAAATTTCAAAACTCCAAATTCAAACCAACTTCAAACTCAAATCAATTTCAATTCCAAATCAAACTCAAATCAATTCCAACTTAGATCAACTCCAAATTCAAATCAACTTCAATTCCAAATTCAAAACTCAAATCAATTCGAACTTAATTGATTTTCTCAAACCTTATATCAATTCGAATGGATTTCCTCAAATCATGAATTAATTCCAAATGATTGAAACCCATGATTGAAATCCATGATTGAATTCCAAATCCTAAAAATCCTTCCTAAGTCACTTTGATTCCATCTTATGGACTTAGCCTAAATCAAATTCAAATCAAATCAAATTCAAAAGATTTTCCCATAACCCATTTATATTCTCATTTATATTCACAAATATAAATGAAATATAAATTCAAATATCCAAAATCAATTCAAAACTCAAATCCAAATTCAACCAAAATCCAACCTAAGCCTTTCAAGTCAAATTCTTGAACTTGCTCAAATCAAGCCAAACCCTTGATTTTTCTTCATAATTTAATCAATCCTTCAATCATGAAACCAAATATAAACATAAACTTCAATCATCAAACCAAAACTAAATTCAAAAATCAAATCCAACTCAAACTCATGTTCACCCTTTGAACTTGAAATTATCAAATGAATCAAAACCCATTTGACTTAAAATCACATGAAAATGGATTTATATTTCAACCATAAGTCTATATGTGAGTTCAACCAAACTTGATTCAATCCTTGATCAAGTCAATTGACCCACTTAGGCTCACTTGACCCAAAGTGACCTAAAGTGCCTTTTTGAGCCAAATTATAATCCTACCCAAATTGGATTGAACTAAGCCCATCTAAGCCTTACATTGTGAGCAACAATCATCATAAGATGATCAATCACTCAAATTGGGTCAAACCAAGTCAAACCTAAGGGTTGACAAAGTCAACAATTAGCCAAAATGAAACCTAAACTAGCCAAAATTCACCATAGGTCAAATTGATTGAAACCATTGATCAGAACTAATTCATGATCAATGTTTGAACTTGACCAAGTCATCATTTGAGCCTAACCTAGCCCAATTGACCACTTGACCCAAGTTGACCCAACTTGACCTAAAAAGTCAAAATATGTCAAATCTTGATCTAAGCCAAATTGATTGAAACTAATGGATCAAGTTCATTCTACATAACTTGTTGAACTTGATCAAAGCCTTAATTGGCCAACTAGACCCAACATAACCCAGTTGATCATGAACCCAACTTGACCTAAAAGGTCAAATCAAGCCAAAATAAAACTAAATCAAAATTGACTAAAACCAAAGCTTGCAAAATATTTCAAATGACCAATGAAACCTAAACCAATCCATGACCTAACCCAATTAGGTCAAATGGGTCAAATTCGTCAACTTGACCCATTTGACCTAAATGAATTCAAATGAACCAAAACCAAATCAAAATTAAATTAAACCAAACCAATTGACCCAACCCTTGGTTTGACCCAATTTGACCAATTGGTCAACTTGACCCAAGTTAACCCATTTTGACCTAAATGGGTCAACATGAGCCAAATGACATCAAATCAACTCCAAATTCATTGAAATTTGGACCAACCTAATTTCAAACTATTCTAAATCTACCCAAAGTGAAATCAAAGCCAAATGACCATTTTACTCCTAGGTCAAGGGGTAACCTACGGTCAATTCCATTTGGAATTTGGTCATATCTTTTTTATGGATACTTGACACCCTCTTAGTGGACCAAATGGACACTAATAAGTGTGGTGCACATGACCCAATGGGTTTGGGTCAGCCAAACCCAACTTAAGGCCAAAACTGACCTCCACTTCAAAATTCTCTACATGGAATCACTCCTCCACCCAAATGAGCACATGGGAACTTCACCACTCCACTCCTCTGCCAAAATAGAATCATGTGAAGCTGAAAATGGCCTAACCAACTCACTCCATGGGATTAATTTGATCAAAATGATAAAACACCTCTCGACAATCTGATCCTTGTGGGTGGAGATATACTCCCCCTAATTTCACTTGAATCCAGATCATTCATACTCGATTGAGCCTAGGGAACTCATAGCAAGCTTTTCCAAGTTCCTCCAAGCTTCCTTAAGCATTTCCCAATTCTCCATTCTCAGTTTCTTTAAGCTAAAAATAAGGGAGGTAGGAAGAAATTCCAACTTAGCCAATTCACTACCAAATCCAAATTCCTTCTATAAGCACCATCAGAGGGCTCAATTGAGCTCACCTAAATCAAATTCCAAGTAATCAAGCCACAAGAAGAGGGGTCTAGATCAAAGCCGCAAGCCTAGGAGGAGGAGTTTGGCCAATTAGAAGATCTACTCAACCTCAAGCCCTCAAACCTTCAACAGGGCTTTGTCTCCACTAGACGAAACTATCTCGACAGTTGGGAGCACCGGAGATAGCCTCCAATGAGGTATTATTTAAAATTGAGCTTGCATTTAATTTTCTTTGGTCCTTTTTTAAGGGAATTATAATCCCTAGTGATTTCCACCGTTAGATCTTCATCTCCTTGTATGTTGATGGTGTGAGTTCAATCTTAGCTCAATCTGAGCACAATCGAGCTCCGATCAAGCCTTAAGGGATGGATAGTCGCCATCTCCCGCAGGCGAGCGCAGGGATGAATCATGGACGTTCCATCCCGTGTGTTTTGGATGGACGGTCTTGATTAAAACGCGTGAGATCCCATGATTAATCCTATTAGAATCGCGAGTTTAATCCTAATCGTTCGATCTTTGATCAGATAGTCCAAGGAGAAACCGTGTAGCGTCACGACATAGGATGTGATAACTTAAGTGATGAATCCCATCGCGCTAAGTGGAAAGCACGCGCCGCGTTAGCGGTCCACGTGGCATCGACGGGATTAGTTATATAATTAGAGATTTAATGATCTAATAATCATAGAAACTTTAAAATTACATAATTAAATGTAGAAAAATAAAAAATATATAAACTCAAATGCATTTTGAAGATATTTCAAAGGGGAATAATATAAAATTAAGTTTAATTGATTTTGAATAGTAAATTTTATGTAATTTAGGTTTTATTGGAATATAATTATGTTAATTACTCCCTAATTATTTCATTGATTAATCTCAAACTTCTCAGGTATATTTAGTGGGATGACTTCTCCCTTCCCTAATTTTCTTGGGATTTTTTAATGGTTTAATTTAGGGAATTGCTTGATTCACTCTTAATTACTCTCTTAATTAATTAAATGATTAATTAACCTATTAAATAGTGATAAATTCATTAATTAAGTTTGCTAATTAACTTAGAACAGTGAATGGACTTAGGGAATGAGATTAGGAGTTCTTTCCCAAATCTTTTCTCCTAAGTTTATTTCATTTGGATAAAACTCTAATTAAGGTTCAAATTAATTAAATAGTTTAATCACTGTATTAAATGGCTTAATTAATCAAAATTTTAAAATTAAATCAATTCCTTCTTAGGTAGATACTTAGGTGTTCAATAACCTAAATAGCTAAAGGAAATCATATCTAACCCATATGTGTGGGAAGGGTTATGAAAGTACTTAAATTAAACGCTTTAGCTTAATTAATCATTAATTATGAGACAAATGCATTAGGACCCTTTCTTTCTTAAGTGCATTAATGACTTAAATTCCTTGTGGTTTTATGTCATACATTGGCTCATAATTATTTGGTTAAATATGTTAAAGTGGTGTAGGTAAGGGGTAATTAATAGACTTAATGCACACCTTAACCTAAACAAAATATAAAAATTCAATCTAATGGTTCTAAAAACAAACTAAATCAACTCACACATGGGGAGAATAGGTTAGGACTAGCAAACTCTTTTCACATTTCCTAAATTAAAATCCAAACAAAAACAAAAACAAAAATCTCGTTAAAATAATTTTGATTCACTTTAAATAATCTTATTTCATAAGATTATCTTTAAGAATTAATTAGGGTGAATGAATTTACGTGCTTTTATCACTTTATTTCTTTCCTAGTATGCTAAATGAGTATGTCATATGAAAATCGTGCATTCATGTCTTTTTAAAAATCAAATTAAAATGAAATATTTTCTTTATATCAAATTGCATGTTTTGAATAAAGTGAGAATATGAATAGCTATTATTACTACTAAATCCAAAATTATTTTCAAAACTTATAAATCAAACATTACAAATGAAAGGTATGCTACTTATAATTACTTATGAGCTTGTATGTGAGTATAATATAAGATGTGCATTATTTGACTTTTCTTCTTTTCTCTTTTAACATAGTTTTGAATAGGATTTACAAAGTGTATAGTTCATTTGAAAAGAACATAACACTTGTTTAAATCCATTTCTATTCATTCCTATGTTTTCATTTAAGAAGGATCTTGACATTTTCACATGTAAATTAAACAACTAATAAATCAAATAAACATAAACTTTTTGCATGACTCTTTTTCCATTCATTTCTTTTTTGTACATGCACATGTATTTAAGAAAAGTGGTATATTAGTCTGAACATCTCGGGTTTGCAAGGCTTTAATTAGCCCCAAGTATGTCTTGTACCTTACACCCCTGGTGTAAAAAATAATGGCATCATACTCACTTATATCTTTCATACATGTAAATGTGCATATGAATAGTGGATAAAAAAAACTTCTCTTTTCTACTTAACAAAGTCATGCATACATGAAACATTCCAAATTTCATTAAGCAGCTTCTCTTATCATTCATCATGAAGGTGTGCTAATATTTCCATTTCATGTATAGATATGTTTAGGATTCATCCATATGCATGTTACACATGTTGGAAAGAAATAAAGTGTTATGTATTTTGTGATAGTAATTCACTTTACTTAATCTTAAAATACCTTTCTTTTTGAATAGGTTTGTGTAGAAAAAAAAATCTAAACTTAGGATTAATTAAAACACATAATAAAACATTCATTAAACGAAAATCAATAATGAATCTACTTTAGAAGTTACTTAAGGTAGGAAGGAAAGGGAAGTTCTCTTCTCTTTTCCTCTCTTTACAATACATAGTAATTAATTGTAGGTTCATTTAAACAAAATCAAATCATAAAATAAGAATCAACTAAACCATTTAAATGAAACCACCCTCTAAGTTGAACCCTTCATACTTAGAAAAATCTAACATTAAAGCCTAGCTAAGACATACCACACAAACCTTAAATGACACACACATTAGGCTAAGTCACCATTTCTAGTCCTATGTTAGGGCAGTGCATGGTTTGATGTTTGCTTTTATTTTATGATGTGATATTTTAGTCTAGATGTTAGGGTGTATGTGTGTAGACTGAATGGTAGGATGATCTTAGTCTAATCATTATCTTCTGCTAGGGATTGTGCTTAAGGGGCGCTATAATAAAAATATAAAATGCATTTATTGTGCAGGTTGCTTATACCCCTAAGCATAATCCAAAATAGGCTAGGTGGACTTGGTCACCCATGTGTGAGGTGCTAAGTTCAATTTATTTATATACATGCTTGGGATTATGTGGTTTGTTTAGTTAATCTCTATTTTGCAGGTTTTAGTTAGATTTACTTTTTTCCATTTTCATATAATTTTGTAATTAGAATTTGGAATGGTTGTTATGGGAGAATAGGATGAATATTGGTCATAAGAATATGTCTTATGTATCATGTGAAGCCTTTGGAGCAACCACATTCTAACCAACCAAAAAAAGAAGAAAGAAGAAAGAAGAAAGAAGAAAGAAGAAATGAAGAATGAAGACCCCCCCCCCATAATATGAATTCCTTTTTTATTATAATTTATTCATTTGTAATCCAGGTTGTACAAGGGTAGAGCTAGGCTACCCAATTTATTTTTGAGTTTGTGTGGTGGAGCCCAACCACAAATGGCCTCTTATTCTTTTGCGCTAGCTTTATAAATTGGTTGATACTTGTTTAGCTTGTGCATTAAAATGACATGTTTTCTTAGTTTCTTCCTTACTTTGATGTATGGCTTGGATGAAAATTAAGCTCTTAGAAAAAAATAAATTTTCTATCCTACTAATCAACTCAAAACTAAAAATTAAATAACTCATAATCTCACCTAAAGCCTAGGTTATAAAACAAGATAAAAGATTTAGCAACCCCTTAGCTGGATGTTGTATGTTTTCACATCATACATATAAAATCATCTTGTGTCACTCTTGTTATGGAGGGCTTCCACCTTTGCCAGAGAACTCGGCTTGACATTTGAGAGCTGTGGTGGAAACACACCTCCTTTCTTCCTGATTTGGGTCAATAATCAAATTTCTCATGCATTAGACATATGAATCCTAAAGCCTGTGTCAAATGAATTGTCCAAAAATAAAAAAAATATAATAAAAATTTGCATTATATTTAAGTCATTAATCATGCCCTACATGATCTAGTCTCTTAGGGAGTGTGTTTAAGGACTTAGTCTCTTTCTAAATAAATAATAGCCTAGTTATCTTACAAAAACATATGACTTGCCTACATGTATTTAAAATCATAGGAGGAATTAGTTGGTGGCCACCCCTAGGCGGTTGTAAGTCCAACAGTCAGGTGGTTTTTTTTTCTCTTATGGAGGTAAACCAAATACCCATTTTTGCCTTAGATTTATGTCGTGCCTTGGCCCTTCACAAAGCTCCCTAGATTTAGGTTCAAAGGTTGCTACTTCCTTGTGCGGGCTATAAGCATGAATCCTCACCTCTTAAGCATTCACCTCTTAGGCATTTCTATGATCTTGTGTCATGGAATTGTAAGCCCTAGATTTCTAATAAAAATTCCAGTCGAATAAATAAATCACTTTAATTTTAAAAATAAAGCACAATCATAGGATAGTTTGGGATGCTTACTAGGCTTCCTAGTATCATAAACATCTCCTACTTATCTTTCTTTGGCTTCGATAATAACTCCCTCCTCTTGATCAATCCCACTTGATTTTCTAAAAATAAATTAATTGATTGATAGTCCTATCTTTAAAATCTTTGCAGACAATTATCATTTACCTTAATCGAGAGTATTCTTAAGAAATCTCATTCCTTAGGATGTAATTAACTATGAGGGCTTGCCTCTATATGGAACTTAATGAACCTGGTTTAAAATAAACCCTACTTTAATTTTTCATATAAAGTAGGAGAATAATCTCTGGTATATTCTGAAGACCCATAGTCCTTAGGAGTCCTTATTAAGGTGATTATGTCCATTTATAGGATGTTGACTTTTATCTCTCGAGATAATACATCATTTCTCAATGTTATACTTGATCACCCTAACAAGAACATCTGCGGATCTACGTGGTGTCCAACATAAGAAATGTTTGAGAATATTTTTTATTCTTCATTTATTTCTTTTCTCCTTCAGAAGGATTAGATGAAGAATCTGAAAAATAATTCACCATAAGGTTTTTCAATCACACTAACTCTTATGAGGATGTGTGTTTAGAAACTTCAGATGATCCAGATGATCTCCAAATCAAAGATGCACAGCCAAAATTTGAAGAGGAAATTCATTCAACAATTGTCAAGCTTAAAGAAATCAACCTCGGGATAGAAGAAAATCCACGCTCAACATACATCAGTTCGTTGCTGAATGAAGAAGAAACTAATGACTTAGTTAGGCTCTTGATTGAGTTTGAGGATTGCTTTGCATGGAGTTATGAAGAGATGCCCAGATTATCTCCTGATGTAGCAGTCCACAAACTAGCAATAAACCCTAATGCTAACCCTATTTAGCAAGCTCCTAGACCCATGAGATTAGAAATCGAACAATAGGTCATTTATGAAGTCATGAAACTGATCGATGCTAGTCTCATTAGGGAAGAAAAATACCCTACCTGGTTAGCTAGTGTCATCCCAGTTAAAAAAAAGAATGACCAAATTCGCATATGCATCAATTTCAGGGATTTAGATAAGGATGAGCTTCCTCTTCCTATACTAGAATTAATGGTGGACATCGCCTCATCTCATATGGTATTCTCCTTCATGGATGGGTTATCTGGCTACAACCAAATTAAGATGGCTCCCGAGGATGAAAGAAATACTGCTTTTCAAACCCCGATCAGAATCTATTATTATATGGTCATGCCTTTTGACCTTAAAAATGTTGGTGCTACATACTAATAGGCCATGACTCAGATCTTCAACGAACTCATTAATCATCAAGTTGAGTGTTATGTTGATGATCTAGTAGTCAAAAGCAAAGAAAAGAAAGACCATATATTTGACTTGAGAGTAGTTTTTGAACGGATAATATAATATAACCTCAAAATGAATCCCCTGAAGTGTGCATTCATAGTAGCTTCAGGGAAGTTCCTTGGGTTTATTGTTCGACACCGGGGAATAGAGATAGATCCAGAAAAGATCAAAGTTATCTTAGAAAGGCCACCACCCAAAAGTTTAACTCAACTCAAATCTTTCCAAGGGCAGTTGGCGTATCTAAGACACTTCATCTTCAACCTATCGGAAAGATGCAAGCCATTTTCAGCACTTGTCAAAAAGGATGCCAAGTTCAAGTAGGATGACATGTGCCATCATGCCTTTGAAGATGTCAAGCAGTATTTGGTAAAGCTTACAGTTCTATCAACCCCTATCCCGGGCAGGCTACTTATCTTCTACATTGCTGCATTGGATGACTCCCTTGACGCTTTCTTGGCTCAAACCAATAACAAAGGGAAGGAGAACACTCTCTACTATCTCAGCCATCATCTGATCCCTGTTGAAGCAAACTACGCACCTATTGAGAAATATTACCTAGCTTTAATCTTTGCATCCCAAAAGCTATGACACTATATGCTTTCTCATAAAGTGAACTTGATTTTAAGAATCAATCCACTGTAGTATCTTATGATACG
The DNA here is from genome assembly GCA_021442155.1 of Cymbidium sinense. Lineage (NCBI taxonomy): Eukaryota > Viridiplantae > Streptophyta > Magnoliopsida > Asparagales > Orchidaceae > Cymbidium > Cymbidium sinense. Next base: position 27,570,545 of record CM038226.1, on the reverse strand, counting down.
ACCAATGTTATCCAAACAGTTGACACATTGGTCCATGATTCGTTCGTAGTTCAATATCATATTCGTACCTCTCCGTGTGATGAAAGGATAAGTACTAGCGGATTTCTTAGTAGTACACCAACTTCATGTTGATTCTCCTCTTAGTGAAGATCTCCATGATGAACAAATCATGAACTTATGAGACGTTGAAAACCGCCATTGAGAGATGTATTTTGATGGTACAACTTTCTTTCATAAAGGAGAAGAACTATCATCTACTCTTCCAGGAAAGGCAGGAGTAAGAATAGTTCTCTTAATTTCAGACCGTGATGTGATGAGATTCTCATACTATCTCTCCAATCCATGCACCAACAATGAAGCTGAGTATGAGGCTTTGATTGCCGATCTGGAGTTAGCCATTACAGTATTTGTCAAGAGCATCAACATCTTTGAGGATTCTCAGTTGGTCATCAATCAAATTGTCGGGTCTTACAAAGTTCTCAAACCTAAGCTTCGTCAATACCATGAGTATACCATGAAGCTATTAGCCCAAATCCCTTAGGTCACCATCTTCAAAGTCCCTCGAGGAGAGAACACAGTAGCAGATGCTCTGGCCAAACTTGCCAAAGAATTGGCATGTCTGGAAGATGACTTCATTCCAATAAGGGTCCAAAATAGACAAGTTCTATCCCTTATTGATGCTGAACTCGTCAAGAGATTTTCTCTTAAAGGGGAGGTTATCGTTGCCAACAAAGATGAGGAGCTAGATTGGAGGCAACCGTTCATGGATTACTTGAACACCGGCAAACTACCTTAAGAGAAATCACAAGACCATCAGATGAAGCAAAGAGCTCTCTCCTAAGCTCTCATGGATGACACCTTGTACCGATGGTCCTTCGATCAAATGTGGTTACATTATTTGTACAAACACGAAGCCCGTAGGATCGTGAATGAGGTACATTCAGGTCTATGAGGAGTGCATCAATCCAGCCCGAAGATGAAAGCAAAGATCAAAAGACTAGGATACTACTGGCCTTCAGTGATTACAGACTGCATGAATGTGGCTGGGAGATGCCATCAGTGTCAGGTACACGGTGTGGTCCTACATCAAACACCCAACATTCTACATCCTACATTGGTCTCATGGCCATTTAAGTGTTGGGGTACCGACATAGTGGGTCCTATCGATCCTCCTTCTTCCAAGGGGCATCGATTCATCCTAGCTGGCACCGACTACTTTTCCAAGTGGATGAAAGCAATCCCACTTAGAGAAGTCACAGCTCAGCATGTGCTCCAATTTTTTAAGAACCATATCGTATATAAGTTTGAGGTACCTCAATGAATTAAATTCAATAATGGTACTGCATTCAAGAGCACCAAGATCAACAACTTCTCCAGAAGACACGGTATAGATTGGAGATACTCCACCATCTACTACCCCTGGGCAAATGGCCTAACAGAAGCATTCAACCAAACTCTCATCCAGATACTAAAGAAGATGCTCTACGACAATAAGCGATAGTGGTATGAGCAGTTAGTTGAAGCTTTGTAGGCATACCACACCACATACAGAACTCCAACTCGGTCTACTCCATTCTCCTTAGTGTATGGGTCTGAAGCCATTCTACCGTTAGAAGTTTAACTCCCATCACTAAGGATAGCATTGGGTAGCAAAATCACTATAGAGCAGAATGCAAAGTTGCGATTAGAAGAACTTGAAGGTTTGGAGGAGAGACGCTTGCAGTCATGCCAAAATCTTGAGTTATACAAAGCCAAAATGATTCAAGCTCACAACAAGCGGGTCCGCCCTAGAACTTTTCAAGTAGGAGAGCTTATTTTAGTTCTAAGGAGATGAATTGTTGCCTGTCGAAAGATGAGAGATAAGTTTAAACCCACTTGGGAAGGCCTTTTTGTCATAGAGAATGCCTACCAAGGAAGATCTTATCAACTTATTGATTGTAATGGAGAACATCGATGCTTCCACTTAATGGGCTCCACTTGAAGAAATATTACCCATAAAATCATGTTTGAAAATAACTATCATCAAAAGAACAAAAATTTCATTCCAATTCATCAAAATTTTCTCTTCATTCGAAGAATTGTTTGCTTGTTTACGAATCTGTCATGACGTGTTTAGGATAGGCGTAAGAGAACCCAAGAGACTTTATATCCCTCTTTCACAACACAAACACAAATCAAACACATTTCTTCAATGCTACTAGAATAGGTGTGAGAGAACCCAAGAGGCATCATATTTTGACTAGCACGACTAAGTTAGGTGTAAAAGAACCTAAGCGACATCCTTTCTTGGTGGGATCACAACTGTCATTCATGGCACCATTTCATCAAATTCCTCAAGCGTGTTTAAGGTAGGTGTGAGATAACCCAAGAGATGTCCTATTCCCTTTAACATAGTCACAAAAATAAACACATATCTTTTATCTCAGGTTATTTTGATGTGGGAGCAAGCCCCCTGTGACACTCACTCATTAGCTGCTCTAGGTCAGGTTGACATACTACCTTGTTAGTACATCACCCCAGTGGTCACTTGTCCTACGAATGTGAGTCCTTGTGCTTTCTTCCTGACTTGACCATTACATACCTACCAGTGTCTTGTTAGTTTAGTAGACCTCACTGCACAGCCAGTAAGCTACCTTATGTTGACTTTATTTAAGAAGATGTATGCCTACATGCTTTCTTCTTGAACTCATACACTAACTAGGTTGAGTATATTTAAGTTTTAGGGTAAGTCCCCCAATGGCTCCTTTTCTCTTGACTACTTTTGAGTTGATATAGTCCCCGGGCATTCATTCAAGAGGATTAGCACCTATCGAAGACAAACTATCCCCAATCACATAGAGGAAGTGAGTCCCTGATGCTTTCTTCCTATGCTGATTGTTTCAAACTGATGGGCACCTTAGGTTGCTTGATGTTCGCTATGCTGACAGTAACTCACTCGGTGGACACACCACTCTTGGTATATGTGAGTCCCTACGCTTTCTCCTTGAGATTGACCACTGAATACCTATGCAAATTATCTTCTCAAGGGTTTTGGATAAAGCCCTTACTGGCCCCTTCCCCTGTGAGAACTCTATTTGGATCACGTCCTTTGAGACCCCATTTAGACACTAACCGGGTTACTTTTGGATTGGACAATCTCCCTTTCATAGTAGCTACCTCTTTGGTTGGAGAATCTGTTCAGCGGATGCACAGATTCTCCCTTGGTTCAGTAAATGTGAGATAGGTCTAGGCTAATAAATGCTCCTTCTCAGTATGATCCCTCACAAACCAACAGGGTCCACGATAAACAAATAAATAAAATAAATAAATTAATTCACTTATGGATTAGGAATTCAAGCCCCTAGTGGCTCCTTTCCCAAGTAGGCATCCTATTTTAAGGGTAGTGTTAGTAGAACTCCCTATAAGAATTACCTGACTACTCTTGAGTAGAGATAAGTCTTTAGGTCGACACTCTCTCAGTAGTCGCCCTTAGGTCAGATTCAATCTATTTTGCCATAAATAGGTTACCCCAGCAGTCATTCCGCTTTGAAAGATATAAGTCTACTTCGCATTCTTTCTAGCATGACTGTCGCAAACCGACGGGCAATCCAAAGTCAGGTTGACATGTTACCTCACTAATGTGTCACCCCAGTGGTCTTCTATTCAGGATGGATGAGAATCCCCGTTCTTTCTTCCCTGAATCAACTGTTGCAAACCAAAAGGCTCCCCTTTGGTTGGATAGTTCTCCCCTCGGTTGGGAAGCTACTCCCTTTGGATTGATAAATATGAGATAGACCAAGGCCCATGGCCCCTACTCAGTGCAGTCTATCGCAAACAGATGGGATCCATAAAAAATAATTAAAAATAATGAAATTAACTTTGACTATCTTTGAGCTGATTTAAGTCCCCCAGCGGCATTCACTCAGTAGTTAGCCCTAGGTCGGGTTAATATGTTACAATGTGTCACCCGAGTGATCTTTTATTCAGGAAAGATGTGAGTCCCCACACTTTTTTCCTTGAATTAATCGCTGTAAATTGAAAACACTCCTTTGGTTGGGTAGTCCTACTACGTGGTTGGTAGACTACCCCTTTGGATTGGTAAATCTGAGCTAGATCAAGGTCTACATGGTCCCTACTCAGTGCGATCCATCGCAAACCAACATGGTTCATCTCAAAATTTAAAATTTAAAATCTGACACAAATTCAACCTTTCCTCCTCAGTGGGGTAAAACTGAACAAACAAAATAAATTCAACCCTCCTCCCTAGTGGAGTCAAACCCAATTCTCCTCCTTAATCCCTTTTAAATTTCTAGTTCTCGGTGGATGACTTATACCTTTTCCTAAGGCTATACAATTTGGATTTCACTTATGTCTTGTTAAGTAGAGTCACATTGCACTAAGCTCTTGATTCCTTCTACACCTTGTTGAGTAGATCATTCTATTGGTTATGATCATGAGCATTGTTGATCATTGACATATATCGTGTGCCTTATCCACACACCATGCCTATTGTTGATCTCACTTTTGGAGTGAGCTCTTAACTTCTCCATCTTAGACCTAGGACTCCTCTTAGACATTAAGAGTTCCTTAGTCTTAGGACACTTCTAGTGATTAGGTGAACACTTAACCTAACCTTAGAGACTTAGAAGAGTTAGACATAAAGAATAGGTCATACTTTAGGGTGTTAGGAAAACTTGCCTACCCTGTAGCTTGAACCAAAATTTGCTTCCTTCAAATTTAAACCAACCTCAAATTCAAATTAAACTTCAAATTCAAATCAATTTTAAATCCAAATCAACCTCAAATTCAACTCAAGTCCAAATTCTAAATCTTTCCTAAGTCACTTTGATTTCATCTTATGGACTTAGCTCAAATCCAAATCCAAATCACTTCAAACTCAAAAGATTTTCTCTCAACTTATTTATATTCTCATTTATATTCACAAATATAAATGAAATATAAATTCAAATAATCAAAACCAACTTCAAAACTCAAACCCAAATCTAACTTAAAACCAACCTATACCCTTTCAAGTGAAATTCTTGAACTTAGCCAAATTATTCTCAAATCAATCCAAACCCTTAAATTTTCTCTTCAAATAATCAATCTTTCAATCACAAACCAAATATAAGCACACACTTCAATCATCAGACCAAAATCAAATTAACCCAAATCGAACTCATGTTCATCCTTTGAACTTGAAATTATCAAATGAATCAGAACCCATTTGACTCCAAATCACTTGTAATTGGATTTTTATTTCAATCATAAGTCCATATATGAGTTCAACTAAACTTGAATCAAGCCTTGATCAAGCCAATTGACCCACTTAGGCTCACTTGACCCAAAGTGACATAAAGCACCTTTTTGAACCAAATTCTAATCCTACCTAAATTGGATTGAACTAAGCCCATCTATGCCTCACATTGTGAGCAATAATCATCTTAGGATGATCAATCACCCAAATTGGATCAAACCAAGTCAAACCTAGCCTTTGACCAAGTCAACACTTAACCCAAATGAAACATAAACTAGCCAAAATCCACCATAGGCCAAATTGATTGAAACTATTGATATGGACTAATCCAAAATCAATGATTGAACATGATCAAGCCATCATTTGAGCCTAACCTAGCCCAATTGGCCACTTGACACAAGTTGACCCAAGTTGACCTAAAAAGTCAAAATGTGTCAAATCTTGATCTAAGCCAAATTGATTGCAACCAATGGGTCAAATTCATTCTAAATCACTTGTTGAACTTAACCAAAGCCTTAATTGGCCAACTAGACTCAACCTAGCCCAATTGACCATGAACCCAACTTGACCTAAAAGGTCAAATCAATTTGAAATCAAACCAAACCAAAATTGATTGAAATCAAAGCTTGCAAAACATTTCAAATGATCAACCAAGCCTAAACCAACCCATGGCCTAACCCAATTGGGTCAAATGTGTCAAATTGGTCAACTTAACCCATTTGACCTAAGTGAACTCAAATGAACCAAAACTAAGTATAAATCAAATTGAACCAAACCAATGACACCCATTGGCTATAAATGATCATTTGAACTTGACCTAACCCATGGTTTGACCCAATTTGACCAATTGGTCAACTTGACCGAAGTTGACCCATTTTGACATAAATGGGTCAACATGAGCCAAACCATATCAAACAAACTCCAAATTCATTGAAAATTAGCACAACCCATTTTTCAATCATACCAAATCTGTCCAAATCAAAATCAAAGCTAAATGACCATTTTACCTCTAGTTTAAAGTGTAATCTATGATCAAATTCACTTAGAATTTGATCATATTCCAACTCAAGACCACTTGGCATCCTCCTAGTGGACCATTTGGACACCAAGGAGGGTGGTGCACATGACCCAATGGGCTTGGGTTAGCCAAAACCAACCTAAAACCAAAACTGACCCCTCCACTCAAATTTCTCCACATGGATCACCTCCCACACTCATTTTAACCCATGACCACCTCCATACTCCCACTCCCCTACCAAAACTGAACCACATGGCACTCCTAACAGCCTAAACAACTCATTACATGAGAGCAATTTGATCAAAATGGAAAAATGAGCTTCGACCATTCGATTCAAGTAAGGGGAGATATACTCCCCCTCATTTCATTCTAATTCACTAACCTTGCATTCGAATGAGCTCAGAGGATCAAAGGCAATCTAAGCTTCTCCAAGCTTCTCCAAGCATTCTCAAGCTCTTTCTAATTTCCTTTCTAGGTTTTGCCTAAGCCGAAAATAGGGGAGGTGAGGTAGATTTCAAACTCATTCAATTCTCAACTAAAGTCCAATTCCTCTTGCAAGCACCATCAAGGCATCAAGTTGAGCTCATCCAAAGCATCGAAGCCACGGGAAGGTGGAGTTCGATTGAAGCTGCAAGCCATTGAAGTAAGCTTTAGTCGATTGGCTGATCCACTACAAATTGAACCTTCAATCCTTCAACAGGCTTCATCTCAACTAGATGAAGCTACCTCAATGGTTTGAAGCATCAGTGATTGCTTTCAACAAGGTATGCCTCAAAATCGAGCTTAAGTAGAAAAATCTTTGGTCCTTTGTGAAAGGAAGTGTAATCCCATTGAATTTACATCGTTGGATGTGCTTCTCCTTGCTTCTTGATGGTGTGGGTTGAATCCTAGCCCAATTTGAGCTTAAGTGAGCTCGGATCAAGCCATGGAGGATGGACGGTCTCCGTCTCCCATAGGCAAGGGCAGGGATGAATCATGGACTACCCATCCCGCGTGTTTTGGTTGGAAGGTTTTGATTAATCCATTTAGATCCGATGATTTAATCCTCTATAGCCACGGGTTTTATCCTGACCATATAATCCTTGATCAGACGGCCAAGGAGAAAGCGCGGAGCACCGCCGACTGATGCGACATATGATTTAACAACTTAAATAATCAATCCTGCAATGCTACGTGGAAAGCGCACACCGCGTCAACGGTCCACGTGGCGCCGATGGGATTAGTTATATAATTAAGCTTTTTAATTACTCAATAATCACAACAACTTCATAAATTCATAATTAAATATAGAAAAATCCAAACAATGCAAACTCAACTTCATTTTAAAGATAATTAAAGGGGAAATATTATAAAATTAATTTTGATAGATTTTGAATAGTATGTTTCACTCAATTTAGGTTTTATTTGGAATATAATTATGTTAATTAGTCCTTAATTATTTCATTAATTAATTCCAAACTTCTCAAGTTTGTTTAGTAAGATGACTTCTGCCTCCCCTAATTTTCTTGGAATTTATTACTGATTTAATTAGGATAATTGCTTGATTCTTTCCTAATCACTCCCTTAATTATATAAGTGATTAATTAATCTATTAAACATTGATGAATCCATTAACTGGGCTTGCTAATCACTATGAAATATTGAAGGGGCTTAGGGAATGAGATTAGGATTCATTTTCCAATCTATTCTCCCTAAGTTCACTCCATTTGGAAAACATTTAACCAAGTTGTAATTAATGGCTTAATCACTTCATTAATAAATTTAATTAATCAAAATTCAAAATTAATCATTCCATAACTCAATAATCTTAATTCTTGGGTAGATACTTAGGTGTTCAATAACCTAAGTGGCTTTTAAGAAAATCATACCCAACTCACATGTGTGGGAAGGTTATGAAAGTACTTTATAAAACCCTTTAGTTTAATTAATCAATAATTGTGAGCCAATTGCATTAGGCCCCTTTCTTTCTTAGGTGCATTGCTAATTTAAATTCAATGTGATTGCATATCATACGTTAGCTCATAATTGTTAGATTAATTATATTAAAGTGGTGTAGGTAAGGGATAATTAATGGACTTAATTCACACCTTAACCTAAATAAAATATAAAATCAACTTAATTATTCTAAAAATTAAACTAAATCAATTCACACATGAGGGAAATGGGTTAGGACCAACAAACTCTTCTCACTTTTCCTAAATCAAATTCAAATCAAAAAATAAAATAAAAATCTCTTTAAAGAATTTTGATTCACTTTAAATAATCTTATTTCATGGGATTATCTTTAGGAAATAATTAGGGTGAATAAAGTTACATGCTTACATCACTTTATTTCTTTCCAAATATGCTAAACGTTATATGTCATATGAAATCATGCATTCATATCTTTTGAAAAATTAAAATAAATGAAATGTTCCCTTTATGTTAAATTGCATGTTTTAACTAAAGTAAGAATATGAGTGGCTATTATCATTATTAAATCAAAAAATATTTTTAAAATCTATAAATCAAACATTATAAATGAATGTATGCTACTTATAAATACTTATAAGCTTTCATGTGATTATAAAATAAAATATGTTATGTGCTTTTCTTCTTTCCTCTTAATATAGATTTGAATAGGATTTGCAAAGTGTATAGTTCATTTGAAAAGAACATAACACTTGCTTAAATCCATTCCTATCCACTTCTATGTTATAACCTAAGAAGTATCTTCACATCTACACATGTAAATTGCATAACAAAATCAAGCAAATAAACATAAACCTTTTTGCATGATTCTTCTTTCATTTATTTTCTTTTGTACATGCACATGTATTTAAGAAAACTGGTATATTAATCTGGACATCCCGGGGTTGCGAGGCTTGAATGATCTTGTACCTTATACCCCTTGTGTACAAAATAATGGCATCGTAATCACTTATGTCTTTTATATATGTAAATATGCATTTGATTAATGGATAAAAGAGTCTCTGTTTTCTACTTAAACAAAATCATGCATTCATGAAATATCCAAAATTTTTCTAAACAACATTCCTTAGCATCCATCATCAAAGTGTGCTAAAGTTTGTATTTGCATATATAGGTATGCTTAGGAATCATTCATATGCATGGTATACATGTTGGAAGGAAATAAAGGGTTGTGTGTCATGTGATAGTAATTCACCTTAATTAATCCTAAAATGATTTTCTTATTGAATAGGTTTATTTAGAGCAAATCTAAACTCAAGATTAATTAAAATACATAATAAAACATTCATTAAAGAATAATCACTAATGAACCTATCTTAAAAATTACTTAAGGTAGGGATGAAAAAGAAGTTATCCTCTCTTTTCTTCTCTTTACAATTTTTAGTAATTAAATATAGGTTCATTCAAACCTATTCAAATCATCAAATAAAATTGACAAATCAATTAAACCATTTAAAATGAAATAACCCTCTAAGTGAATCCTCTCACACTTAAAAAATTTCAACCTTAAAGCTTAGCTAAGACATGCCACGCAAGCTTTAAAAGGCACACACACATTAGGCTAAGTCACCATTTCTAGCTCTATGTTATGGCGGTGCATGGTTTGATGCCTGATTTTATTTTTGTGATATAATATTTTAGACTGGATGTTAGGGTGTATGTGCGTAGACTAGATGATAGGATGATCTTAGTCTTATCATTTTCTTCTGCAGGGGATTGTGCTTAAGGGGCGCTGTAATATAAAGAATATAAATACTTTTACTGTGCAGGTTGCTTATACCCCTAAGCATAATCTAAAAATAGGCCAGGTGGACTTGGTTACCCATGTATGGGGTGCTAAGTCCAATTTATTCATATACATGCTTGGGATGTGTGGTGTGTTTAGCTAATCTCTGTTTTACAGATTTTAGTTAGATTTACTTTTTCCATTTTCATGTAATTTTGTAATTAGGATTTGGAATGAATGTTATAGGGGATTAGAATGAACATTGGTCATAAGACCAAGTCTTATGTACCATGTGAAGTCTTGAAGCAAACTACATCCCAAGTCTAAAAGAAGAAAGAAAGAAAGAAAGAAAGAAAGAAATGAAGGAAAGAAGAAATGAAGAATAAAGAATGAAGACCCCCATAACATGAATTCCTTCTAAATTATAATTATTCATTTGTAATCCAGGTTGTATAAGGGTATAACACACAACCATTTATTTCTTTCCACCATGTATACCATGCATATAAATAAATCCTATGCATATCTATACATGTAATGCAAATCTTAGCACACCTTAATGATGAATGCAAAGAGATGTTATTTAAGAGAATTTGGATATTCCATGATGCATGATTTTATTAAGTAGAAAAGAGGGACTCTTTTATCCATAAATCAAATGCACATTTACATGTATAAAAGACATAAGTGAGTATGGTGCCATTATTTTCTATACCAGAGGTGTAAGGTACAAGACCTACTTGGGGCTACTTAAATCCTCGCAACCCCGAGATGTCCCAATTAATATACCACATTTCTTAAATACATGTGCATGTATAAAAAGAAGCAAATGGATGAAGATTCATGTAAAAGATTTTTGTTTGATTTTGGTTGTATTATTTACATGTGTAATGTGAGGATGCTTCTTAAGTCATTAACATAGACGTGTATTGGAATAGATTTAAGAAAGTGTTATATTTTTTTTCAAATGAACTATACACTTTGCAAATCCTATACAAACCCATGTTAAGAAAAGAGAAGAAAATCACATAACATATCTTATGCTATAATAACATGCAAGCTTATAAGTACTTATAAGTAGCATACCTTCATTTATAAACTTTGATTTATAGGTTTTGAAAATAATTTTTGATTTAATAATGATAATAGCCACTCATATTCTTACTTTAGCCAAAACATGCAATTTAACATAAAGGAAATATTTTATTTTAATTAATTTTTCAAAAGATATGAATGCATGATTTCTTATGGAATATAATATTTAACATGCTTGGAAAGAAATAAAGTGATGTAAAAATATGACTTCATTCACCCTAATTAATTCTTAAAGATAATCCTATGAAATAAGATCATTTAAAGTGAATCAAAATTCTTTAAAGAGATTTTTATTTTTTGATTTTGGATTTAATTTGAAAATGATTTGTGAGAAAGAGTTTGTTGGTCCTAACTCATTTTCCCCATGTCTAAATTGATTTACTTTAATTTTAGAACAATTAGATTGATTTTATATTTTTTTAGGTTAAGGTGTGAATTAAATCCTGTAATTATCCCTTACCTACACCACTTTAACATAGTTAACTAAACAATTATGAGCCAACATATGATATGCAACCACATGAAATTTAAATCAGCAATACACCTAAGAAATAAAGGGGCCTAATGCAATTGGCTTACAATTATTTATTAATTAAGCTAAAGGGTTTAATTAAGTACTTTCATAACCATCCTACACATGTAGTTTGATTATGATTTTTTTTGAAGCCCCTTAAGTTATTGAACACCTAAGAATCTACTTAAGAATTAAGATGATTAAGTTCTAAAATGATTTGATTTTGAATTTTGGATTAATTGAAATTATTAATGAAGTGATTAATCCTTTAACTACAACTTAATTAAATGTTTTCCAAATAGAGTGAACTTAGGGAGAAGAGATTGGAAAAGGAATCTTAATCTCATTCCCTAAGTTCATTCCCTATTTCATAGTGATTAGCAAACTTAATTAATAGATTCATCACTATTTAATATGTTAATTAATCACTTAATTAATTAAGGGAGTGATTAGGGGTGAATCAAGTAATTCTCCTAATTAATCCAACAATAAGTTCCAAGAAAATTATGGGAGGCAGAGGTTATCCCAGTAATCAACCCTAGGAAGTTTGAAATTAATTACTAAAGTAATTAATGAGTAATTAACATAATTACATTCCCAGTAAAACCCAAATTGAATGAAATCTACTGTTCAAAATCAATTAAACTTAATTTTATAGTATTCCCCTTTGAATTATCTTTAAAATAAACTTGAGTTGCATTTTTTGGATTTTTATACATTTAGTTATGAATTTATGAAGTTTCTATGATTAAAGGATAATTAAAATTCTCTAATTAATTAACTAATCCGCCGCCATATGACCATGAATGTGTACTTCCACATGCATGAGATTGGTTATTTAAGTTATCATATTGCACGTCGCGTCAGCTGGTGACGCAAACATGCTTTCCCCTAGGCTGTCCGATCAAGGATCGGATGACCAGGGTTAATACCATGGTTATAAAGGCTTTAAATCAATGGATCTAATCATTTTAATCAGGGCCATCCATCCAAAACATGTGGGATGGATGGCCCATGATTCATCCCTGCCTAGCTATGGGAGACAAAGGTCATCCGTCCTCCATGGCTTGATTCGAGCTCTCCTAAGATCGGATTAGAATGAGATTCACCCCACACCATCAAGAGGTATAGGGAAGAACATCCAACATCTAGGATCTAATGGGATTACAATTCCCTTCATAAAAGATCATGCAATTTTCAATGGGGGATCAGTTTTGAGTCATACCTTGCCGAAGGCTATCACTGGCACTTCCAACAGAGGAGGTAGCTTTGTTTGGTGGAGACGAAGCTCTGTTAAAAGTTTTAAGCCTTGATTTAAAGTGGATCTGTAGGTTGACCAAGCTCCCCTTAAATAGCTTGCAGCTTTGATCGAAATCCCCCTTCCCGTGGCTTGGAGACTTGGGATTTACTTTGGGTGAGCTCGACTTGCTTTCTTGATGGTGCTTGCAAAGTGAATTTAGGTTTGGTGGAGAATTGAGTAAGTTGGAAAATTCCCTCACCTCCCATATTTCGGCTTTAGAGAAAACCAAGAAGGAAGAAATGGAATGATCTTGGGAATGCTTCACAAAGCTTGGAGAAGCTTGTTGAGGGTTCCTAGGGCTCAATCAAATTTAGAGTGTGTTCATTGAGTTGGAATGAGGGGGAGTATATCTCTCCCTATTTGGATCAAATGGCCAAGAGCTATCTTGCCATTTTCCTTCAATAAGGACTCCATGTGCTTTGATTTTGGCAGAGGAGTGGAAGAGAGGAAGTGCACATGTGCTGGGTGAGTGTGGGAGGTGATCCAAGTGGAGAATTCTCATTAGAGTGGTTGGTTTGGCTTTGGGTTGGGTCATGTTCACCACCCTCCTTAATGTCCATGTGGACTACTAAGAGGATGCAAAGTGGCCATGAGAAAGAATTGGTCAAATTCCAAGTGAATTTGGCCATAAGTTGCTCTTTAACCCAAGGATAAAATGGTCATTTGGCATTGGTTCTGATTTGGGCAAATTTGAGATATTTCAAAAATAAGTTGGGCTAAATTTCAAGGAATTTGGAGTTTATTTGATATGATTTGGCTTAAGTTGACCCATTTAGGTCAACTTGGGTCAAGTTGATCGATTGGTCAAATTAGGTCAAACCAAGGGTTAGGTCAAGTTCAAATGATCATTTGGAGTAATTTGGTATCATTAGTTTGGTTCAATTTGATTTATATTTGGTTTTGGTTCATTTAGGTTCATTTAAGTCAAATTATTCAAGTTGACCAATTTGACCCATTTGACCCAATTGGGTTAGGTCATGAGTTGGTTTAGGCTTGGTTGATCATTTGAAATGTTTTGCAAGCTTTGGCTTCAATCAATTTTAGTTTGGTTTGATTTCAAGTTGATTTGACCATTTAGGTCAAGTTGGGTTCATGGTCAAATGGGCTAGGTTGGGTCTAGTTGGCCAATTGAGGCTTTGGTCAAGTTCAACAAGTGATTTAGTATAAATTTGACCCATTGGTTACAATCAATTTGGCTTAGATCAAGATTTGACCCATTTTGACTTTTTAGGTCAACTTGGGTCAAGTGGCCAATTAGGCTAGGTTTAGCTCAATTGATGGCTTGCTCAAGTTCAATCATTATTTATGAATTGGTTTAGATCAATGGTTTCAATCAATATAATTTATATTAGATTTTGGCTAGGTTGGGTTTCATTCGAGCTAAGTGTTGACTTAGTCAAAGGTTAGGTTTGACTTAGTTTGACCCAAATTGAGTGAGATCATCTTATGATGATTGTTGCTCACAATGTGAGGCTTAGATGGGCTTAGTTCAATCCAATTTGGGTAGGATTAAAATTTGGCTCAAAAAGGTGCTTTAGGTCACTTTGGGTCAAGTGAGCCTAAGGGGGTCAATTGGCTTAATCAAGGCTTGATTCAAGTTAGTTGAACTCACATATGGACTTATGATTGAAATATAAATCCAATTGTAAATGATTTGGAGTCAAATGGGTTTTGATTCATTTGATAATTTCAAGTTCAAAAGGGTGAACATGGGTTTGACTTGGGTTAGTTTGATTTGACTTGATGACTAAAGTTTATATTTATATTTGGTTTGTGATTGAAGGATTGATTGTTTAAAGAGAAAATCCAAATGTTTGGATTGATTTGAGAATGATTTAGTTAAGTTCAAGGATTTGACTTGAAAGGGTTTATGTTGGATTTTGGTTAGATTTGTACTTGAGTTTTGAATTTAGTTTTGGTTATTTGAATTTATATTTCATTTATATTTGTGAATATAAATGAGAATATAAATGGGTTATGAGAAAATCTTTTGAATTTAGAGTGGATTGAATTTATTTTTAGTTAAGTTCAAGGATTTGACTTTAAAGAGTTTAGGTTGGATTTTAATTAGATTTGGATTTGAGTTTTGAATTTGGTTTGGGTTATTTGAATTTATATTTCATTTATATTTGTGAATATAAATTATAATATAAATGGGTTATGAGAAAATATTTTGAATTTGGAGTGATTTGGATTTGATTTGGGCTAAGTCCATAAGATGAAATCAAAGGCTTAGGAAAGATTTTGGATTTAGAATTCAATCATGGGTTTCAATCATTTGATTTGAAATTGATTCATGATTTGAGTTTTGGAATTGATATATGATTTGAGAAAATCAATTGAATTGGAATTGATTTAAGGTTTAATTTGGAATTGATTTGAATTTGTTGTTTTGAATTTGAAGTTGGTTTGAATATGAAGTTAATTTGAATTTGAAGTTTGACTTAAAAGAAGGAAGTAAAGATTTGGTTCAAGCTATAGGGTAGGCAAGTTTTCCTAATACCCCTAAGGCATGACTTATTCCTATGGCTAACTCTTCTAAGTCTCTAGGGTTAGGTTAAGTGTTCACCTAATCACTAGAAGTGTCTTAAGGCTAAGGAACTCTTAATGTCTAGAGGAGTCATATGTCTAAGATGGAGAAATTGAGAGCTCACTCCAAAAATGAGATCAACACGGCCCCATTTAGACACTACCCCAATTACTCTTGGATTAGACAGTCCCCCTTTCCTCATAGCCACCCTTATGGTTGGAGAATTTATTCAACGGATGTGCAGATTCTCCCTTAGTCCAGTAAGTCTGAGATAGGACTTAGTTGATATAGCCTCCTTCTCAGTATGGTCCCTCGCAAACCAACAGGGTCCACACAAATATAAAATAAATAAAATATATCTTCACTTGTGGATTAGGAATTCAAACTCATAGTGGCTCCTTTCCCAAGCTGGCATCCTATCTTTAGGGCAGAGTCAGCAAAACTCCCTATAGGAATTGTCTGATTACTTTGAGTTGAGATAAGTCCCCGAGTCAGCACTCTCTCAGTAGTCACCCTTAGGTTAGGTTCAACTTGTTGTGCCACCAACAAGTCACCCCGACGGTCGTTGTTTCTTTGAAAGATATAAGTCTATTATGCATTCTTTACAGCATGATCATTGTAAACTGACGGGTAGCCTTAGGTCGAGTCCAATTTGTTCTGCAAGTGACTGATCACCCTAGTGGTTTATTAGTTAGGGGGATGTGAGTCCTTGTGCTTTCTTCCTAACTTGACCATTGCACACCGAAAGGCACCCCTTTGGTTGGTTAGTTCTACCCCATGGCCGGTAGACTATCCCTTTGGA
Source organism: Cymbidium sinense (assembly GCA_021442155.1). NCBI lineage: Eukaryota > Viridiplantae > Streptophyta > Magnoliopsida > Asparagales > Orchidaceae > Cymbidium > Cymbidium sinense. Next base: position 27,554,353 of record CM038226.1, on the reverse strand, counting down.
TTTGTAAATCTAAGACATGTCTAGGCTGATATTAGCCCCTTCTTAGTGGATCCATCGCAAACTGACGAGATCTATCAAATTAAAATAAATGCAATTCAATCAAATGACATTATCTTGACAACTTCTGAGTTGATATAAGTCCCCCAGAGGCATTCATTCAGTAGTCGCCCTAGCTCAGGTCAGATTTTTTGCACAAGGGACAAATCACCCCAGTGGTTCCTTGTTTAAAAAGATGTGAGTCCCCGTGCTTTCTTCCTAACTTGACCTTTGCACATCGAAAGACACCCCTTTGGTTAGTTAGTTCTACCCCACGGCCGGTAGACTATCCCTTTGGATTTGTAAATCTAAGACAGGTCTAGGCTGATATTAACTCCTTCTTAGTGGATCCATTGCAAATTATCCATCAAATTAAAATAATTAAAATTAAAATAAATATAATTCAATCAAATGACATTATCTTGACTACTTTTGAGTTGATATAAGTCCCCCAGAGGCATTCATTCAATAGTCGCCCTAGGTCGGGTCTGATTTATTGCGCAAGCAATTGATCACCCCAGTAGTTCTTTGTTTAAGAGGATGTGAGTCCCTGTGATTTCTTCTTAATTTGACCATTACACACCAAAAGGCAACCTCTTAGGTTAGATAGTTCTACCATGTGGCTGGTGGACTACCCCTTTGGATTGGTAAATCTAAGATAGGCCTGGGCTGACATGACCCCTTCTTAGTGTGGTTCATCGCAAACTGACAGGGTCCATCTTAAAATCTAAACTTAAATAAACAATCAACCAACTTCTCCTCAGCGAGACATCAATCATCCCAACCTCCCCAGTGGAGTCAACTAAACCCAATTCAAACTTGCATTCCCCAGCGAGTACACCCTCAAAAAATTTTTTTATCAATTTCTTATTCCTATTGGATAACCTGAACCTGTTGCCCTAGTGGAAGGTTCATGCATCTATCCCTAGCATATTATACATCTTAATCCCCAGCGGATACTCTACCCAAATCATACCTTGCATTCAAATCCAAACCTCTTATCCCTAGTGGATAACTTGAACCCGCTTCCCTAGTGGAACGTTCACACGCTTGATCCCTTGGTGAATCCCTTCTTCCTCCCTTATACATTGGCATGAGTTGAGTTGCATTGCACTAAGATCTTGATTCCTTCTACCTCTTGGGTTTAGGAGTAGATCGTTTTGATTAGTTTTTATGATCCTTCAGATGTTGTTGATCATCTCGATCAACACCAGTACATGCAGTGTGCCTTGTCAGTCACACTACACCTATTGGGCGCCCTTTGTTGACCGGAGTGAGCTCTCAGCTTCCTCATCATATATTTAGGGCTATTATATACACAAAGAGTTCCTTAGTCGTGAGACACTTCTAGTGACTAGATAAAATTAGCCATAAGAATAGGTTGTGCCTTAGGGATTTAGGAGGACTTGCCTACCCTTTAGCCCAAACCCAATCATTGCTTCCTTCTTTCAAACCAAACCTCAAATTCAAATTCAAATTCCAAAATCAAATCCAACTATCCAATGATTGAAATCCATCACTAAATTCAAGCTCTAAATCCCTTTCAAATCCAAGTCAACTCCAATCCAATTGATTTTCTCAATTATAAAATTCAATCACAAATCAAATTCCAAATCAAAAATAAATTTCAAACTCCAAATGATTGAAACCCATGATTAACTCTAAATTCCAAAAATTCCTTCCTAAGCTATATGAACCACCTTCATATGATTAGTCAAAACTCCTTCAAAATAACTCAAATTTATTTTATTTCTTTATAAATCAATCATTCCTTCATTTATATTCATGAATAAAAATGAAACCCACCCTTCAATGACCAAAAATAAATCAAACCAATTCAAAATCCAAATTTGGCTTTTGACCTATATCCCTTAATTTGGTCAAATTTGCTTCCAAATCACTCTAAACCCAAGTGATTTTCTCATAACCCATTTATATCTTCATTTATTTTTACAAATATAAATGAAATATAAATTCAAATGGTCCAAACCAAATCCAAATCAAATCAAATTCCCAATCTTAGCCCTTTTAGCCAAACTTTTAAACTTGGCTAAATGACATCTAAATCAACTCAAAACCCATGGATTTCTTCATAATTCAATCATTCCTATAATCATTGATCCAAATATAAACATAAACTACTATTATCAAACCAAATCCAACTCAACCCAAGTCAAACCTAAGTTGACCCTTTTGACTTGAAATTGTCATATGAACCAAGACCCATTTGGCTCCAAACCAATTGCAATTGGATTTATATTTCAATCTTAAACTCATATATGGGTTCAAATAAACTTGAATCAAGTTTTGATCGAGCCAATTGACCCATTTAGGTTCACTTGACCCAAAGTGACCTAAAGGACCTTTTTGAGCCAAGTTCTAATAAAACCAAAATTGAATTGAACTAAGCCTATCTAAATCTCAGTCATGATCAACAATCATCATAAGGTGATCAACTACCTTGAATTGGGTCAAACTAAGTCAAACTTAGCCTTTGACCAAGTCAACATTTAGCCCAAATGAAACCCAAACTAGCCAAAAACCTATTATATGCCAAATTGATTGAAACTATTGACTCAAACTCATTCATAATCAATGATTGAACTTGACCAAAGCCATGATTGCGCCTAAGTTGACTAATTGGTCAACTTGACCCAACCTAGCTCAAATTGACCTAAAAGGTCAAATTGACCAAAATCCAAATTAAACCAAACCAAAGCCTACAATCATTTTTCAATCAACCAATTGAACTTGACTCAACACCTAACCCAACCCAATTTGGTCAACTTGATCAATTTGACCCTTTTGAATCCAAATGAGTCAAATCCAAATTAATTGAGCCAAAACATCCCAAATCATCATATGAACCTTGCTTTTGACTTTGACCAATTTGAATTGATCCCAGCTCAAATGAAACCCATTTGACCAATCCAAACCAAAACACTCAAATCCAACTTATGGAATCTTGTGGGCTGACCTAACTCAGCATAAACTCACCTTAGGTCAGCCTAAAACTTCCCCAAAAGCTAAGTGGGCCCCACCAAGGGGATTAGCCATCAAACCATGGGATTTAAACCTCAAAACCATTGGATCCAAGTCAAATTCAACTTTCCTATCTCCATGGCAGCCCATTAGCACTCCATGGAATTTTCTCCTGACCCCTCCTAGCTCACCTAGCCAATTTAACCCACCCTAGGTCGGCCAAGGACCTTTGGGAGGTGAGTTGACTCACCTCCAACCCAAACTGAACACCCATTGGATCCAAGCTTTACAAACCTTGCACAATGGATCCATGGTAGCCTCCCATCACTCTTCCCATCCCTGGCATGCCACCTAGACTTGATGGAGATAAGTCTGGCAGCCGGACGGTGGCAAGCCAGTGCAAATCATACGCATGCTTTCATCGGTCCATGATGGGAAATTGAGGGGTATACCCCCTAAATTCGAGCACGATTTCGAGCACACTTGCATCGTGAGCATTCCTAAGTCATTTTTTGAAGCTCCTCAGAGTGATTCCAAGGATCCCCAAGCCCTCTTCGATCAGCATTTCCCATTCTCGACCAAAGCCGGAATAGGGCATTCCAATCCCGGGCAATACTCCCTCTCCACTAAATCAAATTTTAATTCCTCTTAGCCACACCATCACCATACCCTATCGAAGCCAACCGAGTCAATTCCCATGCTTCCAAGCCACGGGAGGAGAGAGTTTGAATAGAGTCAAGCCCATTGGGCTCGTGAATTGGTCAACCGAGCATCCCACACTAAATCAAACATGAACTTCTTCAACAGGGCCTCGCCTCAACTAGGCGAAGCTACCTCCGGTGTTGCACCACCAGACCTTAGCTTTGGCGAGGTAATTTCACAAACCGAGCCTTGTATAGAAAAGTGTGTTGATCCTTTATGAAGAAAATTTGAATCTCATGTAAAATTGACCGTTGGATGTATGCATTTCCCTTTCTCGAAGGTGTGGGAAGAATTTGGAGGCAATCTGAGCTAGGGTGAGCTCGGATCGAATGAGGAAAGATGGACGACATCCATCTTCCATCTCTCACGAACGGGATAGATAATGAGCCATCCATCCCACATGATCGAGATGAATGACTCCGATCAAATCCCTTGGTAGAGCCTCTGATTCCTTTCCTAAACCGCGAATCGAATTGTGGTCATCCGATCTTAGATTGAACGGTCCACAGAGAAAATGCATCTGTCGTCGGCTATGTCAGTGTGCGGATGTGACTACTTAAATAGCCAATCTCGTCACGCCATGTGGAAAGCACGACACATCAGCCGCCACATGGCCCGATCTGATTAAGGCTTTAATTAGGGTTAATTAATTAATTTTAAATCCTGAAACTTCCTAAATCATAACTAATTCTAGAGAAATTCAAAAAAATACAAACTTAAGTTCATTTTGAAGATATTTCAAAGTAGAATCTAGAAAAATTATCATTAATTAATTTTGAGCTGTGATTTTAGCTTAATTAGGATTTTATTAAAAATCTAATTAGCTTAATTACACCTTAATTAAGCACTCAATTAATCTCAAATTTTTTGTGGATGTTTAGGCGGATGACCTATGCCTCCCCTATTTTCCTGGGATTTTATTGATTGCTTAATTAAGAAAATAACTTGATTAAGCTCTAATCACTCTCTTAGTCTAATTAATCATAATTAATTAATGAATAATAACTTAATTAATCATTTAAGCATAATCACCTATGTTGAACAATAAGATGACTTAGGAGATGTGGTTGGGGATACTTTTTCTAATCTATTTTCTAAGTTTTCTTTACCTTTAAAAATCAATTAATTAATGACTAATGGAATGATTAATTGATTAATTAAGTGATTAGCCTTCAAAAATTAAGAAATTAGAATCTAATTGAATGTTTAAATGATTTAAGGATTAGAATTAGGGCCTTGCCCTTGATCCTCTCCCCTAAGTTAATTTTATCATTCAAATTAAAACATAACCAAACTGTTTAATCAATTAATTAAAGGCTTAATGAAATTAAAATTAAAAATTAATTCATCCACCCCTAAGCAACCCTTAATTGATCTTGGGTAGCTCCTTTGGTGTTCAATAACCCAATATGAGAGATAATAAAATTATGGTTGGCTCACATGTGTGAGAAAATTATAAAAGTAATTAAGTGAGATCCCTTAAGTTTAATTAACTATTAATCCAATTGCATTAGTCCCTTTCATTTCTTAGAGCATTGCAAATTTACTTTTCATGTGGTTGCATATCATATTGGCTTATTATTAATTAGTTAATTAACTTAAGGTGATATAGGTTAATTAATTTTAATTCATACCTTAACTTAATTAAAATATAAAATCAACTTAAATATTCTTCATTAAACCAAATTAATTCACACATGGGGAATTGGGTTAGGATTAGCAAACCTCTTTTATATTTCTTAAATCAAATCAAACTCAAAGTTAAAAATGTCTTTAAAGAATTTTTTCTTATTTTAAATAGCTTTATTTAATTTGATTTTCCTTAAGAATTAATTGGGATGAATGAAATCATGTGCTTACATTCCTTTTTTTTTTTTCAACCATGCTAAATATTGCTTGCCATATTAAATCATGCATTCATTTTTTTAAAAAAAATATTAATTAAATAAAATGATTTCTTTTATGTCAAATTGCATGTTGTGGTGAAAATTTTATCAATTTCCTTTTGAGAATAAGATATATACTTCCATCATCACTCTATGCGGGATAAAATGAGGATGGAAATATACATCTCTTTCTTTTTATGCATTTTGATACCATGTAGATCCACAGATATTCTTATTGAGGGTGATCGGGTACGATATTGAGGAGAGGTGTACTATCTCAAAAGATAGAATTCACCACCCTACAATGGATCTAATCACTTCAATAAAGACTCCTAAGGACAATGAGTATGCATGTGTACTAGAGATTCTTCTCCTACTTTATATGAAAAAGTAATGTAAGGTTTATTTTAAATCAGGTTCGTTAAGTTCCCTGCAGGGGAAAGCTCCCATAGTTAATTATATTGTCTCCAAAGATTTTAATAGGTAGGACTATCAATCGATTAATTTATTTTGAAAGATTAAATGTGATTGATCGAAAAGAGGAAGTTATTATCGAAGCCAAAGGAAGATAAGTAGGAGATACCCACGATGCTAGGAAACCTAGAGAGCATCTCAAACTATCCTTTGGTTAAGCTTTACATTTTTTTTAAATTGATTTAATTTGTTTGAGTTGAATTTTTTATTATAAATTTAGGGCTTATAATTCCATAATACAACATTAAGGAAATATCTAAGAGGTGAGGATTTATGCTTATGGCCCACAAAGTGGAGAAGCCACCTTAGAACCTAAATCTAGGGAGCTTTGGTGAGGGCTGAAAGTATAGCCTAAATCTAAGGTGAAAATGGGTATTTGGTCTGCTTCCACAAGAGAGGACAAACCACTTGACTATTTGGTACAACCGCCTAGAGGTGGCCGCCAACTAACTCCTCATACGGTTTTAAATTCATGTAGGCTAGTCATATGCTTTATGCAAGATAGCTAGGCTATTATTTATTTAGAAAGAGACTAAGTCCTTAAAATTACTCTCTAAAGAGACTAGATCATGTAAGGATATGCTTCAAATGACCTAAATGTAATGCATTCAGATTTCATTTTATTTTCATTTTTGGACAATTATTTGAATCAGGCTAATAGGATGCCTAATGCATGAGAAATGAGATTATTAGCCAAAATCGGCAAGAAAGGAGGAGGTGTGTTTCTACCATGGCTTTCAAAGGTCAAGCTAAGTTTCTCTAGCAAATGTGGAAGCCCTCCAATCAAGAGTGAAAATAATATACATTTGTGCATGATGTTATAAAAGAAGTACTCATCCAGCTAAAAGGTTGCTAATTCTTTATCTTGATTTTTAGCTTAAGCTTTAGGTGAGGTTATGAGTTCTTTATTTTTAGTTTTGAATTATTAAATTTGGTAAAAGATTTATTTTTCTCTAAGAGCATAATCCACATCCAAGCCATATATAAAGCAAGGAAGAAACTAGGAAAAGGATGTCACTTAATGCACAAGCTATACAAATCTCAATCAATTTTTAAAGCTAATCAAAAAAGAATAAGAGGTCATTGTGGTCGGGTACCACCGTACAAACTTGAAAATAAATTGGGTAGCTGAGCTATACCCTTACACAACCCGGATTATAAATGAATTACATACAATTAAGCAAGGAACTCATTATTATGGGGGTTTTCAAGCTTCATTTCTTCATTCCTCTTTTCTTCTTTTTTCTTTGGTTCCTTGTTTTGGATGGTTGGAAGGTGGATGCTCCAAAGGCTTCACATGATGCATAAGAGGAGATCTTATGACTAATGCTCATCCTAATCCCCATAACAGTCATTCTAAAATCCCAATTGTAAGAATTACATGAAAAGAAAAAGTAAATCTAGCTAACACCTGCAAAACAGAGATTAGCTAAATAAACCACACAAAATCCAAATCATGTATATTGGACTTATCACCCCACACATGGATGGCTAAGTCCACCGGGCCTATTGGATTATGCTTAGGGGTATAAGCACCTGCACAGCAAAACATTTATATTTTTATTTATCATAGCGCCCCTTAAGCACAATCCTCAGCAGAAGATAACGGTTAGACTAAGATCGCCCTACCATTCATTCTATGCATATATATCCTAACATCTAAACTAAAAACATATATCACAAAATAAAAATAAGCATCAAACCATATACCGTCTAAACCTAAAGTTAGAAGTGGTAACTTAGCCTAATGTGTGTGCTTTAAAAGTTTGTGTGGTATGCTTAGCTATGGCTTTAAGTTAGAATTTTCTAAGTGTGAAGCATGTTCAACTTAGAGGAGGATTTCATTTAAGTGATTTAATCATTTTGGGTTGATTTTATTTTATATTTGATTGTGTTTAAGTGAATCCTACAATTAATTACAAAGTTATAAAGAGAGAGAAAGAGAAGAGAACTTCTCTTTCCTTTCCTAACCTAGTAGTTTCTAAAGTGGATTCATGCTTTAGTTTTGTTTAGTGAATATTTTAATTAAGTGTTTTAATTAATCCTTAGTTTAAATGAACTCTAAACAAATCTATTCAAAAAGAAAGGTATTTTAAGATTAAGTAAAATGAACTAAATTCACAAAACATACATCACTTTATTTCTTTCCCAACATGTATAACATGCATATGAATGAGTCCTAAGCATATCTATACATACAGATGGGAATGTTTAAAACACTTTATGATGCATGCTAAGTAATTCATTTAAGAAAATTTAAATGTTTATGATGCATGATTTTCATTAAGTAGCAAAGGGGTTTCTTGTCCAAATTTCACATGCACACATGAATGTATGAAAGGCATAAGTGAGTACGACGTCATTGTTAACTAGGGGTGTAAGGTACAAGACCTACTTAGGGCTACTTAAAGCCTCACAACCCCGAGGTTATCCATACTAATATACCACTTTCTTTAAATACAAGCATATGTACAAAAGAAATGAATGGGAAAGAAAGAATGCAAAAGTTTATGTTGGTTGATTTATTTTTGTTGTTTATGCAATTTATATGTGCAAGCATAAGTATCCTTATTATGTTATAGTATAGTAATGAATAGGATATGGAATTAGGCAAGTGTTATATTCTTTTCGAATGAACCATACACTTTACCAAACCCTATTCAAAATTATACTAAAAGAGAGGAGAAGGAAAACCTACACTAAGCACATCCTTATATTTTACTCACATGCAAACTTATAAATAAGATATAAGTAACACACTTTTAGATTTGATAATTGATTTATGTATCTTGAAAATAATTTGAATTTGATAGTGATAATAGCCACTCATATTCTTGCTTTAGTCAACACATGCAATTTGACATAAAGGAAATATTTTTATTTTTAAATTTGATTTTTAAAAAGCATGGATGCATGAAACCATATGACATACATGATTAGCATATTACAAAAGAACTAAAGCAATAAAAGCATGTGAACATATTCACTTTAATTAAACCCTAAAGACAATCTCATGAGATAAAAAAGCTTAAAGTAAATCAAAGTTTATTTAATATGATTTTTTTATTTGATTTTGAATTTGATTTAATTTTTAAAATGTGAGTTAAGTTTGCTATTCCTAACCCATTCTCACATGTGTTTGACTTTTTTTTTAAATTTTTAGATGATTAGATTCATTTTATACTTTTATTAGGTTAAGGTATGAGTTAAACATGTTAATTATCCCTTTCCTACACTACCTTAACATAGTTAATCAAATAATTATGAGACAATGAGATGACATAAAATCTCACAAGGAATTTAAATTTGCAAAAGAAAATACAATTTGTTCATGATTAATGCTAAACACCAAAATCAATGGGAACACCACTACCCTGAAAAGTTCTAAATTTTAGAAAATTAATCAAAGATAATGAAGAATTAGTAAAGATTAAGAGGTTTAAGAAAGAAAGCTTTAAGAAGAAATGCCCCAAAAATTATTTCCTAAATGTATAATTCACTAAAATAGACCTTAATCAACTTCAACAAAGGGTTAAACTACTAAACAAATCCTTAATTAACCATAATTGAAAGATAATTCAACCTGGAATATTTTAAAATTGGTTTTAATAGATTTTGAATAGTGTCTTTATTTGATTTTGGATTTTATTAGAAATCTTAATTTTCTAATTACTCCCTAATTAATCCACTGATTAATCTCAAATTTCTTGAGTGTATTTTGGGGGATGACTTCTGCCTCTCCTAATTTTCTTAAGATTTATTGGTGACTTAATTGGAAAAATTGCTAATTCATTTCCTAATTCCCCCTTAATATTGGAAATTTACCTCATATTTTTTTATTTTTCTTCAGAGAGATATAAATTTTAGAAGTTTAGGTAATTAATTAGAATTATTTAAACCTTAATTAATTCCTTAATCCTACGGCGTGACAAGCATGCGGCCGACGCGGCTACATTTTACATGCATCACTCCCTAAGCAGCCACTTAAATGTCATGTCATAGCACCGCGTGGTGATGGCGCTACGTGCTTTTTCCTTAGCCGTCCGATCAAGGATCGGACGGCTGAGATTAAAGCTGCCAATCATAGGGGATTAAATTAATTCGAAAACTTGATTTAATCTTGACCGTCCATCCAAAATGCACGGATGGACTGCCAGAGATCGTCCATGTTCTTCCCTGTGGAAAAATGGAGACCGTCCACTTTCGAAGAGAAGATCTGAGCTCGAACGAGCTCGGATTGGATTAAAACTCAACCCACACCATCTAAACCTAATAGCAAGCACATCTAATGGTCAAAATTCCATAGGATCAAATTTTCTTTCATAAAGCTCCACACAACCTTGAGTTTAATGGTCAAAAAATGTCATACCTCATCGGAGGTGATCACCAGCGCTTGATTCCATTGGAGAAGCTTCGTCTAGTTGAGACAAAGCTTTGGTGAAAGTTTTAGCTCTTTAGGTTGAGTGGATAGCTTTATGGACCAACCCCTCTTCTTAATGAGCTGGGCTTTGATCTAGGTGAATCCTCCTCTACCTTTGTAGCTTGGGAAAGAGTATGGGCAAGCTCGATTGGGTTCTCTAATGGAGTGTGCAAAGGCAATTTGGTTGAATTTGAGTGTAGTAGAAGTTGAGAAATGGAACTCCTGCTTTCACTTAAGGAAAAGAGAAATGGCCAATCTCCCTCTGAGAGCTTAGGATCACTTGCAAATGGCTCCTATGACTCTCCTTACTCAATCGATAATGAGGTGAAGTTTCAAATGAATTTGGGGAGTATATCTCCCCCTTTGGCAATCGGACGGCCAAGAAGGGAGGAGCCGTTTTGATCCAATTGAGCTTAGGCAGTTGTTAGGACATTTTGGTTGTCCTCGAGTTCATTTTAGGCTAGGGAGTGGATTAGTGGAGTGGCCATGTGCTCAAAATAAGTGGGAAGAGGTTTGTCATGTGCCCATTTCAAGCCATGTGCTCAATTTGGCCCTTGGGTCAAGTCACAACACAAACCCATTGGGTTGCACCACCCTCCATAGGGTTCACATGACCTATTAGGAGAGTATCAAGCAGGTATGAAGAGGAATTGACCAATTTCCCCATGGATTTGACCAAAATTTGTTCTATTTTCTAAGGGTAGAATGGTCATTTGGCTAATTTTTGAATTTGGATATGTTGGGTATATTGAGAAAATAGGTTTGGCCAAGTTTCATTGGATTTGAAGTTCATTTGATATGGTTTGGTTCATGTTGACCCATTTAGATGAAAATGGGTCAACTTGGTCGACCAATTGGTCAAATTCAAACCAAGGGTTGTCAAGTTCATATGACCATTTGAAATATTTTGGTGGCTTTGGTTTGATTCAATTTGGTTTAGGTTTGAATTTGGCTCATATGACTTCATTTAGGTCAAATGGGTCGAGTTGACCAATTTGACCCATTTGACCTATTTGAGCTAGGTCATGGGTAGTTTTAGGTTTGGTTAGTCATATGAAGTGGATTGGTACCTTTATTTCTAATCAATTTTGGTTAAGTTTGAGTTTGGCTCAAAATGACCCTTTAGGTCAAGTTGGTTTCATGGTCAGTTGGACTAGGTTAGGTCTAGTTGGCCAATTGAGGCTTTGGTCAAGAGTTCAACAAGTGATTTGGAATGAACTTGACCCATTGGTTTCAATCAATTTGGCTTAGATCAAGTTTTGACACATTTTGACTTTTTTGGTCAAGTTGGGTCAACTTGGGTCAAGTGGCCAATTAGGCTAGGTTATGCTCAAATGTTGACTTGGTCAAGTTCAAACATTGGTCATGAATGATCTTAGGTAATTTGTTTCAATCAATTTGGCCTATGGTGGATTTTGGCTATGTTAGGTTTCATTTTGGCTAAGTGTTGACTTGGTCAACCCCTAGGTTTGACTTGGGTTGACCCAATTTGATTGATTGATCATCTCATGATGATTGCTGATCATGATGAGAGACATAGGTGAGTTTGATTCAATCCAATTTGGTTAGGATTAAAATTTGGCTCTTAAGGGTATTTTAGGTCACCTTGGGTCAAGTGAGCCTAAGTGGGTCAAATGGTTTGGTCATAGCTTGATTTGAGTTTGATTGAACTTGTATATGGACTTATGATTGAAATATAAATCTATTTGCAAGTGGTTTGAGGCCAAATGGGTTTTGATTCATTTGATAATTTCAAATTCAAAGGGTGAACATGAAATGGATTTTGGCTTGTCTTTTGAATTGAGTTTTGATAAAGTGATTGAAGTTTGTATTTATATTTTGATTCATGATTGTAGGATTGATTGAATCATGAAGGATAATCAAGAGTTTGGCTTGATTTGAAATTGATTTGGCTAAGTTCAAGATTTCGGCTTGAAAGGCTTAGGTTGGATTTTGAATGGATTTGAGTTTGATTTTTGAAAGTGATTTTGATTGTTTGAATTTATATTTCATTTATATATGTGAATATAAATGAGAATATAAATGGATCATGAGAAAATCTCTAGGATTTAAAGTGATTTGATCATGATCTAGGTTGAGTTCTTAAGAGAAAATTTAAAGGACTTAAAAAATTTTGGAGTTTTGGATTTGAGTTATGAGTTTAGTTTGATTGATTTGAATTTATATTTCATTTATATATGTAAATATAAATGAGAATAAAAATGAGTTGTGAGAAAATTCCATGAATTTGAATTGATTTGAAGATGATTTTGGATAAGTCCTTAAGAGGGAAATTAAGGACTTAAGAATGATTTTGAATTAGGAATTTGAATTTTGGATTTAGTTTGATTGATTTGAATTTATATTTCATTTATATATATGAATATAAATGAGAATATAAATGAGTTATGAGAAAATCTCATGAGTTTCAATTGATTTGAAGAAGAGTTTGGGTAAGTCCTTAAGAGAGGATTAAGGACTTAAGAAAAATTTAGAATTTGAAATTTCATTCATGGGTTTCAATCATGGATTTCAATCATGTGTTATTGCTTTGAGTTTGGGGAAAGTCAAATAAGATTGATTTGGAGTTTGACTTGAAGAAATGAAGGTAAGGAGTGGTTCAAGCTAAGGGTAGGTAAATTTTCCTAACACCCCTAGGGCATGACCTATTCCTATGGCTAACTATTCTAAGTCTCTAGGGCTAGGTTGAGTGTCCACCTAATCACCAGATGTGTTTTAAGACTAAGAAACTCTTAAAGTCTAAGAGAAGGCCTATGTCTAAGATGGAGGGGTTGAGAGCTCATTCTAAAAATGAGGTCAACACATGTGTTGACTTAAATTAAAAATATGTGTGGCTATTATCACTATTAAATCAAAAACTATTTCCAAAATCCTATAAGTCAATTATTATAAATGAAGTGAAGTGATGCTAATTACAAATACCTATAAGCTTGCATGTGATAATAATATAAGATATGCAATATGAAGTTCTCTTTCCTTCCTTATCTATGTAGATTCATAGAATTTGCAAGTGTATAGTTCATTTGAAAAAACATAACACTTGCCCAAATCTCATATGCATCTCCATGTTAAGACTTAAGAAGAGTTTCATATCACATATGTAAATCACATAATCAAATCTAACATAATTTTTTGCATGATTCTCTATTCATGTAATTTCTTTTTGTACATTCATATGTATTTAAGAAAATGTGGTATATTAGTCTAGACATCCCAGGGCTGTGAGGCTTTAAGTAGCCCTAAGTAGGTCTTATACCTTACGCCCGTTATATAGAAAACAATGGTGTTGTACTCATTTAAAACTCTTATATATATGAATGTATAATGTGTCCAATGAATAAAAATCACAAATCAAATAAATCAAGCATAACTTTTGCATGGGTTTTTCCATCTTTATAGCTGTTCATACATCTACATGTATCTAAGAAAAGTGGTATATTAGTTTGGATATCACAGAGCTGCAAGGCTTTAAGTAGCCCAAAGTAAGTTTTGTACCTTACTCCCCTGGTGCAGATAATAATGGCGTCGTACTCACTTAAAACTTTTATACATGTGAATGTGTATCTAGCTAATGGATGAAAAATCTCTCTTTTCTATATAATAAAGACATGCATTCATAATTCAAACAAAATGGAATATTTAAACTCCAAATACACTTCTTTGCATTCATCATTCAAGTATGCTAAAAAAACATATAAATTTAGGGTATATTTATGCTAAGGATTTAGTCATATGCATGATATACATGATGGAAGAAATGAATGAATGTGTATTATGTGATAGTAATCAATTTCAATTAATCTTAAGATGCCTTTCTTATTGAAAAGGGTTATTTAGAATGAATCTAAACTTAGGGTTTATTAAAACGCATAATAAATCATTCATTAAAGAAAATTCATTAATTAACTTACCTTAGAAATGACTTAAGGTAGGGATAAAAGAGAGATTCTCTCTATTTCTTCTATTTAACACTTAGTTGCTAAGTGTAGGTCATATGAAACAAAAGAAAATACTAAGTAAAATCTTCAAATCAATTAAACCACTTAAATAGAAATCAACCCTTTATAAATTAAATCCTCCACACTTAATAAATTATAAACCTAAAGCCTAGTTAAGACATACCACATAATCCTTAACATATACACATTAGATTAAGTCACCATTATTAGCTTTATATTAGGGCGATGCATGGTTTAATGAATGCTTGATTTTGTGATATATTATTTTAGACTGGATGTTATGGTGTATGTGCGCAGTCTGGATATTAGGCCAATATTAGCCTTATCATGCTTTCTGAGGTAGGTTATGCTTAAGGGGCACTGTAATAAAAATATAAATATTTTTTGTTGTGCAGGTTGCTTATACCCCTAAGCATAACCCAAGTTAGGACAGGTGGGCTTGGTTACTCATGTGTGGAGTGCTAAGTCCAAATTATTCATATAATTTCTTGGGTTGAATGGTGTATTTGGCTAACATTTGTTTTTCAGGTATAGCTAGATTTACTTTCCTTTCTCTTAATATAATTTTGCATTAGGATTCATATAAGTGTTATGGGGATTAAGGGTGAGCATTAGTTATAAGACCATGTCTTATATACCATGTGATGCCTTCGAAGCAAGCTACATCCCAATCAAGCCAAAAGAAATAAAGAAATGGAGCAAGTCAAGATGAAGGAATGAAAGATGAAGAGTGAAGAATGGAAGATGAAGAATGAAGACCCCCATAACACTTATCATTTTATAATTGTAATTATTCTTTCATTATACCGAGATGTATAAGGGTAGAGCTTGACTACCCACATTTCTTTTTTTATGCAAGCTACCAACCGATGACCTCTTATTCTTTTGTGATAGCTTTATAAAATTGTTTGATATTTTATTTAGCTTGTGCATTAGAAATAACATGAATTTTCATAGTTTTTTTATGATTGGTGATTGTTGTGTGGCCTGGATCCGTTTAGGCTCTTAGGATGAAAAATAAATTTTCTATCCCACTAAAAACTCATAACTAAAATTTAAAAATAACTCGCAACCTTATACAAAAGGTTAAGAATTAAATCAAGATAATAAAATATTTAGTAACCCTTTAACTGAATAATTGTATGTATAATATCATGCATGTCATACTCTTTCATTCTTATTAAGAGAGGGCTTCCATCTATGCTAGAAAATAAAGGCTTAACCTGTAAGAGCCTTTGATAGAAAGACACCTCTTTCTCTTTTGATTTGGCTCATAATCAATTTCTTATGCATTTAGGCATACAAAAAATCCTATAGCCTATGTCAAAATAAGGAGTCCAAAAATCAAATAAAACTTGATAAAATTTGCATTAGATTAAGTCATTATTCATGCCTTTCATGATCTAGTCTCTTAGGGAGTGAGTTTAAGGACTTAGTTTCCTCTTCTAAATAAATAATAGCTTAACCATCTTGCAAATTATTTGACTTGCCTACATGGATTTAAAGCATAGGAGGAATTAGTTGGCTGACACTTTAGGCGATAATAAGTCCAACAGTTGAAGGTTTACTCTCTCTTGTGGATATAAACTATATGCCCACTTTCGCCTTAGATTTAGGTTATGTTTTGGCCTTCACCAAAGCTCCCTAGATTTAGGATCTGAGGTTATTGTTCCCTTTGTGGTCTACAAGCATAAATCATCACCTCTTAGGCATTTCCACAACCTTGTATTATGGAATTACAAGTCTTAAATTTCTAATAAAATTTTAACTCAAACAAATAAATCTCTTCAATTTCGAGTACATAAAGCCCAACCATAGGATAGATTAGAGTGCTCACTAGGCTTCCTAGTATCATGAGCACTCGTTACTCATCTCCATTGGTTTTAATAATAACTCTCCCCTTTTAATCTATCCCACTTGATTTTCAAAAATACAACCAATTTATTGATAGTACTATCTTTGAATTCTTTGGAGACAATAACCGCTTACTTTAATCGAGAGTATTCTTAAGGAACTCACCTTCCTTAGGATGTAATTAACTATAGAGGCTTGCCTCTATAAGGAACTGTTGATCTCATTTTTAGAATGAGCTCTCAACCCCTCCATCTTAGGCATAGGATCCCTCTTAGACTTTAAGAGTTCCTTAATCTTAAGACACATCTAGTGATTAGGTGGACACTCAAACCTAGCCCTAGAAGACTTAGAAGAGTTAGCCATAGGAATAGGTCATGCCTTAGGGGTGTTAGGAAATTTCCTACCCTTAGCCTAAACCATTCCTCACTTTCCTTCTTTCAAGTCAAACTCCAAATCAATTCTATTTCATTTTCTCCAAACTCAAATCAATTCCATGATTGAACTCCATATGATTGAAACCTATGATCAAAACCAATCAAAAATTCCTAAGTCCAAATTTTGCGCAAGTCCCTAAGCCTCCCTTAAGGACTTAACCAAAATTATGATATAAACCTATTCAAACCTTTGATATTTTCTCATAAACCATTTATATTCTCATTTATATTCACATATATAAATGAAATATAAATTCAAATCAATCGAGCTAAACTCAAAATTCAAAATCAATTCATGAAAATTTTCTTAAGTCCTTTTAATTTTTCATTAAAGGACTTAGCCAAAATCAATCCTAAATATTGATCAAACATATTCAAACTCATAGGATTTTCTCAAAACTTATTTATATTCTCATTTATATTCTCATATACAAATGAAATATAAAAATAAATCAATCAAATCAAAGGAAAAAATTAAATTCCAAATTTAAAATCTTTAAATCCTTTAAATTCCCTTTAATAGATTTATCCTAAATCATGATCAAACCTATTTAAACTCATGGGATTTTCTAAAAACTTATTTATATCCTCATTTATATTCTCATATATAAATGAAGTATAAATATAAATCAATCCAATCCAATTCAAAAATTAAATTTCAATTTAAAATTCCCTTAAATCCTTTAAAGTCCCTTTAATGGATTTAACTTAAATCATGATTAAACCACTTTAAATCCTTGAAATTTTCTCATGATCAAATTATATTCTCATTTATATTCACATATATAAACGAAATATAAATTCAAACAATCAAAACCAATTCCAAAAATTAAATTCAAATCCACTCAAAATCAAATCTAAGCCTTTCAAGCCAAAATCTTGAACTTACCCAAACCAATTTCAAATCAAACCAAACTCTTGATTTTCTCTCATGGTTCAATCAACCCTACAATTATGAGCTCATGTATAAATCTAAACTTCAATCATTCAATCAAAACCCAAAACCCTTTCATATTCTTCCTTTGAATATGAAATTTTCAAATGAATCTAAATCTATTTGACTTCAAACCACTTGTAAATGTATTTATATTTCAATCTTGAGTCCATATACAAGATCAACCAACTTCAAATCAAGCTTTAACCAAGCCATTTGACCCACTTAGACTCACTTGACCCAAGGTGACCTAAAGTACCCTTATGAGCCAACTTTTGATCCTAACCAAATTGGATTGAGCCAAACTCATATATCCCTCTCATCATGATCAACAATTATCATGGGATGATTAATCAATCAAATTGGGTCAAACCAAGTCAAACCTAATGGTTGACCAAGTCAACAATTAACTTAAAATGAAACCTTACATAGCCAAATTCCACCATAGGCCAAATTGATTGAAACCATTGATCTAAGTTCACTCATGACCTATGTTTGAACTTGACCAAGCCAACATTTGAGCCTAACCTAGCCCAATTGGCCTACTTGACCCAAGTTGACCCATTTTGACCTAAAGGGTCAAAATGTGTCAAAACTTGATCTAAACCAA
Source organism: Cymbidium sinense (assembly GCA_021442155.1). Taxonomy (NCBI): domain Eukaryota; kingdom Viridiplantae; phylum Streptophyta; class Magnoliopsida; order Asparagales; family Orchidaceae; genus Cymbidium; species Cymbidium sinense. The sequence continues at coordinate 27,536,041 of CM038226.1, read as the reverse complement.
ATTGATTGAAACCAATGGATCAAGTCCATTCCAAATCACTTGTGTAACTTGACCAAAGCCTTAATTGGCAAACTAGACCCAACCTAGCCCAATTGACCTTAGACCCAACATGACCTAAAGGGGTCATGTTGAGCCAAAATTGAACTTAACTCAAATTGATTGGAAACAAAGATATCAATCCACTTCATATGACTAACCTAAACCTACCCCTCTACCTCAAATAGGTCAAATGGGTCAAATAGGTGAACTTGACCCATTTGACCTAAATGAAGTCATATGAGCCAAAACCAAATATATACCAAATTGAATCAAACCAAAGCCACCAAAATATTTCAAATAGTCATATGAACTTAACCCAACCCTTGGTTTGACCAAATTTGACCTATTGGTCAACTTGACTCAAGTTGACCCATTTTGACCTAAATGGGTCAACTTGAGCCAAACCCTATCAAATGAATTCCAAATCTAATGAAACTTGGCCAAACCTAGTTTCTCCACATACCCAACATGTCCAAAGTGGAAAAATAGTAAAATGACCATTTTACCCCTAGGCCATAGAATAAATTTTGGCCTAACCCATGGGTAATTTGGTCATACCCTCTTCACAATCACTTGAGGCTTTCCTAAAAGCTCAAGAGGACTTAGTGATGAGTGGTGCACCCAACCCAATGGGTTTGGGTTAGCCCATTTGGTCCCTAGACCAAACTCCCCCTAGCCTAAAATTGAGTTTTCAAACTCCCTCCTAAGCTCAAATTAAGGCACATGGGAGGTTACCAATCCACTCAAGACCTCAAACTGACCATGTGCAAATATCTAACATCCTAAATAACCCCTCCCATATGGTCAATTGGATCAAAATGGCAACTCATAGTTCGGCCGTCCAATTTTCATAGGGGGAGATATACTCCCCCTAATTCAATTTGAATTCATGATCCTCACATTCGATTGAGCACTAGAGAGAGTTAGGAGCCATCAGAGAGCATTCCTAAGCTTTCTAAGAGGGATTTGAATCTTAGCTTTCTCAGTTTTCTTCCTTAGAAATAGGGAAGCTCATCTCAATTCCCAAGTCCTTCCATACTCAAATTCAGTGCAATTGCCTTTGTACACTCCCTCAGGGGATCAAGTCGAGTGCTCCTAAGCATTCCCTCAAGTTCCCAAAGCAAGGAAGAGTTGAATTGGATCAAAGCCGCAAAGGGGAGCAAGTGGTGTTGGTCCATAAGGAGATCTACTCAACCCCAAGGCTTGAAACTTTCAACAGGGCTTTGTCTCCACTAGACGAAGCTACCTCATCGAGCTCGAGCGCCGGTGATCACCTCCGGCAAGGTATGAAATTTTTTGACCACTTAGCTTAGGAGGTGTTAGTCCTTTACGAAAGAAATATTCATGGCATGTGAAATCCACCATTGGATAAGTTTGTAATTGTGCTTAGATGGTGTGGGTACAATTCATCAGGCTCAATGCGACTCGGATCTCCCCTTAGATCATGGATGATCTCCATTGATCCTCAGGAAAGAACTTGGATCATCTCAGTCGTCCATCCACATGTTTTAGATGGACAGTTGAGATTATTCAACATGTTTACTTATATGTTTATCCTTTATATTGGGAATCTTGTCGTCCGTCTTTGATGGATGATGGAATTTAAGCGGCACATTTGGGATGTGACATTTAAGTTACCCCTCATGGCGTGGCGGTAAAACAAGCCGCCATGCATCGCGTCATTAATTAGGTTAATTAAAATGCTTAGTTAATTTTAATTAATCCATGGAACTTCAAAAATTCATAACTCTTCATAAAAAATTCATAAAAATATGAAATAAAAACTTATGGATAGATAATTAAACCTAAAACATTTTAAAATTAATTTTGATGAGTTTTGAATTGTGATTTTTCCTAAATTTAGGTTTTATTGGAAACTATATTTTGCTAATTATCTTTGATTAAGCCTTTGATTAATCCCAAATTTCTTGAGTAAGTTTTAGGGGATGGCCTCTACCTCTCCTAATTTTATTGGGATTTATTGAAGGCTTGATTAGAGTAATTGCATATGGTTTTCTTAATTACCCTTCTAATGTAATTAAGCATAATTAGGATATGATTAGTGGATTTATCCTATGATTAGAATTAATTAAGGTCAAATCCAATAAGTAAGAGATTTATGGAATAATTTTGGGGCATTTCCCCTAAGCTATTCCTAAACCCCCTTTTCTCTCCTTAATCTCCTCTTAATTAAGGGTTAATTCATTAATTATCCCCTTAATTAATTTCTAAAAATCCTAAAAAATTCCACACCTTAATTAATCTATCTTGGTAGATGCTTAGGTGTTTAATAAACTAAGTTCAATTAAGAAAATCAAAATCCAATTCATATGTGTGAATGGATATTTTGAAATTATTTAAGCTAAGCCCCTTAGCTTAATTAACTTTTAATTATGAACCAAATTACATTAGGCCTTTTCATTATTAGGTGCATTGCAAATTTAAATTTCTTGTGGGTTTTATGTCATCTCAGGTAAGGGTTAATTAAGTTACTTAATTCATACCTTAACCTAATAAACACATAAAAATAGATCTAATTATCTAAAAATTAAACAAAAATACAAAACACATGTGGGAATGGGTTAGGAATAGCAAACTCATCTCACCTTTTAGAAATTATATCAAACTTCAAACTAAACAAAAATTACTTTGAATTCACTTTAATTTATTCTAAATTTTCTTATTCTATAAAAATGTCTTTAGGATTTAAGTGAAGTGAGTTTGTTTACATGCTTTCATTACTTTGAATCTTTCCCAACATGTTAAGTTGCATGCCACGTGATTTCATGTATTCATAATTTTGAAATTCAAATTTTAAAATGAATTTTTTTTACTTTATGTCAAATTTGCATGTGTTGGCTAAAGTAGAAATATGAATGGCTATTATCACTACTAAACCCAAATTATTTTCAAAATACATAAATTAAATACCAAACTTGAAAGTATGATACTTATGCTTTAATTATAAGCTTGCATGTGATAGATTATAAAAGTATATTTAGCATAGGTTTCCTTTTTTTCTTATGTTGGTATAGTTTTGAATAGGAGTTAGTAAGATGTAGGGTTCATTTGAAAAGAATCCAACACTTACTTAATTCCATACCCTCTTCATCTCTATGTTATCAAATAAGAAGGGTTGCTTATACTTGCATGCATAAATTACATAAACAAATATGAATCCATTAAATAACTTTTGCATTTTCCTTTTCTCTTTCATTTCTTTTATATACATGTTTGTACTTAAGAAAAGTGGTATATTAGTCTGGACAACCCCCCACCCCTGAGGTTGCGAGGCTTTAAGTAGCCCTAAGTAGGTCTTGTACCTTACACCTCTGATTAACAATGGCGTTGTACTCACTTATGCCTTTCTTACTTTCATGTATGTACGTGAAATTTTGGATAAGGAAAACCTTTTCTACTTAAAAAAATCATGCATATTCAACTTCTAAATTTTCTTAAATGGATTACTTAGCATGCATCATAAAGTGTGTTAACTACTCTCATTTGCATGTATAGATATGCTTAGGGTCCATCCATATACATGTTATATATGTTGGGAAAGAAATGAAGTAATGTGTGTTATGTAAATTTTGATTCATTTTATTTAATCTTAAAATACCTTTCTTTTTGAATAAGTTTGTTTAGAGTTTATCTAAACTTAGGATTAATTAAAAGATTTAATCAAAACATTCACCCAAATGAAATTAAAATGTGAATCCACTTTAAAAATTACTTAGGTTAGGGAAGGAAAGAGAATTCCTTCTCTTCATAACTTAGTAATTAATTGTAGGATCCATTTGAACCAAATCAAAACATGAAATAAAATCAACCCAAAATACTTAAACAACTTAAATGAAACCCTCCTCTAAGTTGAACATGTTCTTCACACATAGAAAATTTAAACATAAAGTCATAGCTAAGCATACCACACAAACCTTCAAAGCACACACATTAGCCTAAGTCATCACTTCTAGCCTTAGGTTAGGTCAACGCATGGTTTGATGCTATGTTTTGTTTTGTGATATATGTTTTAGACTGGATGTTAGGGTGCATGCTCGTAGAATGAATGGTGGGACGTTCTTAGTCTAATTATTCTTTTCTACAGGGGATTGTGCTTAAGGGGTGTTATCATAAATAAAAATATAAATTTTTTTACTTGTAGGTGCTTTATACCCCTACGCATAATCCATAGGCGAGGTGGACTTAGTCACCCATGTGTGGGGTGATAAGTCTAATATACATGCTTGGGATTTGTGTGGTTTGTCTTTACTAACCTTTATTTTGCAGGTGTTAGTTAAATTTCTAGTTCTTTTTCATTTCATGTAAAAATTTATATAATTATGATTTTGGAATAATTATTATGGGGATTAGGATGAGCATTGGTCATACGATCCTATCTTATGCACCATGTGAAGTCTTGGAGCATCCACCTTCCAACCTTCCAAAGGAGGAACCAAAGAAGAAAAGAAGAAAAGAAGAAAAGAAGAAGAAAGAAAGAATAAAGAAGAATAAAGCTTGAAGATCCCCATAATAATGAATTCCTTTGCTTAAATTATAATTTAATTCATTTGTAATTCAGGTTGTATAAGGGTATAGCTGAGGTACCCATATTTGATATTTTCGGGTTTGTCACACATGGGTGACTAAGTCCACAAACGATCATTTATTCTTTTTTGCAATTAACTTTATAAATTGATTGATGCTTTATTTAGCTTTTACATTAAGTGGCATGATTTTCCTAGTTTATTTCTTGCTTTATGTATGTTCTGGATGTGGATTAAGCTCTTTATGGAAAATAAATCTTTTACCCAATTTAACAACTCAAAATAAAATTAAACAACTCGTAACCTCACCTAAAGTTTTGGTTTAAAATCAAGATAAAAGAATTAGCAACCCCTTAGCTCGATGAGCATTTCTTTATAATATCATGCACAAATGCATCTTATTTCACTCTTGATTGGAGGATTTTTCACCTTTGTCAGAGAACACGGCTTGACCTTTGAGAGCTATAGTGGAAACTCACCTCCTCCCTTCTCGCTGATTTTGGCCAATAATCTTCTTTCTCATGCATTAATCATATGAATCCTATAGCCTGAGTAAAAATAATTATCCAAAATGAAATAAAATAAAATTTTAATTGTATTAGATTTAGGTCGTTTGAAGCATGTCTCTTTAAATGATCTAATCTCTTTAGGTAGTGAGTTTAAGGACTTAGTCTATTTCTAAATAATAACAGCCCAACTTATCTTGCATAAGCATAAAGACTTGCCTACATGTATTTAAAATCATAAGAGGAGTTAGTTGGCAGCCACCCCCAGGCGGTTGTAAGTCCAAACTATCAAGGGGTTTGTCCTCTCTTGTGGAGGCAAACCAATTACCCATTTTTGCCTTAGATTTAGGTTGTGCTTTCGGCCATTGCCAAAGCTCAATAAATTTAAGTTTTGAGGTTGCTTTTCTCCTTTGTGGGCTATAAGCTTAATTTCTCACCTCTTAGGCATTTCCTTAATCTTGTGATTAAGGAATCTTAAGTCCTAAATTTTCTAATGAAAAATGCAACTCAAACAAACTAAATTAATTTCTAAAATATAAAACCCAATTATAGGATAGTTTGAGATGCTCGCTAGGTTTCCTAGTATCGTGAGCATCTCTTACTTATCTCCCATTTCGGCTTCGATAATAACTCCCTCTTTTGAACAATCCCATTTGATCTTCAAACATAAACCAATCGATTGATAATCCTTCATATTGAAATCTTCAGAGATAATGATCATTTACTTTAATCGAGAGTTTTCCTAAGGGATCACATCCCTTAGGATGTAATTAACTATGGGGGCTTGCCCCTGTAGGGAACTTAACAAACCCAGTTTAAAATAAACTCTACTTTACTTTTCCATGAAAAGTAGGGGAAGAATCTCACATATATGACTATCATCCTTAGGAGTCCTTATTGAGGTGATTAGGTCCATTAAAGAGTAGTGACTTATGTCTTTCAAGATAGTATGTTATTCCTTGACATTTATCGATCACCAATAAGTACATCTCGATCTGTGCCTTACCTGCACAAATTTTTATATGGGTGTTGCCCCTTTCATTTCTCCCCACAGATTTGAAGGCGACTCCTTTATAGGAATTTTTCTCCACAAGAACTTAACGAACCCGATTTAAATAAACCCTGCAATACCTTTCCATATAAAGTAGAGAAAAATCTTTGGTATATTCGAAAACTCATCATGTCTTAGGGGTCCTTATTAGGTGATTAGGTCTATTATAGGGTAGTAATTTCTATATTTTGAGACAATATACTATTCTTTAATATCGTACCCGATCACTTCAATAAGTATATCCTCGAATCTGCGTGGTATCCCCTCACATATACACACAACACAAACAAAAAAACACCACAATTACCTTATTCTAACAATCTTCAAAAAAGAATTTGAATATTATTTGATCATTGCTTGAATGCAATTTGATCATTGCTAAAAGCTATTAGAAAAAACTATGTTATATCTTCTTTTAAGATAACATGCTCTTAACCATGTATAAATTACTAAATCTATTATATTTCTCGATATATAAATATATAAGAATTAGGTGTTATGTATGTAAATGCACTATTTTTTTAAAGTAATAGACATATTTCCTTTAAGCTTTAGGTGGTTGAGGATGTTCACTATTGAACTTATTTTAGGTGGTTGAGCATGTAATATATTTTTTTAATAATTTATGTCTACAACAATATATTAATACTTCTTTCTATTATGATGAAGTGTATTATTTATAAAATTCAATTTATATTGGTGGAACTATTTTAATTGGGCTTGGTCCTTTCGGTATTCATATTTCTAATTTTTTTGCTTAAAACATTTTATATTTCTAGAATTTTATTCAATATTAAAATAATAAATTATCTCTCCATTATCAAGAATATTTTAGTACTTAACAAATTTAAAGATATATATATATATATATATATATATATATATATATATATATATATATATATATATATATATATATATATATATATATATAAGATTTAGATACATACCAATATTGTTTTTTATATAAAACATCTAAACCTTTTTATTTACCTATACAAACTATAGTATTTAAATGATATTAAAACAAATACAAGAAAATATATTTTAATTTTAGATACATTAGAATTAGTTGTATTTTTATAGTTATTAAGAGATTAGATTGTTATATAAATAAATATAAATATTCAAATTTAATTATAAAAATACATAAACATTTAATTGTATACATGCAAATTCAAGAAAATTTTTCTAAAAATAGAGATATTTGCATTATTATTTAGATATCTAATTATATGTGATATGTCACTGAAAATTCTACTAGTTGAAGCATGAATCTTAATATGAAAGCAAACTGATTCTGAGTCGAGACTAACCCAGATCAAACACTTAAAATATAATTGAAATATTTGGGATATTAGTTAGATCATTAAATAACTCTTAAATATAGAGTGTTTATAGTCAAATTGAGCGTCTTGATGAGTCGGATCTAACAACCCTAAGATCTCTTAATTATGACTTCATTTGCGCATTCAAATACTTAAAACACATCAAATGATCGAAGAAATTATTTCGAGTCGTCTGATGGAATGCTTTGGATTTTATCTATATTTATAGAAATGTCACTCTCATAATCTATAAATAGCCCCTCATTCTTCACATAAGGGGACCCAAAGCTAAAGGGACGAGAGAGCTCTAAGACTCGAAGAATCTCAAAGCATAATCGTCACTCAATCGGCCATTATCACCGCCGATCACCGCGTCATCCGTTGCTACCACCGGTCTCTTAATTATGTGCAGAACTTTTATTATGTGTGCAAAACTTTTGTGCAACGCTAAGACATCGAATTCTCTTACTCTACTGACATGAATCTTCTTGCATGCAACAGTTTGGCACCGTCTGCGGGAAAGGAATCCCACAATTGCAATCTTTGTGAATACCTCCATTATGACCAACAAACACATACTCACAATAGAGGAGCCTCCCGCTCCAACTCTCATCGCTCTTGAAACCAATCCTTAAATCAAGGACACCAAGCTCCTACCTCACTTCCCTTTGATAGGTGTGGCCCTATCGATGAAGATGCAACAAGAACCTCTCTAGAAGACCATGTTCACTGAATGGAAGCATCTCAAAATGAGATAATTAAACTTTTACAAGAAACACGACAGCCACTATTGCGATAAATGCATCTCTCCTAAGATCGATCATTAGCCATAGGAGGTCAAATGTTGACACGAGGCCTTCTTGCCATCAGGATGAAGTTCCTCTGCTTCTAGACCGTGATGCTGACCTCATTGACACTGTTAGTTCTACTCATTCATCACTTGTGACTTAACTAATTGCTAACTTACCAATTATTGTCAGTGGCTTGGCACATTCTTGCCTTGTTGACTGCACCCGTCATGTTATATGTGCGGAATTATAATGCTTAATGCGAGAAGAATTCCACCTTAAAGATAGAAATCATTTTCCTTCTCACCATGGCTATTAGGAGTCTTCACCTTTAGCTGAAGCAATTCTTTAACATCCTATTCTTGTAGGTTTCAAACCAAACATCGACACCTATGATAGGGCAACAAACCCATATGAATACATCGATCATTACAGAACCATCATGCACATCCAACGAGCTCCTGACACATTACTTTGTCAAGTCTTTCTAGTCACCCTCAAGGATCAGGCTCGCACTTGGTTCTACTCCCTTCCAAGGGGATCTATCCATACCTTTGAAGAACTCATCAAGATTTTTGTAGAATAGTTTATTACGAACTGGAGGATCATTAAAGATTCTTCTCATCTCTCGGGCATTCACCAAAATAAAGGTGAATCACTTAAGAAGTATTTCTAGAGAACTTCCTTAGAAGCTCACTAGATAGCAGGGGTGGACCCTGAATTACTAAGAGGAGTTTTCTTAAAGGACTCCATCATGGGCCTTTTGACTCGTCACTAATGCATGATACAGTCTGCTCATATGACGACTTGGTTCATCATGTGGAAGCACAAATTTTTACTAACAAGGCTATCAATGCACATCGAAAGTAGTTTGAGCAATATATAGGAAACAATCATGGACTAAGGGGCAACTCACTTGATTATCAGTCCTAAGATAAACAAGTCAAGATTGGGGAGCAATTCCAATTGTAACATTCAAATGATGATATTCTGGCATAATTATGATTAAAAAGCTCATTTCTTCTATCATCTAATTTTATATATTAGATTTATGATGAGTAAGGAAATATGAAGAAGCTTTTCTACAAATATAAAATATGTCATCAATTAACACTTTGGCAAACAACCTCAGATGGGTCAAAAATATTTCACATATTCAATTCGACTTCTTCCATACAGGTTAATGTCATCAAGTGACCCTTTGACAAACAATCTCGGATGGGTCAAAAAGGATTTCAAAACTTTGTCATATGGGTTAATGTCATCAAATTTTTTTGATTGATTTGACATCTTTCTTACAGGTTAATGTCATCAAATAACACTTTGACAAACAACCTCGAATGGGTCAAAAATCCTCAGCGGATTCGATTCGACCCCTTCCATATAGGTTAATGTCATCAAGTAACACTTTGACAAATAACCTTGGGTCAAAAATCTTTGACGGATTCGATTCAACCCCCTCAATAAAGGTTAATATTATCAAGTAACTTTTTAATAAATAACCTTGAAAGGGCTAAAAATTTTCACCAGATTTCTTTCGACATGTTCTATACAAGTTAACGTCATCATGACAAATAACCTCGGATAAGTCAAAAATTCAAGATGGATTTCTTTCAACTTGATTCATATCGAGTAAATATCTTGACGAACAACCTTGGATGGATTAAAATTATCGATAAAAAGTTGGAGCATCGTCAGTCGGTCCAACGAGGATAGTTGACGCCTCTTTCGAGGGAAAACTAGAGCCTCATCATATGAACTACGAGCATTGATCACCTTCAAACCTGATCGGTCAAATGAGAACAGTTGATGTTACTGTCGAGGAAAAACTGGAGCCTCGCCATATAAACTATGGATCTTGATGGCCTCCAAACCCAATCGGTCGGATGAGGACAGTTGATGCCTCTGTCGAGGGAAAATTGGAGCCTCGTCATATAAACTATAAGCCTTGATCACCTCCAAACCCGGTCGGCTCGATGAGAACAATTGACGCCTCTTTTGAGAGAAAATCGGAGCCTCGCCGTATGAACTACGGGCCTTGATCGCTTTCAAATCTAGTCGGTCTGATGAGAACAGTTGACACCTCTTCCGAGAGAAAACTGGAGCCTCATCATATAAATTACGGGCTTTGATCGCCTCCAAATCCGGTAGGTCCAATTAGGACAGTTGACACCTCTCTTGAGGAAAAATCAGAGCCTCGCCATATGAACTATGGGTCTTAATCAACAAAGCAAATAACCTTCTTTTCAGAAGAAAGTCAGAGCCTTGTTGACAAAAGCAAAAAAAAATTATCTCCCTTAGCTCGTGAACTTTTGCTGGATAATTTCTCATCCAATGCAAAAGAACATTAGATCATATGATAGAAAATTGTGTCTTCTTACTTGACCCCAAGAGGGGGTTTTTATAGATCCATAATAAGGGCAAAAAAGAAATAAATTTTGAGAAGAAATTTGAAAATATTTAAATAAATTTCAAAATTCTGCACTCAAATATATCATTTCTTTTGTAATAGTGAAAAAAGAAAGAAAATAAGAAAAAATTGGAAAAAATAAAGAAAATACAAAATTTTCATCATTTGCGCTCACTGGCGTGTGTTTACGAACGTGTAAGTAGCGGCGAAATTGCTCATGAGCTCCCGACCTGTCAATGGACTATGTCCATGCGCCGGTCGCTTCACGCCCTACATCCTAGGGCCACAAACCACTCCGATGATGTTTCCCGCGCCATGCGCTCGTAGCCAACCGCCCTTCACGTTCGCATGTTCGTATGCCAGTCGGCCACCTCGTCTCCTTCACTCTACTTGCCCATGCATTCATGGACTCACGCAGTTGTGTGACTGGTTTCTTGCGTCCAGCCGTCTTATGCCGCTTCTTCACGCGCATCTCATGCGCTGCCTCCATGACGGCATGCCCCGCCCATGTTCACTTCCCCATGCGCACTGAGCGTTCATGTACACGCACTAAGTCACGACCTCCCTCGTCTGCTGCTCTGCTTGCCCATGCATTCGTGGCCTCACACACCTGTGTGACTGGTCTCTTGCGCCCGCTTTGGTGATCATAATCTTGTGAGCCCATAAAGATTTATTCTCTCAAACTATATCTGACGCAAAGGTTAATGAACCCGCAAATTTTATTAACCTTGAAGAAGTTATTATTTTCAATTATTTGACATGTATTTTTGGATGATAGAGATGATATCATCCAAAAATAGGGAGACAACTGATATATCACTGAAAACTCTACTAGTTGAACCATGAATCTTGATATGAAATCGATTCAAGATTCAAACACTTAAAATATAATTGAAAACTTTGGGATATCAATCGAATCCTTAAATAACTCCTAAATATTGAGTATTTATAGTCAAATCGAGCGTCTTAACAAGTCGGATCTAACAAGACTAAGATCTCTTAATTTTGACTTTATTTGAGCATTCGAATACTTAAAATACATCAGATGGTCGAAGGAATCATTTTGAGTCGTCCGATAGAATGGTTTGGATTTTATCTGTATTTACAGAAATGACACTCTCATAATCTTTATAAATAGCCCCTCATTCTTCACATGAGAGGATCCGAAGCTAAAGGGAGAAGAGAGCTCTGAGACTCGAAGAATCTCAGCATAATGGTCCGCCGTCGGCCACACCATCGGCCGGCGTAGTCGATCAGCCGCGTACGCCTCGGTGGTCACCACCTGAGGTCTCTCAATTGTGTGCAGAACTTTTGCTATGTGTATGGAACTTTTGTGCAACGTTAAGACATTGAATTCTCTTACTCTAACGATTTGAATTTTCCTGCACGCAACAATATGCATGAAAAATTATACTTTATTTTAGACATATTAATATTTAATAATATTATATCATTTAAAGATTAATATCATATTTATGAAGACTTATGGATGAGGTATTTATAAAAAATAGTATGTATATATATAAAGTGACTTTCCTCCCATTTTAATCTATTCAATGATAGTATTAGAATTGCCACCTTGACATTTTGCTTGCCAAAACTTGACTTGTTGTGATAGACTTATAGCTGTTTGTTTTGATATATTTGTGATGTAAAGTAAAATAAATTGATATAGTTTAGAAATGGAGGTATTTACTTTGGTACATTTTAAATGTATTATAGTTCATCAATGAATTTCAAATCATGATATAGTTTATTTTTTTATGTATTTTGAATTATTTCAAATCGAGTGATTTTTAAATACACTGCAAATTCTTCGTTGCCATTGTTGTCTGCTACCATTACCTTTGACTAGCACATGCCTGACACTAGTGGTTGATGCTGCCAACCATCACCATCATCGCCTTCACCACTATTTACCACTACCCCTCATCGCTAGTTTCTAACATCTGTCCACCTTCACCCACCACAATCCTCTATTGCATGCTACTAGTCAACAACATAGCTAGGGCTATAAATAAGTCAAGTCGAGCTCGAGTCATCCTTGGCTTGAGCTTGATTAATTAATCGAGCTCGAACTTGAGTTTTATTTTATGAGTTCAAGTCAGCTTATGAATTAGTTCATTTAGTATGAAAGAGATAAAATAATTATGATTTAGACAATTGATATGATTAAAATGATAAAAAAAATTATGAAATTAAAAATAAAATAACAATAAATTACTTAATATAAGAGAAAGAGACATATTTTTTATTATTTTTAAAAACTATATAATTAAATTATTAAATTTTGGGACATGGGGCAATTAGTTGGGGGTTTTCCCTCTTCGCTGTGGCCCGAGTTCGAGTCGCACCGTGTGTATGTGTGTGCATGTGTGCATTTAAGTCTCAAATTTCACCCCATGTCCTGCCTAAACAAAAAAATTTAAATTTTAATATATTTTAACTATGCTTTATTAAATAATAAAAATAATATCTAATTTTTAATCAAATAAATTAAAAATAATTTAATACATTATTTTCATTTTAAATTGCATACTTGTTTTTCCTTGGGACATTTACATATATAGCACAAATTTTTTATATATTTATATATATGATATTTAATATTTAATACTTATATAAATATTATATAAATTTTAATATTAACAAATAATATTATTATTTATTTTTAAGTGAAATACAACTTTTCATATTATATTTATAAATATTAAAACTTTAATATGCCAACCTAAGGGCCACTTCATTTTATTTTTGGGATTTTTACATACATACCAAGCAAACTATCTAATTTACTTATTTAAAGAAAAATATTACATATATCATCAGAATTCATTTCATTTCGTAAGCGTGGAGATGAAGGCATGTGGAGAGAAATGGCAAAGGAAATGCATCTAAAATGAGTAAATTTTTTTGCTGCCCGTCTTCATGCTTTTGTCTCCACGCTTCCATCTCCATACTTACCAAATGATAAAAATGAGTTAGGGTGTTATTTTTTGTGATATACAAATAATATTAATATTTTTTATATTAAATGAGTAAATTAGATAATTATGTACGTAAAAACCCCTTTGTTTTTTTGGCAGCAGTTACTCTTGAGCTGTCGAGAGGAAGTCCATGTCGTAATGGTCTCTTCTGCCCTCTCGGAGCTCGTATTTTCCCATCATTTTATCTCATTAAAGTTCTTTGGATGCCATCTTGGATCCTTTCATCGAACTTTTGCTGCTCTTCTCTTAGTAAAATCCTCAAATTTAAGACAGCTCAGCTTTCAGTTCTCTCCCACCCGATCATCTCCCTCTTAGAAAGATGCCAAACCCTGTCTCAAGTGAAACAAATCCAAACCCAGATGGTTCTTTCTGGCTTGATTTCAGAGTCCCTTGCCGCCAGCCGCCTTGTTGCCTTCTGCACCATCTCTGAATCGGCCGACCTAGATTACGGCAGCTTGCTACTGCTCAATCTTGAGAACCCAAACATTTTCTCATGGAATGTAACAATTCGTGGCTATTCGGATAGCACTCGGCCGGAAAAATCGATTTTTCTGTACAAAGAGTTGCTTAGATCGACTGCTCAGCCAGATAACTTCACATACCCCTTTCTGTTCAAGGCATGTAGTAAAATTCCAGACTTTGGAGCTGGTGTTCTAGTTTTTGGGCATGCCCTGCAGCTGGGCCTGTGTGCGGATGTGTTTGTGTTCAATTCGTTGATACATTTATTCGTTGTTTGTGGTACTTTAGCTGATGCACGCAAGTTGTTTGATGAAAGTTACGTTAGAGATGTGGTTTCTTGGAATACCTTAATAAATGGCCTTGTTCAGAGAGGGAACCCAAGAGAAGCATTGTATATGGTTAAAAAGATGGAGGAAGATGGGATTTTCCCTGATAATATCACTATGATTGGCGCCATTTCAAGCTGTGCTCAATTGCAAGCTCCGGAACTGGGAAGCAAATTCCATCATTTTTTGGTTGAAAATGGACTGGAGTTAACGGTGCCTTTGACCAATGCTCTCATCGATATGTACTTGAAATGTGGGAGTTTAGAGGCAGCACGTACTTTGTTTGATGCAATGAAGAATAAAACAATGGTCTCATGGACTACGATGATCATGGGTTATGCCAAATTTGGTTTTTTAGATATCTCGCGGAGACTGTTTGATGAAATGCCAGAGAAAGATGTTATTCCATGGAATGCTTTGCTTGCTGGTTACGTCCAAAGCAGACAAGCTAAAGATGCAGTAGCATTGTTTCATGAGATGCAAACTTCGAGTGTAGAACCTGATGAGATTACTATGGTCAGCCTTCTATCCGCATGCTCTCAGCTTGGGGCCTTAGAAATGGGGATTTGGGCTCATCACTATGTTCAAATACGTAAATTTGGCTTAAGCGTTGCTTTGGGGACTGCTTTGGTGGATATGTATGCAAAGTGTGGCAACATTAAGAAATCTTCCTTTATCTTCAGAGAGATGCCCGATAAAAATGCGCTGACTTGGACTGCAATGATCTGTGGTTTGGCAAATCATGGCCATGCCTCAGAGGCCATAAAGCATTTCCAAAGAATGATGGAGATTGGTTTTCAGCCTGATGAGATTACCTTCATAGGAGTTCTTTCAGCCTGCTGCCATGGTGGTTTGTTTCACGAGGGTCGGATATTCTTTTCTCAAATGACTTCAGTTTATAAGCTGAAACCCAACCTAAAGCACTATTCGTGTATGGTGGATCTTTTGGGTAGAGTTGGACTCTTGCACGAAGCAGAAGAAATGGTCAAGACTATGCCTATTGAACCTGATGCTGTTGTATGGAGTGCTCTATTCTTTGCATGTAAACTTCATAGGAATGTTGCTATGGGAGTGAGGGCTGCCACACGATTGCTAGAATTGGATCCAAGTGATAGTGGCATCTATGTTTTGCTTGCAAACTTATACGCTGAAGAAAACATGAGGGATGCAGCTGATCGAGTTTGGGTTTTAATGAAGGAGAGGGGGTGGAGAAGTCCCCTGGGTGTAGTTCTATTGAGTTAAATGGGGTTGTTTATGAATTCATAGTGAGGGACAGGTCTCATCCTGGGCATGAAGAGATTTATACATGTCTAAAGCTTCTCTACGAGCAACTGAAGCACTCTGAAAACTTCTTGTCCATTTCTTTGGATGATTTGACATAAAAATGTGTTTTTAAACTGGGCTTAATCAGAAAAGTCAACCCACAGAAAGTAGTTTCCGTTTAATGTGAACAGAGGTGATGCTTAAGTTAGATTTTAAAAGCTTTGGGCCAACTAGTGACTGTTGGGCTTGCTTGGACCTAACAAAATATTGAATGGTTGTTGCATGAGAATTCTGTGAACCATCAGAAGGGTTTAAATGGAATAATGAAAGATCTTAGGTCGAATCATGAAAATCAACATACAGAATTGTTTCCTTGTGTAAGGAGCATTAAGGTGATTCTGTAAAGGAGAACTGAAACCAAGATATATTGAAGCTTTGGCTTCAAGGTGGCAAATGAGCTATTTAGGCCTGACTAAAACAATGCAGAGTGTTACAAAGGTGAAGAAGCTTTGAAATTTGAATGAGATGGGGTTTACCATTAAAAAAATGACTTGCAAAGTTGCTAATCTAATTTTATTTTCATTTGCAGAAGACTTCTGATTTGATGGGCCACCGGGAAAAAAGGCATCTTATATACTTCTCGTGGGTTTGATACATGGTTGTTGAAAGTCCGTACTCTTTTGGTAAAGGCACATATCATAATATTTATTTTTGGATCCATGAATTGAGTTTTAGCTTTGTTGCGTGCTAGAAAATCAATATGAAATAAAGTTTACACTTTAGTTTTGTAATCCAACACACGCATGTTTGAAGAATTAAGAAAACTGGAATTTTTTGGAAAAACCTCTAAAAAGAAAACCACCTTTTAACCCAAAAAAATTTTCCACTATGTATCTGTTTCGGAGTACAAATTTTCACAATCTGGGATTACAAAATTGTATATGATAAAGCATTAACCCCTGAGTAACAACATTATATAATCATATCAGTGTAAGAGATGATGAAGTGAATGTGACCGATGGCAGTGATGATCGGCAGAGATGGTCGGCGATGGTCGGCAATGGCGCGCACGGTTGGCGGCGGCGGACCAGCAGTGGTCAGCGATGATGACCGCCGGCTGGTAATATTAATGAATGATTGCGGCCGATACGGTGGTCGACAAGCAACCGCATTTCGACGCTGTCAACGGAATGGTCAATGGACGATACGCGACAATGATGACCGGTGGTAATAAGCGGCGACGGCAGCAAGGGCGCATCGCCAGCCGCGAACCGCAGCGAATCCGTGCGACCGCGCCGTAATGGCCGGATGACCGATCGTGGTGACGAGCCCGGCGGAATAACGGCGACGCTTGACACGGCTGGACGGCGCGGTATGATGGCCGGCAACCCGGCGATTGCATTGCGGGTGGTTGGTTAAACGGAGGTGGTCGTCAATCGGCCGTCGATAATGACATGGAGGATTTTGTTGAGCTCTCTCTTCTTCTACCACTCAAGAAAGATTTATTAGACAGAGAAGACATTTTAAATACACGAAAATCTAAACCAATCCATCTATCCCACGATGATTTCATGATCATCCGATGTATTTTGTATTTGAATGCTTAAACGTCGAATTATGAGATTCGTTAGATCCGCCAAGACGCTTCGATTTGACTATAAACACCCATATTTAGGCCGATTGATATCACAAAGTTTTCAATTACGCTTTGATTTGAGTTAGCGATAATCGATCATTTACATCAAGATTTGTCAATTAGTAGAATTTTCAGTATCATATCAAGCTTGAGCATATAAGTTATTTTCATTATATTGTCTCGTTCTTTTAGAGAACTATGGCAGTGGCCTTTCATTAGGAAATAATAAGAGTTAGCTCGATGACACTGTTATAGTGTTGGAAAACTCTAGATAAAGACACCAAGCAATGCTAACACAGCCCCTAGGAAGAAAATAATACAAATCGGCATCATAGAGCCAACTCTTAGGGGATGTGTTAGCATCAGTTTGCCTAGGTTTGCTTGATGAGAATCAGAGCTTAATTTTTACAAGCCAGGAAAATTTGTTGCAAATTTTGAGTTTATACTCATACAAAAAAATGCATAGGTGAGCATGGAGACAAGCAAATTACATTATCAGTTTTGATCCTTTTTTCCTTTGTTATTTTGTAATATTTTTAACCTAAATTTACTTTGAAGTAATATACCGACGATGATGATGCCTAGAAAACCAGATGTGTTTTCAAATATTTTGATCTCCCTGGTCGGATCAGTTTAGTGCTTAGATTGCAAGATGGTTTCATTCATTTCTTGTCGAATTCTCAGGTTTAGCTGTTCTAGAACTTCAATTTTAACACAATGATATTCTCGTTGTCTGTGAAATTTGTTTGCTTCCTTATAGAGCCTAGAACTGTCTCCTTTTATATCAGATCCTATTTATTGGAACTGATTGCAACTTAGATGATCTCATTCCCTTCTTTTTTGGTTTCTTGTTAATATGCTGCAATCTATGTTTCTTATTGTCTTTTTAATCTTGATTTTGTATGATTTTTTACCTCAAAAGAGGAAACCTTTTACCTAAGCTAAAGTTGATGTGCTACAAATTTACTTTTGTGTGCATGTTTGTTTATCTCATTTAGATCAACTTTAGGAAAGAATATTAGACCTTAACGTTACATTGTCTAGTCAAAATGTGCAGAAAAATTTTGTGATGTGGTCATTTAATTTTTTTTCTGATTTTTGTGCTAACAATACGTAGATAAATGCTTTGTTAGTCTTATTTTCACCACCATTGGACTGTAATGTGCTTTATTCTCTTAATCTAATATCTGCAAGTTGTTCTTGCATGTGAAAGCTTCTCACCCGCAAGGCAACAAAAATAATAAATTTTATTGAATTTTGTATGTTTTCAGCTAATTATTTTGTTTTATCTTTTGGCCATTAGTCTCAAACATTTATATCAAATGCTCAAAATTAACTTTTTACCAACATCTAGACGTCAAAACAAAACATTTACGCTTGATATTAACTAAAAGTTCATATGCTGGACTAATAATCTGATGGATAATTTACTTACCAAACTCATAAGTTATAATGCAAATTACTATTTAAAGATTAAATCTGCATCTTTTCCTCAGATTTTTTATCTGTTTCTCTATTTAGTAGTACCTCTATTCTTTCTCTTTCGTTTGTTTTATTCCTATGCATTTTAATGTCTATAGTCAACTTATTACAAGGGAATACACATATAGATATGTACAGTAATTGATAGAAAATCATTCATTTTGGTTTAAAAAAACTAAGGGAGTAAAGAGTGAAAGTTCTCATATTAGGTTCAGCACAACTTCAAGATTCAAGAGAGAGGTAAGAAAGAGTCAACTAAACAAATATGTAAGCATGTGTTTAGTTTAATTATTTGACTAATTAATTACATAAGAACTGCTGTTAAGACAAAACTGCTTCCCGCACATTATATTTGTTTACATTAATATAGAACCAAGCGAGAAGGTTAATATAGCTAATTAACACTGGTTAGCAAATCACACGTCACCTTAGAAGCTGGTAATGAGCTGGGAGATCCTAATATCTTGACCTGAGATATTCTATTCAAATTTGGGTACGACAAAGCTCAAGTTGAGCCAAAGGCTTATCTTTAAGGGTACATTTGACTAGTTGTTGGTGGAAAATCTGATTTTAAAATAATTTTTTTATAAATTTCATCATTTTGTTGGATGTAGGGACCCTTTGGTTGCACATTTTATATGAAAATAAAATCATTTTGCTTGAAGTTTAAAACTTATATTGGATTTCAAATCCAATATAAATTACCTTGGAAGGAGGAATTTTTACCATCTTGATTTTCAACATTAACTTTCATGTTGGAATCAGATCACTGGTTTCTTAATACTTTCATTAGTGGAAAATCTGATTTTAAAATAATTTTTTTTATAAATTTCATCATTTTGTTGTATGTAGGGACCCTTTGGTTGCACATTTTATATGAAAATAAAATCATTTTGCTTGAAGTTTAAAACTTATATTGGATTTCAAATCCAATATAAATTACCTTGGAAGGAGGAATTTTTACCATCTTGATTTTCAACATTAACTTTCATGTTGGAATCAGATCATTGGTTTCTTAATACTTTCATTAGTATTTTCTTACAATACAGGTTAAATGAAAGTTATTTGGAGCCTATCTTACTATATAATTTTTGTAAATACATCCTCAATGACATCCCTGTTATTATTTTATTTTGTTTGATATCATGACCAGGGCTATGAAATAAACCTGAAGGTTAAATATTACTAAAAAATAGATCAATTCTTGATTTAGATCAATTTTGCATTGAAATGAAATCAATGAGTCCACCATGGAATTGAGTTTGGCTTGGATAAAACTTGAATTGAGCTTGGCCTATGCTAGCTGAAGTTGAAGATAGATTATTATAAAAACATAATAAATATGTCAGATATCACGCCACCCACAAGCAAATGATCAATTAATTAAACTTTAGACAAGTTGAAGATGATTCAACTGTGATAAAATTATCGATCTTCTTAATGATAAGAAGAAAGATAAACTAAAAAATTTAATTACAAGCCCATCTACTCCTTATCAAAGTATTTAGAAAAAAAAATCAAGAGTTCATCATCTTCTAATTCAACTTTTATCTAACTATCGAATTAAAGAAACTAAAATTAGAGGCTCAAAGAATTAAAGGCGAGCAAGAGCAAATAAATGTTTGCCTAATGGATCTTAAAATTAATCAAGACGCATTTGAAAATATAGAAGGCGATTCTAATCAAGAACAGTTTACAAAATATTCAAAAGGAAATATACGAAATGATATATTTTCATTAAATTAATTATAAATAAAGAATTTATTTTACCAAATTTAACCGCTTCAATTGATAGTGGAGCAAATTTAAATCAGATACAAAGGAATAATTCCTTCTAAATATTTTGAAAAACTAGCCAAGGTTAAAGCATCCGACGGTGAGTCCTACAAATTAAGTATTATCATCGTACTGTGTCAAATGATGTTTGTATTCAACGCTTTTATTTTAGTCAAAATTTGACACAACACATTATTTTAGAACTTCTTCTTCTAAAATAATGTATCACTAATTGTGATACAGAAATCACATTCCGCTTTATCACCAATTAAAAGAAATTATCGTAAATAAATGAATAGCTTAATAATGTCATATATAAATTATTTACTGAAGAAATTCTTTAACTTTTAAACAACAAATTTCTTTCCCAAAATTAAAAGAAAAAATTCAAAGAGATTTTTTGTTACATTTCACCATACTTTGGATGAACCAGTACTTTGTTCATTCCTCCCATGGCTTTATCGTCTCTTAAAATGGTCATTCGCTATAGGGTTATAAGTCTTATTTTTGTTGTCGGGATAATTCTCGGTAGGTTTATATTCTCGTCTTTGTCCAGTAGAAATCCGGTTGATGCGGGGTTGTAAGTCTATTTTTTGTTGGAAGATAATTAATGGAGATTTACTTAGTTTGTTTATCCTTATGTGGTAATTTGTTTCAAATTCTCCTGATCATCTTCCTCTCTCCCTTTTTCCCTTTTGGTTATATGGCTTCTACTTCTTCTGAAGTAACTTCTAATCTAACGATTAGGAGAAATAATAAATCAAGAACTCGAAATGGTAAAGTTCCCCTTGAATGAAGAAGACTAAATAGATGGTCTTCTCCCAAAATTGATAAAATTATTATTTATCAATTTGAAACTTTGATTTTAAGGAAAATCTTCAAACAAAACCGTAGAACAAACCAATAGATCAAATGAATAAAACTATTTATCTACTAACATTTGAAGATCTGCATAATATATGCAAGATTTTAAATATATTCATAGGGATTACTGATAAGATTCAAATATTTAACCCTTAAAGGTTTAAATGCTTCATTTTATAAGAGATGGTAGATGCCTTCACCGCTCAATCCTAAAGTGTAGACAAATTTTATGTCACGCCATTTATTTCAACACCTTTCCCAACTGAAGTTTATCTCTTCGATATAAGTGTTTTATTAACAGTAAATATAGCTCGAGTTGAGGATTTAGAGGAAAGGAGATTTTTTGTTACATTTCATCCAAAGCATAGTGAAATGTAACAAAAAATCTTTAACATCCTTCCCCTCCCCAGGGATTTACCCCATCATCTGACAATCACTTAAACCAGATATATATAAAACACTTATTTATTAAAGCTAAAAGAACTGATAATGATGAAAGGCGAAGAAGAAGGGAGAGAGAATAAGAGAAGAAGAGAGGAAAACCGAGCACACTTAATATAATGAGCCTCATATGTAGAGAAGGAAAGACTTCGCTAGAGGCTAAACAAAGGTACAATTATTAAACAAAGAGAAGAGAAATTTAAAGAACTCAACAATTATTAGGAATTATTTACGTGATAATGCTACTTTTTGGAAAGTAAGAATTATTTCTTTGGTGGCTCACTTTATGAG
This sequence comes from Cymbidium sinense, assembly GCA_021442155.1. Lineage (NCBI taxonomy): Eukaryota > Viridiplantae > Streptophyta > Magnoliopsida > Asparagales > Orchidaceae > Cymbidium > Cymbidium sinense. Next base: position 27,513,850 of record CM038226.1, on the reverse strand, counting down.
TCAGAAAGTAGGTTCTTGTTGGTGAAGATACTACTTTTGGAAAGTAGAATTATTTCATCTGGACCGGTGTAAAGTAGATTTTGGAGATAATGATGTGACTACTTTGGAAAGTAGCAATTATTTCTTCTGGTGGGACTGCTTTATGAATTTAAGTTTCTCCAGTGGATTCCACGTCGACGCCATTAAGACTCGAGATATAGATATGATAAAATGATTAAACACGTAGTTGATTAGATGGAGACATTCCTTTGGCCTGAATCTTACGAGGATAACGCCTTTTGATATTTTGTAAGACTCATCTACCGACAAATTTCAAAATCGTTTGAGGATCGTTAATTGAATAAAGCTTTAACGCTTTGATTGCTTTTTATCCTCAATTGAATTACCATTTTAAGAAATTGTCTTCAAGATCAAATGAATCCTTCCTGAATAGCCTCCATCCACTAATCTAATTCGAAAAGAAGAAGGTTTTGCCTTGGATCATTCTTCAGGATTAATAAATTTCATTGGCAACTTCCATCCATTCATTAAACACTTCTTTGATTGGATCCAAAAGAATATTTAATTTCGCTCCAAAATAGTTCCACCATCCAAGAACTACGCCTAAGTTCTTTGTTGATAATATCTTTGTTCACGATTCACGAATATTTTCGTTGGAGAAGGCGGCTATCATACACATAACACCAATAATTTATGCCAATTTATCAGAAATTAGTAGGATAAAAATATATTGAATGGAGTCGGAATTCATTCACTTTGATGAAAGATTAGATAACGATTATATAAGATGGTTTTCGTCGATTTAACATGGCATTAATATACTGAATAGAAAATTTTTCATATTATTAGAATAAAATTTCGCGAATAGTATTATTTGCAATATTCTTTAACCAGAATATAAGTTTACTTATAAAGATAAGTTAAGAATACCATGCATCAATTAGAGGCAGCAGGCGCATACCTCGCAAAAGGACTTCTGGTTAGGGTGGTCATTCTTCATGTGATCCATCCGATCGTCATGCAATTCACGAAAAAATCGGAAGAGAATTTTCATTACCTTTAATGAATTCACGTCAAATCAAGCATGTAGAAATTTGTCATGACTGCGTGATGAAAAATTCACGAATGACAAGAAATCATCTTAAAATTTTGAATGATTTAATCACGAAGCATTTTTTTGATAATGAAATATTTCGAGTAGATTTCATTTAATAGAAACAATTAATTCTTCTTAATTCCCGCTTTAAGATACCTCCATACTTATCGAGCATCGCCAAATTTTGAAACTAGTGAAGATTAAGACAAGAAAGATTTTAAACCCTTTCTTTAATTTTTGACCGCCACCAGTATGAGTATCGCACCATGGTGGATTCTTTTAATCTGTAAAAGTGCATTTTGGCAAAATTTTGATAAATCACATAATTGAGCTCAAGAATCCCAGTATTTTAATTTTATCTAAAATGATATCGTAAAATTTGTTAAGAAATTCAATACTTATTAATTGATAATAGAAGATATATATATTACAAAATCTTATTTCAAAATAATTTGATTTTTGGCTCAGAAATAACTAACCCATTTTTTAAAATTAACCATTTAATGTTTTTAGATGGTTGAAGTGTTCGTCAAATGTGAGAACACAAAACATCATCAATATAGACTAAAATATATTTAAAATAATCTTTAAATATATTATTCATGATATCTAAAATTCGAAAAAGTGCATTTTTTAAACCAAAGGGCATTACGCTCCATTCGTAATGTCCAAAGGGCACCGTAATCTTTTATAGATCCGATTTTTTTATCCGACCGCCAATATCACGATTTTAAATCAAATTTGTAAAATATTTTTGCATTATAATCTATTTAATAAATCCCTTTATTAGAATTGACTCGATCCATTTTAAAACTTTGTTTACAATTGACGCACCATATTTGTAACATTTTATTTCTCTTGTCTCTTTGGTTTTAGATCCAGAGGGACAAGAGTGTCTGTGTTTATACGTGAATTTGTCACGTTTTTTTATGACGTGTTTTTTTCACGCTTTAGTAAAATGCTCTTTCCTTGTTTGGAAGATAAGGGCGTCTACAATAATTGCGAATTCACCTGTTGCTTTGCAGACGCGTTCTCTTTCATTTGATCTTTTAATTTAATAATATCAAAACAGCTTCTAAAAAGTATCTTCCTCAAACAATAAATTAGGAGGAGTGAGTTTTTTATAATAATATTTTTTCAAATTTTTCTTGGGATAAGAAAGTTTTTGGATATCAAAAGGAGAATGAGGATCTTGTAATTCTTGAAAAAGGTTTTAAACTTTTCAATATTACTTGTTGATCGACGGTGAGGATTCATTTGAATCTTCATCCGTGTGATATCTTCAAGAAACTTCATACTTTTCACTTAAATTTAATCAATCGAATGTCTAACTTAAGAGTCGCTTTAGGAGGTGGATAAAGGTTGGACAAATGGGTTTATACTAAGTAGTTTTCTCAAGCTTTCTGGGCTAAACCTTTTGTTTAAGATCGATCGAGGACTCAGTAAAAGATGATCGATGATTATTTGAAGTATATACTATAATTAAGTTGTTTAATTACTGAATAAATTCTTTAGAATTTGAACTTATTTTTAGCCACTAATTATAAAGGTTTATCATCCACCATTTTATAAGCGATGGAGGATAAGATGTTTCTTATTTTTCCTTACTGTTGTCATTTTTGGTAGTTAAAGCAAAGAACTTGAGTGATTGACAAGAATGCAGACAAATGAAAATAGTTGTTTTACTGACTATTTCTTTATCTCATTTTTTCGAAATATAAGTCATTTATTTCGAGACGTTGATTTTGAGAAATAAAATTTCTATACCAAGTACGAAAGTTATCATACTTTGGTTGGAAGTATTCCTTCAGAATAACTTTAGTCTTAACCTATCATCATTAAGACTAAAGTTCATTTCAGAGAGATTGATTTTCTCTCACCTGGATGATAGATATGATTGTGGGGTCTCACCATGGTTCGTGAGTGTGTGAACCATCCGACTTCTCGAGGTTCGAGGGATAGAAACCCCAGGAAGTGTGATGGATCGACGAGGTTGAATCGACTTCAACATCATCAGTTGAATTATCGATCATATTCGATTGATGGAAGTCGACGCAAAATGGTATATTATGATTAAAATACCACCTCATTCCATTTAATCACTCAAGTAGAATATTGATGCAATGATTTGTTTAATCGTAGTCGTTAATTGAATGCTTTCGAACTGGATTTAGAGTATTTAAAACTCGAAAATGAATTCTGAAAATTAGAGTAATAGTTTCAGAACCCGGAAGGAAATCATAACCATAAAGCTGTAAATATAATTTTAGAGCTTCAAAAAGATTTATATCAGAAAGAGATAAACTCAGATTGGGAAAGGTGTTGAAATTAACCAGAAAAAATCATTCATTTTGGTTTAAAAAAACTAAGGGAGTAAAGAGTGAAAGTTCTCATATTAGGTTCAGCACAACTTCAAGATTCAAGAGAGAGGTAAGAAAGAGTCAACTAAACAAATATGTAAGCATGTGTTTAGTTTAATTATTTGACTAATTAATTACATAAGAACTGCTGTTAAGACAAAACTGCTTCCCGCACATTATATTTGTTTACATTAATATAGAACCAAGCGAGAAGGTTAATTGAGCTAATTAACACTGGTTAGCAAATCACACGTCACCTTAGAAGCTGGTAATGAGCTGGAAGATCCTAATATCTTGACCTGAGATATTCTATTCAAATTTACGACAAAGCTCAAGTTGAGCCAAAGGCTTATCTTTAAGGGTACATTTGACTGGTTGTTGGTGGAAAATCTGATTTTAAAATAATTTTTTTTATAAATTTATCATTTTGGTGGATGTAGGGACCCTTTGGTTGCACATTTTATATGAAAATAAAATCATTTTGCTTGAAGTTTAAAACTTATATTGGATTTCAAATCCAATATAAATTACCTTGGAAGGTGGAATTTTTACCATCTTGATTTTCAACATTAACTTTCATGTTGGAATCAGATCATTGGTTTCTTAATACTTTCATTAGTATTTTCTTACAATACAGGTTAAATGAAAGTTATTTGGAGCCTATCTTACTATATAATTTTTGTAAATACATCCTCAATGACATCCCTGTTATTATTTTCTTTTGTTTGATATCATGGCCAGGGCTATGAAATAAACCTGAAGGTTAAATATTACTAAAAAATAGATCAATTCTTGATTTAGATCAATTTTGCATTGAAATGAAATCAATGAGTCCACCATGGAATTGAGTTTGGCTTGGATAAAACTTGAATTGAGCTTGGCCTATGCTAGCTGAAGTTTGAGCTTGTTTTGATTGCTTCAGATCTCATAACATTACCTTTAATATTGAGATTTCTAGGATTTGAGGTGTATTAGCTTGGTTTCTAACTGGAAGAACTTAAGTTATGGAGTACAACATTAGTGTGCATCAAACATAATATGCAATGGATTAAATTGGTACAACTTAACAAAATAAGGAAAATACTTTATAACACATACTTGGAGAAAGTAAAGTACATGAGCTTGATGAAAAGAAAGATGACAATATCCCACAATTTCATTTGTAACGCGTGGCTTTTGTATCCACCATTTATTTCATTTAGTCTCCACTTTATTTTTGTTGATGCAGAGATACAATCCACTGAACTTGTTGAAAGGAGTTGACAATCATAAAACACTTCCATGAGATGGATTTTATTTCCCTAAAGAAAATATGCTTAAGGAAGAGATAAGGTGGTGGATAGTACTAGTGATATGGTGGTGGAGGAGATTTATAGTAGTAAGGTGGGGGAGAGTAAGATGGAGGAGGAGGAGACTTATAATGATAGGGAGGTGGTGGTGAGAGAGGCGGTGGGGAGATAAAAGTGGATGGGAGGATGTGATGGTGATTAGTGGTGGAAAAGGAGGGAGAAAAGATGATGAGATATAGAGTAGAAGAGATAAATAAGAGGATGGAAGAGATAGATGGAGCGAATAAGTATGAATGTTAGCGATGATGAGTAGATAGTAAAGATGAAGTGTTTAGATGAATGAGATGGCGGAAAAAGAGATGTGAGAGAGGCGATATAGTAACTCGATGATGATAAAGGCGGTAAAAGATAAGAGGAGATCTGAAGAGGCGATGATGCAAAAATGCGACGGCGATGCGATCTAAATATTAGATGATGAAGCGAGTGATAATTTTATAGATGATAATAAGCGCGACGGCGATGTATGATATAAGAGTAAGTGCGAAAAAAAAATGATAGTATATGAAATAGAGATGATGAGGAAAGATAAAGTAAAGATTTATTTATGAGAAGGTAAGATAGTAGTTTATAAGTAAGCGTAAGTGAGAAGAGATAGTATAGATTAGTATAAAGAAGAGAAGAGAAGTAAGTAGGATGGTTGGTAATTTAAAGTATAAGGATGAGAGAAGAAGTGGTAGGAGACTATATATACGAAGGAGAGATAGTAGGAGAATGTATGGAGAAGGAGACCGCAATGGAGTGATTATAATGGTAAGGGAAGAAGGAGATGGTGAGAGGAGATACTGATGTGGTGGAGGTGAGGGGGATGGAGTGGGGATGGTAATTATATGGAGGCGAGGCAGGTGATGGTGTGGTGATAGTGATATGGAGAGGAGAGGTGGAGGAGACTTATAGTGATATGGAGGCGATGGTGGTGGTGGAGATGAGTAGGTATATTTCTTAGAGTCCGCCTCTACCCTTACAGCACTCAAGCAAACAACCAATACCAGTAATAGCTGTGGTAACATCCTCACCTTCCATTGATCAGCCATGATCGGCTGCTTTGGAGGCTAAAGTAAAGCCACTCCTCCCAGCTCAATCTATAAGATGACTAACTATGTTTCTGCTTTGCAAGGCTTGAACTCTTCCCTTTATATAGCCTTCTTCCCAGTAGACCACCCTCCTCATTTCTTATTATTCAAATAGAACCTCCAAAAGTCATCTTTTTATTCCATCTCTCTCTCTCTCTCTCTCTCTCTCTCTAAGTTCTGTAATTGGTTCCCATTAACCCTCTCATTCCCCACGTTCGGATGTGGAAGAAGCCAAAGTATGAACAAAGACTATGTGAAGTTTTTTTTTGGAATGGGTATCCACCCAACACCCCACCCATCTTGTGGGTGATGTGAACTAATCCACTGGGCCACATTCATCACCCACACGCTGTCTGGTCACTGATTTCCCCACATTGCGTGCCTCCGCCTGGAGAGGATTCAACTGGTCCGGGGTTCCCGAGCACCACCAACCGAGCTAAGAGACTGCGGGTAACTATGTGAAGTTTGAATCGCTGAACAGAAAGAGATTCTCCGAGTAATTAATAAAAACTATTATCCTTACAGGGCACAGGGAGAGTAGGTAGTATTTATTTATTAGTGCCCCCTCAACTTGATGAACATTTTTGGCCTTATATTATTAAGAATATGAGACTTTTCTCTGAATTATTCGTTCAGTATAATCACATTTTTCTTTGAAGAAACCAGCTTTGAATTGCTTCTCACTGCTAAATAATTGTTATGAATTCTTTTGGTGCTTGCCTATTTAGGGAAATTTACATACCTAATACTCAATTATTATGTATTTATATATCCTCACCCAAAGTTGAATGTTTATAAATATAACGTTTTTTTTTATGCATGAAAACGTGCGTTCCACTTTAAAAATATAATGATTGTGTTATTTTTATGTAATATTAAAAGTTTAGATATTATTTAGGTATATATGAAAGTTTGTTAGATGTTAGATATATAAATATATAAAAAATGTGTGTTATGAATGTAATTGCTCCTTTCATGTGATTTACATGAAATCTTTTTACATTGCTTCTAACCATTTTACCTTTAGATCTCTAAAAGATTTTTTATTGCATAATAGACCAAAGATTCTTCCTTCAAAACATTTAGCTCAAAAAATTATTTGCAACTATACCCCCTTCTTCTATATCATAGATTCAAAATATTTATATATATATATATATATATATATATATATGCAAAATATAGGGTGTCGGTGGTGAATATAATAAGGCTGATAATTAAGATTAATAGTTAATTATGAGTTAATAATTTTTTACAGCTGGATCTTAACTGGACTAGTTTTTTTTTTTTTTTTTTTTTTTTTTGATGCAAGGTGGTGATGTCGGATGCGGGCCCACGCGGGTTTCAATTTTGACTTAAACGATTGGTTTGGTAGAATGGGTCCCACTAATTTATGTTTTCAATATTTTATTTTTGTTTGTAAATATATTTATGTTTAAAAAATAATTAGTTATTTTTTATGTGATATTATAAATTTTAGTCTTATGTATTTTATATAAGATGTCTGTAAATGCCTTTTAAGTTTTTTTTAATTGTGTTGCAGTATTTAAATTCGAACTATGAATCTTGTTTTAATCAAAATTTAATTTGATTTTCTAAACATTAATTCTATATGCAAAATTAAAGATTTGTTTGGAGTAATTATAATTTTTTGAAAAGTTGATTGTAAAGTTGTTTTGAAGAAATTATTTTTTTGAAAAAATTATTATATGTATTATAATTATTTTAAAAAAAAAAATTAAAAAAGTAATTTTTTAACGATCATTATATTCTAATCGTTTTGTTTTTTAAAATAATTTTTTTATCATTAAATTTTTTAAAAATTAATCAAAAATTTTATCATCAAATAAAATTATTTTATTTTCTGATTTTTTTCAAACAAATCTTAAAAGAGAAGAAAAGGTTTTGATATTTTAAGCTTAAGAACAAATCATCTTTTGTTGGTTAGATAAATTAAAAATTATTATTTAAATTATATTTTGTTTTCAAGTTTTTTTTAAAAAAATTAAGTTTAGATTAAATGTAAAATTAAATTAAAATAAAAAAGGAACACAAACCTATACCATGAGTGCATGTTATTTAATCATTTATTTTAATTTCATCTTTTAATTAGGACAAAAATGTCATTCATGTAAGAATATGGCCAAATATTTTATTATTAAATTTAGAACTTATTTTTTGAAAAAAAAATTATTGAATGAATAATGCATAATATATACTTGTAATTAAAAAAAATTTGCTATAATTTAAATTTTATGAAAATTTAAACTAATATAATAATTTTTTTAATTTTTTAAAATTTTAATATTAGTTTAAGTTTACATGATTATATTTTTTTATTATGTAAATAGAAAATTATTGATTCATCAATCATCAATAATACAATATTTGTCTTTTTCTATATTTTTCTTCATGATTTTTTCTCTAGCGACTTCCGTTGATTATTGTAGTTCTTTAAAATAGCACGTTGCTAAAAAGCTTAAATTCTTCGGAAAAGGCTAATGATTGCATGTTAATTCTTTTTTTAATATATTTTATAAAAAATAATGGAGAATATATATAAATAGTTTGATAATTAAATGTTTTAATTTTATCTAAAAGATAACTACCATGAAAATAACTAACAATAAGAAATAAAAATATTAATTTTAAAATATTATATATTATTAAAATGAAAATTTTCTTATTTAAATCATCATTAATTAAATTATAAAATTTATCATTTTTTTTTTTAGTGGGAGAATACCCTAATTAAAATTTAATTATGATACATTTAAAAATTTTGAATTTAATAAAAAATAAATTATACTGAGGTAAAAATAAATTGAATAGACTTAAAAATCATAATAATCTAATTTTATCATAACTTAAATTTTACGAGCGTTGTTTTAATTTTTTAAAAAAACCATGTTTGTCTTTATATATATATATATATATATATATATATATCTTCATTATTATTTTTTTCATTTTTAATATCATAATATTTTGATGTAATTAAAATGTTCATGAAAATTTGTGAATTTACTTTGTGATTGATGTAAAAATAAATTTAATTATTTTTAATCCCATTTTAAGTATAATTTATATCATGATATCTTCGCATACTTTTTTTTTCTAAATTTAATTCTAATTTAGGTGGAATTTTATATTATAATGGATTTATTGGGAGTTTTAAAAAATGTAATATATTTATAAATTCATACTTAAAGTCAAATTTTTAAATTAATTTTAAATATAAATGTCAAATCTAAAGTTAATTTAAAATTTAAATTCAAATGAATGCTAAGGATGGTTATTAGATATAAATTTTCCATTATTTATTTATAACATTACTTAAACAAAAAAAGTGATTAATATAAACATAATCTTATAGTTGAAAATTTAAACTATTTATATGATTTATTGTCGAATAATTATAATAAAACTTAAAATATAATATAAAAGTTGATAATATATTGTAAGAAAGTTAAAATATAATTACATAAATAAAATGTTTTTTATATCAAAGGCATAATTAATCGAATTTTCAATTTTTATTTATCTTTTATTTGATCTTTTGGTTTGTACAATTTTTAATTCATTATATCATTTATATAAACAAATGGGGAATCATTTTGTTGTCAAATTTAAAGCTTAAACAATTTTTTTCATATGTGAATTATTTAATAATTTGGATTTTTTTTTTTTAGGCACCACAAATTACATATTTTTTATTCATCATTATAATGTCCAATTATATGAAGGATTTAATTTCGTTTCAATGTATTTCTATGATAACATTTGTCTTATGTAAATATAATTTTATTGACTCATCAATCATACAAAATTTGTCATTCTCTACATACTATTGCATAATTTTTTTATATATTATATTATATTATTTGTATATTTATTTATTTTTAAGTTGAGTCATAGTGGCCAATAAATTAGAAAATTGTGATTAGTATATGTTTTAAATTTAAATCTCATTGTTGAAGAAAAATACTCTATAAAGGTCAATTAATAGAAAAATTAGACGTCATGAAAGAAATTTGAAATTAGAAAAAAAATTTAATTTATCTCCAAGATTTCTTACTGCCTGGCACAATATATATATATATATATATATACATAGAGAGAGAGAGATGTTTTTTCCCTTTTTTACTTAACAATTTTGAGTGCTACAACAACAACAACAAGCTTTATCCCACTAATTGGGGTCGGCTATATGAATACTTCATCTCCATTGTGTCCTATTATGTGTCAAATTCTCATTTAATTCAAGTATACTAAGGTCATTTTTTATACATCTTAGCTAAAGTCTTTTAGGTCTATCTCTACCTTTCTTAACATAAAGGCAAATCTAATGCATCTACTCTCTAACGTCATCTGACCGACGCTTTATGTGGCCAAACCATCTAAGGCGACTCTCTCTAGTTTTATCTGCCACCGGAGCTACTCCAACTTTTTCCCAAACAATACTCATTTCGCATTTTATCTCTAAGAGTAAAGTCACTCATCCACCTGAGCATCTCATCTCTGTAACACTTAACTTAGTCTTATGCTTCTCTTTTATTGGCCAACATTCTGCACCATAAGTTATTGTAGGTCTTACCACCATCTTGTAAAATTTTTTCTTGTTTAAGTAGAACTTTTCTATCACACAACAGGCCAGATGGATTCCTCCACTTCAACCATCCAACTTGAATTCTACTAATAACATCTCCATCTATTTCACCATCATTTTAAACAATAGAGCCTAAATATCAGAATCCCTCACTCTTATTAATGACTTATTCACCTAATATCACAACACTACCAATAGAACTTCTACAACTAAAATTACACTCCATATATTCAATTTTAGATCTACTTAAACGAAAACCTTTAAACTCTAATGTTGACCTCCATAATTCAAGTTTCTTTGGACTCCCTCTCTAGTCTTATTAACAAGAAGAATGTCATCAGCAAAAAGCATACACTAAGGTACATCTTCCTGTAAATGTCTAGTAAGAACATCCATAACTAAAGCAAAAAAGATAAGGGCTTAAAGATGTAATCCAATTGAAATGGAAAAATATTTTATCAATCCTCCATGTGTTTGGACAGCTTGTAGTATACATCATAATGACTTGAATATAACCAATATTAACTCCTTTCGTTTCTAGAACTCTCCAAAGAACATCTCTTGAAACTTTATCATAAGCTTTCTCTAAATCAATAAATATCATATGTAAATCCTCCTTACTTTCTCTATACTTTTCCATCAAACCACTTAACAAATGTATAGCATCCATAGTAGATCTACCTGGCATGAAGCCAAACTGATTGTGAGAAATTTTTGTATCACATCGTAACATATGCTCAATTAGTCTCTCCCATAATTTTAATGTTAACTTAATTTTCTATAATTTGCACACTCTTGTGCATCCTTTATTCTTAAATATAAGAACCAACAAACTCTTTCTCCACTCATCGGCATCTTTTAGTCTTTAAAATAACATTAAAAGATTTATAAGCCAAGAAATTCCTTGATCTCTAAACATTTCTATACTTATTGGAATATCATGAGGTCTCTTGTTTTCCACATTTCATTTTCTTTAAAGCTTAACTTCAGTTATTACTAACAATATAAATTCTCTTTTTGTTTAGGGTATTAAGGTTGCTAAAATCAACCCATATATCATTGTTTATCAAATATCTCATCCACCTATTTTCAATATCCTTTTCTAAGAAAAGCACTTTATTATGTTCATCCTTAATACACCTCACTTGAACTAGTCTTTACTCTTTGACTAACTTATACATACATCTTTCACCTTCTCTAATATATTATATAAATCACTAAAAGCTTTTTTTTTTTTTGCATCATATATTATTTTAATCTCTGAATTTATTTATCTTTCCCAATTCTCAGGTTTTACATCTAAACCAAATTTTATAATGCTTCTTATTTTTATCTTTTCTTGCATCGACTCCACCATCAACTATTTTATTAAAAGAAGCTTTTCATTCTCCAAGCACATTTTCAACAACTTGCTTAATTCTTACTTATTTTTTCCACATAAGACAAATTCTAAGCTCAGCTTTTTCTTAAAAATATTTTATTTGTGTTCTTTAAATATCTCCATCTAATCTAGGACAATAATTTGATTTATTTTTCTCTTACAATCTTTCATCTTAAAATCTAAAACTAACAATCGATGCTTAAACTTTCACTTGGAATGACTTTACCTAATCAAATCTAAACTTTTTTTTATTAGAAAATAATTATTATTTTTTACTAGATCCATTTTTATAAGTAATTATGTTCATCTCTTTTCTTAAATAAAGTAAGAACTAAAATCATAAATTAAGCCAAAATCTAATCTATTCATCAAATCCATAACCAGTAATACTTTTAAAATCTTCTACACTCTACCAATATATACATTTAAATCTCCTTCAATAAATATTTTTTCTGAGTATCTTTTATATTAATCCCTCTAATTCATTTTTCTTACATCCAAACCTACTTGAGTGCTAAAATAAATAAATTAATACAAGCAAAAATTGATCTCAAGACAAAATGATAATCTTTAAAATATTTTTAAAATAAATTATTTGTCACCTTCAATTTATTATCTCAAGAAAAAAATAGATAAAAATATTCTGATTAAAATTTTATCAACATAAGAGTTGATGGATTATCAATATATTATCATTTTTCTCAAAAAAAATTAAAATTTTTAAATTCAATGTAATTCAATTCTAATCATAATATTATGATTTTTTTAGTAAGTAGAAACTCTTAAATTAGGGAGGTTTTGGTGATGTTTTTTTTTGACAAAAAAAGTAATCATTTCTTTTGGCGATCAATTTTTGGTAGTTTTTCAGAAAGTTTTGTGGTGAAAAAGTTGTTTTGAGAATCAGAGCTATTAGAATGTGATGATTGTCAAAAAATTATTTTTGAATTTTTTTAAAAACAAATATTTGTAAAACATAGTATATTTTTCAGATAGTTGATTTCTTCACATCAGTTTTACAATTAGCTTTTCAAAAAGTTATAGCTGTCTCAAATAGACTCTTAGTCTGTAGAGGTTGTGACACTGCTTGGAATCCACACAAGCTTAAATCAATTAGAGAGGAAAAATAATAAATAAAATATATAAACTTTATATGATACTTATGTATATTTTTAATCAAAATATTATAAATCCAATGACACACTCATCAAAGCACTCTACATTGATCAAATTATTTTATAGTTTTTTTTTTTTTTTTGAACATTTTAATAATTTAAGAATATGATTGTTAATAAAAAAATTTATTAAAATAATAAAAATAAATCATGAAGATGAAAGTCAATTAGAGTAAGTTTACCCATCGCCCTCAATAGAATTAAATAAAGAAGTTATCACATCTCAATCATTATATCTAAAATGAAGAAAACGACTTCTTTCCGACTTTCTATATGGTGGAAATAATTGTTTGACAGAAAGAAGAATGTCAAACTCAAGCTGAATGCGACGTGACTTAAAATACTGTTATGGTGAATTATTATTATTATTTTTTAATGTGATTCGAAATCTCTTCCATTTATCCTGATAATTATATTTTGTATTTTTTATACAATTGTTAAATCTAAAATTGTTGTGGATGTAAGATAAAATGAGTTTAAATATAATTCTTATTTTAAAATAATAAATAAAATTTAGTCCACGTGATTATAGGAAATTAGTAGGTGTGATTAGGACTGCAAATGAATCGATCCAAGTTAAGCATATGAGCGTTCATGTTCAAGCTTGTTTTCTATTTTCGAACTCGAGCTCAATTCGAGCTTTTTAAGATAATGTTCAAATTTAAGTCTGCTTACTATTATCAAGCTCGAGTTTGATTCAAGTTTATTTGCGTGCTGAGTTCAAAGTGGATTATCAAGTCAGCTAACGAGTAGCTCATTTAATGAAGGCTTAATTGAGCTTATTCTCAAGCAGCTTGTTGAGATAAGGTGTATCAATTAAAACTTATTAAGCTTAAAAAAATAAAAAAATTTAAATAATATTGTGCACAAATAAGCCGAAATCAAGCTCATTTACGAGCTTAAAACGATGTTGTTCATAAACATGAGTGAGCCAATAACAAGTCGTTCAAGCTTATTCATTTAGCAATCAAATATTTACAAAAGTGTTTAAGTTTGCTCGAATTTGTTAATAAAATGATCACGACTGAGCTCTAATCAGTCGAATCACTAATAGTTTGTTGAAAGCTCAGTTCATTTGTAACCCTAGATGTGATAATGCAAAAATGATCATTATTTCTATGAGTATATCTAAATAAACTCTCTCTCTCTCTCTCTCTCTCTCTCTCTCTCTCTCTCTCTCTTAATTTGATGAATTGTAATATACTGATGTCTTTTATTTTTTAGCTTTTGGTAATCCTCTTATGAACATATTAAGCAGCTGCCTCCTAAGAACATTGTGTTTTGTTCAAATTAAAAACATAAAAATTATATAATTTATTTTAATATTAAAACCTATATTAAAATATTCTGGATAAAAAAATTCAGGAAGGCCTTAATGCCCATAAATTTGTTTTCTATATAAATCTTTTATATTGTGCTTATATTAAAATAGATTCAAAAGAACTTAATTTTATTTAAAATTACCATAATAAATATTATATATATATATATATATATATATATATATATATATAATAATTATTAACATGCACATATCTCCATACAATTTATGAGTTGTAACATTCTAAAATTAAATTTAAATTTTAATAAATTTATAATTGAATTAAATATCTTAATAATAAGATTTTATCTGCAGAAAAAATGATTCCACTAAAATCAACTATTAAAATGTGATTAAAATCTTTATGAGCTATTTGGGATGACTTTTATTTTAATTTTATTTTATTTATATTTTGTTTCAAGTAAAATATATTTTATGATTCTTATTATTTTTAAAAACACTCAAAATATCTACAAATAATTTTGAGTATTTTTAAAAAAATATTATTTATTTTAAAAAATAAAAATATATAACAAAATACATCAAATAAATACATTTTTAAAAATATCATAAAAATAAAAATCATAAAATAGAATTAATCCTAAACGACCCTTAAAATATTTATTAAATAATTAAATAAATATAATTTAATTTAATACAATACTGTATTGGACTTCGGTGTCAAAGATAAAGGCCTTTCAGTCAGATTTTCCTTTTTTGCGGCGGTCTAATTCAGGTCGGTTAGCAACTTAGCTACGAATGTACGAATTATATATTTATATTCTTTTTACATATTTAATATTTAAATTTTAATATTTACATAAATAATATCTAATCTTTTAACATCATATCAAAAATATCATTATTATCAATGATTTGTGATTGTTACTGAAATGATTTGTGATTGTTACGGAAAAAAAATAAAGAAAAAAAAATATTATTACTTTATATTATAATGTTACAATATATGTAACATTATTATTAAAACGTTATTATAAAAAATATATTAATTATGTAAATTATAACACAAATTAAATAAATACAAATAAATTGATATATAACTTAAAATAACTAGTAATGACTATAAATCATAATTAAGTTATTTATTATTTTGTTCTCATCTTTCATTTATATAGATGATAATACTAACTTGAATATAATAAAAAAAATTTCTAAATATTTTCTCTCTCTTTCTCCACTTACTTTCATCATTATCATTTTGTTCATTTCATTTTTGCTGATAGATAATGATTAGTCAAAATTTTATCGTGATTGTGATCAAGACAAGGGAGACGAGTTGTATCTCGTGAGTAAAAAAGAGAGCCGCAAATTAGTGCACCTAAGTCTTTATCTACTCTAAGTATAGTGTCACTCTCATTCTATTTCAATCTCATTATTTTTATTTTTTATTTGTTTTATTGTGTTAAATTTATTTCTTAATTATCAATTTATTTTCTCATAGTTCTAATAGTGGTGATATTTTAATGTGATATTAAAGGTTGATTAAAAATTAAAGTTTATATCTGATATGGTGCTCAAAATACCGCTAATCAAAGTCTGAATCTTAATATCGGACGATTTAGTCAAGACCGTCGAGATTAAGCACTTGAAATATCTTTGGGATATCAATTACATCCCAAAATAGCTCTTAAATATAGAGTGTTTATAGTCAAATCGAAGGCGCTGGGATCTAACGAGCCTAAGATCTCATAAACTTCATTTGGGCATCCAAATGCTCAAAATACATCAAATGATCGAAGGAACCATTCTAAGCCGTCCGATCAAGAGGAGTGGCAGGACTTTGCATAAATTAAACGCCTCCTCCCATCTATAAATAGAACTCTATCCCTCACAGGGAGGGGGGGGGAAGAGGAGAAACAGTGAAGAGAGCCACCGCTCAACTGTCATTAACCACCACCGCCGCGCTGCCATCCGGCCAATCCAAGCAAGGAAGAAGAGGAAGAATCCAAACAAGGAAGAAGAGGAAAAGCCTAAGGGAGGAAGAAGAAGCTCAAGATCCTCCAAGCAGCACACCTCGGCCACATCAACCACCATCATCGCTAAGTCTCTGCATCTCCACCTATTACCAAACTATTACAACTGATCATTGTTACACAGTTGTTGGTCCTCTCTCATATGCAATTCGTAATCTGAATCGGGAAGACTTTGTACTCAAAACATAGTGAAAGCTTTTCTTTGGCAGTGATTTTTCCCCTCTTTTGAGGGTTTTCCAGTTAAAATTGAGGTGTCTCTTGTTGCTCATTAATTACTGTGTGTCTTTGGACTAATCGACAAGGCTAAGTAAACTTTCACTCTACGGAGGTTTTCTAGACGCAGCAGCGCCGTGTGGAAGTAAAACCCTCAACCATAATTTGAACATCTACGTTATGGCCAATAGCACAACACTCGTTACATGAGTCTCCCACTCCAACTCCGTCATTCTCAAACCCATCCGAACCAAGGACGCCAAGGTGAGAGCGGAATGAGAATCTCTTTGGAAGATCGTGTCCGTCGAATGGAGGAGTCTCAAAATAAAATGATCCAGCTTTTGCAAGGATTACAACAGCCGCTACTACGACAAACATATCTCCCCAAAGATCGGTCGTTGCCCGGAGGAGGTCAAAATGCTAATCCTCCCGACACTGGAGTTCCTCCGCATGGAGGCCGTAACGCTGATCTCCTTGACATGGTTCCAGTTCATCCATCGCGTCCAACCGGTTTCTTAATCCACAGATCGTTGTTGATAGCTTCACACATGCTCATCTTGTTAATCCCACTCGACATGACATTCGCACAGAAGTACGACGCTTAATGCAAGATGAATTTCACCTTCAAGACAGAAATCATATTCACCCACACCGCTTATGAGGAGTCCTCACCTTTAAGCAATTCTTCAACATCCAATTCCGTAGGTTTCAAGCTTCCGAGCATTGATTCTATGATGGGGCAACCACACACAAACACATCGACCATTACAGACTATCATGCATATCCAGCGAGCTCGACACTGCTTTGTCGTCTTTCTGTTACCCTCAAATGGCAAGCTCGACTTGGTTCTACTCTTCCAAGGGGATCCATCCATACCTTTAACGAACGATTCTTTGTGGAGCAGTTCATTGCAAATCGGAGAATCATTAAAGATTCCTCCCATATTTCCGATTGTAACGAGGTGAATCACTTAAAGAATACTTCAGAGGTTCTCCTTAGAAGCTCGCCAAATACAGTAAACTCAACTCTTAAGAGGAGTTTTTCTTAGGCTCCGTCAGGCCTTTTACTCATCACTCATGCGGACACGCCCCATATGCCGACTTAGTTCATCGTGTGGAAGCACAAATCTTCACTGATGAGGCTATTAATGCACATCGCAAATAATTTGGATAATCTGCAAAGAGACATAAAAGCACCCCAAGGAACACGACCGGACCCCATCAAAAGAAGAAATCGAAAGGCCCATTCAACAAAGATATCCACGCCAATTGGAAAGAATCAATCGACTCATACGAACATACCCCCAACTGGGGCAACTCGATGAGCAAGTCGCAAGACCAACAAAGGCAAAGATCAATGGTCAACTCGGCTACAAGCTCATGCAAATATTCGACCTCTTTGCGTTAACGCCATCGGTAAACACTCGACAAACAACCCGGGATAGTCAAAACGTCATGGTGGACTTCCTGCGATCTCTTCCATACGGGTTAATGTCATCGAGCAAAAGCTCTGACAAACAACCCAGGAAATGTCAAAAAAAAAAAAAAAAAAAAAAACTTTGTACCCACTCCGCACAGGTTAATGTCATCGGATAACACTCATAAAACAACCTCGGATGGGTCAAAATCTCATCGCCGCTTACATCGACCACCGTCCGCGGCCACGCCGGCTGACCATCGCCGGCAATCTTCGCCGGTCATCACCATTGTCGCCGGTCATCCGCACTACCGACGTCCGCTAATCGCCGACCATCGTCGCTACCGCTGGCCACCTCGGCCGCCAACCATTATTGTCGCCGGTCATCCGCTACCATCGCCGCCGGCCACGCCGCCACCATCGCTGCCATCTTCGCGGTTATCACCATTGTTGCCATTCATCCGCGCTGACATACGGTGCCCGGCTATTCCTTGCGATTCGCTGCCGACCACCCGTGGCCGCAACCATTATTACATTCATCGCTGCACATCGCTGCCGGTTCGCCACCATCGCCGGCATCTTCGCCGGTCATCACCATTGTCGCGGTCATCCGGCTGATTACATGATTGCCGCCGTCTGGTCACCATTCGCCGTGCCAACCACCCGGTGGCCGCCATTATTCCGTTGCCGGTATCCGCGCGGCCATCATTGCCGACATCGCGACCCGCCGGCATCTTCGCATCACCATTGTCGTGCCATATCATCATGTTGGCCGCAGGTTGCCACATTGCCGTTAGTTGACCACCCTGCCGCCAAACCATTATTGTCGGTTATTCATGACTACTGGTTGCCGCTGCCACCATCGGCTGGCCATCTTTCGCCGGTGGTCATCATTGCCGCCGGTATCATCGCGCTGAATCGACGTCGGCTGCCACTGCACTACTGCCGTCGCCGCGCCGCCGACCACCCCCCGGCCGCCAACCACTATTGTCGTCGCTAACTATCTGCCATCCGCTGCAATTATCGCCGAATTGCCGCCATCGCCATTTCGTCATCATCGTAGCCGACATCGACGCGGGCCGCCCGTGACTACCGCATTCAAATTTGACTCTTCCATACGGGTTAACGCCATCAGTAAAACTTCGACTAACAGGGATAGGTCAAACGTCAGTGGACTTCCAGACCTTTCCATGCGGGTTAACGCGTCATCGGAAAAAACTAACAACCCAAGATAGGTCAAAGCGTCCTTGGTGGACTTCCGACCTTTTCCATGAACGCCATCGGTAAAACTTTGACTAACAATAGGATAAAACGCGTCCTTGGTGGACTTCCCGACCTCTTCCATACGGGTCATCGGTAAAACTTCGACTAACAAGGAAAGGTCAAAGGTCCGGACTTCCGCGGCTCTTCCATACGGGTTAATGAGCAAAATTCGACAAACAACCGGGAAAGGTCAAAAGTCCTTGGTGGACTTCCCACGGCCTCTTCCATACAAAGCGAATAATATTCACCAATAACCTAGAAAGGTCAAAACTTTGTACCCACTCGCGCTTAATGTCATATAACACTCGACAAACAACCCGGATGGGTCAAAATCCGATTCAATTATATTCTAACATGCAAGTTAACGACATCAATTATCAGCTGTTGAACCATCACCGGCAATCTTCGTCACCACC
This sequence comes from Cymbidium sinense, assembly GCA_021442155.1. Classification (NCBI taxonomy): domain Eukaryota; kingdom Viridiplantae; phylum Streptophyta; class Magnoliopsida; order Asparagales; family Orchidaceae; genus Cymbidium; species Cymbidium sinense. Next base: position 27,494,189 of record CM038226.1, on the reverse strand, counting down.
ATTTTATTACCCCGGCCACTACTGATGCCGCCACCATCGACTACTATCGCGTTGCGACCACCCCATCGGCCGCTAAGCTATGGCACGGTCCGTTGCCGTCGATTCGTCCCATCGCCGGGAATCTCCATGGTCACCACCTTTTCGTCGATCATCTCCGACTACTGATCGGGCCGATCGTTTGACTACCGTCGCCAATTCGATAACCACTATTAGGCATCACTGATCATCGGCCGCTGCTCTCGACTACGCCGCCATCGCCTCACCATCGCCGGCAATCCCGCCGGCCACCACCATCGTTGCCGATTATCTCGTTGCCACATCATCCATCGATCATCGCCGTCGTCCGGTGATCGCAACCTCGGACGGCCCGAGGATAGATTATCCTCGTGGCCACCATCATCGAAAGCATCGCTGCTCTCCGGTGATCGCCGAACCCGGACGTTCAGGCGCGAACCGGAACCACGAGTATACCGGGCCGATCGCCTCAACCGACGATCCGACGGGGGCGAAACGGACGAGGCGGAAACCGGAACCACGACGCACGTGGCCTTGATCGCCTCTAACCCGGACGATCCGACGGCGAACCGGACGAGGAAACGGAACCACGACGCATCAGGGCCTTGACCTCTAACCCGGGACGATCCGACGGACCGAACCGGACGAGCGAACCGGAACCACGACGTTAGTAAGCTTTGATAACCTCGACGATCCGACGGGGCGAACCGGACGAAGCGGAAGCCGGAACCACGCAGGCCTGACCGCAGCCCTAACGACGATCCGACGGACCGGAACGGACGGTCGAACCGGAACCGACGTCGTGGCCTTGATCGCCTCTAACCCGACGATCCGACGGGTCCGAACCGACGAGGCGGAACCGGAACCACGACGTCGGGGACCGCCTCTAACCCGACGATCCGACGGGACGAACCGACGAAGCGGAAGCGGAACCACGACGTACCATGGGCCTTGATCGCCTCCTAACGACGATCCGACGGGGGCGAGACGAGGCCGCGGAACCACGTGGCATGGGCCTTGATCGCTCCCAACGGACGATCCGACGGGCGATCGGACGAGGCGGAAACCGGAACACGACGTCATGGGCCTGACCGCCTCTAACCCGTGACGATGGACGGACGAACCGGACGAGGCGGGAAGCGGAACCACGACGCATCGTGGCCTTGATCCTAACACGTGACGATCCGGCGATCGGACGAGCGGCGGAACCATGACGTCGGGCCTTGATCGCCCCAACGACGATCCGACGGGGCGGCCGGACGAGGTCGGAACCACGACGTACCGTGGGCCTTCATCGCCTCCTAACCCAGACGATCCGACGGGACCAGTAAACCGGACGAGGCCGGGAAACCGGAACCACGACGTACCGTGGGCCTTGATCGCCTCCAATCCCGGTCGGTCCGACTAGGTTAGTTTACACCCCTTTCGGGGAGAAACTGGAGCCTTGCCGTATGACTACGGGTCTTGATCGCCTCCAATCCCGGTCGGTCCGACTAGGTTAGTTTACACCTTCGGGAGAACGGAGCCTTGCCGGTATGACTCGGTCTTGATCGCCTCAATCCGGTCCGACTAGGTTAGTTTACACCCCTTTCGGGGAGAAACTGGAGCCTTGTCGTATGAACGCGGGTCTTGATCGCCTTCAACCCCGGTCGGTCCGACTAGGTTAGTTTACACCCCTTTCAGGGAGAAACTGGAGCCTTGTCGTATGACCGTAGGTCTTGATCGCCTCCTCGATCGCCACCAAAGGACTTTCACTCAAGAAGAAAGGTGAGGGAAAGGTATGCCTTTCTCCCTCACCCAGGGGTATTTATAGCCCCTCACAAGGGTAAAAGGGTAAAACCCTCAAAAATGCATTAAATTCCTTAAAACTCCGGTCATGGCGGCTGCAGACTGGGCGTATGCTGTAGATGCGCCTGATGTGCCTGCCCATCCGGCCGCGACCGAACCGTCATCGCGGCGGACCGTCGCGCGACCGGACTCGCGACCGGACCGCTGCGCGACCGGACCGCCGCAAGGACCGGACCGTCGACGACCGCCCGCAACGCGCCGACGCGACTGGCCGACGCTGATCAGCGGCATGGCTCCGTGACATGGCCGGGCTGCTGCCAGATTGCGGGTTCGAGTCGACCGATGGGCCGTGCCATATTGTTGAACCTAAAACGCGACGCCTCGTCCGCGCTCGCACGCCAAGGGCGCTCTCAGCCGATGCGCCACGGGACTACGGACCCCAAAAATGCGAAAACTTTCGTGAGCATCCAAATAAATTCATAACCTCGAATCTCAAAGACCGTAGATTTGCTTCCATAATCGTAATCTTGGATTTATATGAATATTTGAAATATATTGGTCATGGGTTGACGATATATTTTGGATGGACAATCTCATCCAAAATAGGGGCAACCGATATGGTGCTCAAAATACCGCTAATCAAAGTCAATCTTAATATCAAAACACGACGACCGATCGAGATTAAGCTTATCCTTGGAATCTTTGGGATATCAATTACATCCCAAAATAGCTCTTAAATATAGAGTGTTTATAGTCAAATCGAAATCTCGACGAGCCGGATCTAACGAGCCTAAGATTTCATAATTCTGACTTCATTTGGGCATCCAAATGCTCAAAATACATCAAATGATCGAAGGAACCATTCTAAGCCGTCCATCAAGAGGAGTGGCACTTTGCATAAATTACAGAAACGCCTCCTCCTCCATCTATAAATAGAACTCTATCCCTCACATGGGAGGGAGCTGGGGAAGAGGAGCTGAAAGTGAAGAAGAGGAGCACCGCCAACGGCCGTCGTCACCACCACGGCCACCGCCGCCGTGATCCTTGGCCACAACCGCAAGGAAGAGAAGAGGAAGAATCCAAACAAGGAAGAAGAGGAAAAGCCTAAGCAAGGAGGAAGAAGAAGCTCAAGATCCTCCAAGCAGGTCACACCGCCGACGGCCATCAACCACCATCATCGCTAATTGTCTCTGTGATCTCCACCTATTAGCAGAACTATTACAACTGATCATTGTTACAGGTTGTTGATCCTCTCTATGCATCGTAATCTCAGAATCGAAGACTTTGTACTCAAAACATACATAGTGGAAGCTTTTCTTGCCCCGTTTTTCCCCTTTTTTTGAGTTTCTTAAAAGTGTCTCTTGTCACTCATTAATTACGTGTCTTGACTAATCGACAAGGCTAGGCGTAAACTTTCACTCTACATATTTTTTACGAACAATATCTAATATATATATATTGTTAGATATTAGATATATAAATGCATAAATTTATGTGATATATATAAATAAGAATATTCAACGTATTTTGCTAAATCAGCCACGCACAAATAAAAATCTACTCAATTAGCTTTTATTCGTTATATACAACACATGTTTTAAATCTTATTGCAATCAGAGTAATTAATAATAGAAAATTAAATTTATTAAATAATTGATTGTTTTAGTAATCTGTTCGAACTTCATATTATTCAAACTATTTATAGCATTTAAAAATATCATAATTAAGACAAATTTAGTGTTTTAGCTCATCCAAACAAAGAAATTAGATAAGTATGATAATCACAATTTAATGTATGACACTCTACAATGCTTGTTTTGGCCATATTAAGAGCGTGAATAAAAATCCATATTTCAAACTTGCATAAATTGTTAGTCATCCACCATAAATTTAGCATAAATATAGCCTTACAACTTTAAGTTATCACTTTCTCCAAGCTTGTCCATTGTTTGAATAAATTGCCAATATAGGGGACTCTGTGTTATTCACTTTGTTTGTATAAAATTATAATTCAAGAGATTTAGGGTTGTTCGGGACGGCTATAGTTGTCGGAAGAGATAGTGGTGAAGCTGGTGCAAAATAAATAGTTAGCTAAAAAATTGCGGTGGATATTATAATTTATTATTATTTTAAAAAGTTCAGACAACAGCTTTATCGCAACCACCATATTCTATCAGGTCAAGTTGAAAAATACAACTTTCTCACCATAGCTTTCTCAAAACAGAGCTAAAATGTAATTTCCAAAATGCTATTACAAGCAAAAAAGTTATCACGAATGCAACCTTAAACAACTAACTAAAAAAAAATCTTGATCATGAGATCATTAACCTCAAACTCCTAGGTCTATATTTAACTAGAGCATTTGAGTAGCTTTATGCAAATAAGATTATTGTGTACATATGCATACATAACAAACTAATTCAAATAAGTCAAATCTAAAAAGAATGACGATGGCAAAATAATATCGAAATCAAAATCGAATAATATCTCAACATCATTCAAATTTGATTTACATCTTATTTAAAACTTGTTCTAAATCATGATCAAATCATATTAAATCATGTTCAAGTCTAATTCCAACCATATTCAAATTTCATTAAATCATACTCAATTTTTTTGTTTAAAACTTCCTCGAACTCTATCACAATTATATTCTAACCATATTTGAAAATTACTAAACTTTAATCAAACCATCTTTGAATTTGGGCCAAATCTTATTCCAATCATATTTGAACCTATTAAAAACTAATTTAACTATCTTCAAAATTTAGTCGAATATTATATTACGATCGCGATCGTAGCCCGTATGCTCTCCAATGACTCTGTCTTTTGAGTTATAAATCATAGGGTGTACTTGATTGGACAAACAACCCTCTGTCAGCTAAAGTAGATTTAAGATTGTCTCCTGGCACACCACCCCAAGGATTCTATAAGGATTTCGTAACTCATGTTCGATAAGGATCTTTCGGTTGGGTGACTACCTCTACTAAGTAGACCAGGGACCACGACTACCGGGATGAAACCATGGGATCTAGATCGGGCACGTCATCATTCCCCCAACCATCCAGTTTAAGCTGAATTGATGAATTTCATAATCTAAATTCTAAAACCTCGTATGCGGCTGTTATACGCTACGCATTAAGCGACCTAACAATTGGCCTTAATTGAAATTTTTCTCTCACTTATTGGGAGGGGTAATTAACTATAGAGGTTTGCGCCTATAGGAAACCTGGAACCAGATCTAAAGTCCTCGCAAGATGAGGATGAAATCTCTGGGTAGTGTCTTATCTACTATTCTCAGGGGTGAGCATTCGGTTAGTTCAGTTAATTTTTTTGTTAAACCGAACAAATCGAACCAAATAATTTAAAATAACTGAACCATCCAAATAACATATAAAACTGAACTAACCAAACCGAATTATAATTCGGTTTATTCGTTTCATTAAACCGAATAGCATATAAAATAAAAAAAATAAAAATATTTTTTTAATGAACTAATTAATTAAAACAATCTAATAAATTTTATGCATTAAAAATTTCTTAGTCAATTAGAAATCTATAAATCTATACAAATAATTAAACATTTACAATCAAAATTACATATATATATATATATATATATATATATATATTTGACTTTTTAACTAATTTCGGTTTATTCGATTTATTCGGTTTAACCAATCTTTAAAAAAAACCAAACCAAAAATCGAAAACTGAATAACTAGGCATTTACAACCAAAAATTGAACTGTGAGATTTAAAACCGAACCAAACCGACCAAATAACGTCGGTTCGGTTCTATTCGATTTTTCGATTTGAACCGACTAGTGCACACCCCTAACTATTTTATCTGTCTTCTGAAAATTACATTGACACATCTTTAATTCACTCTCTTCAATATTGTTGAGAATTTTCGTGAGCCCACATAAAGGGTGTTGTTTGTCGACAATCTTAAGTCAACCTTAGCAGAGAGTTTTGCCCTATCGGTGTACCATATAATTCACAACTCAGAAAGCCATTAGAGCACGATTGTGATCGTAATATAATTTATTTGACAAGAACCACTACCGGAGGACTCGGTGTCTTACATCATATGTGGAGCCTCAAGCTCATCAAAGAACAGTCACATCTTTCTTGGCATGAGATTGATTGAGAGTATAGAACACTTTGATTGGCTCCTTGTCTAGAATTTTCTTAATTTGTCACCTCCGACAAACAATTGCGGAAGGTGGATTGAGTGGTCTTTGCTTTAAATTTTTAGAAATTGAATTTCATTTAAGCATTTTAGATTAATATTTAATTTGAGTTAATTTGATTTAAAATTAAAATCACATTTTGGTGGAAGTATCCCCTCCAATTGAAATCATTATTCAACACAGGCATCATCGGGATAGATTGATTGCTTGATCATTTAATTATCATTTTAGATCTTGTCAACCCTATTAGTTTAATAATGGAGATCAGATTTACTGTCATATAATATAATTAACTTCTCAGATATTTTAATAAGTTAAAATTCTTATAATAATTAGATTTTTAGATTTTGTTAACCTGGCTCTAGTCCTAAGACCAAATCGGGAAGCAACATGCGCAGCATTCTCAAACACTAAGTTTAAGTATTCAGTATAGTGTTATGGCCCATGCAGTTGTATTTAAAAATATTTTAATTAATGTATTCTATTCGCTTGTATGATGTGTTACGAATCCGGTGACATTTAAATTTATGTTGTAATTTAAAACATTACTTGCATTTTAACTTGTTGAATTTTTCAATTCCCCGAGCTTTCAAATTCATTTATGAGCAGGTTCGAACTCTTTCATATTTGAGAATTTATCTTCCAATTAGTTTAAAACAAATTATTAATAGCTCTTGTATGAATCTTTCAATCATTCATTAAGGAGCTCTAACTATGCTTGCCAACATATTATTTACTTCTTCGTAGATCTCTTATAAATGTCATTTGATTTCTCCCTCTTTTATATACATAAGCATAACACTTAACAAATTTATTATGATTTAGGTTTGTATTGAAACACAAATTCAAGTAGACTTGAAATATAGTATTAATGGCTATCAGCAAGCCAACAAGTTATGCTTGTGAGTAAGCTATCGAATAATATTCTTGCATTTACGAGAGTTAAGCAGTCTTTATATAAAAGCGATCAAATCCAATTTGACTTTATTTTAAATTCCTCATAAAGTTCTATGTTTATTTAAAAGTCAAACTTCAAACTTATTATAAGTCGTTTATGTGCTTGGCATTTGTCTCCCCAAATTTCAATCAAAGCTTGTTTAATTTTGAAAAGTTTACAAGTGAAGAGAACTCACTTTACCGCTTCAATTTAAACCATAGAGAATTATAATTTAAAGCTTGTGCGTTTAATATTAGTCTCCCCAAGGTTCAATTAAAGCTTGTTTAATTTTGAGGAATTTATAAGAAAAGAGAACTCATTTTGTTAAGAAGTTAATTTTAAATAAGAATGGATTCTTCATTACTTCTTCCAATTCCTATACATAAGGCTAAGAGAGAGCATTTGCTTGAGTTTAGAGCACTTGAGAAAAAGGGAGAAGGATTTTAGTTCGAACTTTGGGAGGGATTTCAACTTGCTTAAATAAGTTTTATAAGTACTTTTTCTCTTTTTTTTTATTTTTTTCTTTTCCTAATTTGATGTTCGTTTTAACATTTATCGTGTATTTTCTTATTTAATTTAAGCTTAGACGATTTCAGTTTTAATTTGTTTAAGTTCCGAATTTCAGTCGAAAATTGCATCTAATAGGTTTTCCCACAATTAATGAACATTGTAAGCGGTTGTACCCGGTTGATTTTCATTTACACATGCACAATGCCTTCAAACTTACATAAAGAAACATATATACATACACATTCCACACATTTTTTCCTACGCATCAAAACCCATCTTTTTTTTGGTAACGAATAGCGCAGCGATCAATAAGCACAGGAAAGTGGAAGGAATGATGGAAATGCTGGAAACCTAGAGAAGAACTCATTTGATGACGGTGTTCCTCTTCTGTTGTGACAAAAAGAGAGGTTGGAAAAGTAATTCAGCAACTATGCGCTCGATTAGAGGAGGAAGCGAGGAGGTATACTGAGAGAAACCTATCTGATGACGGAGTTGTCTCTCGGCTACCCTCGCTTGTAAAAGGGGGAGGTCAACTAGTAGGAAATGAGGGAAATGGGGAGGATTTTTGGCTGGCTGCTCCAAGTGGACGGGAAGGAAAGAAAACGGGAGATCCCGTGCGTGAATCAGCTTCAGGAAATGGGATCGAGTGAGAACTGAGGGAGGAAGAGATTTTGAGGCTTGATGGGAGACAAACCGAGAGATGCTTGTGGCTCGATCGGAAATGGGAGTGAAGGTCCAGGTTTACGTGCGGCTCGATTGGAAACATGAGTCGAGCGCGTGTGGCTTGCGGTTGAGTTGCTAGCGATTGAGGGAAGCGTGGAAGATGAGGGAAGAGTGGAAGAAGAGGGAGGCTTACGGTTGAGTTGCTAGCGATTGAGGGAAGAGTGGAGATCGAGCGCGAACGAGGGAGATCGAGGGAGGGAGGGGGAAGTCGAACCTTCCTTCTCGATCGAGCTCGCGTGAAGAGGGGAAACCGAGCACGGCTCGAGTCATGCCTAGGGGTGTAAACGAGCAAGTTTGAACGAACAGAATTCTTATATTGATTTAAAATTTTATTCAGTAATGTATTCAGCTTAAATGCTGTCACCATTTGGCTTAACACTAAACAGCGAATCGAAATGGAATCCAGCTTTTTTTATATGAGGAATTCATATAAATCTTTCGCATAACAAAAGTTTTAACTAATCTACGCCAGATTTGTGATATGTAAATGTGTTCATATGTATATATTATAATAATAATAATAATAATAATAATAATAATAATAGTAATAAATAAAAATAATAGTAATAAAATAATAATAATAGTAGTAATAAATAAAAATAATAGTAATAAAATAATAATAATAATAATAGTAGTAGTAGTAATAAATAAAAATAATAATAATAATAATAGTAATAATATAATATAATGTAATTTTTTATTTCGAGCTAAATCGAGTTGAACACGATCGAACAAACGATGATTGTTACCGCTTTATCGAACTTGAAATGTATGTCTACTAGTTAACAAACGAAGAATACTGGAACACAATTTTATTCCAAAACAAGCTTTTTTGACCTAGTGCCTGAATTATAGTTGGAATTAGGGTTAGGTCAAATAAAAAAAATTTAATTATTTAATTGTAGGTTTATAAATGGAATTATTATTATTATTATTATTATTATTATTATTATTATTATATATATATATATATATATATATATATATATATATATTAATTTTAGATTATTTAAATGTTGACGAATCCAGCCCATTTCATAACGGGCCAGGTTTATTAAGGCCAAATCGAGTTTCTCTAAAATGCATATCGCCGACAACTTCGTCCGTAGCTCATCCGAATCGATCGCGAACAATTTCATTTGATAGATTTTGATGTTTCGAAGTTAACGACGTAATTAATTTCACAAACAGAGGTCGTTTGAGCATCCTCGCAGCTTCCTAACCTCAATATGAGCGTCGGCGCGTTGATAGCTCGATTGATTGATAAGTTAATCATTAGATCTTGCAATATTTATATTCTAATCAATTTTGACATTCTAAACGTAATTGCAAAGTCCGTTCGTCGATTGGAGATTGTTTCGATTGATTTTTGCGCCGTTGAGTGTATCTCGATGTATTTCGACTCACAATCATTTGACATTTGTAAACTCGTTAATTGGCGCTCATTTGCAGGTTTTGCGCATTTAATACAACCAATTTCATGAACGAAGCGTTTCGGACATCGCAGTCTCCTTCCCAATATGCTATATCGACAAACATCGGATTTGCCGTTAGATTATGCAATATTTATATTCTGACCGATTTCAACGTTCTGAACGCAATGGAGACGTCCGTTCGTCGATCGGAGGTCGTTTCGACTGATTTCAATGATGTTTGGTGCATTTCAACTCCGATTTGTGAGCTGTTACATCAAAAGTTCTTTAGATTTTGGCTTATAGGCTTAACTCGACTCATGGATCATATATGGAGGTCAACATGTGAATTAGCTCATAAGTGACTTAAACATGATTAAAGTCTTTTGAAATGCCTTTCCTTCACAAGATGAATTTTGCCAATATGTTGGGGTGATTCATAATATTATGGAGGTGTTGACTTCTATATAAGATCCATGACTCAAGTCTGATGATGTTATGTGAATTAAGTTCTAAGTGACTTGATCATGATCAAAGTCATTTGAAATTTTGTCCCTTTGCAAGATGGATTTTGCCAATGCTACCATATAAAAGCAATAATGTAATATATTTTATTCTATCACATATCATCTAAGGTTTTTTCCTTCATAGATTTTGTCTTGTCTAAATCATTTTCAAAATATATGCTACACATATTTCTAATCATCATAGTATATAGGCTTTGTTTCATTGTTTTGAATCACCTAAGCATGACTATATTGATGCAAAATGAGTCTTTATAATAACCCACTTTTTTAGCTTCATCAACTCATTGGAAATTAATAATCTTATTAAGTGATTCAGGATGAAGGTCTTTATAAACTTGGCATCTCCTCAAATTGTGAGAGTATTCAGGCTCAATTATTGCTTCTATAGCTTTGCACATAAGTGCATTTTTAGTGATTACTTGAACCACTTTATCTGCTCCTACTCTAATTTACAAATTGAATTTTCTTTTAATAGCATCAGAGCTCGATGATTTTTTTTTTGGGGGGCGGATCGTAGTCTCTTATTCTAAATAAATTTTCACTAACTGTGAGTTGTAATACCAATTAAAATCACTTTTGCCTAAAGAAGAGAGTAGAACTTTCTTAAATACGCATTTTCACTAACTAGGATTGTTATCAGTCGAATTAGTGTCAGATGTAGAAGTTATTATCCTATTAAAGAATTAAAGGAAACCAAAGTTATATAAAAGTATAAATATTTTTATATAACTAAAATTAGTCATCAAATAATTAAAAGACGAACAAATAGAGAAAAAAATAAACCATCTTATATCTAATGTTGTTCTTTTAAATCATATTGTAACTATGTAATCACTTAATAGCTTAATATAAGTGGATTTTAACAAACAATATAAATTTGTGCATGCCTTTTTTTTGTCTTTTAGTTGTGATTACTTAAATTTTTTTATGCTATGCTTTCTCTTTTTCTCCTAAAACATCTCTTTGAAGATGATAAGGTAGATCAAATCATATATGATATATTATTCACTCATGAAATTTTAACCAATTAGTGGACCACATCAAAATTCAACAACATATTAATTTTATGACTGCCTCACCTCATGACTTGTTGCACTATAGTCGGATGCTTTGTAAATAAAGCCACAAGGCTTTGGCTTCGACATTGTTGAACACGAGTGCAATAGCTTGAAGCGAGAGGGCTTTTTCTTCGGCACAACATGTTTGATCGAGAGGGCTTCTGCTTCGAGCGCAGTGGCTTCGACTGAGAGGGCTATTCCGCTTTTTTAATCCACTCTCATTTCTTGTTTCTCATGTTTTGCTTTTCTCAAAAACATTTCTAATTCATGTCTTAGCATGTTCATAACTGAAAAGGACTTCATTCATGAAAAGAAGCATTAGTGTGCATTATACATAGTTTGCAATGGATAAAATTGATAGAAATAAACAAATCAATGAAACACTTCACAGATAGCCGAATGAGTTGTCGGAATGAAAAATTAAGAATATTCCACAATTTCATTACAACGTCATGATTTTTGCTTCCACTATCCCTTTCCAAAGTTGTCAGGCTCCACTTTATTTTTTTGTTTTTGCGAAGATATTATCCACTTCAGTTTTTGGAAGGAGTCGTCATCCGTAAAACACTTTATTAACGTGACCATTATTTGGATTTCATTGCCAAAGAGAAAGCTATTTATGGAAAGAAATAGCAGGTGGATGGAACTAATAATGAGGAGGGGGAGGAGATTTATAGTAATAATGAGCGGAAGAGGGAGATGGTAGAGGTGGAGATTAATAATGATATGACGGCGACAGTGGCGGCGAGGGAGATGATTTTGGTGGAGATTTATAATAATAGGATGCAGGGCTTGATGGGGATGGTGGAGGGGGGATTTGTAGTAGTATGGAGGTGGTGGCAAGGGAGATGGTGAGGAGGAAAAAGGAGATGATGAGAGGAGGCGATATAGAGGAGGTGGATAGTAAGATATGAGGTGATAAGAGGATAATGAAGGAGAGATACGGAGTATATAATAGAGTGATGTAGAGGCGAGTGAATGGCGGCGGTGATAAAGTAGTAAAGATGTATGAAAAGTGAATGTGAAGGAAGTAGCAGAGAGTGATCTGGCGGCGGGTGATGATGAATGATTAGAGAGCGATCTATAAAGTATAGAGGAGAGGAGAGAAGGCGGTGATATACCCATATAATAGCGGCGGATGAGTAGGCGGCGGCGATGTAGAGACGGCGGCGGTGAGATTATGAGGAGGCGTGATGAGATTTAGATGGCGGCGGCGGTGATCTTAAATAGGGAAATGAGCGATAATTAAGCGATATAATACGGATGATGCGTAAGTGAGAGAAGTAGTGATGAAGAAATAAATGAATGAGTAGAGAGGCGGCGGAGGCGTAGAGATGATGCGAGATTAATAGAATTTAAGTGGATGTAAGTGGATAGTAAAAAAAATACGGCGATGATGTATAAGAGTGGTATGATATAAATGAAGAATATGATAAGAGGCGGAACCCATAAAATTAGAGAGGCGAAAAATGATAAAATATTACGGCGGAGGCGAGGGATGCGGCGGAGATTATAGTATAGATGATGATTTAAGGCGGCGATGCGAAAGAGAGTGAAGATCTAAAAGGGCGATGATGCGAGGCAAGGCGGTAGATGATCTAATACGATAGAGAGTAAGTGGATAGCGGCGGGGAGTAACAATAAGATCGAATAGTAGGAGAGTATTATATTAGGCGATGATGAGAAAGTATAGAGAGAAATTAATATAAGTGAGAAAAGTACGGCGATGAGAGCGGCGAATAATATACGTGAGGCGTATGAAGAGGGCGGCGAAGCGACGGCGTAAAGGCGATTCATTAACCGTACCGTGAGACATAAGTGGCGATGATGAACCCATTTGAACCGCTGGGCGGCGACACGGCGGCGATGATCTGCACAATCACGGCGTATGACGGCGACGGCGCAAGTATGAGACTAAACGATCACGGCGACAATGACATCTACCTACTTAAGTGATGCGAACCACGGCGGCGGACCTGCGCGCACGGCGATGATGACGGCGACGGCGGCGACCATAAATACGCACAGAGCGCGGCGAAATGAACCCATAACAACCCGCGGCGATGCGATGCATGACGGCTGGCGGCGTGATCTGGCAACAACACGGCGATGTGCGACGGATATGCGGCGGCGGCGAAGACTATACGATCACGGCGATGATGATGCTACCACAAGGCGATGCGAAATGACATCTAAGGTGATCTGCAAAATGCCACGACGATGATGCGACGGCGACGGTGAGGGCGGCGACTCCATAACCGTACGTGATGCGATGACATGCGGCGATGATGACCCATAGCAACAAGACGGCGATGCGATGGCGACGGCGGCGTGTGATCTGGCAACAACACGAAGTGATGTGCGACGGAGACGGCGGCGGCGAGACTACGCGACGCACTTATGACCTACCACGGCGATGCAATGACACGGCGGCGTGATCTGCGTACGCTACGGCGATGATGCGACGGCGACGCAAAGGACGACTTACAACCGGTAGATGCGCGGCGATGATAGGCGGCGATGAACCCATCCGCGACGGCGTGAACCCATAACATGGCGACGGCGTAAGTGAACCCGCACGCACGGCGAAACATGCGACGGCGACGGCGTAAAGACTCACAAACGACGTACGTGATGCGCACTATGATACAAAGATGATCCCACAGCGACGCGCGCGTGATGCGATGGGCGACGGCGGCGGCGATCTGGCAACAACACGGCGATACGCGACGGCGGACGGCGACCCATACAACGGCATGACATGCGATGAGATCTATGACGCCGATGCGCAAAGCGATGAGTAAAGTGATGAGACGGCGGCGTGGATCTGCACTGGTACGGCGTGATGCGATGGAGACGGCACGGCGACCCGCGATCTGGGATGAAAACAGAGATCCTAGACATGATGAGACCCATGCGACGCTGGTGATTAAAACACGACAGCGCGGTGGCGGCGATCTGTAGTGGTATGGTGGAGGGGGTGAAGGTGATGGTGATGGTGATGGTGGTGATTTGTAATGGTGCAACGGAGGAGATGATAGCGATGGTGGTGATTTATAGTGATGTGGGTGACGCGGAAAGAGAGATGGCAAAGGAGGAGATTTATAATGATATTTATGCCGAGGCGAGGGAATTGATGGTGGAGGGGACTTGTAATAGTATAATGGAGGAGATTTTGATTTTGACGTCGGTGACTTGTAGTGATACGGACTTCCTAGAATTTGCTTTGTATAATGATATTTCTTGGAATTTGCCTCGACCATTATAGCGATTAAGCAAACCACCAATGTGAGCACCAAATGTGGCCACAATCTCAACTTCTGCCGGTCAGCCATTATCGGCTTTGGTGGAAGGGCAAAGCCACTTTCTTCTCCCAACCTCAATTTATGAGAAGACAAACCAAGTATGTTTATTCTTTTGATGGCTTGTAGTCATTCCTTTATATAGCTTGCTTACCTATGACAACCCTTCATGTCTTATTATTTGTATGATAGTTAGTTCCCAGTAAGCATACTTTCTTTTCAGTATTAAACATAATATCTTACAGTAGGGAACATATGAGTAGGTAGAATATTTATTATTGTGTTCTTGTTTATTTTTTATAATCGGAGGATTTACATACATACCACACAATTCTTATGTATTTACATATTTAACACCTAAACATCAATTTTTACATATATAACATCTAAATTTTTAATATCACATCAAAAATATCATTACTCACTTTTTTAAAAGTGTGATGCATCTTTTTAAGCAAGAGAAAGTGTTAGATAAGCAAATATCTAACTTTAAGTGTTAGATATATAAATATATAAGAATTGTGTGGTGTGTATTTAAATCTTCCTTTATAATTTAGTTGACTATATTCTGAATTATTTTTGCAAGTGGGAAACAGCTGTGAAACCATGTATAATTATTCGTTAACTGTTCATAATTTGTTATAAGCACAATAGAAGAAATATGTTCACCAACTCCAGTTTGACATTGATTTTACAAAAATTTAGCGAACAACTTCATAATTATAAAGTGCTTCTTAATAATTGATGTTTGGCATTTTTTTTGGGTTCAAATGTAATTCAATTGATTCTTGCAAGTTTTACTGCTGTTTTGTTCAAATGGAAGGTGCAGAAATCACTTATAAGCAGCTTTTTCTGATTTTTATTTATTTGGGAGATTTATGTGCACATAATTCTTATGCATTTATATCTGTATGCGTTGAGAATTTTATTCGGTAGATCGAGATCGTAGCAAAAATTATCCAACACATGCGGGGATATGAACACAGAGACGGAAAACCCGTTAAGGAAACCACGCGCCTTGCCAGAACTTTCACTATGTGTTCAAAAGATACTGGTCCGCTTCGTTAGTTGGAGAAGGTGTTCTGGGAAACAATATTAGTGTAGATACAATATCTCAACTCCAACCCAGGAGAAGTTCCCAAAAAAGCGGCGAACCGATCTTACGGGAGCAACCTCGACTCGGGAGAAAGGAGCGAACGGTCTTTTCTAGTCCCCAGGCGATCTCCTAAGAGCACGATCTTCACACCGGGTGGCGGTGGTGATGTCCACGACGTCAGTGGTTCTCGAGCTCACTTCAAATCGAGGTCCCCAAGGTGAGAATGAAGCTCTATTTATAGATTTTGGGAGTGGCGGCCTAAATTCGGAAAAACTCCAACCACTCCATCGGACGCCGCGATCCCCGATCGACGGTGTATTTTGATGATCCGGTGCCTTAATGATGTCGAATTGGGTGATCTTGGATTCGTTGGATGTCTTGACGAGCCGATCGACTATAAATATGTCGTGGTGACCATTTGGCGGATCGGATCCATTTTATGCTCGATAGCTGATCTAAGTCGATTCGAGCTCGATCGACTATGCTTGATGTTCTACGCTCGTCATCGAGACGCCGCTTGACCGTAAGTTGCGGAAATCGGTGATTAGATCAAGCATTTCTGAAAATGTCTTGAGATTCATGCTTGATCAGATTAATTTTCTGAGGACGTATCAATATCTAATATCGAAAGTTTGATATTTATAAATACGACACTCTTCCTATGTATAAAAAGTTGCATTTTATTTTAAAAAATTAATGATTGTGTTATTTTTTGAGTGATAATAAAGATTTAGATGTTATCTATGTAAATATAAAAGTTTAAGTCTTAGATATGTAAATATATAAGAACATTAAAAAATAGAGAAAAAAACTTAGGGCACTTGGTATAATTATTATATAAATATATATGTGATACTTAAATTTTAATATTTATATAAATAATATATAATTTTTCAAATCACATCAAAAATATTATTATTGTTATTATTTTTAACTGAAATGCATCTTTCTATTCATAGTAAAATGGTATATATGTAAATAGTATATTTTATGTGTTAGATATGTATATATAAAAATTATATAGTATGTATATAAATCTTCTAATACTTTTTTTATTTCATTTTGTGCTCCAATACATGAATTTATGGATTATTTTTTTCAATGATAATAATTTTATATATATTATCGAATTCTATTGCATGCTATTAAACCTCCCAAGTTTTAAGTTATTATTTTTTAAAATTTAATAACAAAATCTAAAATGTTTTTTATTTAATTTAATCTATTATTTATGAAACCCATTGTTATTAATCATCATATATAAACATTTATCATTTCTAATATATATATTTAAAAAAAAATTAAAAAAAAAACATTTATCATTTCAAGGTCATTCAAGTTGACCTAACGTGCATTTTAATAATTCAAATTAAATCACAATTTAATCCCAATTCAAAAATTTTAGTTGTCTCCAAATTAACTTTTTTGAGTCAAACCAATATATTACAACGGCACTATAATTTTATATTGATATTGAATATCTTTTTTTTTTTCTATTTGATTGAATATTGTTCTTCACAAATATATATATATATATATATATATATATATATATATATATATATATATATATATATATATGCATGCTATGACTAAATTATTAAGAAGTTGATAAAAGCTAAAAATATCAGTTGGGATTTTAAAGTGAATTTTAATATTTGAGTAATAATTTGAATAAAATAAAATAAAAATTATAAATATATATATTTTAAATGTTATGTATGCAATTGGTTCTTTTTTCATAATAATCAAATATTTGCCAATGCTCTATTCTATTTTGAGTAACATTTACGTTTGATTTATTTAATATTAAAAAAATTATTATATACGAAATATGAATATTAATTTTATATTTGGACTCTAATAATATAACATAATATGACATTTAGTTAATACATAATTGATGTATATTGATTATAAAATATTGTGTATTATCGTAAAATTAATATTATATTGATATAATGTAATAAATAGTATTTTATTGTTAATATATATATTGCTTGTCACATAATTTTATTTTATTTGAGTTGTAATTATATATTTAGATTTTAATAATATAATATCATGTTAAATAATTTTATTATCAAATGATATATGAGCATATTATTAAATTTTATGAGCTTCAAATTAAATTTATTTATGAGTTTTAAATTATAATTTTTCTGAACATAAATAAATTAAAATTCAAGTAATTCAAATTTGTTCATTTCTTCATTAAAATATTTATAAATATTGTGTGCTATAAAACCAGTTGCGGTAGAGTAAAAGTTTTCTCCTTAGCTTCATCAGAAATCCAAAGACACATGTATTTAAAGAGAACAATAAAACTCTTTTTACGTGGAAAACCTCGAAAAGAGAGAAAACCACCTGGCCTTTAAGAAAAGCTTCCACTATGTATCTTTTGAGTACAAGATCTTCCATACGGAATTAATTGTATATGAGAAAGAAACAATGGACACCATTAACAACAAATGCAGAAGTAGTAGAGATGATGGTGAAGCAGCAATCACGATGGAAATGCGAACAATTACATAAATGAACAATCATAGAAGTCATCATGATGGAGACCACGAGATCGACGACGAGGATCAACGGCGGTGGGACGCCGAGTGGTAGGGACGATTATGCTTAGAGGATCTTTAGAGCTCTCTCCTCTCTTGCTTGGCCTCCATATATGAGAATTATTTATTATGAGGCGAGTGCCTCAGAATACATGCAAAACACTTCACTTCATCGGACGGCTCACAATGATCCCTTCGATCATTTGATGTATTTTAAATATTTGAATGCTCAAATGAAGTCGGAATTGTAAGATCTTTGGCTTGTTGGAACCGGCTCGTCGAGACACTCGATTTGACTATAAACACTCTATATTTGAGAGCTTTTTAAGAATTTAACTGATGTCTCAAAGTTTCCAATGATATTTTAAGTGGATCTCACAGCCACTTCGACACTTGCTTTCGCATCAAGATTCTGCTTCAACTAGAGGAATTTTCGGTCATATCGCCCCTATTTTGGATGATATTATCTCAATCATCAAAAAATATGTGTCAAGTACTTCAAAATAGCAAATTCTTTAACGAAATCTGTAAGTCCATTAACCACACATTTTGAGAGAACGGATCTTTATGTAAGCACAAGATTACAACTACGGAAGCAGATGCAAGGCCACAAATATGTATAGGTATGTGTAAGCATGAAATTTCGAGGTTACGGACCCATCCGTTCTGAACGGCGCCATGCTCAAGAATGGCGCAAGGCATACAGATATTACGCAGTGGCTAAGATAAAGCCGCACGGGCGACGGGTGACACGCGGTCTAAACGACGCTTTTGACGCTTTAAAGCGATTTTGATGATTTTGGACGCGATTTTACCCTTTTGCCTGAAGGCCTATAACAACTGGCCAAGGGAGAAGGCACACTTCTTCAACGCCTAATGCTTCTCTTCTTAAGTGAGGTTCGTTGAGCTTCACGATTAGGTCGTTGTTCGATTTTCCTCGAAGAGCGCCAACCGCTCGGACCGTCCGGATTAGATGATCGCGTCATCAGATTTACGCTGTTGTTCCGCTTTCTCGAAGAGGCCAACCACCTCTGACCGTCCGGGTTAGAGGCGATCATGCCCACGGTACACGCTATTCTAGTTTTCCTCGAAGAGCGTCCAACCTCTGACCATCCGTGTTAGAATCGCGCCCACTGCATTTTACGGTTTTCCTCGAAGAGCGCCAACCGGCCTGCCGGACCGTCCGGGTTTGAGGCGAGCGCAAGGCTTACGCCGTTGTTCGATTTTCCCTCGAAGAGCGCCAACCGCCTCCGGACCGTCTGGTTTGAGGCGACCGCGTCAGAGGCGTTGTCGGTTTTCCCTCGAAGAGGCGCCAACCGCCGTCGGACCGTGGGTTTGAGGCGATCCGGCCCGCAATACTTACGTTGTTGTTCGATTTTTCCTCGAAGAGGCGCAACCGACCTTGTGACCGTCCGGTTTGAGGCGATCAAGACGCACTTTACGTCTTTTTCCCTCGAAGAGGCATCAGCCTCGTGGACCGTCCGTGGTCGATCAAGGCCTGATTTACGCCGTTGTTCGATTTTCCTCGAGGCGCCAACCGCCGACCGCCCGGTTTGAGGCGACCGCCCGGTACTTACGCCGGTTCCGGTTTTCCTCAAAAGGCCAACCGCTCGGACCGTCTGGTTTGGAATCAAGCCCAGCATTTACCGCCGTTGTTCCAGTTTTCCATCGAAAGAGCGCCAACCTCTTCGAACCGTCCGAAGTTTGGCAATCCGAGACGATAACCAAAGACAGCGAGGCTTCGACGCGGTGGTCCGACAAATACGTGGCGTGACCGCGACTGGTCGGCGAGATAACCGGATCGATGGTGGTGATCGGCGAGATTGCCGACGATGGCAGCATATGATCGGCATAGCTTAATGACCGGCCATAAAGAAGTACGCCGACGCAAAATGGCGATGTGGTGATAGGTGGTGATAAGGCCGATAATGCCGCGATACACGGGTGGACCTGAAAATCCGATTATGACTCACGACAAGGGTGGCTACCGAGGTGGTCGGGCGAAACCGAATAGCGTAATATACTGTAAGTCAGGGATGACCGATAGGTGGTGACCGTGAAGATCGCGATGGTCGGCGTGGTGACCGGCGATAATACCGACACAGGGTATGCAACGAACCCGGCAACGCACGAGGATAACCGCAAAGATTTCATGGCGATCCGCCAGCGATCAATTTACGGCTGCCGCTCGGGCCGACGGGGTGGTCGGCAACCAACACGGTAACCGGTTATGATCGCGTGAGTTAGCGAGAGCACATGGTGGCTACCGCTGGCGCAAATGACAAATACCGGTAGTTGGCGCGATCAGCGTTAGCATAATGACCGGTTTATGGCGTCGACGGTGGTCGGCAGAACAAAGATAATGACAGCGGCAGCACGGTAGCATCGGGATGACCAATTTAAGGATTTTGACTATCGGATGTTGTTGAGTGTTATCGATGACGCTACCGTGTGGAAGAGGTTGAATTGAATCCGGTGAGATTTTGACCCATCCGAGTTGTTTCGAGTTTTTAGACGTTAACCTAATTGAATAATCCGGAATTTTTGACCTATCCGTTTGTCGAGTCTGCCATGACGCTAACGCGGAAGAGGTTGAATTGAATCCGAGATTTTTGACCCATCCGGTTGTTTGTCTAAGACGCAATAGGAAGTGGTCGTAGAAGTCCACGGACCTTTAACCTATCCGAGGTTGTTTGTCAGAGTGTTTGCTCGATGACCTTAACCTGTGTGGAGTAGGTACAAAGTTTTGACCTATCCAAGGTTGTTTGTCAGAGTGTTACCCGATGATGTTAACCTATATGGAAGAGGTTGAATTGAATCCGCTGAGAATTTTGACCCATCCGAGGTTGTTTGTCGTGATTACCCAATGACGAACCTCGTATGGAAGAGGTTGAATTGAATGATTTTGACCCGGGGTTATTTGTCGAGTGTTACCAGACGCTAACTCGCGAAGAAAAGCCGAAGTCCACCAAGATCCTTTGACATCCTGTTGTTTGTCGAGAGTGTCGACATTAATTATGGAAGATCAATCAACGAGATTTTGACTATCCGGTTGTTTGTGGTTGTTACATTTAATCAGATGGATGAGGTCAATTGAATCCGCCGAGAATTTTGACCTATCTGAGGTTGTTTGTCGCGGTGTTACAATGATGTTAACTGTGGGAGAACAAGTCCACCAAGGACCTTTGAATCTTAGGTTATTTCAGTGTTACCCAGACGCATGTATAAAGAGAATTGAACTCTGAGAATTTTGACCTATAGGTTGTCTCGTGGGTGTTACCCGGCGACGATAGGTGGGGAAGTCCACCGGACCTGACCTATCCAGTTGTTTGTCGAGTGTTACCGATGATGTTAACATATGGAAGAGATCAATTAAAACATGTTTGTATAGCCAAAGTTGCTCCTTAACGGTCTCATTTTTTCCATGAGTGGAAAACATAATTCAAAATATATCTTCTTCAATGTTGAAATATCCTCCAACTTTGATTGAATCATTGGGATGCTTAATAACATGGGTGATAGAGTTGCCCCAATTTTGACAAAATGAATGAAAAAAGTTTGATGAATCTTCATTCGCCGCACTTAAAGTTTGAAATGTTCCACCTCGATGGTGGTTATGATCTTGGAAACTCATTCATACAAGATGAAATAATGAGAATCACCCATGACGGCAAACATTACAGAAAACCAAATAGAGTAAAGTTTAAGCCAAAGAATCCAAAGACACAAAATGTGTATTTAAAGAGTAACAATAAAACTCTAGAATTTATGTAAAATCTGAAAAGAGAAAAAATCTCGAGCACCAAGAAAGCTTCCACTAGAATCTGCTTTGAGTACAAGATCTTCCCGATAAGGATTATAAAATTGTATGAGCGAACAACTGACAACATCGAGGTACAGAATGATTTATGCAACTATGAGCAATCAGAAAATGCGAACAATTACCGGCGAAATGCAAACAATAGAAATGCGGAATAATCAAGTCGCTGACGGGAGAGCTGATCGACGAGAGGATCAAGGCGCCCGGGGTGGTTGACGACACACTGAGTGGCGACGACAGGCTGGGATCTTCCTCTCCCTCTCTTGGTCTCATGCGGAGGCATTTATGTTCGATAGGTGAGTCCCTGTAAATACATGCAAAACCCGCACCACCCACTTCATCGGACGCTCACAAATGACCCATTTGATCATTGATGTATTTAAATATTTGAATGCTCAAAAAGTCGAATTAAAGATCTTTGGCTTGAATCGATAGATTTCTTTGACTATTATAAACACTCCATATTTGGAAACTTTTGAATTTAATCACGCCTCAAAGTTTAAATGATATTTTAAAATTTGACCGCTTCAATTTCTGATCAACTTATTTTCAACATCAAGATTCGTGCTTCGACTAGAAAAATTTTCAGGATCATCAGTAAACATATTGAGATTGTCGATAGTGATAATTACGTGTATTTATTAAGGCTGGCGAAATAAATTATTTTATATTGTTTCAAAGACTGTTTTATTTACAATCCAATAGGTGCGGGCCCACACAGGTATGACCTATAATTGGATAATTGGATTAAATAAAAATACGAAACTGCCCTCTTCTAATTGTGGAATATCAGTTAGAAGGTCAATTTTTAATTTTCTAAAATCAGTTGTTGGGCGATGAATCTGAACGGAATTCTTGGCCTAATGCAGAGTAGTTTTAATTTGTTTTTTTATTTAATTTAATTTAATGAGCAGGTTATGCCAGTCAGGTGAGGTTGTGCATTTTATCTGTTTAAATTATTTTTTTTTGTTAAACAAATTTGTTTTATTCTAAATTTAATAAACAGAACAAATCAAATTATTTTAATTCTAATTAAATTTTAGATTCAATTATGTAGCTAACTTTAATAAAAATTTAATTTAATATTTGTATTGAAAATATTATAAAATTTTATTTTTTTTGTTAGACTTTATAATTTTGATATGTAAAATAAATTATATTTAAGTTGATATTTAAGGTGTTATTTATTTAGAATTTCTTGGACTTTTTTAATATTTTGAAAATGATATAGTTTAATTTTTCAATATTAAATCAATAATAAAAATTAATTAGTAATATTATATTTTAATAATTTAGTTGAATCAATCAAATAAAATTATTTTCATTTGAGGCTTTGCTTTACAATAAATAATACTTGCAAGTATGAATGTCAAAAATTGATCCAATATGAACCTGACTCGAAAAATCTGGATTTGAGTTGACTCGAATAATTTTCGGATATTGACCTGTTTGATATTTTGGGTTGAGTTCAAGTTGACCCATCAACTTAAAATTGACTCAATTTAAACTTCGAATTACCAGAAAAAATTGACAATTTTATCCACCAAGAATTTAATTCAATTTTAACTCAATTTTGATTTAAAATACATATATAAATGCTTCGTTGATTGTGAAAACCGCGGTAAAAGTGTGAACAATAAAACTCCAAATTTTTTCATTAAAAATCTCAAAAGAGGGAAAAACCGCAGCTAGAAAAAAACTTCCACTATGTATTTGTTTGAGTCTGAATCTTCCGTCAAGGATTACAGATGTATATGAAAGGACAACGATTTAGTAATAGGCGATGTTGGCACGATATTAATGACGATGTTGACAATGTTATGATGATGATGGCGATAGTGGTGATGATGAAATTGATGGTCGACGGCGAGGATCGGTGTGGCGGTACGGCGATGGTGGTTAACGACGTCAGTGGCGACGTTTGTGCTTGGATGATCTTTAGAGCTCTCTCCTCTCTCTTGCTTGCCCTCCTCTCATATGAATGAGGGGCTATTTATAGATTGGAGGAGTGGCGTCTCTGTAAATACATGCAAAATCAAATCTCCATGGACGGCTCATGATGATTCCCTCATATGATGTATTTTGTGTATTTAAATGCTCAAATGAAAATCGAGTGTAAGATCTTTGGCTTGTTGCAGAACGTCGAGGCCTTCGATTGACTATAAACACTTTATATTTGAGAGCTTTTAGAAATTTAACTGATGTCTCAAAGTTTCTGATATTTTAAGTGCTTGATCTCGACCAGTTTCAATTTACATTGCTTTTCGACATCAAGATTTGTGCTTGACTAGAGGAATTTTCGTCATATCGTTGCCCTCCTATTTTGAATGATATTATCTCAATCATCAAAAATATATGTCATACTTCAAAATAGCAAATTCTTCAATGAAATCACAGTCCATTAACCACACATTTTTAGAGAACAGATCTTCATGTAAGTATAAGATTACGACTACAGAAGCAAATGCACAGCCACAAATATGCATAGGTATGTGCGAGCACAAAATTTTGAGGTTACGGACCCATCCGGTCGAGCAGGCTCATGAGCACCATGGCGATGCAAAGCGGCCTTGTAGCCGATGCCTGCGAGGCTGGAGCGAAGCATTAAGCGAGTCCCGGCTGGCGGCGTCATGGAGTGAGTCGTGAACGACAGCCTGGGTCGAGGGAGCCGGGTCGTCTGAAGGCGAACACCACAGTGGAAAGAGCGGCGATGGCGTGTCGCGAATTGCGCAGCGGCGATTAAGCGGTGCGACCTTGCCGGCGGTTGAGTGTGACATGCTGCAGGCAAGCTAACCAGCGGTTTAATTCAGGCGGTTTTGGCGGTTTTAGGCGGTTTTGACGATTTTACCCTTTTGCCCATGGAAGGGTCTATAAAACCCTCAGGGCCAGGAGGCACACTTCTTCAATATAGTGCTCTCTTCTTCTTGAGTGAGGTTCGTTTAGGTCGATCACCCAGTACTACGTCGTTGTTCGATTTTCCCTCGAAGAGGCGTCAACCGGCGTCGTCGGACCCCCGGGTTTGGAAGCGATCAAGGCCCGGTACCACGTCATTGTTCGGTTTTCCCTCGAAGAGGTGTCAACCGTCTCGTCGGGTCCGGGTTTGGAAGCGATCAAGGCGCGTATACGTCGTTAGTTTTCCCTCGAAGAGCGTCAACACCTCGTCGGACCATCCGGGTTTGGAGGCGATCAAGGCCCATGGTACCGTTGTTCAGTTTTCCCTCGAAGAGGCATCAACCCGGCCTCGCCGGACCGTCGGGTTTGGGCGATCAAGTCGCGGTTCCACTCTCTTAAGAAATTTGATTTCTCGCGACTTTAATGGATGATTGTGATTGATACGCCATGATGGTGAGGGAGCGTTAGCCAATCATTCAAGCGACTCGAAAGTTTGGCGGTAATTTATGAGCATCATTAGATATTTCTCTCTCCTCTTTTTTTTTTTTTTCTCATATGTATGTGTATCCTTTTTTTATCGATCATAGAAAAATTTTATCATAAACTATCGTGAGAGAGTCAAAAGGAGGCTAGCATTGAGTGAGTTGCTTTTACAAAATTCTCAGATTTTTGTCATTCTCCCTCTTTATTTATTATGTATTTTCATAGGGTGATGGCGGAAGAAAACTCATAGTGTGGACTGAGATGATATACCATACCATCACATCATAGTTTAATGGTGTTCCATGAAAGTTTTTCTTCCCTAATGAGTTGGTGGTCATTGTTGCCAAAAGTCGATCAAGCGTTCACCTCAGGTACTTTCTTGTTTCGAGATGATGCTTGGTGGGGCTGCGATTCCCTTTGGCTCGAGTTGATTGAGATATTCAAAATATGTGGTGTAGCTTTGTCAGTTTTCATTTGAGCTTTAATGGTCATTCGGTTTGGTCTTCTTGAGCGTGGTGTTACTTTGAACATCAAATACTTGTGTGTCAAATATCTTGATTTACATGTGATACCCAAGGACATGTTTCTTATCGGACTATAAAGAATTGGATAGAATTTTCAGCACGGGATCAATCTAGAAATTGGTTTAATGGATTCTTTTTATGAAAAAAAAGTGGGGCCTTCGAGAGATGGGGAAGATTGAATGACCTTCCAGATCCATTCTTTGGAGAATGAGATCCTAGCAATTCTTAATATCCCTGATGTAGGAAGCTTGCAGCATGAGTTACGTCACATTAGCAAATATATAGTTGAAGATAGAATGTTCAAGGTTGGCCTTTCTATCCAAGCAGGGAGATCTCATTCTTTTCCACTAAAGATGTCAAGTAAAGGTGATGAAAGGTCTCCTCATATTCATAGGGTTCTTTCAAGAAGCCCATCACGAAATCAGGGTGGTGGCAATATTTCTTCCCTAAAGAAAAAAAAAAGACGTGCTAAAGTGACTACGTCGATATCTCTGTGAAGATGTTCCCCAGTTGACTTTTGAGAGTTTAGCTATTTCAACTCATGATGGGGGAGTTCGTTTCTCGAAGCCGCACATTCCTGAAGAGGTGTTAAATCACATACATACTAGGCGTCAACGAGCAGATGAATTGGTATGTTATCTTCCATTCTTTCTTCTTTTCTTCTTCTTTTCTTTTGTGTAATATTTGTGATGATTTTTTTTTATAGGTAACTCAAACATTAGGGCAGATGGCTTATTTGGGTGTCGCTTTAGATGAGTGGAATACTGAATTTGTGAAGATAAAATATCTGCAAGGCGAGTATGAGCGAAAGATGAGTATTAAAGCCAAAGAAGTGACGACTTTGGAGGATCAGCTGATTGGATGCAGAACTGAGCTAGCGAACATGTCGACTTCCCTTTCTCTCCAGTGTCAGGAGGTGAAGCGCACTCGTGATGAGCTGATTGAGGTAAGGATAGAGACTCGTTAGAAAGAGAAAATACTTAAGGCACTTGCAGCGGAGAAGAGAGCTCTCGAACTGGAGAAGAAAGCATTACAGGATCGTCTTTCTGAGAAGAAGCATATAATGTCGGCGAAGCAAATAAAATCTCCTTGAAGGCGTGGAAGACTTTAAGAACTCACAGCTTATCTCGTACACTCGAAGACCATGTTCGAAGCTCGTAATCATATACTTGATGTTGAAGTGAAGGACTTGGAGACCCAATGTTTAGAGGAGGGCTTCATCAGGGTTCTAAAGGAATTCTCTTAGTACATCAAGACCAGCTAGTATTGAGGATCTCTCTAGCCAAGTATCAGAAGACTCTCTTCGTCCGTCAGGAGATGAAGGAGTTGAGAGTGAGTCCAAGGAGTATCTCTAGTGGTGAGGAGGGCGTTGATATCACCATGATATGATGTAGCATCACTTGAGGATGCATTTTTTTTATATGTATTGTTATTAGTGTGTATCAGAATCTTGATTCTTTCTTGTATCATCAAGTTAATGCTATCAATTTTTTTTTATTTTTTTTTGAGATGATACACTCTTATTTTATTTTTTTTTTTTATTCGAGGTAATTGGTGAATATTATTGATGATGCTAACTGCGGATGAGGTTGAATTGAATCCACTCGAGATTTTGACCTATCAGGTTGTTTTCGAGTCACTTCGACAGCGTTAACGTATGGAAGAGGTGAGAGTCCACCAAGGACCTTTTGACCTATCAGGATTGTTTGTCGAGTCTTATCGATGGCGTTAACATGTGGAAGAGGGTGAGAAGTCACCAAGGACCTTTTGACCTATCTAGTTGTTTGTAGAGAGTCTTCTCGATGACATTAACATGGAAGAGAGGTGGAGAAAGTCCCCTTGGGATTGATCATGCTCAGATTGAGATATAACGCATTGGTTGTATATTTCTCAAGTGGGAGGATTAAATGAAGAAGAAACAAGTTTGTAAGAAGAAAGCTATAAATTCATTACTCGATAAGTTGGGTGATATAATCATAAGATGATTTTAATATGAGTTTTAAGAGAAAATGATAACAACAACAACAACAAGTCTTTATCCCACTAAGTGGGGTTGGCTACACGAAGAGGAGATGATAAACGAGACAAAATAAAAGTTGCGATAATTATGCAGTAGGAATTACTGATAATATTTTTGGAGATTCTCAGTGTTCCAAGTTTGAGGTAAAGTTTTTCCCTCTGAGTCCTTGAGCTTGAAAGTTTCTGGCTTCACCATAGCTATAACCACATATGGGTCATCCCAAAGCAGTGAGAGTTTATTGCATTGAGGGTCTTTGCACTGCTTGAGACTTCATACCAAGTCACCAACAGATATGGGGAGGTTTTACTCTTGAAGTGATGAGCTACCCTTTGGTGATAGGAAGCGGTCAAGTAGGGTCATGTCACGAGTTTGAGTAGGTCCAAGTCTTTGTCGGAGTTTTCTTCATTCATGATTGAATAATTGAACTCTTGGACTTGGAACCCGATATCTGGTATGATAATACTTGAAACACAAGTTATATGGTGTCTCCCAGTGCGTGATGTAGTGCGGTAAGCCCAAAGAACATTAGAAAGCTCATCAACCCATTGCCCCGTGGCCTTCTCGAGATGTGTTTTTAGTCCTTTGAGTGTAGTCTTGTTAGTAGCTTGATGCGCTTTGAGGATGTCTTCTGTGTATGCGATGAATGTGAAGATCTTTGCAAAAGGGCGTAAAGACTTTTCCAATAAATTGGGTTCCATTGTCGTGATGATCTTTTAGAAGATCATCGACATACTATATTTTTCTAAACAAATTGTTTAGCATTTGCCTCCGTAATTTTAGCGAGTGGTTCGGCTTCCACCCATTTAGTGAAGTAGTCGACGGCTAAAATGATGAACTTTCTTTGCCCTGATGTTATCGGAAAAGGTCTCATGATATCAATCCCCAACTGAGCAAAAGGCCGCAGGCTTTGAATGGATGAGAGCTCTGTATGCAGCATGTGAGGGAGGTTAGAGTATAACTAACAACTTGTATATTTTTTCGTGAACTCCAAGGCGTCTTGTTTCATTGTAGGCCAATAAAATCCTTGCCTTATAATTTTAAGGGCTAGCGCCCTTCCTCCTAAGTGTTCTCCACATATCCCGGACCTCTCTTAATGTGTAATGCTCGAAGGTGAGAGACATTTGAGGTCGGTCAGAGAAAACTCATTTGTATAGTTCACCTCATAATAGTAAAGTTTGAAGCTTGTCTTGGGATAAGTTGGGTCTTTGGGAAGAGTTCCTTCTTGTAGAAAAGGCAGATGGGGTCCATCCACGAATGTTCCTTTATCTCATCAATTACTTGAATTACCCATGACCCTTGGATACTCAGAAAATATATTTCTTCAATATGCCTTCTCTTAAAGCATCCCTGTAGTAGATGAAGCAAGCTTAGAGCGTGTCGGTATTCTTCTCGCGTGTGAATGATTTGATGTGTCTTGAAAATGAAGAGAACTTCACCAAGTGGAGGTATTGTGTCAGCTGGGGATTATGAGCATTAAAGTTTCCCTCAACTTGGGAGGCAACAAGTTGAGAGTCAGTCACTAAGTCTTGAGCTTCACAGTCAATGGCGAGTCTCAACCCTGCTATAAGATTCTCATATTCAGCCGTATTATTAGTTGCAAGAAATTTTAGGCGAAGTCCATACTCTAAGGTATTCTGCTGAGGGGAAATAAGTAAGATTCCCAGCGGTACTTCTGAAGCTCCATCAACATGAGGGTCCATTGAGATGAAAGGCACGTATAGTCTCATGGAGTTGGGCGGCATTCCACTATAAAGTCTGAATACTTGAGACTTTATAGCGAGGTGAGTGAAAATTTATATCAAACTCTCCCATTCTGAGAATTAACCTCCCGGATGCTTGATTTACAGGATGGCCCTTAATGGTAAATGAGTGTAAACACAGATAGTGTGAGCTTGGAAGTATGGGCCAATTTTTGAGAAAACTAAAGCCAGAGCCACCTTATCGGCAAGTGGATAACGACTTTCTATATCAGAGAGAATTTTGCTGACATAATAAATTGGCCGTTGTATCCCACTTTCTTCTCGCACTAAACTTGAGCTTATTGCGTGGGAAGAGACTGTGAGATATAAGTATAACATCTCTCCTTGAATAGGCTTAGATAGTAGGGGTGGAGATGCTAAATACTCTCTTAGCTCAAAGGACATTCATCGGTCCATTGAAAATTATTATTTTAGCTCCCTTTAATATTTTAAAGAATGGCAAGTATATATATCCCCAGAGCTAGGAAGTGGGATAACGCAACAATTCTCATTCATTCGTTGAACTTTCTTAATATTCTTGGAGGAGTCATATTTTTGAGAGCTTTGATTTTCTTGGGGTTGGCCTCTATCCTACGGTGGGTTATCATAAATCCAAGAAATTTTCCTGACGTAACCCCAAAAGCACATTTGGTCGGGTTGAGTCGCATGTTATAACGTCGAAGAAGGTTAAAGCATATTTATAGGTCAGAAATATGTTATGATTCTTCCAAGCTTTTCACTAACATGTCATCCACATATACCTCCATTGTGCGGCCTAGTATGTCTTTAAAGACCTTATTCATAAGGCGTTGATAGGTAGCACCGGTATTTTTAATCAAAGCGGCATAACTTGGTAACAAGTATAAACTTTATATATTTGAAATGCTGTAGCTTCTTCATCCGTTGGGTCCATTTTTATTTGGTTGTAACGAGTAAGCATCAAAAAGCATTTGATGTCCATATATAGCATCAACCAACTGATCAATTCGAGGAAGAGGAAAACTATCTTTCGGGCAAGTCTTGTTAAGGTCAGTGTAATCAATACACATTCTCCATGTTTCATTTATTTTATTAACCATGACAACATTCTCTAGCCATGTAGGATAATGTACTTCTCGTATGAATCTCGCTTCTAGAAGCTTGTTAACTTCTTGCTCAATAGCTTGGAGGCAATCAGGTGCAAAACTTTGCTTCTTCTGGATGATCGGTTTAAATGTCAGATTGATCTTGAGAGAGTGCGTAATCACATTGGGGTCGACTCCCGACATGTCCGTCGGACTCCAAGCGAAGATGTCTTGATTTCTGCGCAAGAAGTCTATGTATTTTTCCCTTTGTTCGTCTAAGAGCAGAGATCCAACTTGCACTGTTCGTAATGGTTGGTCATCTGATAATGCAACAAAGAGCAAATCTTCTACAGGCGAAGCTTTCTAGGGTACTTCTTCATCTCAAAAATTAAAATCTTCAATGTTGAAGGTCATAGAAGGGTGTGGTTGAGCTTGTCTGAGATAACATGATTGTCTGTAATTTTCACACCACTCCAACCGGGTTGGAAATTTCATCTTAAGATGAGATAAAGTATGCAGAAAAATTGATTGGAGGGGCCTTCCAAAGATAGTGTTATATGTTCAATCGACTTGACATGAATTGGATTAAATGAGCCACTTGTCGAGAAATTCACTGGGACAAGGAAGGGTGATTGTCCCTCTACTCATAGGCGATTATCAAACGTCTGATGGTCTGCGGCGGGTTGGAGCTTTTCTCTAACCAGGCCCATGTTAAAAAATGTGGAGTAAAATAAGACATCAACAAAACTCCCATTGTCAATCAAAATTCTCTTAACATTATAGCATGGGTCACTGATCCCTGCGCTGATGACAAGTGGATCTTGATGAAGAACATGTACTCCTTCTAAATCTGAGTCATTAAAAGTGATGGAATGATCAGTATGAGACTTCTTTAACTCCGGCTCTTCAGAGATGGTAATGAGAACTTGATTAGATAGTATTGGTCCTCCTGCGATTGTTTCAATTTCTCCAACTGTTTGATGATTATTTTATTATTTTTGTGATGATTGTCACGGTTTTGGTTGGAGGTATGTTTGTTTGAGTCGATTGATTCTTCACAAATCGACGTAGATATCCTTGCTGAATGAGCCTCTCAATTTCTTCTTTAAGTTGTTTGCATGCCTTAGTAGTATGTCCCCGACTTCGATGGAAGTGACAATATTGCTCATGATTTTCTAAATTTGGTTTCAGTGGATGCGGCCAGTTGATATTTTCTTCATCTCGAATAGCCATTGGTGTTAACACGAGATGTGTGTTGCGTGTATTCCTTTTAGGGATTCCGCGTCGTTGATATGGGGTCATGGAGGAGATCGGCCTTATTACTTCGATAGGAATGTGGCATTCCACTGGGTGCTTTTACACGCTTGCTTGCTCAAATTATTTGTGATGGGCATAGCCTCATCGGAGATTTGTGCTTCCACCGATGAACAAGTCGATATGAGTGGACCGTGTGTCTGCATTAGTGGCAGTAAAAGGCCACGGGCGAGTCCTCCAAGGAAAACTCCTCTTAATAGTTGGTCTCCGGGTAGCTTCTAAGAAGAACCTCTGGTATTCCTTAAGTGATTACCCTCGTTTTGATGAATGCGGAGAGATGGGAGGAATCTTTAATGATCCTCAGGTTTGCAATGAATGGTTTACAAAAAATCTTGGCGTTGTCAAGGTATGGATATTCCCTTGGAAGAGGGAACCAAGAGCTTGTCCCGCGAGACTAGAAAGACGACAAAGCGGTGTCGAGCTCATTGGATATGCATGATAGTCTGTAATGGTCGATGTGTTCATAGTCCCATTATAGGAATCAATGTTCGGAAGCTTGAAACCCACGGGAATAGGATGTTGAAGAATAGCTTCAGCTAAAGGTGAGGATTCCTCATAGCCGCGGTGAGGGGGAAGATAATTTCTATCTTGGAGGTGAAATTTGTCTTGCATTAAGCGTCGTAATTCTGCACATATAACATGATGAGTGGGGTCAACAGGAGGAGAATGTGTCAAGTTACCAGCAATAATTGGTGGATTAGCAATCGGTTGAGCGTGATGGATGAGTAAAAGCGTGTCAGAGAGATCACATCGATCTGAGAGGAACTTGATCAAGGAAGTATTTTGACCTCCCACTAACGATCTTGGGGAGATGTATTTTAAGTATAGCTGTGTGTTCGCAAAGTCGGATCATCTCATTTTGAGACTCTTCCATTGGCACACGATCTTCTAAAGAGATTTCTGCGCCTTCACTTCTCGGGGGAAGTGAGAGAAGGTTGGCATCCTTGGTTGATTGGTTTGAGTGTGCGGAGTTGGGCGGGAGCTCTTATTCAGTATTGTGCATTAACATATTCAGAATAGTGATTGAAGGGTTGTATCCCATAAACGGCGTCAAACTGTTGCGTGCTAGAAAACCAGTTGCGGTAGAGTAAAGTTTTTTGCCTTAGCTTCATTGTGAAATCCACACAGTATAAAAATGTGAACAATAAAACTCCAATTTTACATGGAAAATCTCAAAAGAGGAAAACCACGGGCGAAAAGCTTCCACTATGTATCTTTTAGTACAAGATCTTCCGATCGATTACAATGTATATGAGAAAGGGACAATTCAGTAATAAAGATGACGATGTTGGATGATGTTGGCGACAATGTTGGCAGCGATGTTGATGATGATGCGGCGATGTTGCGATAATATTACGATGATAATGATGGTAGTGGTGATGATGATGGCAAACCGATGTGGCGGCAGCGAGATGCGTGGCGGGCGGCCGGCACGGCGGCAACGGTGGTTGGCGGCCGTCAGTGCACGTTGTTTGGAGGATCTTTAGCTTTATCTCCTCTCTTTGCTTGGGTTCCCTATGAGGAATGAGGCTATTTATAGATTGGAGGAGTGGCGTCTGTAAATACATACAAAATCCAAACCACTCTTCCATCTGGACGGCTCATGATGATTCCCTGATCATATGATGTATTTTGTGTATTTGAATGCTCAAATGAAGTCGAATTGTAAGATCTTTGGTTTGTTGCAAACCTCGTCGAGAGATTTGACATAAACACTCTATATTTGAAAACTTTTAATAATTTAATGATGTCAAAGTTTCCAATGATATTTTAAGTCTTGATCCGAGTTTGATTTCGTCACTTTCTTTCATCAAGATTCGTCTTACTAGAGGAATTTTTTGGTCATATCAAGATCAAACTTATTCGGGTTGAGTCAAGCCCGGAATTCAACTTGCTAACCTAAATTGACACTCCTACTTGAGAGCAATATTATTTATGAAGTTGCTCAATCTTAAAGTCAAAAGTAAATTAAAAAGATAAAGTAATTGTGGCATAAAATTCTATTTTCTTACAATATAATTTTAATAAATGATAAAATGCTATTTATAAAAAAAATGTCCATATCATGAACTGAAAATTCAATTTACCTCTTTGATTTATCAGTCACTATCAATCAGACAGCCTTTCGCATCAAGTCATTATTTTAGCTAGAAGAACACTCCATAGAGAATTAGTGGTGGGAAAAATAAGAATTGAATTGAGAAGAAAATAAAGATAAAAAAATGATAATAAATTCTCAAATTATTAATTTCGATTCCTCAAAATATCATATTATTAAAGTAAGATTAAAAAAACTTAGAAATAAAATAAAGGCTATTAAATTTTTTTATTAATTATTAATAAATTATTTTATAAAAAATAATGAGAGAATGTTCATAAAAATAAGCCAACAAAAAATTTAAACCCCTAGAAACTTATTATGCGATAATCATAAGAAAAATAATAAATTTTGGAGGAATTTATATACATAGCATATAATGCTTATATAATTACATATCCAACACATAAATTTTCATACTTTCTTAAATAATATCTAAATCTTCATTGTTACATCAAAAATAAAACTATCATTATTTTTTTAAAATAAAATATAAATTTTATATATAGAAAAAATATTATTTTTTATAAATATTAAATTTTTGGTGTTAGATATATAAATATATAAAATTTGTGTGTTATGTATATAAAATTTTAATGTGCAAGTGCCATAAAAATAAATGTGTATTTGGGGTAAATAGAACAGTACTAAAGTACTAAATGATTGATGTAAATTTTATATTAATTAGTTTTAATGATAATTACATACGTTGCACTTAAAATTTATATATTTACACATTTAGCATTCAACTTTTTTTTTTAATTAAAAATCGCATGTATATATGCATGTTATAATTAAATTATTAAGAATTTGATAAAAGTTAAAAATATGGGTTGAAATTTTAATATGAATTTTAATATTTGAGTGATAAATTGAAAAAATAAGAGGAGATGATGTTATTTTTATAAATATATATGTTTTGAATGTTATATATATAATTGCTCCATTTTTTCATAATAATAAACATATTTGATAAAGCTGTTTGATTAACTAAGTTTAATTTATTTAATAATAATAAAATTATTATATGTGAAATATGAATATTGTTGCGTGCCAGAAAACCAGTCGCGGTAGAGTGAAAGTTTATCATAGCCTTGTGAAGTCAAAGTAATTAAAGAGTGAACAAGACTCAGGAATTTTAACGTGGAAAACCTCGAAAGGGGAAAACCACGGGGCTAGCGAAAAGCTTCCACTATGTCTGTTTGGTACAGATCTTGATGGTGGAGATCTGACTTCTGCGGTCTGATTAGTGACGGTGGGCTGGCGATGGTTGATGGCAGAGTAATCTTGCTTGGTGCGATCTGCTTGGAGGATCTTCAAGCTCTCTTCCTCCTCACTTGCTTTCCTCTCTTCTTCCTGACTCTTCCTTTTCTTCCTTGACTCTTCCCTTCTTCCTCTTGTTTTGACTCTTCCTCTTCTTCCTTGCTTGGAGATTGGTGAAGGATCAGCGGCACGGTGGCGGCCGGTGGTGGTTGGCGAGCGGTGGCTCTCTTCCCTTGTTTACTCCTCTTCACTTGGCTCCATTTGTTTCTTCTCCCCATTCGTGAGGAATGAAGGTCTATTTATAGATGGGAGGAGAGTATTCTTTAAATTCATGTAAAGCCTACCACTCCCTCGGACGGCTCGGGATGAATCCTTCAATCATTTGATGTATTTTGAGCATTTTGCCCAAATGAAGTCATTAGAGATCTTAGGCTCGTTAGATCCTCGTCGAGACTTCGATTTGACTATAAAT
Organism: Cymbidium sinense; assembly: GCA_021442155.1. Classification (NCBI taxonomy): domain Eukaryota; kingdom Viridiplantae; phylum Streptophyta; class Magnoliopsida; order Asparagales; family Orchidaceae; genus Cymbidium; species Cymbidium sinense. Next base: position 27,458,376 of record CM038226.1, on the reverse strand, counting down.
ACTTCATATTTGAGAGCTGTTTTGGGATTTAATTAATGTCCCAAAGATTCCAATGATATTTTAAGTCTTGATCTGATCGGACTCAATCATATCGCTCGACATCAAGATTTGTGCTTTGTAGTCATATTTTGAGAGCCATATCAGTTGCTATTTTTTGGATGACATTAATCATCCAAAAATATCGTCAAATCGAAAATAATTCTTCAACGAACGTCGTAATCATATATTTTGAGAGAATAAACCATCATAAAAATACAAAATTATGATTATGGAATAAGATCTGTAGCCGTTGGCATGAGATTTTGAGGTTATGGAGCTATTTGGATACTCAGTTTTGCTTTTAGGGATCCGAGCGGGGCGCGCCTTCGGCAGTTCGGGCGCGCAGCTGTCGTCGGCGCCCTGCGCGCACCGCGCAGCCCGCGTCAGCTGGCCCGCGCAGTGCCGACGTCGCGCGTCGCGTCGTTCCGCGGGTCAATTAGTGTCATGGGTTAGTTCGGGTCGCGCGACGGTTCGGGTCGCGCGACGGTTCGGGTCGCGCGACGGTGCGACGGTTCGGGTCGCGCGACGATCCGTCGCGCGACGTCCGGGTCGCGCGACGTTTCCGGGTCGCGCGACGGTCCGTCACTGGCGGGCCGTAGATGCAGCGTCCGCGCGTCTGCCGCCAGCGTCTGCGCGCCCGCTGTCTGCGCGCCACAGGCCACGGCATTTTGACTGAGAAGTTTTGAGCGTTTTGAGCCGTTTTGTAGTTTTGAGCCGTTTTGACGTTTTTGAGACATTTTATGCCGTTTTTGAGCCATTTTTTAAGCTATTTTTGAGAGATTTTTACCCTTTTGCAGGGTTATAAATACCAGGGTAGGAGGGAGAGGACACCTTTCCTTTCCCTTTCTTCTTGAGTGAGGGTCCTTTGGAGGTGATCAAGAGAGGCGATCAAGGCAATCTGACGTCGAGTTCCGGTTTGCCTCGTCATTTCGGCTCGTCGGACCGTCACGGGTTAAAGGCGATCAGGCCACGACGTCGTGTTCCGGTTCCGATCGTCCGGTTCTTATCCCGTCGGATCGTCGGGTTAAGGCGATCAAAGCTGGCGTCGTGGTTCCGGTTCCGACTCGTCGTTCAGTCCGTCGGATCCGGTTAGAGGCGATCAAGGCCACGACGTCGTGTTCCGGTTTCCGCCGTCGGTTCGCGGTCCGTCGGATCGTCGGGTTAAGGCGATCAAATCGATGCGTCGTGGTTCCGGTTTCCGACCTCGTCCGGGTTCGCCGTCGGACGTCGGGTTGGGAGGATCAAATACGTGCGTCGTGTTCCGTTCCGCCTCGGTTCTGGTCCCGTCGGATCGTCAGGTTAGGCGATCAAGGCACGATCGTCGTGGTTCCGGTTTCCGCCCTCTCGTCCTCCGTCGGATTATGCAGGTTAGAGCGTCGAAACCACCATGCGTCGTGGTTCCGTTCCGACCTCGTCCGGCGCGTCGGACCGTCAGGTTGGAGCGATCCCCGATGACGTGTGGTTCCGTTTCCGGCCTCTCGTCGTCGCGGTGGATCGTCGGGTTAAGGGCGTCAAAGGCCAGCGTCGTGGTTCGGTTCCGACCTCGTCCGTTCGGTCCGTCGGATTAAGTTAAAGCGATCAGGCCACGATGCGTCGTGGTTCGTTTCCGGCCTCGTCGTTCGTCCGTCGGATTATGCGGGTTAGAGGCGATCAAGGCTCGATGCGTCGTGGTTCCGGTTTCCGACCTCGTCTTCAGCCGTCAGCGCTCGATTGAGGCGTGGCCGGCGACGGTTGTGGTTTGGCCGACGTAGTGGCAGCGCAATTGGCGGCAGTGGTTGGCGGGGATCTTTACTATCGAGGTTGTTTGTCGAGTGTGACTTCGATGGCGTTATATGGAAGGGGTCGAATTGAGTGGATCTTTGACCCGTCGTTGTTGTCGTGTGAGATGGCGTTCGCATGTATGGAAGAGGTCGAATTATGATGATTTTGACCCCGTCAGGAGTTATTTGTCGAGTGTTACAGACGTTAACACTATGGAAGAGGTCGAATTGAATCGAGGATTTTGACCTATCCAGGTTGTTTGTCGGTGTTACCGATGGCTTAACGTGAGCTACAAAGTTTTGACCTTTCTGGTTATTGGTGAATATTATTCGGTAACTTTATGGAAGGCCGTGGGAAGTCCACCAAGGACCTTTTGACCTTTCCTGAGTTGTTTGTCAGAGTTTTTGCTCGATGACATTAACCCGTATGGAAGAGGTCGAATTGAATCCGCTGAGGATTTTTGACCCGTCCGAGGTTATTTGTCAGTGTTACGATGTTAACCTATGGAAGAGGTCGAATTGAATCGGGGATTTTGACCTATCGGAGGTTGTTTGTCGGTGTTGCGATGGCGTTAACCGTGAGCGTACAAAGTTTTGACCTTTCTAGTTGTGGTGAATATTATTCGTCGGCCAACGTATGGAAGAGAGGTGGGAAGTCCACCAAGGACCTTTTGACCTTTCCTGAGTTGTTTGTCAGAGTTTTTGCTCGATGACATTAACCCGTATGGAAGAGGTCGAATTGAATCCGATGAGGATTTTTGACCCGTCCGAGGTTATTTGTCAGAGTGTTACCCGATGACGTTAACCTGTATGGAAGAGGTCGAATTGAATCCGCTGAGGATTTTTGACCTATCCGAGGTTGTTTGTCGAGTGTTGATGGCGTTAACTTGTGTGGAGCGGTACAAAGTTTTGACCTTTCCAGGTTATTGGTGAATATTATTCGGCGCTAACGTATGGAAAGGCCGTGGGAAGTCCACCAGGACCTTTTGACCTTTCACGAGTTGTTTGTCGAGTTTTGCTCGATGACATTAACGTATGGAAGAGGTCGAAATGAGGATTTTGACCCGTCGAGGTTATTTGTCGAGTGTTACGTTAACTTTATGGAAGAGGTCGAATTGAATCACGAGGATTTTGACCTATCCGGTTGTTTGTCGAGTGTTACGATGGCGTTAACTGGAGCGGTACAAAGTTTGACCTTTCTAGGTTATTGGTGAATATTATTCGCTAACTATGGAAGAGGTCGGGAAGTCCACCTTGACCTTTTCCAGTTGTTTGTCGAAGTTTTTGCTCGATGACATTAACCGTATGGAAGAGGCCCGGAAGTCCACACCACCTTTCTGGGTTATTAGTCGAGTTTTACCGATGGCGTTAACCCGTATGGAAGAGGTCGAAGTCCACGGGCGTTTTGACTATCAGGTTGTTAGTCGAAGTTTTACCGATAGCGTTAACCCGTATGGAAGAGGTCAATTGAGTAATCGGCGGTGGCGGCGGCGTCGATTAATTCAGCCGGATGGCCGAATGGCGATGACCGGCGATTACGATGGTCAGCAGCGGACCGGCAGTAATCAGCTGATGCCGGCGATAATAGTGATGACCGGCGAATGCCGGCGATAGTTCAGCAGTGACAATGAAGTAAGCGACGGTGGCGTATATGGTTGCGGGAGTGGTCAGCAGCGGCAATGTAATGGTTGTCAACGTGGCAGCCCGGCGCCGGTAGTGCGGATGCGACAATGGTGATGACCGATTATGGCGATGGTGGCGAGAGCCGGCGTGAGTCAACCAGTGGCCGCGGATGAGATTTTAATCCAGGTTGTTTATCGAGTGTTATCCGATGACATTAATTAATCGCGAGTGGGTACAAAGTTTTGACCTTTCACGGGTTGTTTGTCGAGCTTTGCTCGATGACGTGCTGCGTATGGAATCGCGAGATGGGGCGTTTTGACCTATCCTGGGTTGTTAGTCAGAGTTTTTGCTCGATGACATTAACCCGTATGGAAGATCGCGAAGTCCACCATGGGCGTTTGACCTATCCTGGGTTGTTAGTCGAGTGTTTACCGATGGCGTTAACCGTATGGAAGTGCGGAAGTCCAGGGCGTTTGACTATCTGGGTTGTTAGTCGAGTGTTTACCGATGGCGTTAACGCGTATGGAAGAGGTGGGAAGTCCACCAAGGACGCGTTTGACCTATCCGGTTGTTAGTCGAGTTTTGCTCGATGACACGTACATAGAAGATCGCAGAAGTCCACCATGGGCGTTTTGACTATCTGGGTTGTTAGTCGAGTGTTTACCGATGGCAACGTATGGAAGAGGTCGCGAAGTCCACCAAGGGCGTTTTGACCTATCCCGGTTGTTAGTCGAGTGTTTACGATGGCGTTAACCCGTATGGAAGAGGAAGTCCACCAAGGGCGTTTGACTATCACGGGTTGTAAGTCGAGTGTTTACGATGGCGTTAACCTATGGAAGAGATCGAATAGTTGTATGAGCTTGTAGCGAGTTGACTATTGATTGCCTTTCATTGGCGTTTGACTTGCTTATCTTTTGAGATTAAGAGTTGCCCCGTTCGGCAGTCGAACAAAGTTTGATGAATCTTCATTCTTCGCCATGCGTTCTTTAAAAGCTTGAATCCACCTCGATGGTGGTTTTGATCTTGTTGGAAAACTTGATTGCCATACAAGATGAAATAATGAATCAACTTCCACAGGGCTAAGCGTGCGTGCGAAAAAGTCGCGAGAGTGAAAGTTTATGCCTTAGCCTTGTTGTGAAGTCCAAACACAGTAATTAAAGAGTGAACAAGAGACACTCCAATTTTAACGTGGAAAACCTCGAAAGAGGGGAAAAACCAGGGCCAGCCAGAAAAGCTTCCACTATGTATCTGTTTGAGTACAAGATCTTGATGGTGGAGATCTGGTAACTTACTGTTGTGGCAACGATGGTGTGGCGATGGTTGATGGCCGCCGAGCGAGAGTGCAATCTTGCTTGGGGTGCGATCTTGCTTGGAGGATCTTCAAGCTTCAGAGCTCTCTCTTCCTCCACACTTGGGCTTTTCCTCTTCTTTCTCGCTCGGACTCTTCCTTTTCTTCCTTGGACTCTTCTTCTTCTTCCTTGCTGCTCTTCCTCTTCTTCCTTGCTTGGACTCTTCCTCTTCTTCCTTGCTTGGGCAGATTGGCCGGCAAGGATCCTGTGGTGGCTGGTGGTTGACGACCGTCGAGCGGTGGCTCCTCTTCTTCACTTGTTTCAGCTCCTCTTCACTTGGCTCCATTTGTTCTTCGCTTGGTCTCCCCCCATTCATGTGAGGAATGAAGGTCTATTTATAGATGGGAGGAGGGTATTCTTGTAAATTCATGTAAAGCCCATTACCACTCCCCCGACGGACTGGGATGAATCCTTGATCATTTGATGTATTTTGAGCATTTGGATGCCCAAATGAAGTCGGAATTACGAGATCTTAGGCTCGTTAGATCCTTTCGAGACGCTCGATTTGACTACTTCATATTTGAGAGCTGTTTTGGGATTTAATTGATGTCCCAAAGATTGATGATATTTTAAGTCTTGATCTCGACGGTTTTGACTCAAAATCATATCGACGTGAGATTTGTCTTTGGTATATTTTGAGAATAATATCAAATATTAATTTTATATTTGAACTCTAATAATATAGTCTTCTATGATGTTTAATTAATACATAATTGATGTGTATTATATCAATATATTGTGATAAATAGTAATTTATAGTTTATATATATATTTATTGATATTATATTATTTAAGTTCAGATATAATTTTATATTTAAATTTTAATAATATAATATCATATTAAATAATTTTATAATCAAATGATATATGAGCATATTATTAAATTTTATTTGAGCTTCAAATTCAATTTGTTTTTCACTTTTAAATTATAATATTTGTGATCATAAATAAATCAAAATTCAAGTAATTCAAATTTTTTTTATTTTTTCCTTCAAATATCTATAAAAATATTGAGATTTTCGGTAGTGATAATTACGTGTATTTATTAAGGCTGGCGAAATAAATTATTTTATATTATTTGACTTGAAATACTGTTTTATTTATAAACCAATAGTATGCGGGCCCACACAGGTTTGACCTATAATTGGATAATTGGATTAAATAAAAATACGAAACTACCCTCTTCTAATTGTCGAATATCTGTTAGAAGGTCAATTTTTTAATTTTCTTAAATCACAGTTTTACTTCTTTTTTTTTTAATTTAATTTAATGAGCAGGTTATGCCAGTCAGGTGAGGTTGTGTGCATTTGATCTGTTTAAATTATTTTTTTTGTTAAACAAATTTGTTTTATTCTAAATTTAATAAACAGAACAAATCAAATTATTTTAAATCTAATTTAATTTTAGATTCAATTATGTAGCTAACTTTAATCAAAATTTAATTTAATATTTGTATTGAGAATATTATAAAATTTTTTTTTTTTTAGACTTTATAATTTTGATATGTAAAATAAATTATATTTAAGTTGATATTTAAGGTGTTATTTATTTAGAATTTCTTGGACTTTTTTAATATTTTGAAAATGATATAGTTTAATTTTTATTCAATTAATTTTTCAATATTAAATCAATAATAAAAATTAATTAGTAATATTATACTTTAATAATTTATTGAATTAATCAAATAAAATTGATTTCATTTGAGGCCTTGCTTTACAATAAATAATACTTGCAAGTATGAATGTCAAAAATTGATTCAATATAGCATTTCGAAAAATCCTGGATTTGGGTTGGTCGAATAATTTTTTGGATAGAGTTAGTAAATTGGCCGTTTGATATTTTAGGTTGAATTCTTGATCAATCTAAAATCGACTTGACTTCGAATTTGAGAACTTGAAATTGATCGAATTTTTATCCACCAACCCAAATTTAATTCAATTTTAACTCAATTTTGATTTAAAATACATATATAAATATATCATTCGGATCGTATCAGGTTAATCGATTTAAAATTTTTGACCCATTTAATAAACAAGTCGAGTTCCGATCAAACTTATTCGGGTCGGGTCAAGCCCCGAACTCAACTGGCTAACCTGAAAAAGGCAAAAGTCAATTAAAAAGATAAAGTAATTGTGACATAAAATTCTATTTTCTTACAATATAATTTTAATAAATGATAAAATGCTATTTATAAAAAATGTCCATATCATGAACTGAAAATTCAATCTACCTCTTTGATTTATCAATCACTATCAATCAGACAGCCTTTCGCATCAAGTCATTATTTTAGCTAGAAGAACACTCCATAGAGAATTAGTGGTGGGAAAAATAAGAATTGAATTGAGAAGAAAATAAAGATAAAAAAATGATAATAAATTCTCAAATTATTAATTTCGATTCCTCAAAAATATCATATTATTAAAGTAAGATTTAAAAAACTTAGAAATAAAATAAAGGCTATTAAATTTTTTATTAATTATTAATAAATAATTTTATAAAAAAATAATAAGAGAATGTTCATAAAAATAAGCCAACAAAAAATTTAAACCCCTAGAAACTTATTATGCGATAATCATAATGAAAATGTATAAATAACATATAATTCTTATATAATTACTTAAATAACATCCAAATCTTCATCATCACATTAAAAATAAAACTATCATTATTTTTTAAAAAATAAAATATAAATTTATATATATATATATAAAAATATTATTTTTTATAAATATTAAATTTTAAATGTTAGATATATAAATATATAAAAATTATGTTATATATGTAAAATTTTCTACATTTTAAAAAGTATCCTCATAAATTAAATCTTATAAGCTACAACTTTGCCACATTATTATCAATCATAAGAACACATCAAAAACATCTCTATTAAAAAATAAGATTTACATATATCACATAATTCTTTATATATCTAATACCTAAAATTACATATTTATTTATCTAATATTATCTTATATTTTAAAAAATATATTTCACTTTTAACAAGTGAGTGATAATAATATTTTTATTATGATATTAAAAATTAAGATGTTACATATAAAAAATAAATAAATAAAATGAAAATTCATAAGATAAAACTCAATTAATTAATAAACTTACACTTAAGAGTGACTGGAATTCAATTGGACTCATTCACACTCCTAAATCATACTAAAATTAAAGCTTTTGCAAGCTAAAAGCTTAGCACAAAACCAACCAAATAAAACCCTAATACTCTTCAGATTTCAGTCAATTCAATACAATGCTTTTCATTAAGCCTTGAGGATGTCTATAACTCAATATAAAAAAAAATTACACCATATTGCACCTACTTTACCTAAGCCATGATATAAAATTTGTGAAATAAAAATGCAGGATATTGAGACTTAAACTGCTTATATTACATTTCATGAGAGCTCCATAAGATTGTGGCTTTATTCTACAAAAATAACCACTAAGATTTATGTGATTTGATCAAGATTGTATTATATTTAAAGGGAGAAGAGCACATAGTTCCAAGTGGAGAATGTTTCACAAAGGTTTGAAGGTACCTTTCACAAGAGAGCCAAAAGAAAAAAATTTAAAAAAAAAAACATTTTCTCACCAAAATCATGAAGAACAAGTAGGTGAATTTCTCTCTCATGATAGTTTTCCTATTTTCTTGTGAATCTGAGAGTATCCGAACATAGAAAACCCTAAGAGAAGCCAAATGTGTGAAAGAAAATCAGATAATCAAAAGACCATTGATCTTATTGATGCCACCCCATGAGATCCCTACACACATTTACTTCTTTTTGGATCACACTTAATGCTGTTTTAATTCAAGTGAATAACTGAAGTCCAAAGGATGCCTTTAGGTTATTGCCTAAACTTGAAAAGGATCACTTTAGTATGTCAGCAAGATTGCACCATACAGACCTTCTGAACTGAAATCTCAGCATATATATCTTTCTCTCTAATAAAATGGTTGAACATCAACACAATTGGTTCTATCATGATATCTATCTATCTATCTATATTGGTTAAGTGAATAGCACTATGAACAGAAAATAATAGAATTTTTTTGATACAAACCTACTAAGTTATATAGTACAACACTAACTGAATAGCGTCTTTGATAGCTTCAAAAAAATCATATGATTTTGCCTTCATATTAAACAAAGCAATTATAAATTGAAACCAAGCCTTAAAACTGACGGCACGTCAAGAGAGACAAATCAGTCTGAGATTTAATACCACTAGCATAATTTGAGGCTCACATTTGCTTTTGGATTCCGAAAAGCTGGTTTAAAGTCTCGAAAAGTATTTGTCTTTCTTTTTTGAAAAGCTAAACGGGCTTTCAATGAGATGGGCTAAAACTCAATTTCAAAAGCACTATTCAAACGGGTATCAAAATTAAAATTCAGGCTCAGCATAAAAAAAGCTCTCCCAAACGAAGCCTGAATCACAAAAGTTAGAAAATACTACCATTTGATATGTCCCTGTTAGTGCCTCAAGATATATTCAAATTCACTTCAGTACTTTCTCAAGTCTACCCATGCATATTCTCATAACACTAAATGCATGCTGAACGTATAAACAAGTGTACACTATAAATATATGATGCTCCCAAATGCGATAGCATAAAACACTCAAGTATGTCTCTCTTCTAGAGACCGAGTTGTTAATAAATGAAGCGATAGGCTTTGTAGTATTCAATCCAAATCTTTTTTGCACCTCAATGTATCTTTGTTGTGTTAGAAATAGCGTAGATGTCATTTTTGGTACGCACAATTACCAAATAGCTTAACCTAAACCTATAAATGAGATAGTGAAACTATCAACATCTCATACCCTACATATCAGACAGCTTCAAGCCATAAAAACCTCTTCGTTAAACACATCAGGTCTTTTTTTCTTGCAACCTCTAGACCTAATGATTGTTATAAATGAACCTCTTCCTTGAAATTATCATGGAGAAAGTTAATTTCATATCCACCTATTACAGCTCAAGGTCTTGCATGCAACTAGGTGTATCAATAAATGATCCAAACTGACAACCCAAATTGGAAATAATTACAATTCATACTGGGTTTGAGTCAATCATAGACTTTATTACTAGGATAGTCAAGTTGACCCTAATAATAATAAATTAAACCAATTACTATTCAGGTTTGGGGTAAGTTAATTGGGTTAAATGGATCATATTCGGATTAATTGGATCATGTTGATCAAGAAATTATATGATCCATATAATAAGTTAGGAGGATTTGAATAAGATTCAAATCAAATATTCTAATCTATATAAAAAATGGGTAGAATTCAGGTTAAGCATATTCGAGTTGGATCATACATGAATCTAACCCATCAACGAGAATTAACACCCTTATATACAACAATTGTAAACAAAGCATGGCTAGAGATAAGTTTAACAATATGTAAATACCTCCTTAAAATCAACACCTTCATATTTTATTATAGCCTTTTGTAATCAATCATATTTTTTTCTCTGATGATATCAACATCATAGGTTCTCCATCCTTCGTAACCAATCATGTTTTATATATATGATGTTATCTTGATCTCTGTTTGTGATTGAAGATCCATTTGCTATAAACAATCTTTCTGCTTTTAGGGAGTTTAACAAAATATGAATCCTAAGTCTCATCCTTCAAAAAAGACTCCCAACACCTCTACCATAATTATGGTCCATTATCTTGATTCTCTTCCACTGGCAGCTTCCTTAAAAGTGCACTACTAAAGATCATTAAAATAATCCACATTCCAAAACAGTCAAAGCATAAGCAATCCCATGAGGATAAGAAAAATCCTTATAAATAAATCTTTTAGTACTCTAAATCTATATTTTGGTCTTATGAGAAGAAATAATTTCTTTTAGTTTGTGGTAATGTCACATCCTCCTGAGGTTCAAGCTCAATGAATTATGTGGACTATCATCTGATTGTTTGTGACCCACATCAAATCTGACATGTCTTTCAATTATATAATTTTTGTATTAAATCATCAATTTGTATTTTAAAGTAAGTCTAATTCCTTCAACTTGGCATCCCCCTCAATCAAGAATTATGTCACCTAACATCAATACAAGAGCTTGAATCCTCTCTCCCCATCAGCATTCACAAAAGCTACAATCTAGCTTATTCTCTGAACATAAGCATGGCAAACCAAAAAAACATTAGAACTTAATAATTTACAGGATGACTAGGAAGAGCTGCAAATTTATCAAAATATTGTGTTAAATGTATATTTTCACGTAAGAGTTAGAGAGAGTATTAATATGCCTCTTACAATCTCATTAATTAAATCATCAAGCACTTGTCTCTCTCCATTATTTTTACCAATATCAAAAAATTGATTTCCCATAAATAAAAAAATTGTGCATTCAATAGCAAGTTAAGAAAATAATCAATAAATAAAAAAACATAACCTTAAAAACAGGAGATATTTGAATTTTCTCAGGCATGCTCACTTGTGGTTTTCTATTTTTGATTTAAATGGCTTCTTAAGTTTTTGAATTCATATTTTATATTTATCTTTTCCTTCTTCTTAGTCTAATACAAAATTCTCATTAAAATCGCACAATTTCTAAAAACTTTTTGCCTTTTGTGTTCAAATACTATAAAGTATCCACAATAAAAAGTTAAAAGAAAAAACTACTCATGGTGTGAGAACATAAAGTAGCTAATCCAACTTGGCATTTGTTTTGTCTATAGCTCGAAAAATCCTAAACAAACATTTTAAAAATAAGTCGGGTATGCAGGAACAAATATTCACAGGATATGCGTAAAGTCTGTACAAAGCAACTGCTGCTTTATGTTAATTAAGCACGTTCGGTATGGAATATATGTATTTGTAATTTGGAAAGTACAACAATTTAAATAAATTTTGTAACGTCCAACAAATTTGGACAATTTAAACCCTAACGTTTGTGCAGAAATTCAATCGAGGTTCGAAGTAAATGTGCATAGCAAATTTTCCATAAAACCAGTGTAACAAAGCCAAAAGCAAAAAATAAATAAATTTAACAAGTGGGAAGGAGAATACAAGTTTTCATAGAATTCTAGGGTATCAAATAATTGGAAATAAACAATCCTCATTAAAAAGCTTTTGAACAAAAAAAAAGTAAAATAACTAATTTATCAGAGTATGAAGTGTTCAAATGCAAATGTGTGTATGCATAAATATATATACCATGTTTTGCTCCTAAAATCCAATATTCAAACTAAGGGAACAGATAAACAGCATCATCAAATAGTTTATTAATTGAAAAAAATAAATAGATTGAAGAAATACTGTCTTGATTTGAACCAGCTACGACTTCTTGACTCTGGCCTGCGCTTTGGCAGATGGGGACCGCTCAGCCTGAGAAAACAGAACGAAAGCTTGCATGCAGCCAGTGACCAGAAACAAAGACAGAGTTGTAAAAGCCACTCCTTTCCATGTTGACAACAATGCTGACCATATGAAGAACCTGTAGGAAGCAATCGATAGCAGACTTGCCCAAGAAATAACCACCTAACATGCGAAGATGCAGCAATAAAGGGATCAGAAAAGCCAGTCGCTGATGCAGACACTCATTGAAAGATAAAGATAGCATATATGATACTCTACTATCCTTGTTTTTAATTGTGTACCCCCATAAAATATGCAACATTAATATGCTCATTCATAAATCAATTAAATTTTTTTATCGTTAAATTAACTTTCCCAAAAATGTCTAACTACTGAAACTTAAATTTTATTTAAATTCTCATCCGCCCATCTCTCTTAAAAAGTATACACCATCACCTTTTTTTCTTCCAATGTAATCCTGTTCTTCACGTACATAATATCCTTCCCACTTATCCATCTCATAATAAACTTAATAAATGCACCTAATCCAGAGTACATTAAAAAGACGTTTGACACACTACTAAAAAGAAATCATAGCTATTCCTTCATTTACATCTCATAAAATCTTAATTTTCCATCCAGTATATTAAAAAATGATGAAGATATTAAGCATTTTCTTTCCTATGATGATCTGAAACTAAATATCAGTGTAGTTAAATTATGATATGAAGTTGACTCTGGAATAACAATGTTAAATACAACAAAGCCAATAGAATCTTTCGGCAAACAAAGATTTCAAAGAAAATCTTGTGTTTCTATGCAAAGATTTAAGACACTGAAATTTACGATTTCTTGCAATTCAATTTATTATTGACTTGAATTAGGATGATGCTCTACAGTTTAATATTTTATTTATTGTGGTTCGGAACTATCCATCTTCTAATTTTGTTTTGATAGTTCTTCAAACTATCCAATTTAGTTGTGGTTTAGCAAAACATTTCTAATTATTTATAAATTATATACTTGTTACTTCAATCTTTAGCAATTTTTTATTTTCCTTTTCACAGTCTTTGCTTTCTTTAAAGTTTTTAACTTTATGTTATCAAAATTTAAAATTGTGCAATTAAGTATTAAGACATTTTTCGCCCATAAGTAAGGCATAAACCTCAAGGCGTTTTGAGGGGTAAGCTTCAGAATTTGTGCAAAGTATACACATCAAAGTTCAAAGCAAGAAATAATATATTATTATTCTAACTTGTTTACATAGTAAAATGTAATACATTAATATCTTAATATAATACAAACAACAACAACAACAAGCCTTAATCCCGCTAGGTGGGATCGACTACATAAATCCTTCGTCTCCATTGTGTCCTATTATGTGTCAAATTCTCATTTAATTCAAGTATACTAAGATCATTTTTTTATACATCTTAACCAAGTCTTTTAGGTCTACCTCTACCTTTCTTAAAATATAAAATCTAATGCATCTACTCTCCTAATCGGTCATCTGACGGCGACGCTTTATGTGGCCAAACCATCTAAGACTCTCCTTAATCTTATCTACCACCGAAGCTACTCCAACTTTTTCCCTAACATACTATTTTGCATTCTATCTCTAAGAGTAAAGCCACTCATCCACCCGAGCATCCTCATCTCAACACTTAACTTAGTCTTATGCTTCTTTTATTGGCCAACATTCTCGCACCATAAGTCATTGTGTCTTACCACCATCTTATAAAATTTTCCTTAAGTTTAAGTGGAACTTTTCTATCACATAATAGGCCGATGCATTCCTCCACTTCAACCATCCAACTTGAATTCTACTAATAACATCTCCATCTATTTCACCATCATTTTGAACAAGAGCCTAAATATCAATCGCCACTCTTATTAATGACTTGATCACCTAAAGTCACAACACTATCACTAAAACTTCTACAACTAAAATTACACTCCATATATTCGCTTTAGATCTACTTAAACGAAAACCTTTAGACTCTAAAGTTGACCTCCATAATTCAAGTTTGGACTCCTCTAGTCTTATCAACAAGAAGAATGTCATCAAAGAAAAGCATACACCAAGGTACATCTTCTTGTAAATGCCTCGTAAGAACATCCATAACTAAAGTAAAAAGATAAGGGCTTAATGTTGATCCTTGATGTAATCCAACAAATAGGAAAATATTTTGTCAATCCTCCTTGTGTTTGGACACAAGTAACAGCCTCTAGTATACATATCCTTAATGACTTGAATATAACCAATATTAACTTTTCTTTCTAGAACTCTCCAAAGAACATCTCTTGAGACTTATCATAAGATTTCTAAATCAATAAATATCATATGTAGATCCTTCTTACTTTCTCTATGCTTCTTCATCAAACCTCTTAACAAATGTATAGCATCCATAGTAGATCTACCTGGCATGAAACCAAACTGATTGAGAGAAACTTCTGTATCACATCGTAACCTATGCTCAATTACTCTCTCCCATAATTTTAATGTATGGCACATTAACTTAATTCCTCTATAATTTGCACACTCTTGTGCATCACCTTTATTCTTAAATAAAGGAACCAACAAACTCTTTCTCCACTCATCTGGCATCTTTTTAGTCTTTAAAATAACATTAAAAAGATTTGTAAGCCAAGAAATTCCTTGATCTCCTAAACATTTTCACACATCTATTGGAATATTATCCGGCCCTACTGCTTTTCCACATTTCATTTTCTTTAAAGCTTCACTAACTTCGATTTACTAATAATAGAAATGAAATTTCTATTTTGTTTAGGATATTAAGGTCTAAAATCAATCGTACTTTCGATCCTTCATTGAAAAGTTTATTTTCATTTTCAATATCTTTTCTAAGAAAAGCACTTTATTATTTTCATCTTAATACCCTCACTTGAACTATGTCTTTACTCCTATCTCTTTCTTTGCTTAACTTATACATACATCTTTCACCTTCTTTCAATCTAATCATTGTATAAATCACTAAAAGCTAAATTTTTTGCATCATATATTTTTTCTTAGAATCTCTAAGCCACTTTATATCTTTCTCAATTCCTGAATTTTACATCTAAACCAAGTTTTATAACAATGCTTCTTATTTCTTATCTTTTCTTCACTCGACTCCACCACCAACTATTCTTATTAAAAGAAGCTTTTCCTTTGATTCTCCAAAGACATCTTTAGAACTGCTTTAATTTGATATTTTTTTCCCACATATATAATTTCTTCCTTATGAACATCCCAAATTCTAATTTCTTTGTTTCTTAAAAATATTTTATTTGTTCTTAAGTGTCCCCATCTAATCCTGGACAATAATTTAGTTTATTTTTCTCTTACAACCTTTCATCTTAAAATCTAAAACTAATAGTGGGTACTTAAAATTTCACTTGAATGACCTTACAATTTTACAATCTAAACGATCTATTTTTCTTATCAAAATAATCAATCTGTTTTACTAGATCCATTTTATAAGTAATAATATGTTCATCTCTTTTCTTAAATAAAGTATTATAACTACAAAATCATAAGTAAGAAAAATCTAATATAATCCTACCTTCTTCATTAGTCACTCCAAAACCATAACCACCATGAATACTTTTAAAATCTTCTACCACTCTACCAACATGTCATTTAAATCTCCCCAAATATTTTTTCTTCAAGAGGTATCTTTTGTATTAATCCTCTAATTCATTCCAAAATTTTCAGCTTACCTCCAAACCTACTTGAGGAGCATGACACTTATAACATTGATAATCTTAAAGCTATAATTTATCTCCACATCTATTAATACTTATAACATTATCCTTCAAACTTTTATCTATAATCACACCTACACCATTTCTAGTTCGACTTTACCTCAATACCAAAGTTTAAAACCTAAACTATCAATCTCGGCTTTCTCACCAACCCATTTAGTTTCTTGAACACATAAAATATTTATCTTTATATGAACCATAATATCTATTAATTCCATTAATTTACTAAGAGTACCTATATTCCAAGATCCTAACATAATTCTAGTTTCATGGACTAACTTCTTTGCCCGATCCGCATATAATGTGGAACCCTTGCTTATTTAACATCACGCACCGATGCGGCTTAGCACATTTTTCATCAGATTCAATCCATACAAGGCCGCTCTGTGACGCCTCAAGATTAACACAATGATTTAAAGGATTCATGTCATGATTATTTCGACAAATTTTACGCTGGCTATCGACTACCTAACGCAACCCTAACACAATGATTTAATATAATAAGAAGTAATAAATTGTGCAAAATATAAAATAACATATTAGTATCTTGACATCAAATCATGACGTAAAAAGTGTTATGCTAACATTAAAATAACATAAGATATTAAATTAAAAACAAATGATATAACAATTCAAAATGAGTTTAAAATAAGAAGTTTTTATCTCCCACTCTAATTAGCTAAAATCAAAATAAGTGCATCACAAGTAACGATGGTGATGATGGTGGTCAGTACTGTGTATGTGGAGCGAAGAGGGTGCAAGGAGAGATGCTCAAGTAATGTTTATCTCGAGATCGATTGTGTATATTAGGGCGTGTGTATTATTTGGGTAATTAAATTTTATATTTAATTGTTTAAACGTAAATCTAAAAGCGTAACCCTCACACAAAATGAGGTGAGATGGGCCTCACATCATGTGAGGCGTAAGCCTTAAGTGACACCAATGAGGCATAAGCCTCATTGAGATTTCTTCAAAAAAGCACTAAAGCGGATATTGAAACGGATTTTTTATTGCGCAATTTTAAACAATATATGTTACATTAGTAAAGTAAACGTCTAACATTCCATTCTACGACAAATTTCACATTATTTGTTGATGAAGCAGAAGATGCAATTAGAATTTCAGTCAAGGAATTTATAAAACTGAAAGTGAATGGCTGCACTACAATTTCTTAAATTTTCAAACAAAATCGACCACGTGCACTTCGGTAGCCTCCATTTTACATAATTTTCCTAGGACTTTCCACTTACATCACTTTATATTTTAAAAATGATATTAATTATTAAATTATCCATCCATGATTCTTATTTATTAATAGTAATTAATTGTTGACGTCTGCTTTAAGAAGATACCCA
The DNA here is from genome assembly GCA_021442155.1 of Cymbidium sinense. NCBI lineage: Eukaryota > Viridiplantae > Streptophyta > Magnoliopsida > Asparagales > Orchidaceae > Cymbidium > Cymbidium sinense. The sequence continues at coordinate 27,441,153 of CM038226.1, read as the reverse complement.
ACCCACCATATTTATATGCACAATCCGAACCCCTGATATCTCTCGTTTGATATTGCACCAGTAGTAAGTAAACTTTTTCCCCGAAATCCAACACTGAAATACGTCAATCCAACATCAAACTTGAGGTATATCACATGTAATCAAATTTCAATATTAGAAAAGATGATAATGAAAAGTTAATTCGCATATCTTCTATATAATTTATTATCAATTTATGTTTTGCAATATCACAATTTTTCAAAGATAGTTGTTCATTCTTTTAATCATAAGCATGTTGTTTTCACCGCTTCTATACCTAAGGAAATCTTTAATCATGTCTCTTACTTATATTGTTTGATTGGCTACATCCTAATAAATTGTTTTACCTTATAAAATCTCTCTGTTTGACTCAATTAGAACTTGATTCATCTCATCTTCCTAGTCTTCATTTTAGTGATTTGCACAAAATATCAAAACTACATTTTGGAGAATCATCCCCGTAATAACTATCATCAGAATATTTGCATTTGTGGCAATTTATTTGCTTATATGCAGTTATTTTAAGTATTCTTATTTAAGTCTCTTTACATGGAGATTTGTTTTACTTACAGTTAGGTATGCAGTTTTTTGCATTTATCTTTTAATATTTCCTTTTCAATTATTTTTCTGCACTTAATTTGGTGATTTTAGGGACAAGCTTAAATTTTAAAAAACGAAATTTATCTATTTTTGACTTGAAAGTTTTTCTCTCAATTTAATTAAAATATACCCGTTAAAAGATAAAAGGAAACCTCAATAGCAAGTCAGTCAAAATGTGTTAAACTTCAGCTATCTAATATAAAACTATTATTCTATATATCTTATAATTTTAATTTAGTTTGATATGAGTAGTTCTGGGTAGGTTAGAGATTTTTTCTAAAACTGTCAAATTTGGATTCATTTCAATAGTTTTGCCATAGCCTTTTCAAGAGATACTTGTATCAGTGTAAGGCTTGTATCTTCAATATGATGACTTTCATCCCATTCTTTTTTCATCTAACTGTTTTTGATTAGTTTTAAGTACGTGATTGAAGTTTGATCAAGTTTGTTACAAACCAGTTATCAGTTTTGCGGTATGAATCTTACCACTACGCAACTTTATAATTCTACAAAAATTTCTTGTGGAATTTTAATATTTTGCTACTTCTGTATTAACATTTGAAATGAAGTGAATGTGTTTTCAAATTATGCATGTAAAGAGGCTAATCTTTGCCAAAACAAAGAGTTCAAAACCCTGAATTGTTTTTCTGTGTTTTTTGTGGATATGAATAACTTCAACAATTGAAAAATGATATTTAAAGAGCGACAAGATTTATTAAATAAAAGTTAATCAGCAAGCTTATTGTATGAGTATCAAAAAAAAAAAAAAGTAAAAAATTAGGACTATAACTTATCACAACTTCAACTGAAATGAAACTACTATTAAAAAAATACATGTTTGTTTGATTGACTGCTTGATAAATTTAACTCATTGAAACAAGATAATAAAGGTAATAACTGAATAAATGAGCAAATCTATAAAGTTAAAATTACTTGAAATACCAGGTTCTTAAACCATACTTTTTAGATTTAGATATAATTTGAGACATAAAATTAAAAGAAAAATGGCATCATCTCTTAACAATAACTCTTTTGAGAAAGCTTTTCAAATTGTCATAAATTTTGAACAGCTAATATTTCACACACCTAAACAAATATCATATACTGAAAACACCTTATTTTACCAAAATACTCAAAACTCAAATTGCTAGGCACTATCGTTAACAACAATTCTGCAATGATATCTATTACTATTACATCTAGCACTTAAAATTTTTGCTAGGGCTTCTTTAAAAAGTCATCAAACAAGTCATTTTGCAAGGAATACATAGTAGAAATCTGCATATTAATGTTGAAGAGAAGGATAATGAGGATAATGCGCATGAATACCTATTAAATGCTTTGATTGAGAACTCTTTAAAGAATATGCGATGCATCCTTGCCACACTAAAGGTTAACATTAAACTTGATTAACAAGCAACTTCTATCTTTTAACAATAATGAAAAATTCTATAAACTTATTCATTATCTGCAATGAAAGTTACATAAATTTCTGGCTAAGTTGCAATTGAATGCATGGATCTGAAAGCTAAACCCAATGTCTTAAAACTAAGTTTTAGTTTTGGTTTTGATCTCATCTAAAATGTTTGATTTTGATAGTTTCATCAATATCAAGATTCAATTTTGATTACTTTTAATTACAAAAAATTTACAAATAAATACATTTAAAGTAAAAAAATAAGGTAAACATAGAGCTCAAGCTATAATGTACATGAAATGTAATGGGATATTAGTGTTAGAATTCTTACAAAACATTAATGACTATAAAAAATTTAGTAAAATTTAGCTAAATATATGTTTCACCCAAAAGTTCAATGAAACCCACAGCTTTGACCAAGACTACCAAGATAACCAAAACGAAAATACAAATAATTTTTGGATCACATTCAACCAAAATCGAGCTGAAATTATGAAACTTAAAACCATAATTGAACCATACCAACAACCACACAAACTAAAAGTGCAATTTATCTAATTCAAAGGTGCTCAGTATTCATTCAACCTGCTACATATAATAATAAGATACGGTGTAAAGTTTTTTTCATGGATGTTGCCCACATCATTTTGGATAGACCGTGGTTATATGATTTGGATGTAATGCACTTTACAGATTCCAACACTAAACATAAGAGTCTTATGTCAAGAGAATCAAGCACACCTAATATTTGAAAAAATATTTTTTTTCAATCCATATGATTTTGAAAAGAAACTCAGACTAAGGGAGTAAGTTATTCTTGATAATTATTGAATTGAAGAAAGATACAACTAACAAAGCTTCCTAATGAATTACATCCACTTAAGGATACAAAACATGCAATAACTTGATTATTAAATTATTATTACCAAATTTTCCACATTATAGCATGAACACTACTGAACAAATTAAACTTAAAAGGCAAATTGTTAATTACTTGGAAAAGAATTTATTAGAAAAAGTACAAATCCCTGTGTTGCTTATGCATTACTAAATTACTAATAACTACAAATAACAGTAATTAAAGGTTTGTGTGGTTAATCAAATGATTAACAAAATCACCATCAAATATTGATATCATATGCCTAAATTGGATAAGTTGCATATGACAACTAAATATGCTATTTTATTCAAAAATTTATCTAACTACGGTTAAAATCAAATCAAATGTCATAAAGAAAGTAATCAAGGAAAAATAATTTTGAAACAGATGATTTGAATGAATGTTAAGTAATGTCTTTCGAATTAACTAATGCACTAAGTGTTCTATGAGAATCAGGCACCAAACTCTTGGATCTTTCATTGGGATTTTTTGGTTGTGTACTTTGGTGATGACATTATGATTTATAACAACACTCAGGAGGAGCATTTATTGCATCTTAGAAAGGTCTTTGAAAAGTTGAAATCAAAAAATTATTCCTGAATATAAAATAAATATTATTTTAATGCATCATTTATTATATTTTGATAGTTGTAGCTACTGATCAATAATTCATTGATTTTATAAAGTTAGAGCAATTGAGAAATGACAAACACCTGCTAACATTCAAGATATTAGAACTTTTCATGACTTAGCTACATTTAAAAGAAGATCCATTAATGGGTTTAATACTATTACAAAAAGAATTCGATTAGACAAAATATGTTGAGTGTGCTTTCAAATATATCAAAGAGAGGCCTATTAATGCATATTTGCTTAAGCTACATGATTTTAATAAATTTTAAGAGATTTCATGAGATGCATCTCATATAAAGATTAAGAAAGTTTTAAGTCAAAATGAAAATCTAATTGATTACTTTAGTGAGAAATTCAATGAGATAACAAAATATTTAATTCCCAATAAAAAATTTTATGTTGTTGTGCAACCACTTCAATATGTGTGACATTACTTATCACAAAAAATAATTTGTCCAATAATTTGATCACCAAGCCTTAAAATATATGGAACCTCAAAAGATGCTAGGACATGGCATATTAAACGGGTTGAATTCCTTTGGTGAATATACATTTATGCTAAAACACTACGTTGGAATTGAAAATAATCATGTTGATTCTTTGAGTATGGCTGTTAATTTGCACACCATGAAAATTAAGGAGACAGCCTTGATTACATCAAGGAAAATTATGAAAATTATGAAAATTATAAGGATTTCAATGAATCATAATTTAACTATTGAATTGTCTATGCTTTATAAGGATTTCATAATTAAGGGTGACTTCTTTTACAAGAACTCATTTTTATAGTCCCTAATCCAATTTTGAGAGATTTATTTGTTTTATAATTGCATGTTAGTGATGTGTAGGATATCTGATAATGATAAAGTTTAGTTATAACTAAAGATAAATATAATTAGCCAAAAGAGAAGTAGCACGTCACTTCATAGTGTAGAAGCTATTAAATAACTAAAGGGCAAAACCATGAGAGTGCTGATAGTATAGTTTTTTATTTGAGGATTTTGACGAACCACAAGGAAGCATAATTTGATCTTTGTAATAGTTGATCATTTTTTAAAGCGATTCATTTCATTCTATGTTATAAAAATGCTAATGCAACTCATATAGATGAATTGAATTATAATGTAGTGTTTAACTTATATGAATTGCCTAAAACTATTATCTTATAGAGATATTAAATTCATATATTGTTTTGAAAACACTTCAAAAAAAGATTAGAATCCAGCTAAAATTTTCAACTGTTTATCACATGCAAACTATTAAACAAATTAAAGTAATAAATGAGAATACAAGTGATGTATAACAAAGTCTAATTAAAGAACACACATTTGGGCATAATTTAATATTGTTTATAGCTAATTTTGCCCATAATTCATTTGTTAATAGTGGATAAGCACGAGTCCAATTAAAACTTTTATAGTATAATAAGACCTTTTAAAGCTTCTAATTGAGTCCAAACCTGGTGAGATTACACAAATTGCAAAGGACATGCATTAAATGAGGATATTACATGAAATTAACAATTAAACATAGCAATTATAAGTCTATTATTAATGTGAGTATGAGGCATTTGAAATTCATTCAAATAAATAAGATAACGACCAATCAAAATCTTGAAAGATTTTCCAATATAGCCATTTAAAAAATCAAAAAGAAAACCAGGGCCATATTAAATGCTATAGTGCATTTGGATGAACACTCATTAGCTAGAAATTACAAAAAAAGTATTGATATTAACCTAATCTTCATCGATTTCTCTTTCCATATCCTCCTTGTAAATTCATATCCAACATCTCACCAAGATTGATATGCTCTTGTTTTTGAAGTTGCTCTTATTATAGAAATATGTTCACTATTGTTGGTAGATATTTCAGGTATAATACACATTAACATGGAAAACCAATTTGTGTTAATTCATGCATTAACTTGCACGAAGCACATCAATTATACTCAAATATACTTGATGAATATCAAATACTCAAATCGTCAAAATTGAATTTCCAAAACTAAGAAGCTGTTTGGGATCAATTTTATTTTCTATTTTTTGTTTTTGTTTTTATGTTATTTTTGAAAACATGTTTATTTAGAATATTTTTTTGTGTTTTTATTTTTTATTTTCAAAAACAAATAACATTATTTTTAAAAATACTCAAAATAACTTTTAGATGTTTTGAGTATTTTTAAAAACAATAAGTACATTCAAGAAAGTTTTATTTTTAAGCAAAATAAAAAATAAAAAATAAAAGTGGTCCCAAAAAGCCCCTAAGTAAATAGAATAGAACTTTGAAAGTGCATAATCATTTAAAGCACATGATACAAACATTAAGATGGGTATTTAATGAGTTTTGGGTTTTGTATTTTCTATTTTTCTAATTAATTTTGAGAGCAACATTTATATGGCATCGGTGCAAATAAGAATGAGATTTGTTCCCTTGTGTCTTAAGTACTTTCATGGCTTTGCTTTACTACTATAAATTGTTTTCGATTTAGCTTCTAGATACCCTCAATCACCTAGGTCCAGTTCCCAATAATGTCCAAACATGTGATTTAGAAACTCCAACTCTATTTCCTTTCTTTCATCATATACGCTATAGTTGGCACCATCAACTTTATTTCCATTCTTAGCATAACATTGTAGTTGGGATCAACTGCTTTGTTTCTTTCTTGATATTTCATTATAGTAGAAAATTGGTCTTTGCTAATATCCACTGGCTTTTCTCCATGTAAAACATGTGGGCTACTCTCGCTATTTCCTTAAGCAGTTGATTCATATCTAGTATTGACTTTCTTGTTGTAGCTATTGTCGGTCGTCTATTTCCTATTCTAAATGAGCTGCATAGTGCTATTAATGGTGTGCTAGAGATACTTGTTTGGACTGGGAATCTAAGATAATTGAATCGAAAATTTATAATTTTAGGTTAGATCTGAAGGATTTTGATAAAATCACTTCTGAATCTTTGAGTTGTAAATACAACTCCTAAATCATGTATTTCTCAAATAATTAAGAAATAAAACTTTTCTTTTTTGTCAAACTTGTGTGTGATGTTGGATGATATTCTGCAAACATGTTGCAGAAGGAACAACATATAGGGGATACTACTCCTTGAACCTCATGAGGCCTAAAGCTTCAATTTGGTTAACTTATATCCTTACACATTTTTTTCATATAATGATTTTACAATTGATTTTGTGTGAATGGTAGAGATTTGATAAAATTTATTATGAATCAATTTCCATTTTTGAATGTGAATTTTAACTACTATGAAAATTTATATTTGTAATCAAATTTATTGTGCAATTTAAATTTCATATTTAAAATTTTAGAAAGGAGAGAAAACATCTCACCAAAAAACTGAAACTATTAGATGAAATGTTTTTCATCTTTTTAAAATTTATTTTAAAATCTAAAAATTATTAAAGAACACATTTCAAATTAGGCTTTTCCTATTGCCCAACCACTTTTTCTCTCCTATCTACTTCCACTTACTACAAGGAATATAGATTGCCTTAAATACAAATATGAAGAATTTGTCATTTTTTATATTATCAAGAATCAAACATGCCAACAAAGTAAAAAAAAAAATGTATCTGAAAAAAAATCTATTTAAATTTCAAAGCTGATCTTTAAAAAATGATTCCAAAACACTTTACTAGTTCTACTATATCTTCAATGGCTGCTATTCTGTGGCCTCATTTTGAAATTATATCCTTCATAGTTTAAAGATTTAAAAATCTTGAAAGTGATGGAAAACACCTTGAACAAGAATGTCGTAGATTGAAATTCAGCAATTTTAAACATCTAAACAATACACAAGGGCACACCATTTCAAAATGGACCACTCCCATTGCCCATCCCCTTGTTTTTTTTTATTTTCTTTCTCTACTTGTGAAATTCTTAAGCAAAAAATTTTACTCTTTCTACTTTCAAAATCTAAATAACACTCTAGAATATAATTACAAAAAAGGCTTTCTCATTGTCATTCACCTTTTTTTTATATGTGAGAAAATTACCGACTCTCGATGAAGAGAGTGATTTAAAGTCATAATAAATTTTCGAAGGCAGATGAATAGTAAATAAGACACCTGAGATTTTATATTTTGTGAGGACTTTAGATCTGGTTCAGGTTCATATAAGCGCTATAGTTAATTACCCCCTCGATCTTTGAGAGAACTTTCGATTAAGGCTAATCGTTAGATCGCCTAATGTGTAGCGTATAGTAGCAGCACGTAGAGTTTTGGAATTTAGATTTATGAAATTCATTATTATTTTAAGCGAATGATTGGGGGAACAATGGCGCCCGATCTGATCTCATGGTCTATCATCCCATGTCGTGGTTCTCTACTTAGTCGAGGAGGTATCGGCCGACACTCCGATCTTATCAAGAACATATTCTGCTCGAAATCCCTTGAACGGAGGTGGCGTTTGTCAGGAGGCTTAAATCTACCTTAATAACATAAAACTTTTGTCTATCAAGTATCTATATGGTTCACAACTCAAAGGCGAGCATTTGTGAGCACTGACCGTGTGATATAAGATCATTTGGCGACAACCACCGTCGAGGACTCTGGGCGTAACTGCATTATGAGTCTTGACGGCTGGGCCGTCTTTGTTGGAGATTATTTGAGAGTAAACATATTGTATAATTGATTTTATTGACTCTTTATGGTAAATTTTCTTAATTTGTCTCGACAAACAATTGCGAAAGATCGATTGGATTTTAGCTTTAAGTTTTTAACTTGATGACTTTCACTTAACATTTTTAGCTTAATAATTCATCAGAATTCTCATTTGGATTGATATTTAACTTATATTAATTTCATTTGAAATAACAATCACATTTTGATAAAAGTATCCTCCCTCGGTTGAAATTTTTTTACCGATCGTGGATGGTTCGTTGTTTCAGTTAGATCCGTACTATTAATTTAATAATAGAGGATGATCTGTCATTACGATAAAACTCGGATATTTTATTTGGTTAAAGATATTATAATAACATCATTAAATTTTTAGGTTTTTATTAACTTGGGACGGTCCCCAAATCAAACATGATATCCGGTATTAAATTTTAGCATTCAAATATGGGGCATACGGTTTCCAATTGCTTGCATATATAATCGCTTATTCATTTCATAAAATACTCGTACATACTTCAAGCCATTTGAAACTGAGGTTAGGAATACTCTCAGAATGTATATGATCATCTCACCTTAAGTTATTCTAAAACATCAAATTTAGATGTGATGTTGCTTTGTAATGAATGCAGGATTTCATCATTCAGGTGATTGATATGCATCTTAATGCAACAGGATTGAGCATATAATCACCTCGTAATGCATATAAGCATCTTATTCATTTATTTGAAAATTTATACAAGCATTGGAGTATTTGAACCAGATATAAGTTTATATGAATTTTTTTTTTATCTGAGTATTTGCACATATCAATGAAACACTTGAATTGGATAAAACATTGCTTCTTAATATATGTCTATGTTCAATTCACTTCATTAAAATATTTGCACGTAGTTCTAAACATTTGAATTGAGCTAATGATTGCCTCACCGCATACACAAGGGTCTATCTCTTTGATACTCTGTGAATTTCAAGACATATGCATCGAGAGTGTTCGCATGTATCTTTAGAGCAATAAATTCGGGTATAAGATGGATTTATAATATTTACAATATACATACATACATACATACATATATATATATATATATATATATATATATATATATATATCTTTTAAGGCTCGAGATAGAAACACCAAGTATTAGAGCTATCCAGCTAGATAACCACACCAATTAATTTTTCTATGAAATTTTGTAGAGGATCATTAATTTCTTACCAGCAAAGACTTAAGAGGACGGCCAATGGGTTTATAATCTTCTTCACCAAAATTGCCTTGAGCAAGGTGCTTATCCAACAAAGTATCCTGTTAAGAAGAAAGACAAATAGAACGTTGTCAAATTTGTACCACAACTATTATAGATGCAAAAGAACACTTTAAATTATATACATTAGTTATGCTTTCATAACTAAAAAATACACACACGGAGTGTTTGTTGCAAGCATGTGTGGATGCATAGTAGTTCATTCTATGAACAAAATAATGGCTAACCACCTTTGCCATGAACATGTCTCTGCACCATTGAGCTATTGCTTCATCTGTCGCAGGCACTTCATTCATGGGGCGTCGCTTCATGTGCACATGAATCTAAATGAAATACAAAAATTAAAGTTATAAGAAAAAAAAATGCAAGCTAATCAAACTGGACAACCATAAAATCTTCTTCACAATATTCATAAATTAACGGCAATCCAACTGATTGTGGTGATTCTAAATCTAGTTCCTTTACATATCAAATAAGTGAGCCTCATTCATAACATAACGATCCATTTGAAAGTGTGAACAATATCACATATCAGATAAAACATTATACAAATTGACATATTGAACACTGTTCCTGGAAAAGACCAACACGAATGAAAACTGCCTGAAGGGTGTTCAACAAGCCACACTGACATGTTGAAAAAACTGTTCCTGTAAAAGACCAACACAAATGAAAACTGCCTGAAGGGTGTTCAATAAGTCACATGAATTTTAGGAGTGTAAATAGATCGTTCATGCTTGGAAGAGGATTTGCATGCAAATGATGCGTCCAAAAGAGGACCAGCTTGCAAGATGATCCGGCAGTACCAAAATCTCATAAATGTTCAGTTGTTGATGAAGATAAACAAGATGTAAAATAAAAAATGATTATAATGCCTTATCTTCAGCCTAAAACATGGGAATCCTGTTGAACAAACACAGGAAAAACTGACGGTTAGATTATGGTTTAAGATAACCAAGTTACCTAGAGCTGATGATCTATGAGTAACAATCAATTTGTTTAAGCTAGTGAAGAAATGCTGTAAATTGGTCTGGACAAATAGTTACCACAAAATATAGCGATAAACAACTTGATGATTGATCTGAGCTTTTAAACTAGGTCCATAAGCTGTATATGAGGTAATCCCATAAGTTCCAATATGAGGTAATTAGAACAAAAAAAATAAAAAAGAGCACCATCACAGCTTTTAAAAACTCAGCCGACAAAGGAGAGGGTTAACAAGCCAAAAAGAAGATTAACCTGTAAGACATGAAGTCAAAGAAAGATTAACCATCATATGCTGCTAAATATTAAAAAAACATCAATATTAGCTAATGAATCACAAAAATTAAAAACTCATCGTGCCCTTAGCATACTTTGTTTTCCATAGATAATTGCATGAATGGACAAAAATAAAAACCCAAGGATTGAAATGCCAAAGGGGTCACAAAGATTGCCAAGAGTAACTTCCTTAGAAATAGGATGTTCAAGAACCTATTGTATGGAATAAATGATACAAAGATCTTAGACAACTTCCAAACTCAAGAAGAATCAAATTCAGTAAGGAAAAATTTTACCCAGATTTTAAGAGTATTTCAAATTAATTAAAAAAAAAAGGTTCAGCCATTCCATGAAAATAGCACAAGTTCAGTCACCGTATCAAGTAAAAGTGATTCCTGAGGGGGGATACTCATCAATATCTAACACCTAGGAACTCAGAAAATTTAACAAAAATATTTTGAAAACATAGCATTGCATGATGTGTTGCATGGATAACAATGATCAAGTCATCTAAGTGTTCGACATCACCAAGCTTGAAGTCGCCCAAAACCCCTGCTCACCCAATGGTAAACTGTAAACACACATTAAGCCTATACTTTCATGTTCTAGACTACCCAGAAAGCATATTCACCAACAGACTAGGAGTTCTCATTAGAACTAGCTCAGAGTTCTCATACAATAACAACAACAACAACAACAAGCCTTAATCCCACTAGATGGGGTCGGCTACATGAATCCTTCGTCTCCATTGTGTTATTATGTGTCAAATTCTCATCTAATTCAAGTATACTAAGATCATTTTTTATACATCTTAACCAAGTCTTTTAGGTCTACTCTCTTTTAGTAACATAAGGCAAATCTAATGCATCTACTCTCCTAATCGGTCATTGACGGACGCTTTATGTGGCCAAACCATCTCTCCCTAATCTTATCTACCACTAGAGCTACTCCAACTTTTTTCATACTCATTTTGCATTCTATCTCTCGAGTAAAGCCACTCATCCACCTAAGCATCCTCATCTCTGCTTAGTCTTATGCTTCTCTTTTATTGGCCAACATTACGCACCATAAGTCATTCTGGTCTTACCACCATCTTATAAAATTTTCCCTTAAGTTTAAGTGGAACTTTTCTATCACATAATAGGCGGATGCATTCCTCCACTTCAACCATCCAAGAATTCTACTAATAACATCTCCATCTATTTCACCATCATTTTGAACAATAGAGCCTAAATATCAGATAACTCTCTTATTAATGACTTGATCCTAAAGTCACAACACTATCACTAAAACTTCTACAACTAAAATTACACTCCATATATTCAGTTTTAGATCTACTTAAACGAAAACCTTTAGACTCTAAAGTTGACCTCCATAATTCAAGTTTACGTTGGACTCCTCTCTAGTCTTATCAACAAGAAGAATGTCATCGACAAAAACATACACCAAGGTACATCTTCTTGTAAATGCCTCGTAAGAACATCCATAACTAAAGTAAAAGATAAGGGCTTAATGTTGATCCTTGATGTAATCCAAATAGGAAAATATTTTGTCAATCCTCCTTGTGTTTGGACACAAGTGACTCTAGTATACATATAATGACTTGAATATAACCAATATTAACTCATTTCTAGAACTCTCCAAAGAACATCTCTTGAGACTTTATCATAAGCTTTCTCTAAATCAATAAATATCATATGTAGATCCTTCTTACTTTCTCTATGCTTCTCTCTATTAAACCTCTTAACAAATGTATAGCATCCATAGTAGATCTACCTTGCATGAAACCAAAGCGATTGTGAGAAACTTACATCACATCGTAACTGCTCAATTACTCTCTCCCATAATTTTAATGTATGGCACATTAACTTAATTCCTCATAATTTGCACACTTTGTGCATCACCTTTATTCTTAAATATAGGAACTCTTTCTTTCTCCACTCATCGGCATCTTTTTAGTCTTTAAAATAACATTAAAAGATTTGTAAGCAAGAAATTCCTTGATCTCTAAACATTTCCACACATCTATTGGAATATTATCCGGTCCTTTTCCATTTCATTTTCTTTAACTTAACTGGTTACTAATACGATAGAAATGAAATTCTCTATTTTGTTTAGGGTATTAAGGTTGCTAAAATCAATCGTACTTTCAGATCTTCATTGAAAAGTTTATCAAATATCTCATCCACCTATTTTCAATATCTTTTCTAAGAAAAGCACTTTATTATTTTCATTAATACATACTTTATGTCTTTACTTCTCTATCTCTTTCTTGGCTAACTTTCTTTTCACCTTATCTAATCTATTGTATAAATCACTAAAAATAAATTTTTGCATCATATATTGCTTTCTTAGAATCTCTAGACCTTTATATCTTTCCCAATTCTCCGATTTTACATCTAAACCAAGTTTTATAACAATCTTCTTATTTCTTATCTTTTCTTTGCACACTCGACTCCACCACCAACTATTCTTATTAAAGAAGCTTTTCCTTTTGATTCTCCAACATCTTTAGCAACTGCTTAATTTCACTTATATTTTTTTTACATAGCGTTAAACACCCCAAATTCTAATATCTTGTAGCTTGCTCTTAAAAATATTTTTTATTTGTGTTCTTTAAGTGTCCCCATCTAATCCTGCAATAATTTAATTTATTTTTTCTCTTACAATCATCTTAAAATCTAAAACTAATAATTCGATGTTGGGTACTTAAAATTTCACTTGGTATTTTCACAATCTTTCTGATTTAAATATTTTTCTTATCAAAAATAATCAATCTTTTGTTTTCTTAGATCCATTTTATAAGTAATAATATGTTCATCTCTTTTCTTAAATATAGTATTAGCTACAAAATCATAAAGCTAAAGAAATCTAATATAGTCTATTCATTAGTTAAAATCCATGTACCATGAATACTTTTAAAATCTTCTACTACTCTACCAACATGTCCATTTAAATCTCCTCCAATAAATACTTTTCTTGAGGGTATCTGTATTAATCCCTCTAATTCATTCCAAAATTTTTTTTTCAACTTACCTCCAAAACTACTTGAGGCGTAGACACTTATAACATTGATAATCTTATCGATAATAATCTTTAAAGTATAATTCTATCTCCACATCTATTAATACTTATAACATTATCCTTCAAACTTTTATCTATAATCCTACACCATTTCTAGTTCTTTTACGAATACCAAAGTTTAAAACCTAAACTATCAATCTCCTTGGCCTTCTCAACCCATTTAGTTTCTTGAACACATAAAATATTTATCTTTCTATGAACCATAATATCTATTAATTCCATTAATTTACCGTAAGTATATATTCCAAGATCCTAACCTAATTTTAGTTTCATGGACTAATTTCTTTGCATCCTCAAAATGTGGGAACCCTTGCTTATTTAACATGCAGTCGCCGTCGTGACTCTACATTTTTCACTTTGTATTCAACCATACATAGCGTTTCGAGGGGCTAGCATTCTTTGATTTAAAGGATTCATGTTATGATTATTTCACAAATTTTTTTTGTTTTGTCACTAGCAACCCTCCACTTTTGCATCGGGACTTGGATGAATGGTAGTGTTGAAAGTTCCCTTTATTAACAACAAACAAACTTGCTACAAAAACAAGCATCATTCATCACCAATAAATAGAGTCATCGATAAGACATGCAACAAAAAAAATCTAGTACTTCTAGTCAAAATAAACATTAGAATTTTCACCAAGATTATCTCTCTACAATCCCCTATAACTTCAATTTAATGCACCTTTTCTCTCCCTAAAGGATCAACTAAAACTTCCATGATTACAATTCAATTAAATAGAATCTAAACCCACAACCCCAAACAATATGGAATCCAATATCCTTAAAGATGAAGTTAGCATGAAAAATGTTAAAGACTAGGAACCAAGTTATGGATCATTCTATCATCATAATAATTTTGCCACTTCTCACTCTAATGATCCAAAGAATCCTCAAGTAATTCTCACAAGCAGACCCCTTGCATGGCCTCTCAGATGACTCTTATTCAAGGTCTCTGAAAAGATTTGTTTTGTCATGCTAGCAACCTATAACATCGAAGACCCTAGTTGAGCTACTTCAGCTAACCAATTTGCACATTAATGTGGAGGAACACAACTTATTCCCCTTGAAGACCCTAGCTAAGCCACTCTAATCAATTCGCACACTAATGTAAAGGAATGCAATAGTGTGGCCTAAGCTTCCATATATTCAGTTTTAGATCTAGTCAAACTAAAACCTTTAGACTCTAAGATTGACCTCCATAATTCAAGTTTCTCTTGGACTCCTCTCTAGTCTTCTTGGACTCCAAACAAGAAGAATGTCATCAATAAAAACCATACACCAAGGCACATCTTCCTGTAAATGCCTAGTAAGAACATCCATAACTACAGCAAAAAAAGATAAGGGCTTAAAGCCAATCCTTGATGTAATCCAACTGAAATAGAAAAATATTTCATCAATCCTCCTTGTGTTTAGACACAAGTAACAACTCTAGCATACATATCCTTAATGACTTGAATAAAATCAATATTAACCCCTTTCTTTTCTAGAACTCTCCAAAGAACATCTCTTGAAACTTACACTAAAGAATTAAAAAATTATAAACAAATACCTTTTGCATAGAAGAAAGAGTGAAATATACACAAATCAGTTCAAAATAACATGACAAAAAATAGCAAAAAAATAATAGGCAAGATAGCTTTTGTCTCACCAGTACAGCAAAGCTTAAAAACGCTAATAATCTCTACTAATAACTAATTACAATTCAAAGCAAAGGTACCAAATGTATGAATGTAAGTTTGAAGACCTTATTTGATTGAAAGAACTGTCAAGCTTACCTGACAAGGCTGGTGTTTCAAAATTCTGAGCATTGTTGGGGAGGACTTATCTTTAGGAATTGCTACTGTCATATCATAAATAGCAGGAACAAATGATCGCATATTATTTACAGCTGAAACAAATCCCTGAAGTCAAAAAGAGCAGTTTAAAATAAATTTAAAATCCAAACAAAAATATAATTTTATTCAAGAAAATAAAATCATGAAAAGAAGAAAAAAAATCCCTAGACTATCTTATATGTTTGATTTAGTCCCTCGACTCTTTAAATCTGACCAGAAAAGATCCCTTGACTCTCAAATCTGATCCAAGATAATCCAATGGAGATACAATTTTGAATTATATTCCAAAAGTCAAAGAACTATATTGAATGCATCTATAATCTAGGACTAAAATGATCTCATACAAATGATCCTAGGACCATTTTGATCTCTCATGAAAATTTATTTTTTTATGTACTACTTATACAATTTTGATGAAAATTTTAGATATAAACATGATGCTATGAATACTAAAAAAATGAGCAATGAGGGCTTCTTTGCCAGAAAGTGAAGTATACCAAGAGCTTTGACCGGCACAAAAATAAATAAATTCAATCAGTGTGTTTTAGTTAGCGTGGCACTAATAAAGGCTTCTCTCCTAAAAAGCTGCCTAGCACATCAGGTAATGCACTTCATAAATTATAGGCCTAGTGGTCTTTTTATAGCAATTAAATTTCCTGACAAATTGAAGAAAATACTAAAAACAATTTTCTAGAAACAAGCTTAGATATGCCCAATGATTATCTAAAGGAAGAAATAACAATGGAGAACAGAAGGCACTGAAATGAATAATCAAAAAGAACAATAGACCATGTCAGACAAATATTGCAAACCAATGACTCCTTAAGATAATACCAAAAAACAGAGAAATTGTGCATGAAACTCGTTCCACAGGAAATCTGCTTCCTTCAGCAGACAGCTTATTGAAACATCACAACTGGATATTTAGGGCTGTTTGGGATCAATTTTATTTTATGATTTTGATTGTTTTTATGATATTTTTAAAAATATGTTTTTTTGATGTGTTTTTTATGTGTTTTTATTTTTTGTTTTCAAAAACAAATAACATTGTTTTTAAAAACAGTCAAAACACTTTTAGATATTTTGAATGTTTTTAAAAATAATAATAACTATCAAACATGTTTTACTTTGAAACAAAATAAAATAAAAACATAAAACAAAAAAAGAAAACAAAAGTGATCCCAAACAGCCCCTAGCTAATCAAAATTGAAAAACCGGTTTAAGCTTTGAGAAAGTACTTGAGCATCACTCTCATAGGAAGTTACAAGCAGAAGTTTAGAAGTTTAACATTGAAAATAACACAAAGAGAAGTAATAAAAATCATAAAGATGCCATTTATGCAAATATTAAATGACAGTCCAAATCAGCATTTTAAATCAAGCTAGCAATAGAAGCCTGGCAAGACCAATATACTTTGGCCATTTATCAGAAACAAGACAAACATAGCACTGCATAAATAATACAATAATGTATAATGGTGTTAATAAGATCATCAAAATCGACAAACAGAAGTCTCAGTAAATTTTAGGTGAATAAGCATAGAAGGGATGCTACTAAAAACTCAAATTTTTAGGGGATACAAGAAAGGGACAAAAAATAAACAAAGCTCCGAAAACAAATACAGGGAAATAAGTAAGCCTGCCTTAGTGCGGGGAATCAACACATTTCTTGGAACTGGTAAACCTTGTGACGCAGCATATTCTTGAGCTGCCAGTAGCTTGGCAGGCGTGAAACGGGTACCTTCAACAAAAAGTGCAAGCCAAAACGGCTGAGGGAAGTCCTTCAATCTTTGAAGACCTGACTGCAACGTAAAATGAGAATATAAATTAAGAGAATAAAAATATTCAATAAAGAGGACAAATCATTGTAACGTTATGCCTTCAACGTATCTTCATCCTTGGCCCAACTTCTCTCCAAAAAGAGATATTCAGTAAACCACATCGACCAACCAATGACCTATATGAATTGGCAAAAAAACAAACAAATTGATGCTCTTGAAATGACAAATAAAATCTAAAGTTTTTCATCGCATAAGCACCACCCAAAAACATAAAAAGCTTTTTCCAATAAAAACTAATGGCTTTAAAGAAAAGACCAAAGAAGGGTGTCTAGAAGCAACAAAGCATAAAATTGTGACTACATGAAGTTACAAGAAGGAATGACAGCAATCGGCTAAAAAAAATGATCACATATAAGCAATTCCCTCTTTTCACATTCTTGAGATAATCATTATCAATTCAAATTCAAAGTTACAAAAAATGGCTACAATGTTGAAAAGCTGCATTATTTTGTTATAATATAAGCACAAGTAATTACAATAGGCAGTTTAGTCATGCAGTTTTAAGACAAAACATCCTGGTATTAGTGCCTTGAGAGTCAAAGACATCAATTATAAACCACCATTAACATTATTCACGCCTAAAAAATGTGTTCTAAATTTATAGCCAAGTTGCACAAGAACAAATCAAATTAGAAAAAGAATATATCATTGGTGTGGGACTCAACGAGAGCACCAATGATACATGCCAATAGATTTAGAATAGCAAACTACAATTGGGTTTTATGTGTGAGCTTGATTCACCTCGAGTTGACTCCTGAGTGTTGGAACATCTTCACGTTGGATCTGTTTTCTTTACATGGATCTAACTTTGTTGAGTTCTTTTAGATCTTGCGCTTGGATTGCCTTGTTATGGATCGCCTTGATCTTTCTTGATCAGCGGTGGTTGATTGCTTTACAAGTGGATGCAGCTCAACATTGGTAGCGCTTGATCTCTGAATATTAAGGATGTGGGGTGATTCTGTCTGACCATAATGATATTTGGATTGATATAACCTTATTTCTCTTTGGTTTGTTTTACATTTAGTCTGAAAGAACTCAAAAAAGAAAACATTTGGGATGACTCTCTAAGCGATTTTAACAGAACTCAAAAGAAGAAGAAAACAAACCAAAGAGCTAAGTTCCTTTAAAAATTCTTGATTCATTTCCTTTCTAGTTGTCTCGTCTTCTCATTTATAGATCTCACATATTACATTTAGAATCTTCTTTCATAACAACTAATCATCTAGAATCATCATCACACAATCGTATTGAGGTTTCTTGATCTCATCTCTATTCTTCCTTTCATCGGCCATGTTATGTATTGGAAGGTCTTTCCTTTCTGTTTTGAGCCTTCTCACATTTATATGGTTCCTTGGGATAATCACAATGTATTCTTTGTCTTCTTTTATCTTTATTAATCTCTAAACATTTCTTGTTGTAATAACTTGTTATATTTTATATCTTTATTAAACATGTTATTCTATGTTGTTGGCTTTGGGGATATGTGTTCATATCGCTTTAGTCATCATTTTAAAGACAACATCACACATTAGTGCCTTGACTCAAAGACATCAATTATAAACCACCATTAACATTATTCACACCTAAAAAATGTGTTCTAAATTTATAGCCAAGTTGCACAAGAACAAATCAAATTAGAAAAAGAATATATGCAAGACTAACTAGCATTTTGACATTTTGAAGATAGTAATAGCATAAACATAGGAAATAAAGAATAACAAAAACTACTTAACTGTACTTTTTATAAGATTGTGAGGAAGCCCCTATCCATAAAAACCCCATAAGGCTCCTCAAAAGACAAATTGGCATGCAGAATGTATCCATCTTCACAAGTACCATAATGCCCTAATTAACATGTCAGTTTCAAAATATTTCCCTGATCATTACCACTTCTAATGTCATCAATTTTATGTGCCATGAACTAACCATCATAAAGTTGCTTTTTGTTTAGTAGATTTAGCTTGAAAACATTCATAAACATGTAATCCAAAACAATACAAGTAGACATGTCACTGCAAGAATACTCAACAACAATATATGGACAAACTCCCTTGACATCCTTAAGGTTGTGGGTAGTGATTCTAAAAGCTCCCTTCAAGACAATGCCAGCTTACAACAAATTCCTCTTTTTATAACTATATAATATAAATTGAAATGGTGATGCAGGATGGTATTGACACCTTTTGCACCATAAAAATAAAACTCCAAATGAAACAACATAACCAAAAAAAGTTGAATAAAACATAGATTTGGGATTTAAGAATTTTGAGTGTAATCATACTATCAATGGCGAATGGCACGCCATAGGAAAAAGGTACCCATGAAGCCACAACACAAAACTCGTGACACAACGTGACATTTCAAACAAAACTCAAAATATAAAAAAATTATAAAAGGGCAAATAAGTATAAATATTATTAAATTGAAAGATAACATATCATGCTAATAAAATAACAAAAATAATACTTAAGTTCAAGTGCTCAAACCCTTAAAATTCAAAATATTACATTTAGAAGTATAATGTTTCATAAGAAATTAAACTAATCATCTAAAGAATCATCATCATCATCACAAGTCAAAAAAGACTGGTTTCCTTCTTAAAATCATCATTATCTCATGAGTCATAATCTAGTTCCATCACCCTCATCATCTTCATGTTCAAATGCAACAATGTTAAGCTTTGGATCAAAATTCATTCTCTTTACCTTTAGATTGCTCTCAAATATTACAGCTTTTGTATAACTACCTACGGCCTTTGCAACAATATGATTATCTTCATATGCCTCATCATCTAATCTTCCTATTAACCACTCATTGGCATAATTTATATCATTTGAAGAGGTAGACTCAATAACAACATTATGGATGTATCTACAAATCAAAGCCATTTTATATTTCTAATAAACTAAATCTTTCACACAATCATGGTCCATCCTACTTCTTCTTTTGCTATCAAGTTGCAATTAAAATTTATTAAATTACTAATATATAAAGTTAGATGATAATAATCAACGCGCAAATTCATTTCATACTTACATGTTCAAATGTACTTCAATTGCATTCACATCCAAATGAACTGCAAGTTAAACTAAGCACTTTGATCATAAAACTTTGTAAGTGTGGAGCACCTTGATCATAGCTAGCCACCAATCAATTGGAAGCATTTAATAACTTTCATTATTATTTTAATAATAAAATATTATTCAATACTAATTATAATTCTATTAAAAACATATTACCCAATACACGAGTTATCTTTTG
The DNA here is from genome assembly GCA_021442155.1 of Cymbidium sinense. NCBI lineage: Eukaryota > Viridiplantae > Streptophyta > Magnoliopsida > Asparagales > Orchidaceae > Cymbidium > Cymbidium sinense. The sequence continues at coordinate 27,420,426 of CM038226.1, read as the reverse complement.
TCATACAACTAGAGAAATCTCAAATAGTCATTTACCACTGATATACGCACTCAACTCATAAATAATTTTGTCTTCTTTATCAACATCCTTAGTCAATATTCAATATATGCAGATACTCCGCCAACTATTTTTATGTCTTTTGCAATATTAGAGTTGATGCAAAAATATTAAGGATTTAAGAAATGTGACAAACAATAAAAAATTTTGAGACACGAAATTTCAACACACCTAAACAAAGCTCGGCTTGGCTCAAACTCGCTACCATTTACACCCCTACTAACTTGCATAAAAATTTCAAGAAATATTATCATTGATCACTTGAATAAAACAATGTGATTCAATCTCAATAAACTTGTTTAACAATTCAAGCATATTCACCACACTCTTTAAATAAGAAATAGCATCAATTGACTCTATGAATGCAGCTCCTCTTAGACAATTCACTAACGAGTTAACCAAATTTTTTTTCATTATAGAAAATCCAACCATCAGCCATAGAACAATCACATTTAAGACAAGCTTCTTTATGGTGTTACAACAATTATTATGCACGCTCTATCTTCTTTCTCAAATATGAAACCCACACCTCATGATAATTAAGTGGCTTCATCCCAAGATCTAATTGTCTAAATACCTTCACTAACGTCAAGATGCTCTCATACTTAACTACATTGAAGTGAATGTCAATATCATACATCCAACGACAAAATATTTGGACTATTCTCTCTCATTTCCTTCTTAGTAACATCCATCTTTTTCTGCATTGTACCCTTTCATTGCTTTATCATCTTAAAAGGACTCAGGGTCAAAAAGGTATACAAAAGTTCATTAGCCTTCGTTCGGATCCTAAAGCATAAAAGTCATTTAACATTGACTTAAGGGATTTGATTTTGATGTATGATACATTTTAATGATTCAGGCTATTCAAGACAAAATATTATCATTTATCATCATATCAAAACCATCAACTTCGTTGAAATTATCATGTGGTATTTCATTAATTTGGTCTTTCAACTCATTCTAGGCTTTAGCATTTCTAAAACCCCAATCAAGTGTTGTTTGTGATGGGTAATTTCTCCTTTTATTATTTCACCCAAAAAAAAAAATACATGTAATGTGATTGTTTTCACCCTCTTTTGTCAAGATTACAAATTTTCATGTATGGAATTGACTCTAACATTCCCTCAAATACCCAATTACAATATAATTATAATCTAGCCAAAATGATGATAAAAAGCTGAGATAAAAATTGCAGCTATAAAAACATAATTTTGGATAATTTGATTTATAATAACCATGATTTATTCATCTCACTACCTCCTTTCCTAAAATTTACAAAATCATCTGTGCGTAAAATTAGCCACAAAAATATAATTAATAAAATCCAACTTTGCATCAACACAACCTCAATCATGGAATAAATGTAAAAGTATAAAACAATATTTGTTCTTATTTCAATAGATCATAGGGAGAAGAAATGCATTACATCCTAGAACGGATTACCATCTCTAAAAAGTTAAAAAAATGAGGCATTGAAAGAGAAACACAAAACAATTTATTGTGGTTGACACTTGAGAATGGAGTTCACAAGGCTACTAAATCAATGTCGAGATGTCATGTGAAAAGCCACCAAGCAACACTAGGGCACAACGCAAGCAAGCAGCATTCAGAAGCCACACAAGCAATAACAAGTGTTGACTGAGCGATCATAAGCCAAGCTCACAAAATTTGTGTGGAGTAAAGACCAATCCAATTGAACAAATTATGTCATATATGTATATGTACAACATATATATATATATATATATATATATATATATATATATACACATTTCTGTTTGTGTTAAATCATAAGAAATTATTTAGCATGTCCTTGTACTATTGGCCATGCATGGCGTAAATATCACGCCATTTTTTGTGCCGCACCATCCCATTTACCACGGCACATGCCATTTTGTGTTATTAACATGTTTGAGTATGATGCAAGTTATATGATAGGTTCAACATGCATAAATAAAGCAATCAATAAAAAAATTTAATTAGAAATCTACTATAAAGCAATGACTGATATAATGTATGTTATATGCTAAGTTCAATATGCAGAAATCTAAAAGTAATAAATGAGAAATCTCTATCAAAAATATACTACGAATGCGATCACTGACAATGCTCAAGAATTTGGATTTTATGATTGTCAAATCAAATCAAGTTGTCATGATTTGTGCCCTCAGATTCTACAAAAAGGCCATGAACATTAAAACAAATTATTGCCACTTCACAGTAATGCAACTTGCATCAATACCCAAAAACAATGACATGATTCTATGAGTGTGTGTGTGTGTATAAATATTAAAAAAATAAACATAAAACACAGGCCTAAGGTTTATACAGCCTCTTTCATGAAATTATAATACATATGGCTGAAAACTCACAGGAAGGAACTTTGATGATTTCTTCATGACAGCTAATGTGCTACCAAGGCAACCTGAACGCTGATGGTACAATAGAATCAGCAAGCATGAAAGTTAATAATTATTGTAAGTGTAAAAAAGTAATTTCTCACATTAACAACCTGATATGATTTTAAAAATGAATGCTAGCATGTGCCATTCATATGACAAAGAGAGTATTAGAAGTAAAAATATGCACCTGTGCTAAAATCCATCCAACTAGCCAATCAATGTCACTTCTATGATTAGAGACTACAAGAGCATGCTCTTTGCCTGTAACAGCATCCAACAGAAAGAACCATCTAAATATTAATAGGTCAATGGTGACTAAATAGATTAATGAAATAGGTTTGTCTGTACCCATTGACTGAAAGGATTCAGAGTCTGCATATAATCGAATCTGAAATTAGAACAAGCATCATACTTGTTAACCATAAATGAATACCTTTAAACAGGTATTTACATCACATCATGCAATTCCATTGATAAGTATATCGATTATATATTAACAAAATGCCATTAAATCCAGCCAATGATCTAAAAGGAGAATGTTGAAAAATAAATAAATAAACAACATGATGGAAGAAAAACAACATCCATGATCCGGCATAGACATGATTTAACTTTCTTGGATGCCTCTGATGAAACATATAGAAAGACATCTGAGTATTTCAGTTAAATTGATTAATTATAGCCATTCAAGTGCGTTTTCCCACTCTTCAGCTCAAACAAGGCAGTTAAGACGAACACAATAATATGGTGTTTTCTTCTTCACAATGCCAAACATGCCCTAAGTTTTCGCTTATACAAATTCCATGGACTAGAGACGCTTGTCTCTTAGCACACTTGACGATTATCTCCAATGAGGAAAGTTTCAGAATGAAAATGCAAGTTTTGCAAAAAGTCATCGTCAAGAAGCGGTTCACAGACCATTAGATCGCAAAACTTTACGGTGCAACCTAACATCAGCAATTCCCCCGGTTACTGCTACAAGAAATAGCCAGATCAAACTATACAACAAAATAGTAACAAGTACCTCGACTCCTGCCCACCAATCAACAAGCCAAACAAGCTGAAGCCAAAGCAATTCAACCAACACCCTGTTGATCCTCCTGTATGTACTCTTAGATATTGGTCGTACCACAATATAAAAGGTAGCCTGCAGCAAAATATGAACCGAAAGTAACAACTACACAGATGCTGCGCCAAAAAGAATAAAAGCGGAGAGATCAAATTAAATAACACAAAATGTCAAAGTCTGCCGAGACGAGAGACTCGGATCAAGTAAAAACTGTCTGATCGATAACAAATCAAAGCAAAACCTCGTGGTAAATCCACGAAAGAGATTCTCACCTGAATGATGTTCACGATCAACCCCGAAAGGAGGAAGAGAACGCCAAGAGGAACCACTACTACCGCAGCTGGAACCGCCATGGCAACCGAAGAAGACGATGGTGTGGGTTCCGGTATTTTGTGCGGAGGAGCTTTTGAGCTTCAGGATGCTCGTTGGGGTCTCCGAAATGGGAGCATGCTCTTCATCTAGCTTAACCCGAAATATCCCTTTTTCTGCCCGAAGGAGGAAGGACGAGCCCGGAAGAGCATTTTCCTTAGGGAGACAGTATTGGGTTGGAGCCGAGCATCGAACCGGTTTTGGTTTTTTTTTTTTTTTTTTTTAATTAGATGCATACCATATAATTTTTATTTATTTATATTTTAATATCTCAAATTTTTATAATTATAAAAATACATATTATACTTAAAAAAAGAAGTTAATAATAGAGATATTTTAATCTGATATTAAAAATTTAAATATTATGTATCTAATTATTAAATTTTAAGTATTTGATATATAAATAATTGTATGATATGCATAAAAATCTCATTTTTATTTTTTTTTCATTTGATTTTCACTAAGTTTCTCAAATTCAAGCTATAATTTCTAATTTTAAAAGGTGAGATTTTTGTTATTCTTTTATCTAGAGGAAAATTTATTCATTTGACGAAATTATGGATTGTAATTTTGCTAAACTTGGGTAATTCTACGAGGAGATAAAAAGAAGTAATTATCAAACATAAAATATTTATTACGATTTGACTATGCTCCACATTTGTTATTGGGAGGGTTGTAAAATATTATTTATCATAGCAAAGAATACAAGTAGAAAGCACATATTATGATAATTGTAGAGGCCAAATTTAAATATTATAATTGTTAAAAGATAGTAATTAGGGAGAAAATAAAGAAAAGTTGTATTATAAGTGTTAAAAGATAAATATTAAATTATTTATAACATAAGAGTGTGGTGTTGTGTGAAGTCCTTTGTCCCATTCACCATCCCACCCCAAAAAATAATGGCATTTATATGTATAATTGACATTGGTTGAAGGAGGGATGATGAGGAATAGAACTATGTTGTGAATGATTGGTTTGACAAGTGATTGTACGAATGCACTGAGGATCAGCAACTATCACATAATGTCTATGTTTTGATCAAAGTTACGAGTGACTTAAGCTTAATTTGATATTGTTCCCTTCTTGAATAAATTGTCGTCATCTTATAAAGACCAGTGTTTCAAGGTGCGTAGCGGGAGAAGACTTTCATACTGAAATGGATAACTGGAACTTTTCCAACCGATATTCAGCTAGCTTGACTGGTACTAGCCTATATGTGTTTCGATTGAAAACACCGACTCATAGGAGCAAGTCGTAAGACCTAAATCACTAATTCCGTCTAATCGGCTTGGCCTATCTCCAGGTATTCCATAAAAAAGAATGTCATTCAACTCTATCTGTGTGTTTAATACCCCTATAAGGATTTCAATGATAATTTATAGTGCAAATTAGGATAGTTATTGTCAATCAATTAGTCATCTTTTGCTATAATAAGAGTTGAAGGAGGTGATGTTATGGACATACATAATACATATAAAGGTAATGTTGTGGACGTGGATGATATGTATGAAGTTATGATGTGGATATATAGGATGCAAGTAATTGTGGGTCAATAAATATTATCATGCTAAGATATCCATTAGAAAACAACTTTATTTTGAAAAATAATTGAAACAATAAAACAAGTGAGATATTTCGATTCACAATGTATTTCTAGCCTAAAAATAATAATTCATGGTATAAAAAACACATCAATAACTTTTATCTAATAAAATCTATAATACGATAAATTTGCATAAATTGGATCTATATATCTAAAATGCTTTCAAATTAAATTATAAATATATGATTTTTGTATAATTATGTGAAATCTTTTGTAACATTTGAAAGAATTTCTTTAAAATTAGATAAGTAATTTTTGTATTGCATGTGCTCTACAATGATCACAGTTGTAAGCTAGGAAATTCTTAACTGCGTAAAAAAACAGGTATTAATTTAACAAAAATATCCAACATATACACAATTATATATATATATATATATATATATATATATATATATATATATATATATATATAAGGTTTTTTACATGAAAAATCTAAAAAAGATAAAAATCATGTGATATTGTCCAACTAAAATAATTCACTATATATAAATGAAATTAAAAGATTGCACTCTTTTTCTCAATTAGAGAAAGTGGGATTCAAAGTAGAAAATTTAATCAATGATAACATAAAAAAATAAACAGACTATAATAATCTTTGGTGGTTGTCAATAATGGATTATTGGCTTCAAGCTTTCTTCACAACTTCAAATATAGCTCTCAATTCAATCTTCTCCTCTGAGGCAAGAATTAATGCTTATTTATATTATTATAGGAAGTGGCACTTTGGTATATTTAGCTAGAACATCAAAACACTTCATTAGATGGCTCATGTTGATTCTTTGATCACAAATATTTCTTACAATAAAAAATCAAGTGATCTTAAGCTCGGTTAATTCCGCTCATTAAACCAATTGATTTGATTATAGGTATGCTATATTCGAAAATTGTTTGACCCTTTGAATCATTTTTCAAAGTTTTTAATTATATTTTTGAGGTTTGATTTGAGCTTATTTGGATTCAAATTGATGCACTCTTGTTACTAATTGGTTCGTCTCATCAACTCATTTGATTTGAATATAATTTGTTATGAGTGGATTTTGAATAATCTTGAATTTAATTTTGAAAGATTGCAACACATATATTACCTCGAGATTTGTATATGATTTATCACATTTTTATGCAATACATCATTTACCCCTCTTTTATATGTCATTAATTGCAATAAAAAAATATAAATTACTCATTAGATTTATGTATAAAAGCTACTTATATTTTTTGAATTTTAATTAACCATCTAAGTGGTTTACCATATTATAAAAATAAGGACCTCATCTATGGTGGCTTTCCTCCAATTTTAAGTATTAAGAGGAGAAAAGACACTGATTATTACTAAATGCTCAAACATTTGGAGTAACTTAAGAAGATACTAATAAAACAAAATTATCATAGCTTGTAAGATTTGCACTGAAGTGTGATAGGGGCCAGCCCTACAGTGGCATTTCTTTTTATGGGAAGTGACATCTCACATATTATCTAAAGAACTTAATTAAAGTTTATTGAAAATATATTTGAATCTTGTATCACCTTATGACCTTTAAAACCTTTATTCTCTCAAATGACATATATCACAACCCCTTCACACTACTTGAAGAAATCATTTCACTTGAGCCTATTATAGATAGTGATCACTACTACGTCGTACTAATAAGACCCTTATTCATGTGTTTTAGATAGGGCCAAATTCACTCCCTTATTATGACATGTAAGAAATTAATATATTGCAAAATTATAAAATAAAGTTAGTGTTAAAATTATTCAAGATCTTGTACTTTGATAAAATAAAATATCTCTTATATTATACCTAATAATATTGTGAGAGAATTCAATTGATGCAACAAAATTGCACTTTTACTTTCAAATCTTCATATTCTTCTTGAGTTATTAATCAGTCATAACATTTAAGACTTGAAATACGCTAATTATTCCTTTTCAATCATGAAATGGTCATGAAGAGGGGATTAAAGGAACATTGATCAATGGACTTTTGCCTATTTTCATGGATATATGAAATATGTAATAAAAAAACTTCATGCTTTTTTGTCCCATTCTTATAAATAAAAAAAATTGCTCAACTCTTATATATAATGTCAAGAGAAGGGCTAATGGTAAGGGATTAGTCACCATTAGCCCTCTATGTCTTTCACCTCCTACTGCACCTTTTAATTTATCTCCTCCTTCCACACCTCATCTTTATTATTAATTGAGTGAATGACTAGGTTAGCTATAGAGATTATCGCACCTCCACTTTTCTTTATTTTTCTTTCTTATATACAAGCCATGAATAAATTTGAATTGAGCTTCATATATTTTTTCAACTTTATTTAATTATTCTATAACTCAATTTATTGCTCTTTAAATTTTGTACAATGACAAAAAGCCATTTAAACCTTTTATAAAAGGGCATGGATAGAGTTATAGCGATTATTTTTTTCATCGTCGCTCCAACTTTCTTTTGAAAATAAAACTCTAGTTGGGATAGGGCATGTAGGAGCACACAAAATAAAAGTCCACCACATTATCTCTATGCACCAACATTAGATAAACAATTGTTCGCAAGAAATAAGTTACGAACTGTAATTCATCATATAAATAAAAATTGTTTACTAAGATTGAAATTACGATTCATACTATTATGTAATTTTTTAGCAATTATAATAGAATATAGCTTATTAGTACCTTTTGCTCTCTTAGGCTTTTAGCCCAATATTTGGGTGATCTTCCCTCATTGAGCTAAGCATCCCATTCAAACTATAGAATGACTTCATAAGCATGATGTTATAATACTATTAAATATCCAAACAAAAACATTTTGGGTTTGGTATTTTTATTTAGAAAATTATTCTCGTAGTGCCTATATCCTTCTTTTGTCCTATTGGCTTTTTTCCCTAAAGATTGGCTACACCAATGGGTATTCACAAAAAGGCGTTGCGTGTTCAACCGATGCAAATATCTTGATAGAAATTGAACTAAATTTGTTATTACCGAGTAGAACACCATTTACAAAATGATATAAATATAATTTTAATACGCCTTCTCATTAAGCGTGCTATATCAATCATTTTCCAAGCATGCATTCTTGAAGTTCTTGTTTCTATTCAAATAAATATCCATTAGTTCATTCTTGTACTCATCACGACGAATTCCTTTTCAAATGAAAACACTTTGAATCTCAAGTCAAATATCAATGCAAATTTAGTGACTATGTTATGCACTTACCTCCATTTTAAAGACACGAGGGTCCCTTCACTTTCCTTGTTAATAGTTCACGAGCCAGGGCTTCTAAGTGGATTTGAAAAACTTAGAGATTTCTTAGCCCTTCGAATGAGATCAAATGTCTAAGATCTTCTAATTATTTCCTTCATCACTATATATGAACAAAGCAACCTAATGTCTCTTTGTAGATATGATTAGAGCCAACACTCGCATGCACAATAAATAATTCAATTGAGTCAACTAAGCAAAATCAAACGATCATTCGAGCCATGCTCGAACAAATATTTGTATTTTATTCAAATCTTATTCATACATTACTTGAATATTGCTTCAACCATGTATGACGCTTATTCTTATCACAACAACAACAACAAGCCTTTATCCCACTAAGTGAGGTTAGCTATATGAATCATTCGTCTCCATGTGTTCTATTATGTGTCAAATTATCATTTAATTCAAGTATACTAAGGTCATTTTTTATACATCTTAACCAAGTCTTTTTAGGTCTACCTCTACCTTTATAAACATAAGACAAATATAATGCATTTACTCTCCTAATCGAGTCATCGGACGACCGACGCTTATTCTTATCATGGATTGAATGATATGTAAGCCATCCTTGAGCCATATTTGAATCATGATCAAACTATTTTTGAGCTATATTTGAATATTGTTTAAATCTCATTCAAACCATCATTGACCAATGTTCAAATTACCTCATACAAATTTTCGAACCTTCTTTAAATCTTATCTTAACAATATTCATGGCAAGATTCAAATTAAATTTGAAAAAAGTTCGATAACATTTAACCATATTTGTATTAGACAATGCGATGTCTATTTTACTCAATAGTTAAGATTCAAATCTCAAATGACTCATTCAACTAAATAACTAAATAAAAATTATTAATAATCTCAAACTTAAAAAATTGGATGGAGACAACTTTCATAGATCAATTACATATGATCTAAGATCTCTAGAGAAGAAAATGAAATTAAATAAAGAAATATTTGAGAAGTTAGTGTATATTTTGAGCTATTATTTAGAATCTTATTTTATAATATTAAGAAAAATTTAGTCTAAAATAAAAATTTAGGCATATATTGAATATAAAAAAAAATAAAAGTATATCTGATCAATTTTGATTATTATGAGACATAAAATCAATTTTATCAAAAATTATATATAATTTGAGTTAAAATAAAATATCAAAATATAATTGATCTTTTATTAACGAGCATTAAAGCTCGTATGTAGCTAACGGCACGAGTGCCGAGTTGTCACATCTGAACGCCTCCGAATTGGTATATCGTCCGGTCCTGCGAGGCAGGAGGGCAAGCCATGTTAGGGCGCTGAAAGAGCCGAGAGAAGCACAACAATGGATCATGCGCACCAGCAACAGCAATGGTTGCAAGCGCAACACCACCAGCAAACTTGGGCCGCCGGTCCGACGACATTCGCCGCCTCCGCAGCCGCCACGGCAACTACCACCAGTGCCTCATCCTCCTACCACCAGCCCACGTCGATCGAGGACATCCGAACTTTATGGATTGGCGACCTCCAGTATTGGGTTGACGAGAGTTATCTCCACAGTTGCTTCGCCCACACCGGCGAGGTAATTCTTCTGTCTTCCTCTCAGTGTTCCGATGCATCAGATTTGTGACATATAACCTTCTACTATGTCAAACGGGTTGCGCTAGGGTTAATCAGAGGAAACAGCTGCAGACATGGCAATATTTCAATCCATTGCTTTGCGAGAAGCATCTGGATGGTATCAATGTTAGAGGTTACCCGAGCAGTATTTAATAAGGACATTGAAATACCAAATTAGAGATTTCGAAGGGGATTGGGGTAGCCTGAAAATCGGTTGCTGAACTCTTTTAGAAAGTCAACGTTGAAATACTTATCACGTATATTTTTTTACAGTCGAGGGATGAAAAGATGAAATTGTCAAGCAATGCAGGTGCTTAAATTTTGCTTGCACTAATACAATTTTCGTTTTCGTCAATCATTTTATATTAAGAAGCTCTGCAGTCATAAAAAGTACCCTTCCCAATGGTCATAAGACATCCATCGGAGACCAAAAGTGTAGGATGGGGGTTAGAATTACCTCGGAAGGGGCAAGACTGACAATGACCAGGCCAATATAACTTTTCTTATGGCTAACATAGGGTTGATATAGAGTTGAGTTTAATTGGGTTTGGCTCAACATAAAATAAAACATTTTGATTCCAGGTTGAATCAAAATTGAAATCATTTTTAGTCAAGTTGACTTGACTCAAAATGATTTAAGTTGCATTTGGGGACATTGGTGCGGCGCAAAAATGCACCGCAGGTGTCATTTGGCAAACTGTGTTTTAGCCACATTCTGGAGAATCTGCGATGGGAAAGTTGAGTTTTCCAACTTGATAGTAGAATTGGTTAAAGTTGTTTTGACTTTTAAAAAAAATGTTCATTGAGCTTTTAGATAGTATTTGTTCGCAACAATTCCATCACTGTGTTTTCATATCGTTGCAGTTGCCTCAAGTAAATCATTAATTTGGAGTTAACTCAAAATCAATTTTGAGTCAACTTGACATGGATTTTTATTTATTTGAATACATAAATATAAGTATTATATTATATGCATTATATATTTTATATAAATTATCCTTTCAAAGCATTTCGGAATTAACCTGGAGTGTGTTAGGCCAAACTGAAAATTGACGAATTCAATTACAAGGCATGAGTGGGGCATGAAATCAACTTGAAATTGAGTTGAGACTTGAAATGATTTCAAGACATGCCAAACTTGAGAGATTTTTGAGCGAGTTGCAAGTTTCAAACTTTTCAACAACCTTGAGTAGAGCCTACTTTCATAAGAGAGTATATAAAATAAAAAAGCAAAAAATTACTGATAATCTATTGGTCATATTAGCTACTTTTTTCTAAATCTAAAAACACCCAATATCATTTTAAAAAGTTTAGAATTCATAAAGCCGACCCCACATTGTTGGGAAAAAGGTCGATAATGATGTTGGTGCTAGTGTTGTCTTTGGGATGAAGTTAAGGTTTTCATTCTATTTTGGTGTTATGTGAGATATCAAGCCTATTTTGCATAAATTTTTTAAACAACTCTATCAATATATTCTTAGGTCTATCCCATTTCATTATTAATCTTTTGAGATTAATTTTATATATCCATCTAATGGATGCATTTTATAAATTTTGTTGTACTTTTATGAGCCACCTAAAGTCTATGTTCAAGTCCCCCAACTTTAATGCTACTCCCATTATTTCTGTAATATATGGGCTACTAGTTTTCTAGAATTGAAATTCAAGGAAATTTCAATTACAATGTAAAGTAAATTCAATGTATTTAGAAATCAGGTAATATTTTTTTCACTTTTGTTTGAAATAATAAAAACTAATAAAAAAAATTATGCTTGTTCATTGGTTTGATAGGAGTAGAGTTGTAATAAAGTCAAGTCATGCTAAGTAGACTATGGATCGGAGTAAGTTTGTTCATGCTAAAAGTTGTTCATTTGTAACTCGAGATTGAGCCAAGTTTTCACATATATGTTTTTATTTAGTTGTTTTAGATTTTTTAATGATTGAGCTAGATTTGCACTTGTCTTGTAAAAATTAATTGAAAAAGTAATGTTGTATATTAATATAGGAATAGACATAAATCTAGGGGACAAATGACATATAAAGAAAGATATTTTTTTCATAATAATTATTAACAGACTCCTTATCACCAAAAATGTTTTCTTTTTCAACTCACATTCAATGTCATCTTCTAAATTTGCGAAGAGTTTTCAGATGCTTGGTTAATAGACAATCCCTTGACATTGGCCTCAATTTTGCATTGTTCCAAGCAAACTTCTTTTATGAAGCCCCAGGTAAAATCATCTTCTCATTATTGATTCTTAAGTCCATTACCTCAACTTCGAATGTCTTATCACGAGAATCTTGGATATGATGCTAGATCTAAATTATGGTAAGCCAAAGAGTTTTTGAAGTTTTCTACAACCTCCAATGATAGAGCCTCCACTTTAGCCAATTTTTATTCTCTATTACGAGAGCCTTTTTTTGTTGCTAGCATCTGAAGCATTTTGATTTCTAGTGGATCTTTGCTCGTGCCTCAACCAACTCAATGGGAGTATGCTCAACCTTTGGAATTATAAATAGATAGAAATAGATAGAGTCAATAGCTCATATTGGTACCATACTAACCAGTCCTTCAGGGTCATCACTTTCCTTGCCTTAATGTTCAACTTCTGCTCATATTCACCTTGCAAGTACTTGATTTAGCATCATTTTTTTGGAGTCATTTACAATAAGCATACATAGTATCTACAAAAGCAAAAATGGTGGAGATATTTTACCAACTTGTTTACTTGTTGATGTCCGATACATATATATGCTTTAGCGTCTCCTCTGGATGTGCAACTTTGAATGTTGAATCCCTTCATTAGTATTTAGGGTGACAATATTATTGTAAGGTTTTGGAGGAGGGTGGCTCTCTTTGTAACTCTCACCATTGCTAACAATAGTCATTGCACCATTCACTTTCTTCTTCTTTAAGAGAGATGATGCATCATCCTCACAAGCTTTTGAAGCAGCTCAAAGAAAATTCTGAGGGGGCTAGGACTCACCCCAACATCTTTGCTGGATTATTTTCAATGAAAGTGCATGAGACCTCCTTGCTTGATTATAAAGACCAGTCTTGAATATTTTGTCCCACTATATATTGCTTAATATAATGCAGCTCATAGTGAAAACTCTCTACATATGGGATGTCAAGGACTTCTAGTATTTTTCTCTCCTTGATGTGAATTAGGTTTGTCAACTTTTTCATTGTTCCCCATTTCTTGGGGAGACTCCAATAATTTTCATAAAAAAAGAATTCATTGGACTAATTTTCAAAAGATCTCATGTCAATAAGCCCAATCATTTTTGCTGCTCAAGCATGAAACATGTCCTCGAGCATCACATATAAAGTTGCAGATATTGGATAGTATTCTATGTTTAGTGTTACACGTTTTTTGAAGAAAACATTCGAATCCACAAACATCATGACTCTACATAAAAATTGGGATAAAAGGATGTCAAATGCCATGAAAATCTTAATTAATTTAGGGATTGGTGGGAATCTCAATTTGAACATAGGTCATCTTATAGGTGGTGATGTACTGTGGTGGAGAAAAGTGTGCTCTGTCAAACTTTTTTGGGGCTACAACCAATAGTTCATTTGAAAAAATGAAGCTTTTTGTGAAGATTTGCCAAACCATCTTTGGTAATAGTAGGAACAATTTCATCAATTACTATTATGTTATTGAGTTTTCTTTGATCATATTGAGCATTTGTGCAAATATGAAGAAAAGTTTGAGAAATTAATCTCTTCAAACTCAACATTTGAATGTACTTTCTCTTGCCCCAATGCTTTAAATGCAAGTTAGACAACTTCAGATGTTGTCATTCACCAACAATTTGAAAAATTAGAAGTAAAAAAATCATATTAGTATAGAGATCAAAAGTTATTCTTCCAAAGATATTATGAGCATAAAAAACCAGTCTGTTTAGTGTTTCAATTAATTTTTCGATAGTAATAACATATTGCAGAAATTACCAACCAATTGTTGCTCTTTGATTTTTTTTGTAAAAGCTAAACATTCTAAAAAATTATTGAAGGTTCTCTGCGAAGGAAGACAAAAAAAAAAAATCTCAACGTCTATGGCCACCAAAGGGACAAATGATTTATACTTTTTTTGTTCTATTAATGAATATACTTTGATATAAAAAGTCTAGATAATTGATTACAATGCTTACAACCGCAAAAAAAATTTCAAAATTTTTTGACCATTTGTTTAGCCATAAAAAAATTGTTGAAGGTAGTGATATCATGATTTATGCATCAAGATATTAGAAAACAGACAATCTCCTAAAAATCAAATGATGGAATCAATCATTAAATTTTTTTAAGCGAAACATGCATATGCAAGTGATCATTTGTTGAAAGATTAGACCATTATGATGTGAATAAAGAGGAAAGACTATGAGAAATGATAAAATCACCCAAAAAATCAAGCTAGAATCTCAATGATTTTTTGTCAATTTTTAGAGGAACGCCTTTTTGTTCGTGCCTCCACATTACTTCATTGGTTAGTAGTCCCCACATTGTTTGCCATCCTTCCTACTCTTTTTTAAATTTTGAGGCCAATTATTTTTGTAGGGGAAGAAAGTCTGAGTCTCAAAACAAGGCGAAGCACCTTACCTCTTAATTCGATTTATCTGACGATGGCAGTCGAAACCTTTATCAAGGGATGATCAGTGTTTTGCTTCAGGGAATATGAGTTTTCATCATCTCCAATAGTTACTCTTGTGAGACATTTTTTTTAATTTTTTAATTTTTTAATTTTTAGAAAATTGGAACATGTGTGTGAGAATATAGATCCGTGTGAGGAGGAAAGAGAGGAAAACTATAGAAAAAAATTTAGAAATTTTTAAAATTTTTGGACCATGGTTTGATTTTTCTCCTTTTAAAAAGATTTAATAAGGGCTTTTTCTCTAAAACTTGCGCTTGAAGGGGTGTGTGTTATACATGTGCCTAGATGGTTGCCAAAATTTTAAAAAAGTTAAAGGCTTGTTTAATCGCATGCTTGTGTTGGAGGGTGTTAGTTGTTGACTGCTAACATATTCAAGGCTTGAATAGACCTTTTTAAGAATTTTTTGTGCCCTTTAAATTATTCTTTGATATTTTAGACTCAAATTTGGCTCAACTCTTGAAGAATATTTGTAATTAATTTTGAATAAAATTGAGACATTTGGAATAAAAATTTTCAACAAATTTTGTTCCAATTGATGTGCTAACTTCATATAAGGGATAAATTATTGTTTAGAGAATTTATTTAGTTCATTGTCTTGATGGAGGTTCATGTTGGCATCCAAAGAGTGATCACGCCTTCTAATTTTTTGATGTTGTAACTTTATGCTGTAGAATTTTTTCAAAGATAAAATATATATTTTTTGTATGATTATAGGCTTTAATGTTAAAAAATAGGAAGCAAATGATAAGTCATAAAAAAATTCATTTAATCAAGTACAAATATTGATGCAAACTTTCAATAAAAAGTTATGGAATTAAATTCAAGACCATCTCAAAGCCGATTTAAAAAATTTATAGTCAAATAAAATATCATAATAATACGAATCCAATGACACTAGAAGTGATTGTATTCAACTCAAAATGGGCACAAATCAAGCATTTGAATTGTGGTTGAAAACTTTGAGATATTAATCGTGATCAAATATTCTCTAAATTTTACATTCTTATGTTTAAATCAAATGTATTGAAGAGATGAATCTAATGAGCCTATATTTGTTTAATTCTACATCATTAAGGTACTCAATATTAAAAAAAAATGTCATGTTGTCAATGAGGATTACTCAGAGCCATTTGGAGTGTTTTGAGGATTTGGTAGATATAGGTAAATTGTCAAAGTAATGCTTTAGAAATATATATATCCATATTTCTTGAATGTTATGCTTGATTAGAGAAGTGAGGGGATAGACTATGGGTTTGAAGAATGCTAAATTTTTATTTGAGCACTATTATTAAATCACTGTTGTTAGATCCACATTGTTAGGCTATCACTACCTAGCCTCTATATTTTTTTTCTCAATCTCTTTCATATATCATGATTTTTAACCCAAAACACATAATGACATAACAAAAGTGCCGTCTCATATAATGAAATTCGTTTTCTCTTTATTAGTAAAGTGCATCTTAATTTTGTGGTATTTTGAGTAAGCATCAAGTAAACTTAACGTTCAATATCCCTCCACTAAATCAACCATAATCTATGACAAGGAGTGGATAAAACTCCTTGGGTAAGCATCATTAGGCCTTTTATATTCTACGCACATTCTCCTAATTTTGTTGTTCTTTTTAACTATTACTCTATTTTATACCTTTGGATAATAGACCTCACTAATGAGTTTTGTTTTCAAGAACTTATCCACTTCTATCTTATTGATGGTTCTAATTTCTTTTAAAAATTTTCTCTTCCTTTGCTTGATGTTAGGCTTCAATAAATATCAAGTAACAATAATATCCACTCTTAGCATCTTGGTGGGTGCTCACTCAAAAACACTTGTATTATCTCTTAAAATATAAATTAGTTGGTAAAGGAAAATATCTTAGTAGAGGGAGCTAAGGCGGAACCTCTTCTTGATATGTTTGCCTTCTAAGGCAAGAACTTCATCGACCTCTGTGGCTTAATCCTTCTAATTCGGGTATAGTATGAATAGTTTTGTTGAAAAATTTTTAATTTAAAAATAAAAGCCTTCAAGAATGATAAATAATTGAACATGAAGTAATTTTAGTACTTGCTTTTAAGAATATATGATATATTAAAAAATTATGATAAACAAATTTATGGGATGTTTAATGAAAATGGGTGAGGGTCAATTTTGCAAGGGGATTAGAAATCATGATATTATCCTTGAATCAATTTTGTTTTATTCGAAAATGATCTATTATGGAGGTTATTTATGGTTTGATAATTTATGGAAAATATTGAGAGTAGAGAAGGGACCTTCATATACTTTTGGGTTAATTGCACCTGTCACCCCAATTGGTGGTCAACATATACTTTCTTGTATTTTTTGAAATTATACTATTTTTCATTTTTAAATTTTCTAGTTCATCGATGGTTATTATGTTTAATGTACTTTCTAACAATAAGGTAAGCATGTATTAGTGTAGAAAATTGATTTTGGTTAATTATATATATATATATATATATACAGCTTTGTGAATTCTCTTTCTTTATTCATTCTAATTGACTGGTATTGACATGTTGACTCTAGTTTGTGTGATTATTTTTTACACAATTTTTAGTAGTGTGATATTTAATTTATCTCTTTTTATCATTATCTTTCTTATTAATTATTCATCCGTTTTATTATTGCATCATCTACCCTTTGTTTTATATGTTAAAATCATGTAAATCTATATTCTAATACTTCACTTCAATAGATGATACTTCCACTATTATCTTGTAAAATCACTTATTATTCTTTCATTCCTTGTTTGATTTTGCATTCATCTTAAGTAGTTGTTTTTAACACTGATTTTAATATTTTGATTTAAAAGACATTCACCTTATCTATTAATGTTTTTTTTATGATTTAACCGTCAAATTCTTATTAACTTTTTTAAAAACATAACCTTTTAAGTCATTAGATGCTACTTCCATGGTTCTTGTATAAAATCACCTCTCATTCTATCAATTGTAATTTTTATGCACATCTATCTTAACATTTTGATTTCTGGCTTGCTCAACTTGTTTATCAATGACTTTTAATGATCTAACAATAAAATTCATATAACCTAGCATGTTAATTCTTATTTCATAAAATTTACTTTTGAGTCCCTAAAATATTTGTTTTATCGTGTAATGATCTTGCAGTAATATGGCGTATCTTGGTGTCTGCTATTTATTGATGACATAATTGTGATAGTTGAGATCTAACTTGAAGAAAGTTAAAACACCAACTATTGATGAAACTATTAGAAGGCAGTGGCCTTATGTTAGTATAATAGAAATAGGATACATGATTGATGATTTTAGTTATTGCATTTATTCATGAATAATATTAGAAACTTAGTCAATTTCATGATATTGCACTTAGATAATTATTTTATCGATGCGAATGTCTAGCAAAAAAGAAGTCATTAACAATTAAGCATTAATGAATGTAAAATAGATAGATTTCAATAAATATTGTTGAAATATTTTCTGATATTGATGCATGATGGGTTTCTAAGTATTTTAAATGTATTATTGAAAACAGTGATAATATTAATGAGAACATATTTTAAAGCTATAATTGTGTGGCTAGAATAGATTTGAGAACTGCATCAAAAGTACTGTATAATAAGGGAATATGATAGGATCTTATGATTTCATTTAACATGTTATAGTTATATCATTTATTTGTTGGGCCATGGAAAAATAAAATGACAACTAATTTTATTGTGAAAAAATTTGAGTCTGATGATGAATGCATTGTAAAATTTGGAATTGTATTTGGGATAATGTTTGTGTTTATATTGCCAGTTGAAAATAAAGTAATGAAAATTGAAATATTTAGGCAGATAAAATCAAGGGTAGAGGCCAAAGAGATTCATCGATGAGATGGGAAGGCAGTAGAATCAATGTGAAAGCTCACGAGAAAGAAAAATATGTAGATGAAAGTATCATGTTATAAGCTCTGCGAAGTGTCTTGCACTTGATAGAGTTGGTTAACTCGTAATATAGCACATATCAAGAGTTATGAAGATGATGTATTGGCAAATCTCAACCTAAATATTTGGGACAATACCAATGATAATGATGATGAATTAAAGTGTCCTCGTTACATGCTTGTTCGAGCTCATTTTCTGTTTGATTATAAACTGATCTGTCAGTAGCCTTAAACAAGCATCTGCCAGTAATACTTTAATTGATGAATCAATTCTAGGTATTTTTTTATCAAGCTAATAATGATAATGATACTCAGTTTGAAGTGCACGTTATACATTATAGTCGCATTTGCTCTATGCTTTCTGAGTTTTATTAAAATGGCTTTTGTCATTCCTATATCTCTTTGTACCATGACACTCTTGTTTATTATAATCAAGGAGCTTTTAATTTCTATAATCAAGGAGCTTTTGTCATTCCTATATCTCTTTGTACCATGACACTCTTGGCTTCCCTGATTTTTTTGATTTGCTCGATGCACTGGGTCTCTTTTTCAGTTTTCTACTCGTTTATTGTTTGAATTAGTTCTTTTTGCAATAGCAGTGTGAAATTCTTTTGGCACCT
The DNA here is from genome assembly GCA_021442155.1 of Cymbidium sinense. Taxonomy (NCBI): domain Eukaryota; kingdom Viridiplantae; phylum Streptophyta; class Magnoliopsida; order Asparagales; family Orchidaceae; genus Cymbidium; species Cymbidium sinense. The sequence goes on along the minus strand of CM038226.1, from coordinate 27,400,847 downwards.
AGTGACTGCCTGAGTGCATTTTCCTATAGCCTGTTCTAGCAATCTTTTCATTTCAACTTATTGTAGAATGCTTTTCTTTGTAGCAGGTTCTGTCTATTAAGGTTATCCGCAACAAAATAACTGGACTTCCCGAAGGTTATGGATTTGTAGAGTTCGTTTCTCATGCAGCTGCTGAGAGAATATTGCAGACATACAATGGTTTGCAGATGCCTGGAACGGAGCAGACTTTTAGGCTTAATTGGGCTTCTTTCGGCATTGGAGAAAAAAGGGGTGAAGGGCCTGACCATTCCATTTTTGTTGGTGATTTAGCACCAGATGTCACTGATTACTTGCTGCAAGAAACATTCCGTTCTCAGTATCCATCAGTTAGGGGTGCCAAAGTGGTAACAGATCCTAATACTGGTCGTTCAAAGGGCTATGGTTTTGTTAAATTTGCTGACGAGATAGAAAGGAATAGAGCAATGTCTGAAATGAATGGAGTTTATTGCTCAACCAGGCCAATGCGCATTAGTGCAGCCACACCAAAGAAGACTACTGGGGTTCAGCAAACATATACAACTGTCAAAGGTGTGATGTTGGGTCTTTCAGCTCAGCGTGTTATTGTTATGATGCAAATATAAAACTTTGTTTTGCTTTTGCAGTTTCATATCCAACGCCAACTTATGTTGCACCACAGTTGCCCCCAGTTTTGCCAGACAGTGACATCACAAATACAACTGTAAATTTTTTATTCTGTAACTCAGCTATCAGCATCTTGTTCTTACCATGTTTTTCCTGCAGATATTTGTAGGTGGATTGGATCCTAATGTTGCAGAAGAAGAACTAAGGCAGATATTTGCACAATTTGGTGAGCTTGTTTATGTTAAGATCCCAGCAGGAAAAGGGTGTGGCTTTGTACAATTTGCTGCAAGGTATGTTGAGAAATTGGTATTTCTAGTTATTACCCCATGACTCGTACCATTCACAGTTCCTTAGCGGTGATCTTTGATACAACAACAACAACAACAACAACAATAACAAGCCTTTATCCCATTATGCGGGGTTCGCTACATGAATCCTTCTTTTCTATTGTATCCTATTATGTGCCAAATTCTCATTTAATTCTAATAAACTAATGTCATTTTTTATGCATCTTTATCAAGTCTTTTTAGGTCTACCTCCACCTTTCTTAACATAAAGCAAATCTAATACATCTAATCTCCTAATTGGGCCATCAGATGTTTGACATTTTATGTGGACAAACCACCTAAGGTGGGTCACTCTAATCTTATCTGCCACTAGAGCTACTCCAACTTTTTTTCAAACATACTCATTTCACATTTTATCTCTAAGAGTAAAGCCACTCATCTACCTGAGCATCCTTATGTCTGCAACACTTAACTTAGTCTTATGTTTCTCTTTTACTGGCCAACATTCTGCACCATAAATCATTCAGATCTTACCACCATCTTATAAAGCTTTCCTTTTAAGTCTAAGTTGTATTTTTCTATCACACAGGGCTGATCGTTCCTCCATCAACGGAATTCGCTAATAACATCTTTATCTATTTCACCATCGTTTTGAACAATAGAGCCTAGATGTCTGAAATGCCATAACACCACCACTAGTTTTTCTACAGCTAAAATTACACTCTATATATTCAATTTTGGATCTACTCAAACGAAAACCTTTAGACTCTAAGGTTTACCTCCGTAGTTCAAGTTTCTCTTGGACTCTCTCTCTAGTCTTATCAACAAGAAGAATGTTATCAGCAAAAGGCATACACCAAGGTGCATCTTTCTATAAATGCCTAGTAAGAACATCCATAACTAAAGCAAAAAGATAAGGGCTTAAGGCCGATTCTTGATGCAATCTAATTGAAATAGGAAAATATTTTATCAATCCTCGTGCTTGGACACAAGTAACAACTATAATATACATATCCTTTATGAATTGAATATAATCAATATTAACTCTTTTCTTTTCTAGAACTCTCGAAAGAACTTCTCTTGGAATTTTATCATATACTTTCTCTAAATCAACAAATATCATATGTAGATTCTCCTTGCTTTCTCTATACTTTTTTATCAAACCTCTCACCAAATGTATAACATCCATTATAGATTTTCCCAACATAAAACCAAATGATTTTGAGAAACTTTTGTATCACATTGTAACCTATGCTCAATTACTCTCTCTCTCATAATTTTAATGTATGACACATCAACTTAATTCCTCTATAATTTGCACATTCTTGTGCATCATCTTTATTTTTAAATATAGGAACCAATAAACTTTTTCTCCACTTATCTGACATCTTTTTAGCCTTTAAAATAACATTAAAAAGATTTGTAAGTAAAAAAATTTCTTTATCTCCTAAATATTTTCACACTTCTATTAGAATATCATCAGGTTTTATTATTTTTCTACACTTCATTTTCTTTAAAGCTTCTCTAACTTCAAATTTACTAATATGAGGATAAAAACAAAATTCTTTATTTTTTGTTTAGGGTATTAAAGTTGCAAAAATCAATCGTATTCTTAGATCATTTATTGAAAAATTTATCAAAATAACTCATCCACCTAATTTCAATATAGTTTTCTAAGAAAAATACTTTATGATTTTCATCTTAATACACCTCACTTGAACTAGATCTTTATTTCTCCTATCTCTTTGCTTGGCTAATTTATACATGCATCTTTAATTTTGTTTGATATCCAATCTATTGTATAAATCATTAAAAGCTAAATTTTTTTGTATCATATATTACTTTTTTAGAATCTTTATGCCTACTTTATATTTTTTTCCAATTCTCTAAATTTTTACATCAAAATCAAGTTTAATAAGCGTTGTCTTGAAAACCAGGTTAGAGTAAAAGTTCTGCCTTGTTGTGAAATCCCAGACGCAGTATTTAAAGAGTGACAAGAAAACTCGAAAGTTTTCACGTGGAAAATCTCGAAAAGAGGAAAAAATCCCTGCGAAAAAAACCTATGTATCACGTTTGAGTACAAAATCTTCCGATAACGGATTACAAAATTGTATATGAGAAAGGTATGTAGTCAGTTCATGGTAACAATTCTTGGTAGTAGCAAATGATGGCAACGAGAACGAAATGACAATGAAGGTCGTCATGATGGAGAGGCCGGAGAGGTTCAATGCGGATCGGCCAGCGGCGGCGGCCGTGGCGTGGTTGGCCGTCGGTGGTACGATTGTCTTGGAGGATCTTCAAGCTTTGGCTCTCTCTCTTTGCTTGGGCTCTTCATGAAATGAAATTTATAGGTGGAGGAGTGGCGTCTGTAAATACATGTAAAATCCGAACCACTCCATCAGACGGCTCAAAATGATCCCCTTGATCATATGATGTATTTTGTGTATTTGAATGCTCAAATGATGCCGAATTATGATATCTTGGCTTGGATTGGTTCAGACGCCGATTTATTATATCTATGTTTAAGAGTCGATTGATAAATGCTTGATCTGGTTAGTCTTGATTCCGTCGATTCTACGTTAAGATTCTCGCTTTGGTGGAATTTTGAGTCATATCGATTCTATTTTTGGATGATATTATCTCAATCATCCAAAAAATATATATAAATATTTGAAAATAGCAGATTCTTCAATGAAATTTCGGTCAGATTAACCATACATTTTGAGAGAACATATCTTGGGGAGCATAAGATAATACGTGAGTGCGCGGCGGATGTATCAATGATATGCGAGAATTTGGGTTATGGACTATGGACATTCTCTGAGGTACAAGGTTTGGGTTGATTACAGAAGCGAGCTGCAAGAAATTCTAGTGGCTGCCTTGATTTCATGGGTTGAAGAAAAGGTCTTTGCGGTCGAGAATAAAGAAATGAAGAAATTTGGGCCATATTTCGAACCGGTGAGCAATTCCGGGACATGAAGCCCGTCTTAGAGCGGTGGAGCAACTGGTCGGCAGGTCAGATGGCCGAGGCTGGAGGTTTATTATATCTGGAATTTGACAGGCGGTCGTAGCTCGATTCTAGTCGAGGGCAGAGGTCGCCGAGGCGGTGGCTGTGGAATAAGCGGACCGTGAGGCATGATCAGCGGCCAGTATGGCCAGCGCTACAGATGAGTAACGTCATTTTGTTTTCACCCGTTGGTTTTGAACGGTTTTAGCGGTTTGGGCGCTTTTATCCTTTTGCCTAAAGGGTCTGTAAAACTCCCTAAGGAGAAGACCTTCTCTTCTTCTCGAGAAGGTCGTTTGGAGGTGCGCCCATATACGTCGTGTCTGTTTCCCTCGAAAGAGGCGTCAATACTTTCGTCGACCGGCCGTTGGAGCGATCAGGCCGATACATCGTCGTGTCTGATTTTCCCTCGAAAGCGTCAGTATATCGGCGTCCGGGTTGAGGAGATCAGCGTGATACATCGTCGTGTCTGATTTTCCCGAAAGAGGTATCAGCTGCCGTCGGACCGTCCGGGTTTGGAAGCGATCAAGGCGATGGACGGCGGTTTGGGCTACGGCGATGGTGGCCGACGATGGTGGCAGCGGTGACTCTGCAGTGGTTTGGCGAGATAACCGGCGATATGGTGGTGATTACCCGATGGTGTGGTGGCGAAAACCGGTTGGCCGACGGGGTGGTCAACAGCTGAAACAGTAGTCAGCGGTGGCCAAGCGTCGTAATCAGCAGAATGGCGAAATGATGGTGATGACCCGAATGCAAACGATGGTGGCAATAACATTAACGGCAATGATGTCAGCCGGTGATAGCCATTCTGATGGTTAGCGGCCGATGAGGGTTAGCAGCGAGCGGCAGCGGCAGCGTCCAGTAGTGGCCGAGATAGCGGCAGCGGTGATGTGGCAAACGATGAGATTACATATCAGGTTGTTTGTAAAGTGTGACTTCGATAATGCATGAAAAGGTTGAATGAAGCGAGGATTTTGACTATCCGAGGTTGTTTATCGAGTGTTACGATGGCGTTAACCTGGAAGAGTGGGAAGTTCAGAGGGCCTGATATCTAGGTTGTTTGTCAGTCTTTTCGATGCGTTATGTGGAAGAGGTTGAATTGAATCCAGATTTTGACTATCCGGAGGTTGTTTGGTGTTACTGGCTTAACTATGTGAAAGATGTTGAATTGAATCCGAGGATTTTGACCTATCGTGGTTGTTTGTACATTTTAGATGGCGTTAACGTATGGAAGATGTCATTAATTGGATTTTGACCATCCGGGTTGTTTGTCGAGTGTTCGCGTAAGTAAGATGTCGAATTGAATCCGGATTTTGACTATCGAGGTTGTTTGTCGGGGTACCAGATGGCGTTAACTGTATGGAAAAGTGTGGGAAGTCCACCGGCCTTTGTATCTGGTTGTTTGTCGAGTGTTACAGATGGCGTTAACCTCTCGAAGAGTCGAATTGAATCCTGAGGATTTTGACCTATCCAGGAGTTGTTTGTCGTGTTAGATGGCGTTAACTATATATAGGTGGGAAGTCCACCGCTGACTATCAGTTGTTTGTCGAGTGTTCAGATGGCGTTAACTTGTATGGAAGATGTCAATTAAAACATCGTTTGTGGTTGTAGCAAAGTTGCTCTTAACTGGTCTCGTTTTAGTATGAGTGAAAAAACATAATTTAAAAGTATATCTTTCTCAATGTTGAAATATCCTCCAACTTTGACTTGTTTCTTGGGATGGTCGATTAGATGCTTAAAATGGGTGATTTTCGAGATTAAGATTTGCCCCGGTTTTGACAAAATCGAAGGAGCGAAGTTTGATAAATCTTCATTTTTCGCCGCTCCTTAAAACTTGAAATGCTCCACCGATGGTGGTTTTGATCTTGTTGGAAAACTTGATCGTAAAGATGAAATAATGAAATCGTTTCCATGAATGGCAGCATTCGTCTTTGAGTTGGTAGAGTAAATTTTACGCCTTAGCCTTGTTAAATCCAAAGACGCGAGTATTTAAAAGTGACCAAGAAAACTCCGAGTTTTCATGTGGAAAACCTCGAAAGAGGGAAAAATCGCACTTGGCCGATAAAAGTTTCCACTATGTATTTTGAGTACAAAATCTTCCGATAAAGGGATTACAATTATATGAAAGGAACAACGGTATGTAGTCGTTAATTAGTAACAATTCTTGAGTGGTAAATGATGGCGACAACGAGAATGGCCCGATGAAGGTCGTCATGATGGAGCGGCGAGAGGTTGGACGGCGATCGGCGCGGCCACGGCGGCCGGCGATGTGGTTTGACGCCGTCAGTGGGACGATTGTGCTTGGAGGATCTTCAAGCTTTGGGTTCTCTCTCTCTGCTTGGGCTCTCCTCCTATGAAATGAGCTATTTATAGATTGGAGAGTGGCGTCTGCAATACATGCAAAATCAACCACTCTCTCATCTGACGGCTCAAAATGATCTCTTGATCATATGATGTATTTTGTGTATTTGAATGCTCAAATGATGTCAATTGTGATATCTTGGCTTGTTAGATTGATCGTCGGGGCGTTGATTTGATAAGCGCTCAATGGTCGATTGATAATAAACGATCACCGGTTAGTCTTGATTCGATCGATTTCCAAGATTCGTGCTTCGACTTGTGGAATTTTCAGGATCATATCAATAACAGTGCTTCTTATTTCTTATCTTTTCTTGCATATTTTGAATTCATCACCAACTGTTTTTATTAAAAGAATATTTCTCTTTTGATTCTCGAAGCATATTTTTTGTAACTTGCTTAATTTCACTTGCTACTTTTTTCACATAACATTAGCTTTCTTATGAACATCTCAAATTCTAAGCTTTTGTAGTTTGTTCTTAAAAGTATTTTATTAATTCTTTAAGTCTTTTTTAATCTTGGTCGATAATTTGATTTATTTTTATCTTCTAATACTTCATCTTAAAATCAAAATAATTAATCTTTGATGCTTAAACTTTCACTGAATGATCTTTATAATCTTTACATTCTAAACTATTTATTTTTATAAAAAAAATAATAAATCACATTCAATTTTATAAGTAATAATATACTCATATCTTTTCTTAAATAAAGTATTAACAATTGCAAAATCATAAGTTAAAATAAAATCTAATATAATTCTACTTTTTTTATTAGTCACTCATTCATACGTCATGAATCTTTAAAATATTCTTCTACACTATTCTTTTAAATCTCCTCCAATAAATACCTTTTTTTCAAGAGGTATCTTTTGTATTAATTTTTCTAAGTCATAAAATTTTTCTTTTGAGCCTACATCCAAATCTACTCGAGGAGCATAAACACTTATAACATTGATAATTTTTGTATCAATAATAATTTTTAAAGCTATATTTCTATCTTCAATCCTATTAATATTTATAATATTATATTTTAAATTTTTATCTATAATCACACCTACACTATTTATAATTTGACTCTTATCTGAATATTAAAGTTTAAAACTTAAATTATCAATCATCTTGACCTTCTCTTCAACTCATTTAGTTTCTTGAATACATAAAATATTTATCTTCCTATAAACTATAATATCTATTAATTCCATTAATTTTTTTGTAAGAGTACCTATATTACAAGTTTCTAATCTAATTTTAGTTTCATGGATTAACTTTTTTGCCCGCATTCATCCATAATGTGAGACCTCTTATTTAACATTGCATCCGGGTGCCGATATAGTGATGAACTTTGATAATTAGCTTTTATTTGCTCTGAGTTATCCTTTGCTGTGAGGCTTAAAGTATACGTCCTGCTATAATTTTATTGATTTTACTCGACAGGTTTTCTGCTGAAGAAGCTATTCAGAGGGTGCATGGAACCATGATTGGTCAACAAATTGTTAGGCTCTCGTGGGGTAGAAGCCCTGCAAGCAAGCTGGTATATGATGGCATATTCTGCGATTCCTATTTTGCAATCTCTCTCTCTCTCTCTCTCTCTCTCTCTCTCTCTATCTCACAGACACGCAGACACATCTGCATCCTTGTGCAAAGCAGGCACACCAGCATACGGGTGTCCTGGATGCACAGATCCCTGATTATTTAGAAGCTAATAGAAGCTCGTGTAGCTAACTCATGCTTGCCATGAGTTATTTATTTATTTTTTATTTTTTATTTTTTATTTTGAGTTGGCACTCGTGATGCAGGATGTTTTAGAATTAGGGTTTTCTGATTCAGCTAATACGATATGTAGTATAGATACATGCAAAGCAAATTGAGGTTTCATGAATCACGAACCACCAAATTATTCACCCTCTTTTTTCTTTTAATTAAAAAGTGCAATGCTAGAATTAAAACTCAATTGATAATGAAATAATTGAGATAAATTGATAAGTAATGGATTTAAAGCCATACTAAATTAATGAATACTTGTAATTTAATTTTCACAAACTGAAATTTCTATGTGCCAAACACGAGAAAAAAAATAAAATCACAAATTGAATTTACTAATCGTGTTCATTAATATAATGCTTAGTATAAATACATGCTAAGATAATTGAAGTTTTACATATCACAAGCCACCAACTAATTCAACCACCTATTTTCTTTTAATGTAAACATACAATGCTTGAACTAAACTTAATTGATAATTAAATGATTGAAATAAATTGGGAAATTAAGGATTTATAACCGCATTAAACCAGTGAATAATTGTAATTTTTTTTTATAAATTGATTTTTTGTGTCAAATTTAAATAAAATTAAGATTTTTGAACAAGCAAATATCAAATTATGTTGATGAAATAAGAACAAAGATTGAAAGTGTCCTCATGTTTGTTAAAGGAGTTCCCTTGAAATAGGAACAATGAAGGACCCACCTATAGTTATCCTTTCCTAGGTTGGCATACGTTGTAGTGGTTTATTCATCTTTTTCCAACTTCTGTTTTTTATTTTTTTTAATCCATCTTGAGGAGCGTAAGTGTTGATTGTATTCAGAATTTTCTCATTGATAATTATCTTGATGGCAATCAACATATCATTAATCTTATTAGCCTCAATAATTGTAAATTATAATTTTTTATCTACTGCTAACCCATTCTAATTTCTATTTTTACCCTTTCCTATTTACAATAACTTATAATCTTGTTATTAGATATTTTACATTTTCATTTAATTTGTTGTAAACAAGTAATATTTATTCTTCTTCTTTTAACACCCACCAATTCTTTTATCTTGCCATTCAAATTTTACAAATTCCATATGGCAAATATGATCTTAGTAGATTAAGCTTCAGTTAAAATTTTCTTATTTTTCAAGAGTATCTGATTGATTAAATTGTGATGTTTCATGGAAAGGTGATATTATAGCCCTTTATTTTAAGCTCTTGATCTAAAGGAAATGCATAACTCTCATCCATAGAAGATGATTTATATCTTTAAACTTGATTGTAATATTGATGGTAGAGGGGAGGGTCTCAAGAAATCCAAGAAATCGATGAGAAATTTGAACCATGTAGAATTAACAAGCAATTGCAATATAATTACTACAAATAAAGTTTTAGTTGTGCAAAACTTGAGCAAAATTAAGATCATTAGCAAATCAATGATAAAACATGTAGAATAAATGAGGTTAAAGCAATAATTCACAAAATTGAGAAATCCAAGCCTCACATCAGTAAGGAGATGACTTTTCTAAAATTATGTAGTCGCACTTATACCATATTTGAAGAAATTATATCAACTTGCACATACAAAATTGAAAGTAAAAGAAAAGTGGCCAGTGCTCTATTTTGCCTTCCTCAATACTATTCTTATACACCCAACTCTAAAAGTTGGCGGCCTCTTTATTTATCCAAAAGAGGCATAACTTTCCACGATATTGGCATCTTCATGACAAACTCCCCTAACTACATGGGATAAGCAGAATAATAGCCAGAATTTTAAAATTTTCGTATCTGTCTTAATCACGCAACACTTGCAGCAATAACATAGGTTTATGGGAATTAAGAATTCCTGTACCATGCTTAATTATGCTAATAATTGCTCTAGTGGTATAGGCTTGTTTTATGAAATCATCCATCTGACTTGCTCTTAGAGCCGTGAAATGGACTGTTAAATCCTCATTAGAGGATGTTAAAGTTTTTTGAATATATGTTTAGATGAATATATTTTGCTTCCATATGTATTCAACAAGAGAGAAAACTTTCGATTAAGACTAGTTATTAGGCGCTAAAAATATTATACATAGAAACAATAATTTTAATTTTAGGATAAGTGAAATTTACTATCATAGTTTATAACAGATTGTGGGAGGAATGATGACAAACCAAATCAAGGTCCCTAATATGCTTACAAGAGATAGTCGAATATCTAATTGAAAGATCTTGTTAGCAGCTATGGGTTGTGTCGTCCAAGATAATCTTGTAGATCTAGAATAGATATTTGTCTATGAAAATAATTTTAAGTCTATTTTTGATAACTTAAGGTTTTGTGCTTATTGAATGTACTTTATGATTCATAACTCAAGAGAGTTGAGCTATTGAGGAACATACGTGTTGTAGCTGTGATTGTTAATAATATCATTAAGGGTGAACTATTCGATTAGAGGACTCTAGTCATAACCATTATTTTTTTTATGCTATTTTATGCCAAAATCTTATTGATAAAAGACACAGGCCACATCTTTGTTAGTGTGAGATCAGTTCAGAGTAATCCTAAGGTACATTTGATATGACATTAGCTCTTTCTGAGGTTAAATTAATTTTAAATTTGCAAACTGTTGCGGAGGATGAATAGAATTTCACTTGAGTACTTCTAGGTTTTGATTTTTTTGCTATATTTTGTATTTTGTATTTTTTTTTCGTTATCTTGATTTAAACTTGAAATGAGTCATATTGCAATTTAGAGCATTTTGAAATAAATATCCCTCTAGTTGAGATTTTTAATCAATACTGCCATCATCGATATATGATCATTTGCATTGCTTGTATTTGTAACTTGAGAGTTTCATTTGACTATGAACTTCCTTCAACACAACCATTTTCGGGGCCTTTAATAGCTTGCATTTTGTTATTTTAGATTTTTCTAATTCTGCTTATATGCTAACTAAAGTATAATTTTTATTTGAATTCATTCACATGTTCATTATACTATAAACCTTGCCATCTTTCTATGCATAGAGGATTGGGTCTATAGGATGAACATTTTATTACACTTCACTAATGGAAATTATACTTAAATTTAAAAGAATGTGAATTTTTAAAATAGTTGAATTCTTTTTAATTGGATTGCATGTTTCTTAAGACAATCAAATTCAAATGTCTCTATATAGCTTCCATAACAATCTTGAATGTTAAGATTGTGTGTTCAGTGCGTTCATCAGAGCATACGCGGGCATGCCAATTTTAAAGATTCACGTGTAGTTTAGAGTGCTTGATCACTTTTTGAGTCTAGTTAAATTTAAATTTAATTTATTTTATCATAGGCGCATCATTCGCAGACCTTGTGTTATATTACTTTTGTCTGTAAGTGAGAGCGCTAGCGGATGTATTTAAGTTTTTTGCATGATCCTTGGTGCATTTGCATCACGCACTTGCACAAATTTTTGTGCAAATATATAACATATTTATATGAATTTTAGTGCATGTATACATTGCATCTACATGCTTTCAATGTACTGGTTCAATACATTTTTTATGAGCTCTGATGGTTTTGCATTATTTGCTTATTGAGGTACTTAGTGCATTTTTCATGATAACTACATGAATTTCAAGGTATTATATATGAGTTATAAATTGCCTTATAAACTTTATGTAAATCTTGAAATTATGTAAGTTTTATTATTTGCTTAGGCATTTTTCTTTTTAGGATGCATAAAGTATTTTATTTTGTGATTTTTGAGACAATTTTTCAATCTAATTGTATGCGGGTATTGTGGATTCAGTGGCAAATGGCATTTTAAGTTGTTCAGTATTTTAAGTGACTTTTATTTTCTTCCATTTATCTCATAATTTCTTGAATGTTCAATGGTATTTGGTTCGTATTTTTAGATGTGCTTTATGTATCCCTATTAGTTCATTGTGTTTAGTCCTTGTTCTTGCTCGTAGATGAATTATGGTGTTCATTGTTGTCTAGTTTCTTGAGTTCCAAATATAGTTCGAAGGCTTCATTCATGCTCATTGGTATTGATTCTCTAGTTTTTTTTTTGTATGTGCTTAGTTTTGTCCATTCATAATGATAATCATTGTCCTTGGGTTTTTTATTTTTATACTTTGGTTGCACAAAGACATGCATATATTTTATTTGTATTTTTGTCTTGTTATTAAGTTTATAAAATCATTTAGTTTTATTCTTTGCATGCTTTTTAGGAATTTCGACAAGCTCGCTGTCTTCCCTACAGGTAGGGTTGTCAAAAAAGCTCGATATTTGCACAACTCGTGTTCTGCTTGTTAATTAGCTCGTGTTCGTCTGGTTGTAAATCGAGCAAGTCGAACATGAATAAATATTTTAAACTCGATTTATAAATGAGTTGAATATGAATAACCCTTTGTTCGATCATGTTTGACTCGTTTTAGCTCGAAATAAAAATTATATTATATATATATATATATATATCCATAAAATAATTTCATAGTCGCAAGTATGGTTTAGTGGTTGGAGCTTTTGCCATATAAAAATTAGTCTGAGTTCAAATCCTCCATCTTCTATATATTTTTGGATTATTACTTTTTCAAGTCGTTTCGAGCTTATACGAGCCATTTTGAACAATTCGAGCCGAACACAAACACTGAAATTTTGATTTATTTTGAATATGAGTTAAACATGAACATAGTAATTTCGACAGTGAACACTAACTAAAGTTCAACTTCGCTTGTTCTCGTTTACACCTCTGGGTAGGCGGAATGACCTCAATTTTCAGGAGGGGAAAATTTATATTTTAGGACAAAAATAAAGGGCAAAAAATTTTTTTAGCGGAGGGAGCATTGATTAATTTGATACTTCATATAAGAGAAATTATAAAGTTCAGCAGTGGGGGTGGGGGCAATTGCCCCTCTCTGCTGATGTGTGGGCATGCTCCTTGTGTTAAGAAAGACATGTATAATTAATGTTGTGAGACACCGCAATCATAATTTTTAAACTCACCACACATTGAAATGAGTGCATGGGCCTTCAATTTACTTGCATGAAAATATGTGAACATAGAGTTTCATTGTTGGGTTGGAACAACGCATCCAATTATTTAAAATTTAGATTTTTTTTATTATTAGCCGTGTTTATATTTGTAGTGATTCTTATTTTGTATTTATGTTGCTGCATTTTAGAGTCTCTTGGCTTCTTTTCTGTGTAGGGGTGTCTTTGGACTTTCGAGTGCAGAGCATACTCATCACTTCAAAAGAGGTGCACATGGTTGTGTTGTGAGACACGACAATGTTAGTCTACAAAGTCCACCATGCTGAGAAATGTGCGCATGGGGTTCACATACAAAAGATTTTTCATAGGATTTATTTTTTGCGTTGAAACAATGCACACATGTACTTATACTTGAATTTTTCAGTCATGTTAAGAAAAGTGCATGCATGGTTTACTTGTTGCTTTTCAAACATCACTTACAAATTTTCCCCTTTATGCTAAGAAAAATACGCACGAGTTTCACTTGTCATGTCGGGCAAATTGCAACTAGATTTTGGGAGCTTTTGAGAGAGAGAATTTCATACGTTCGCACGTGATGTAGTTTTGATGATGACAACAAGAGGTTAAAAATGAAAACTTCTCATTCTTTTCTTTCCCTCTTTTTCAAATATTATTTATTATGTATTTTTGGTCCATTTTTTAGAGAGAGAGAGAGAAAGAGGAGATATATTCTCTCTCCATTTGGCTAGAGAGAGATGAGGAAGAATGTGGTCTTAGGTGAAGAGAGTAGCTTCTTTGTTTAGAGGGGGAAAAGGGGGATAGGTGGAGAGATAGGTTGGGTGATGGAGAGAGAATGCTGAAGATAAAGAGAGAAAGCAAGGGGGAGAGAATTGTTCTCTTTTAAAGAAAGAAAGAGAGAAGAGATCCTCTTTATTTATAGAGAGAATGAGGGAGAAAAAGTGAGATTAAGAGGGGAGGGTGTGGGTTCTAGTGGAGTAGTAAGGCGTGTGTGCAACGAATAGAGAGGCAGTGGAGGTGTGAGCTGGCGTGTGCAAGAGAGGAGGGGGATTGCAGTTTTCTAGCATGAGGAGGAGATCAAGTTGGTTAGGATAGGGACAAATTAATAAATTATAATAATTACTTTTTTTAGGATAATGTGAAAGGAATGAGGTGAGAGTTGCAGGTTTTAGGGATTTCGATAATGATAAAGGTAGGTTGCAAAATTTGGGCGGTGATTTTGCAGGATATCCTTTTTTAGTAATGATGACAAATTAATTTATTATTAAATTAAAATAGAATAATGTTTAGATAATTTTAATCTTATACATAATTTGATAGTTAATAACAAAATTCTTTATAAGATTTAATAGAATAATTTTATATATACAAATTATGATCATTTAACATAATTTTTATAAAATTAATTATTTATCATATAAATTTAAGATTAAAATTATGATAATTTTTTAATTTTAAACTTAGATTTTTTTTTTTACCAAATTTAATTTTAGATTATAAAAATTTGAGCCCATCCAAAAAGTTTTGATTGTTGTTTGTGAATTTCGTCGCTTGTGCTTGTTTGAATTGATTTCATGTCGATGTCTTATGTGCAAGCAAATTTTCATCATCTCATTTTATTATGAATTTTTGAATCTTGTGCTCATCAAGCTCACTTTCATTCTTGTTTTGTGTGAAATCTGCATCATTTCCTTTATGCTACAAATTTGATGGTGTGGGCATCATTTCTTTGCAACATCGGTATTTTAGGCGCATTGATGTAGTTTGTTTAACAACGGGCGATGTTTCGATTTGTTTCACATTCCGGACTACTGTGGTTGATGTTGCATTCGTCTTTAGTTGTTTCCATCGTATGTGATTGAATCAACCATTGGGGCTACAAACACATTAATACTATCCATTTTGCAAATGAGTGGAATTTTTAGCGATATCGATCACCATCAAGGCATTTCAAAATCAATCTACGTGAAGCATATTCACTGTCTATCATCTTCCACTTGTTCGATCTAATCATCTACGGGGATCACTTCTTGATAATTTTGATGTTTTGAATGTATTGACACAATTTGTTTTGTGAAGCGATTGATGGTCGAGCGACTATCACTGTAGTCGATACATTTTGGATTAGTCATCCTCGATTAGCATTCATTGCTTGCAATTCACATTTGTGGTTTGATGTTTGTTCATCACATTTACTTGAGATGTAGAAGAAGTAGGGGCACCAACACTTTTGTCTGTGTTGTTGTTGTACACTCTATAAAAGATTCTTGCTCAAATATATTATTATATGTAGTTGTACAATTAGTTGATGTTTTTTATTATTATATTTAAATCGATAAGCTCTAGTTAGACATGAATGCAAAGAGCACAATATGGTTAATGCTATTTGTGTATAGTCATTATTTTGTTTTTTTTTTTTTTGTTTAGTACTTTATGATGTTCTTTAACAAATGATCTTCTTGTTAAGAGTCACTTATCTTGCGTTACAAGTGTATTACATGACTTGTGTTTGAAGTATTCTCTTTTTTATTGGAAGAAATAACACATTCTTTGGAGTTATTTATCATATCCATTTAACCATACCTTCTACTCTTTCAAGTGTATTTTTTGGTTCCATGTAATCACCACGTTATCATTAGCCTTAATCCAACTATTTTGAATTTACTTGATGAATCTTTATTTTCTAATTATTTTTGCTAAGATCTAAAATAGGTGATAGTGATTCTATTTTGTGCAAATCTTTTTAACTTCTAACTTAATTATTTTTTGTCTACTGTTTTTTTTTTCATCTTTGAAGAATGAAGATTAATTCTATCAACGTACCTCACTATTGCAAATCAACAAGCCTATTATCTATCCTCTATAGTTTTCTACTCCCATATTCTCTTTTATATTATTATTTTACTCTATTCTTTCTAGTTTTATGAAACATCTGTCTTTATCATTCTCATTTTAACCATCTTTTAACTCAATTATAACAAACAGTTTATTGCCTCCACTTGAATCCATTCATCGTCCCCAATGTATTTGCAATTTTTGAAAAGTTTATGATTTTCTTTTATTATATATTGCTACTATGGACATTCTCCATTTTAACTTATTTTTAACTATGGATGTTATGTCTAAATCAATATCTCTACTTTTTTGTGTGATAGACTTTAGGTACTTAATCCTTTTGCATATATGTATTATTTTGTCTTCTATACATTTGTCTCATAATTGTTACTTTAACATCCACTAAATTTATATACTTTACTTTTTTATTACCTTATCTTCTAAGTTTTTCTTCCAACTTTTAAGCTTCTCACTTATTTCAGAAGATACCTTACCTAACAAAAATATGCCATATGCAACTAAATTATGTTCAAGATACCATATTTTATAAGCACCTCTATAAATATAAAAAGAGACACTCGAGATCCTTGTTGCATTCTTATTGTGATTGAAAATTTTATTTTAACTCAATAATAATATTTCTAATTATAGTCATTGTTTTATTATGTATATGTTTGCTTTCTTTATAATATTTTTTGGCATATATATTTTCTTGTTAATCATAATTTTAAATTCTTTGCATATGTAGCCAATGATTCTCCGATGATGAAGTAATTTTTTAAGCTTATGTCATAATACCCTCTCTCATAATATCAATATTTAATATATATATATATATATATATATATATATATATATATATATATATATATATATATATATATATACTATATAGTTTCTATTATTACTGCATTCTTGCATTTATCTTTTTCTAATCATTTTGTATCTTATCTTTTAAAATTTCGTTAGAAGATATTAGTTAATAAAACTACACTCTAAAATGCAAATAGCTTTTCAAATCCATTCAACATGCCTATACTTTTACCATTATGTGTCATCTTTAAAATTAACTAAACTTCACCTTTTGAATTGATCTAAATGTGAACTTTAAAATGATTTTAGTTAATAAAACTACACTCTAAAATGCAAATAGCTTTTCAAATCCATTCAACATGCCTATACTTTTACCATTATGTGTCATCTTTAAAATTAACTAAACTTCACCTTTTGAATTGATCTAAATGTGAACTTCAAGTTCGTTTGGAAGTATATTTTTCTTAAAATTTTAATTTAATGATTTTTAAAAGTAACACTTTCATCTTTTGATGTCTGAATTTTTTACTATTATCATATCATCTTGACATTTATACATTTGACTTGGTCAAAGTTCTTAGATTATGAGATGTAGTATTATGAGATATAGTTTTGGGCCTAATTTTTTTATTTTTATAGTAGTGTTTTTAGCTTTTCAATAATTATATTAAGTCATAATAGTACTTATTTATTTCCTCCTAAAAAGCAACTATTTTTATTTAATGGGTTTTTTTTTTTGTATCTCCTTACTCCATGAGCATGTCTTCTTATATATGTATGACCTATATTTAGACTGCCTTAAAATTTCCATGGTAGTTTTATTTCTTCAAAGTAAATTTATACCACATCAAATTAGCTCAAAAGTTTGTTAATTTAAGAAACTATCTTCAAAGACTAATAACTTCAGTTTTTTATCCTAGAAAAAAAATATTTTTTTATATTTCATTATTACTTCTAAGATGTATATCTATTATTTTCACTTTATGTTTTGTGGCCAAACATTCTCCTAGAATCACCATAAAAAACCTATTAATGATTTAGTATCTCCTCTCCAAAGTTTGTACTTTTTATTGCACGATCATATGTTAATGCAAAATTAAGTATAACCTCTTTATCATTATAATTTACCTTATTTTATGTCCAATGTGGATTTTCTTGTATCTGTATGTATAATTTTAAGTTACCACTAATACTCATGACATGACATATATATATATATATATATATATATATATAATATCATTGACAATCATGCTTATTCAATTATACATTGCAATAGTTTATCAAGTTCTTCTCAAAATTGATTTTAAAGTTTTTTTAAATTCAATCTTATGGTGCATAACATTAATCATATTTATATTATTTTTATCATCATGAGGAAAAGGTAGCCTAAAAGGAATAAATGATCAAGTACTTTCGTATTGCTTATCCTTTCCTCGTATAACTATATTGGCATGGATTAAAATTTAACTTAAGTTAGATCGCGTTGGTGATGAAGTTTATTAGATTTAATTGTATTATTAACTACTGGTATTGCAGCTGATTGGAGTGGCTCAACATTTTGCCTTAAGATTTTTCTATTTCATTTTCTCTTTTGCAGGATGCATCCGGTGCCTGGATCTCACAAGCAGACCCCACACAATGGGCAAATGCTTACTATGGCTATGGCTACGATGCATATGCCTATGGGACAGTGCAAGATCCATCCGCATATGCTTATGGTGCTTATGGAGGATATGGGCAGTACCCTCAACAGGTAATAACCTGTCATTTATTTAGAATATATTATGTTGGAGTTGTTGCCTTGATAGTTCGGTTGTATCAAAAACTTTATTTTAGTCTATTAGACTTTGATTTTTGATAATTTGGATTGAGGTGATCTATTTATCACACATTTTTTCATCTTGAATTCTAAGCTTTTTTTTTTTGTAAACTAAAATTTATGATATAGTAATTTTGCAGTTAAACCTAACTTTGTCTAGTTTACTTCTTTATCTCCTTTCCTTCCTCTCCTTTTGATTGGGGTTCAGTGATTTGAGCTCAATTCAATCCACCCTTATCCTGGCTCAAATTTATCAACAAAGACCAAATTTGAATTTAAGCTTGAACTCACTTCTTTGTTTGGCTTGACTCATTTGCCTCAATAAGTAGCTCGATTGATTCATGGAAAGGGATCTACTACGTGAGAAGATAATATGAATAAAAGGGGCAAGATTTCTTGGGAGTGTGTAGAAAAACAATGAACATTCTTTTTTTTTTTGTTGATTTGATATCAATGAACATATTTTGTTTTTATTTCAATTTAGATTGAAAGCGCATCAGATATGGCATCCATGACAGGTGCGATTCCTCCCATGGAACACAGAGAAGAAACTTACGATCCTTTAGTCATCCCCAGTGCTGACAAGTTAAGCATCTTCCTTTCTCTTTCAGTCTTACTGTTCATAACAAGTAAATAATCATCATGGTTCTTTAACTTATTAGGCCTATCCATTTTAATCTTAAATTCTTCAAATCTTCATTTCAGTTCCTTAATATGGACACACCTAAGAGTCTAATCACAAATATGGATATTTTCAGGTTAAATTCTAATTACTTTGCTGTTCATGGAAATGTCATACTGGGAAGGACCTTATGGATGAGAAACTCACCACTATCTCAACATGCTTAGCTTTAAATTCTCTTCTATCGCGTTCCTTATTAAAGCTTGTCATGGTTTGAGGTGGCTTTAAATGCTGGTTTAACTCACTGTTCATGTAAATGTCGTGTCGCGACCGAGCGAAATTTAATGGTCGAGAAATTGACATCGAGCTTGATATATCTGTCTTTGAATCTCCCTTTGCATTTCTTGTTAGATCTTGACATTTGTGTGGGTTGAAGACTGTACAGAGTTCTCATTAATTAGTTGTTTCATGGAAATATCTTATAGTGGGACAGGACCTTTTGTATGTTAAGCTCATTTAAGCTCAACTTAGCTTTGAATTTTTCTTTCCTTTATTGATTTATTGTTAGAAGTTGACATTTGTGAGGGTTGAGGGTGGTACAGATTTCTCAGATTGATCTTTGAACACTTTTTTTTTTTTTGTTGAAACTGTAGGCTTTACAGGTGATTAGATCGTTTTTTTTTCTCTGTGCTGATTTTATTTTATGTTTGTTTGGTTTCAGGTGATACATGCTTAATTCTTGTGAATTATTAGACTCGATGATGAACTGTTTTATATTGATTTATATAAAGCTTGTTTTGTTTATTTAAAATATCAAACAAATTTGAATAAAGATGTTAAAGTTTAATATTAAAATGAACAAATTTGAGTGGTGGACTTTTTGTCATTTTAAATTGTGAGCTTTTACATAATTGTTTTAGAAGATTTACATACATATCATAATTCTCATGTATTTACATATCTAACATATAAAGTTAGATGTTTATTTATATAATACTTTACTATATTTAAAAAGTATATTTAACTTTTAGAAAGTGAGTGATGATGCTATTTTTTATATGATGTTAAAGATTATGATGTTATATATGTAAAAATTAAAGTTTAGGTATTAAACATATAAATACATAAGAATTATGTGATATGTATGTAACTCTTCTTATTATTTTGTGTTTAGCAAGTAGTTCATTGATAATTTGATTAAATAATAATCTAGTCGTTGTTTGCGATCAATTTTGTTTCTTTTTTATTTTTTATATTTTGAAAATATATTTGTTTAGAGGATTTTTTATGTTGTTTTATTTTTTATTTTTAAAGATAAATAATATTATTTTTTAAAATATTTAAAATATTTAAAAGATGTTTTAAGTATTTTAAAAATAATAAGTGTAATCAAATAAGTTTTATTTTTAAATAAAATAAAAATAAAAAATAAAAATAAAAATAAAAGTGATCTTAAATAGCCTTAATAATTACTTGATTGATATTTTAATTTTTTAAATTATTAAGCCATTTTTATATTTGATGATTTTAAAGTTTGTGTATTATCGAAGCACGAATATGATGGAAATATTAAGTAAAAAAAAGAAGATAAATAGGTTATGCATTTAAACTTTTATCAATGCATGATAATATAAAATGTAAGGAAATAATAGAATGGGTAATATCTCAATTTATTTTTAATTAAAAAAAAGGTGTTGAGGATATTTCATTTATGAGTTTTAAAAAATTTGATATATCTTTGTACTTTTAAAAGTTAATTGATTATTTATATGTTATATTTATTTTAAAGTAAAGTAAGCCGATTTAAACTTAATGTTAATTAGGATTATTCAAATGTTATATTTATTTTAAAGTGATTGTTTAATTGTAGGCGGATGGTTAAATCACTTAGTTTGTGCTTTACTAATAATGTAATTCAAAGGAGGTAAATTGGAGGGAATTATGCCCCCATCATCCCAAGTGGGACATTATGTGCTAAGAGATGATGGAAGGAAGAATGGATTATCTTTTGTTAAAGAGAGAGAGAGAGAGAGAGAGAGAGAGAGAGAGAGAACACCCTAGAGGAGAGAGAGAGAGCTAGTAATCATTCTATAAGGAAGAAGTCATAATTAAGTTATTAATACTATCAAAGGCTTTTAATAGGTTAATTTTTATATAGTTTTCTTGAAAAATTAAAGTATGTAATAAGATTACTAACTGAGATGTGATTAGTTAATATGTTTATCTTTAATTTAAGTAATTGTCTAAGCATAATGAATGAGAAGGAGAAAAACATGCTTGAGGTGATTGGCTAATAATTTTGTAAATAGTGTTACAAACTAACAAATTAAAGGGAAAACATAGATTAGTTACATTAAGTTTTTATAAGTATAAATATAATTGCAAAATCCTTAACTAGATATTAACATTGAAGAAATAATGAATAACAAGAATAGTGGATGCCTAGTAAGATCCCAATGAAAGCTATACAAAAAAGAAGTAAAATCACTTAATTAGGAGTGACGATCATGACAATGCCTAAGATAACATATTTGTTATCATTGTATAAAATAAAAGGAGGGGTAAGAGATTCTCAGAGATTAGGAGAGACATAAGTGTCCAATGGATAGTAAATTAATATAAGCTCGTATTGTTTGTTTTATAAAATTATATAGCTTTTAAGTATAAATTAAAAATAAAAATTATTAATAAAACTTTAAAAAATTAAAAAAATAAAATTTTGTTTGAAAAGATTATGAATGATAAGGAGAGAAGAGGATATAAGGTGGTTTAAGGACAAATGATAAAATCCTAATTTAGTTTGAAAAGGGGAGGGAGGGAGAGGGGTGAGGATGCAATGGGAGAGGTAAATGCTGGGGAAGAGCATTTTTCCATTGGAAGTGGATTAAATCATTTATTTATTCAATATTTTTTGCAGTAAAGTAAAATTAGGTTTAATGTAATGCATTTAAATAAAAAAAATATTGCTTGTATTGAAATTAATTGAATGAATTAAAATTAAATATAAAAAGTGATTTTGAAGATTTATGAGGGATTTTAAAGGTAAGATAATGGAAGTATATGATGGTTTGAGATGAGAATATTTAGTTAGAGTGAGAAGATAAAGATAAACCTATCATACATAAGAGGTAGTATTGTCATAAAGTGATATGAAGTAGTGCATTTGCAAGAATATCTATTCATAGATATACTTCTATCATGTTGATTAATGATAGCATTGGGACAAATGCAAGTAAAAGGGCAATTATTAAAGTCATAAGCAAAAGTGATGACAATGCAACATTCAATTAGTTTCTTTGCATATATTATCTTATTAATCTCTTTAATATCATCTAATATAATGAGTTTCATCAAGAATTTTGACGGAGAAGATAATATGAATGCATACTCTAAGAAGGTGTAGATGTAGTGAGACTGTTTATGGTGAGAGAAGAATGGATTTGTACGAGTGATTTTAGTGTGTAATTATCTAATATAAAATAAATTTAAAAATACATGTGTGACAAAATTAGGCTTAATAAGGATTGATTATTTTTGAATCAAAATATTTTATGTTCTTAGAATGCTTAAATTTTTCATTACACTGAATCAAGCTATTTTCTTATTATAATGTAAACAATGATAATATAATAAAATATAGAAAAAATATTATTTAAAATTCTAATTTATAAATTAAATTTAAATACTAATTTCTTTACAATAATGTTAAACATAAAAAAAATTTAATAATGAATTTAAAAATTATGATATTGAGCCAAATCAATTAGTAAATTTTGAATATTAAAGTATACATTTCTTTAAGTATTTTAAAAATTAAAGATAACATTTTGTTTATCATTTTTATTTATCTATCAAAATATGAGTTTGTAAAATAATAATTTAATATTATAAATATATTGAAGTGATGAAACTTTTTTTAATATATATCTTTGTTTATATCAAGTACATATTTAGAGTTAAACATTAAGTTTTTTCTATTTTTAAAAACTTGGGAAACTCTTTTCAAATATATTTTTATATAATTAATATGCAACTTATATTTATAATCACCATTAATATTAAATTTATTAAATTTAAATGTCCTTTTATAGCTCTAATTTTGAACTCTTCCCTAATTATTAGAGTGTGAGGGAGAGTTGGATCTCTACTTCTTTAATTTTGTTTAAATATACTTAGATTGCTCTAGGGATCTTGTTTTATTATTTTAGGGGATTTATATATATACCACACAATTCTTATATATTTATATATCTAACACTTAAATCTCAATTTTTTATATATAACACCCCAATCTTCAATATCATATCAAAAATATTATCATCACTTACTTTTTAAAAGTAAAATGCATATTTTTAAGCATAGAAAAATATTAATTAAATATCTAATTTTAGATATTATATATATATATATATATATATATATATATATATATATATATATATATATATACACACATAAAATTATATGATATTTATGTAAATTTTTATATTATTTTATATAAAAATGGGGCATTTATATACATAGCACATAGATCTTATATATTTCAAATCTAACACTTAAAATTTTATATTTATTTACATATCACATTGATCATTATTTTTTTGGGGCATTTACACATAGCACATAATTTTTATATATTTATATATCTAACACTCAAACATAAATATAAATATATATATATATATATATATATATATATATATATATATATATAGCTCCTAAATCTTTATTATTATAATCAAAATAACACTTTTTTTAATTTTTTGTAGTAAAATTTATCTTTTGAATAGTAGGAAAGATGCTATATTTATAAATATTAAATTTATGTACTATGTATGTAAATTTTCTTATTTTTTTAAACATCAAATGCTACTTTTTAGGCGTAGGAATAAGACTATTTTTATAAATATTAAATTTTAGTTGTTAGATATATAAATGTATTAGAAATTTGTGTTATAAATGAAAATTTTTTAAATATTTATGGTGCAGTTCTTTTTTTTTTCCCGTCCGTACCGAATATGCTTTTAATCAAATAATGCTTTTGTCGCGGGGAACAATCGATTCATCTCTATAATTGATTTATGATGAAAATTACATGGCGGCACACTCTCGCCTCTGGCTTCTTCAACCTTCGTCGCCACTAAGTCTCACGTTCTCCTTCTCAAAGATTGCTTTAATTCCTTGCAGATTTAATCTATAGTTTCTCCCATCGATTCCTTGTTCCTTTGTTCCCGTCTTTTTCTATGATACCTCCTTATGCTCCCATTAGCATCTTTTCTCCAACCTTTCCGTATGGTAAGCTCAGATTACGGAAGAGGGAGCTACAGATCCACTGGAACTGGCTCCTTACCCTTTTTTTTTTAAGAATTTCTTTGATTTAAATGTTAAACTATGCCATATTCGTTTTTTTTTTTCTAAAATTAGATGGAAGTTCGAATCGTTTATTATTTTGGACACTTTCCGTTCGTGATTTTTCTATGTTTCCTCTTTCCGGTTGTTGTCATCTAATAAGGGTTCTGAGGATTTACGAATGATGTGATTTATTTTTGTCTTATATATAGTCGATTTGCCCCGATAAACATCGAAAGATTATGGACTCGTTTCAATCCTCAAAATTCTCATGGTCTTTGGTGGCGATAGTGGGTTCTCTATTGGTCGTAGTTTCGGTGGTGCATTTCTTCCTCAGCCCTATTTTTCCTTCTTCCCTGGATTACTTTGGTGTTCGGTCTCCTTTAAGCCCTTCGACTGGGGGAGAAAATCATCAAAGTTTGGATCTGGAAATTGATTTCGATGTCCGATTTCCTGTGGATTATCGTGGAGCAGTGAAATACCGCGGTGCACCGTGGAAGCCTGAGATTGGGAAATGGCTATCTGGTTGTGATTCTGTTTCCAAGGAAGTTAGCATTGTTGAGGTACTCCTTTTTCAATTTGAGTTTATATTTTATGCTGTTGAAAGGTATTCAATTCGTTCAAATTGTCAATCACCTTATCCCAGACTCCAAATCCACTCTGGTTGGTTGAGATTCAAAGTAGTTTTTCAGATCTTCTTTGATTTTGATGGTTTCAATCCTAGCTGTTGAAAGTGGATTGGATGGCTGGGATGAGCTATGAAGGATTTGAATCTTGCATCTTATGGAGACTTGAATCTATAAGCTTCATGCTTCTTTTGAATATTATATTATTAAACAAATTGATTTTGTGTATTGCTTGTGTGGGCAGAGCATAGGTGGTAGGAGTTGCAAGAATGATTGTAGTGGCAGAGGTGTATGCAATAGAGACACGGGACAATGCAGGTGCTTTCATGGATATTCAGGTCAGAGTGATTAAAAAGCTGAATATTTAAGAAATATTCTTTATATATATTTCACTATATGAAAAAAGAGAAAAATTTGTTCAGCGTTTCTCGTACTAGAAAGCTTTTTTGCAATTAGCATATAAACATAAGCAAACCAACCGCTTGAGAAGCTTAAGGATAAGTGCTTCAGCTGCTTGGAATCCATGCAATGCTACTTTTTGGTAACTTTGGTTTTAGGATGCTTTTAGCTGCTATGCTTGGTGAATTTGGAGTAAAAACTACTTTTTACCGGGCATAAGAATTTGATTATATTGTTTTAAATTATGGTAATTTATTTTTATATCTGTAATCTTAGTTTTATCAATGTATTAATATTGATGAATGGTATAGGCTTTTTTTTTTTTTTTTTTTTTTCTAGAAGGAAGATTTTTATTTGTATGTTGGAAGTGAGAATTGGGGCAGCTAAGCTTCGAGATGTAGGAGCAGTTATTTATTTATTTATTTTTTATGTTTAAGTGGCCTGGAAAATTGTATTATTAAAGAACTACAGGTTTCTTGCTCTTCAAATTGTGCTAAACATCTGAATTACTATACTACCCATTTTGTTGCCTTTCTCTTAATTAATTTTATATGAATGTCATCATCTTTTTAGGACTGTGAATGATCCTTGATTTAAGCGGAGTTTGGCTCTTTAGATTCAATCTTAGTCCCTAAAGAAAGTTGATTTATTTGTTGATTTTTTAGGATAAATTCTTTATCGAATATCTATATTTATCTATGTATTTATCAACATTCATATATGTATTGGATTTATCCTCAATGTGGAGTAAGAAATAGCCAAACCTTTTTTGACCATGACCCATATTAAAATTTGTTCCCTCAGTCTTGTTGAAATGATAATGGTGTGATGAAGATGGTTCCATGGACAAGACTGTCACAATAGAGGAAAAGAAATAAGAGAGGGAGAGGAGAAGGAAATGGGAACAATGAAGAACTGATTGGATGAAATTTTTTCACCTGTGGTGAGGATGTTTTCAATCTAAGTGATGCTTTTGGTTTAGCAGTTATCTTCAATTTGGAGATTTAGCAATTTGACTTCAAAACTGCCTTACTATATGCTGACTTAAAAGAATTTTACATGGAGCAAACATAGTTATTCAAGGTAAAGTTATATAATGCCTTGTGTGCTAGTTGATGAATGACTGTATGATCTCAACCAAGCTTTAAGATTGTTGTACAAAAAGTTAGAATTCTTCATCACTGAGTATGGGTACAAAAAAAATCACTTTGGATTATTGTTTATTTATGAAAAGATTCCCTAATAGTAAACTATTATCATTTTCAGGCATGATTCTTTCTTATTGTTACATGATTTGTATGCGTACATGTGTTTTCTTACAATCTGAACATCAGTTAGCTTGATTTATATCAGCCTTGACTCATTTCAAGTTCAAGATCCAAGCTGAACTTGGCTCATTAGTCAACCAGTAAATTTGAGCAAAATCCGATCTGATTTTCAAGCTATCTCAATCTTTGAGTCAAATTTATAGCCATACATCATCATATGTGTATGACAATGTGTACTACCTTCAAAGTATTAAAAAGAAAAATGGGCATTTACATGCATAGCACACAATTCTTATACATTTATATATATAACATCTAAACTTTCATATTTACATAGAATGTATTCAAATTTTTAATATTACATCAAAAATAGCTCTATCATTAAATTTTTAAAGCGAAATGCACCTTTTCGTGCATAGGAAAAGAGTTATATCTATAAATATCAAATTTAGGTGTTAAATATGAAAATGCATTAGAATTGTGTGCTATGTATGCAAATTTCCCATAGAAAAAACCTACCTACAATGTGGTGCCAATGAACATCAGATGTGAATTTTCTTGTCTATTAGCTATCTTCAGCAGGATAATTCTGTCTAATAATATTAACTTTATCACCTACTTAGTTCTTTTGCATGTTTATCATATATTTATCACTAATCCCAATTTTTTTTTTTTGGAATATTAAGATAGCCAAATGTTCGATCCATGTTTTTTTTCCCTTTATATATATACTGATATCATAATTTATATCCTAGGTGAAGGATGTTCTGAGAATTTGCAATTTGATTGCAATCTTCCTTCATCACCAGAGAATACATTTGGTCGTTGGCTTGTTTCTACGTGCCCTGCTTATTGTGATAAAACTAGAGCTATGTGCTTTTGTGGAGAAGGGACAAAATATCCATATAGGCCAGTTGCAGAGGCTTGCGGATTTAGATTAAAGTAAGAAATATGTTATATATGCTTTCTCTTATCCACAACTCTCTCGTACACTACTTATCATATTCGTGAGTATCATATATATATAACTGATAATTTAAAGTAATAATCTGCTTCAGCATGCCTTCTGAACCTGGTGGCCCCAAGATTGCTGACTGGTCAAAAGATGATTTGGAAAATGTATATACAACCAACGGCAGCAGACATGGTTGGTGTAATATAGACCCAGAGGAAGCGTATGCTAATAAGGTGAAGTTCAAAGAAGAGTGTGATTGTAAATATGATGGGCAATTGGGAAGATTCTGTGAAATTCCAACTGAATGCAGTTGTATTAACCAATGCTCAGGGCATGGTTATTGCCGTGGGGGAGCATGCCAGGTATGTGGTATGATTTTTGTGTGATGTCTGATCTCAAATATACCCTTTGTGGCTTGTTGTCATGTAAAAAGTGTAAATAGTATTTCTATTTGTTTTTTTTTTATATTTTCTTAACAATTTTGTGAAGTAAAGAACTGACTTGATGTAATGTAAGTGCTACTAGTTTATGACAAATCAAACACCTTAGAAGTTAACTTGACTTCCTTTAGTTGGTTTTGTATCAACTTTGCAACAAATGAAACAATCCCTTTATCGATTTGCGGTTGTGGAAAGAAGGTTTTATCATAGGAGCTGCAGTCATACTTGGAAAATCCAATCTATGATTCGATTTCCGAGCATGCTATTATTGTTAAAGGGCTACAAACACAACTTTTTCGTCTGCCATCCCTTACAATTTGATGCCACACTCAGATTTGCTAGTCTCAATACTCGTAGCATAAATGGAACCAAGTGACCAACTATGTCAAAACTCTATAGTATCTTTTATTAGCATTGGTTTTAACTACAAAAGATAGTTGTTTCTTAGCAAAGTATAAGGTTAAAACATTAGCTTCCCAACAGTTCTTTACTATGCCAAAAAGTGTTTATTTATTTATTTGTTTATTTTTTTGGGAATGATGAGTGCCAAGGCACAAATTATATCTGAACTGAAGACCTTGACAACATAACTTTCGAGATCTTTATCAACTAAATTAGCTTACACTCATTGTTTGTTTATTCTCTTCCTAGTTCTGTTTGACTGAAATGATGTCCTTCTGCAGTGTGACAGAGACTGGTATGGGATTGATTGCAGTAATCCATCAGTCTTATCACTCATAAAGGAGTGGCCTCCGTGGTTAAGACCATCAACAGTTGAGGTATCAAATAAAGCAACTTTCAATGATGACTTTGCGGGTTTTAAAGCTGTTGTTAAAAAGAAGAGACCTCTAATATACGTGTATGATCTGCCTCCAGATTTCAATAGTCATCTTCTTGAGGTGAACTGTTGAACTAAAGTTTTCCTGATTAACAACCGTCGTCCAGTTTTATAGCCACCATATTGATTTTTGGTTATTTCAGGGTAGGCATTTCAGATTTGAATGTGTAAACAGAATATACACAGAAAAGAATAGAACGTTGTGGACTTCTCAGTTGTATGGCGCACAGGTGTTATTTGATGAAGAGTTCAATTTCAATGCAGTATAATCATGTCCTCAATTAGTTCTCCAACTCTTCTCTTGTCCTCCATTTTTTAGATGGCACTTTATGAGAGCATTCTAGCAAGTTCTCATCGAACGATGAATGCTGAAGAAGCAGACTTTTTCTTTGTTCCAGTTCTCGATTCGTGCATAATTACTCGAGCAGATGACGCCCCTCATATAACCTTGGTATAAATATCTACATACTAATATATGCTGTTAATTAGAGCCTGATTTCTCTATTAGATATCAGACAATTTCTTATTCCCCTTGTCTTGAGTTTAATGTTATAAGGTTGAACAAATTCCTGAATAATTTGTTCTTCTTTCAGGAACACATGGGTCTGAGAAGTGCCCTGACACTAGACTTTTATAAAAAGGCTTATGAATATATAACTCTTCACTATCCATACTGGAACCATACCTCAGGAAAGGATCATATATGGGTATGATATTTTGTATCCTAATTCGCCGACCCAAATAGTTGAGATAAAAGCTAATGAGGATGATGAATTAATATCTTAAAACTTGTTCTTGCTGATTATTTCTTGATTCTCATCATTCTATTTCTCTGTGGCAGTTCTTTGCATGGGATGAAGGTGCCTGCTACGCTCCAAAGGAAATTTGGAATAGTATGATGTTAGTCCACTGGGGAAACACAAATACAAAACACAACCGCTCAACAACAGCTTATTGGGGTGATATCTGGGACAGTATTCCTTCTAGTAGAAGAGGTAACCATCCATGTTTTGATCCAGAGAAGGATCTTGTGCTCCCAGCTTGGAAGAGGCCTGAACCCGGTGCAATATGGTTAAAACTGTGGGCTAGGTACCCAAATAAAAACTTCATTTTGAATTTCTGTTGGACTCATGATTTGTTATTATAAAAAATATTCAATTGGAACTCATATGTACAGGCCTCTTGAGAATAGAACTACACTATTCTACTTCAATGGAAATTTAGGTCCTGCCTATCAAGACGGTCGAACAGAGGATGCGTATGTGTTGACGCTATTAGCTGTTTTTTAAGTTTCTTTTTTGTGCTGTAGTGATGAGTCTGGTCTTCTGCTTGATTATATTTCAGGTACAGTATGGGCATTAGGCAGAAGCTTGCTGCAGAGTTCGGTTCTACACCAAATAAAAAGGGAGAGCTTGGGAGGCAGCATACTTCTGATGTTACAGTAACCCCACTGCGCTCTTCTAATTATTTTGAGGAACTGGCAAGCTCTATTTTCTGTGGAGTTCTTCCTGGAGATGGTTGGAGTGGTCGCATGGAAGATAGCATTCTTCAAGGATGTGTTCCTGTGATAATTCAAGTAAGATCTGTGTGCATAATGCACTAGTTTCCTTTTATTTTTTTTGGATTTTTTGATGAATTTGTATTTTTTTTCTTTTCTTGCTGGCCTTGAAATTAAGAAGTATTTCATGACAGTGTTTATAACTTTTGTTTTAAATTAAGCTTTACGGATATCTTTGTATAAGCCTGTCATTTCCTTGTTTAAAATTTGCAGTCACTAGAAATACCCCAATCAGACTTGTGTTAAAATTCATGTTCATGCTTTTTCAAGCCTGAGCCAACTGAGTTGTTGCAGGATGGGATTTTCTTGCCATACGAGAATATACTCAATTACAGGAGTTTTGCTGTCCGTATAACTGAAGATGAAATTCCAAATTTGGTTAAGATTCTTCAGGTATAGTAATTTCTTTTGTTATTATCTGTTGAAGAAATGTTGTATTTTTTTTACTATAAAGGCTTTTAATTTTTTTCAGGGGATCAATGAGAGAGAAGTGGAATTCATGTTAGCAAACGTTCGCCAGATATGGCAGAGATTCCTATACCTTGACTCTATTTTGCTTGAAGCTAACAGACAAAGGAGTTTGTTTTCTGATGAAGAAGATTGGGCTGTTGAATTCTCAAAACTCGGTGACGATGATGTGTTTACGACATTCATACAGGTACTAATGTTTTATGCATTGTATTGAATCTATATCCTGACAACTCAAGCTTCAATTTTGGTCAAAATATAGTTCAATATTAACATTTTAAAAATTTGATGTTCTTATTATCGCTTATATTGTTCTCATTCAGTGGTTTTATCCTTAAGACTTGGGGTTTAATATCGTATGTTTGGGAAAAAAGACAAGTAGAACTGGCATTGTTAGAAGTTAGAAAATGAACACCGAATACAGTCCTTAACAAGAATCACTTGTTACAGGATTGATATAGACAACCGCACATTCTTTTTGCAAGGCATGTGAATAGAAGAGGATGAAGACTCGAGTTTGCAATTCCAAATGTGATGATGAAATTTCTTTATTCAAATATTATTTACTCGTTTAGTTGCTTTCATATTTTGGAACAGTCTCTTTTGATGCTTTTGGGACAGCTAATTCAAAGCATTTTTTATACTGCCGCCATACTTCTTATTGCTATAACTTTCTAGTTATTTTTAAAAAAAATTTATGATGAGAAAGAGCTTTTCATAATCAGATCTATTAGAATGTAGTAATCATACCAAAGTTATTGCTTAACTTTTTTTTGAAAGTAAACAAGACCATAATAGCCACAACAATCAAAAACTCTATTTTTTGTAACAATTCCACGGCTAAGTTTTGGACAAATGTAACAGTCCCAAACAGACTCTTGTAACCTATATGACATTTATTCCATGATCGAAATCTTTATTTACTGGCCTACCAACTATCCCACGAGTTATCTACTATTTTGAAGTGCCTTGTGTAAATCAATTTTCTTTACCAGTTATCATGCGGTGAATTAATTTCATTTTATAGAAAGAGTCCCAAAAGCTTTGATTTTGTGATCGTAAATTGTTTTTCTTTGCCCACTCCATAAGATTGAACTTTATTTATGATATAGACGGGATTCGAACTCGAGATCTTGGTAACAACTTTTAAGGCCTTCACCAACCGGATTAATTGACATCCTCATCACCTTGACCAGTGTAGACTGTATAGGATAGATTGGGTTATTATTCTAATACATCATCTTAATGACCTTTTGTTTCCATAAATTTTCCTGTTTTTGATTTGCATTATTGTTCTATGAACAGATACTGCACTATAAACTGCACAATGATCCTTGGAGAAGACATCTTGATCAAAAGAAAGACTACGGCCTACCCAAGTCTTGCCTGAGAAGAACCTCTTGAACTTGAAAAATCGACAACAGAACAGATATCTTTCAGTTTCAGAAGAACTTCTGCAGAAAACTGCGACCTCGCTTCCATATTTAATGGGAAGATGCTTCCTTTCACAATTTTGTTAAGGGAATTGATGAGATAAATTGTAGTTTAAGCTGATCCCATCTGCAATATATCAAGTCAATTATTATTATTATTATTATTTTGTTTTCAACAAATATTGAATGAACAAAATCAATTCTTTCATTTATAGAATCGAATGATTCAGAGCTTCTATCAATTAATATTTTGTAAGCTTGTAATGCACAGATGAATTATTTAATTTAATATAATATAATTTAATTTTTGTTCTTGCTTTTGTCAAATCTATGTAAAATTGATTTTATTTAATCTGAAGGTGTGATATGTGCCATGCATGTTTACTTTCAGGCTACATAATTCTTAAATTAAATATTATTTTTTATCATGTTTTTTTTTTCACTTTGAAATGACTAACACCTAAAATTTAGTCAATATATTCATTAACTATTTAATTTAGTTTAGTTTATTTACAAATATTTTTTAAGTTGTATGAATATAAGATTTAATTGAATATTATTTAGAAATATTTAAGTTGAATGCCTTCTAAATGGGCTGTTATCTTAATGAAATTGTATAGAAGGATAATGCCTATTCATGCACTCTATCGTGAAGCAACACTCTAATTATGATGTAAATACGGATATGAGAACACAGACATACTACGACGGATATGAGACATTTATATTTTTAAAAATATGGGACATGGATATGCGTTGGATATTATATTATAATAATAATTAAGAGTAATATGTATAAATTAAATAAATAAAATATTAAAAATAATAAAAAATAAGTCATTTAAATAAAAATTTTAAATTAATTATTTAAGTAATATATATGTATATATATATATATATATATATATATATATATATATATATATATATATATATATATATATATAATTTTAAGTAAATTATTTTATTATACTTTAATAATTTTAATAAATAAAATTTATTATCAATTCTAATTTATAAATTTAATTATAATTTTTATAATTTTAATTATTTATAATAAATATATCTTATTATTTTTTTTTGTGGGATCCGAAAATTCGCCACCATCCTCTTCGTTGAAAAGAGTGTTTAAGTATCGGTGTAATTTTTAGAAGATAGATGAATAGTAGATAAGACACTATCCAGAGATTTCGTCCTCATTTTCGGGGCTTTAGATAGTTGTTTTATGGTAGCTATAGTTAATTACCCCTCTTGAGGCCTTCTATTAAGTCATGAATCATTAAATACAGTATATAATATGAGTGGAGTTTAAGATTTATAAAATTTATCATTTTAATTTAAAACTTTATTAATGATTACCGATCTAGATCATGGTTTATATCACATATATCAAAACTTTCAAGGAGATAAACGAATGATCCTGAACATATTCGTCCAAGGTGTTCTTCTAGACGATGAAGTTTGTTTAAGACAAATATAAATCAAACTTGTAACTTAGAGCTTTGCCCAATCAATACATTATATATTTCAAAATGAGGAACATACTGGCAAAGAGTAATTTAGTGGTGTCATATCGCGAACAGATATGGTATGTTATTTATATGGTGCCATTTTACAAACGAACTGCATCGCATAAGATTATTTGAGCGTGCAAATAGTTATGCATTTGATTCGACATTGGTTCTTTGTAAGCAAATTTTTTTTTAATTTATCACTCCTGGACAAGCAGTTGCGGAGGGGTGGATAATTTTAAGTTTAAATTTAAATAATTAATTTTATTTAATTTATATTTTTTATTTAAATTTTGATCATTTTATAATTGATTTAGATTTAAACTTGTGATCATTGATCAATTAAACCATAATAATGATAATCTTTTGAATGTAGTACTAACTCTGTTTCTTTCTTTGCAAGATGGTCTAAATTGCTTCAATAATTATAGTCCTCCAAATCTTGTCAACTATAGCTTGAGCATAGAGAATCGGGTTTGAGACTTTTCCTCTTGAAAGCTTGAACTTGAGAAACTATGTCAATAGATTCATATTTTATAATTATATGACAGAATTAGCTTCTCAGATTTTCTTAAATTGAAATTCTTATAATATTAGAATTTTAAGTTTTGTTAACTCGGACTCTAAGACCAAACTAGGGTGTAGATATTTGTTCTTTCATTTTGAACATGACTTGTATATCTTTTTAGAAGCTTGATCTAATGAATACTTCAACATACATTTAAGTATCTGTTCTTTTTAAAATGTTATATGAACATTTAGATGTCTAAGTTGTAGTAATTATATTCAGCATGACATATGTGTCAGATTGCAAATATAAGTTTTGATATGGGTTTTTGGGTTTTGTTAACTCTCTAAAACCAAACCAAGTATAGATTTGATTTTTCATTTTGTATATGACTTGTATATTTTTTTAAGTGTCCGACTTAGTGAACACTTCAACATACATAAAAGTATATATTCTTTGAAGTATAGATGTCAAATTACATGTATGGATTTTGCTGTGGCATTTTTGGGCTTTGTTAACCTAGACCCAGTCCTAAGACTAAACTGAGATGTGTAGTTATCTGTTCATTCACTTTGCATTTGGCTTGCATATTTTTCCTAAATATTTGATATAGTAGACACTTCAACATATATACAAGTATCTGTTCTTTTAAAATGTTGTATGAACATTTAAATGTCTAAGTTGAAGTGACTATATCTAGTATGACATGTAATTTTTAATACATGTTATCAAACAAGTAAAGATCTGTTCTTGTAAAGATAAGAATTCAACATTCTCAAATGCAAACCAAATGAGTATCTGTTCTAGATGATCAAGCATGTATCTATATCAAAAGAGATAAGATATCTACTTACACATCAAGTGAGCATTTATTCTTAATGATATAAATTTAAACCCTTCTCAATTTGTCATGAATCAAACATGTACATCTTTATATGATATACATTTAACTTTTAAAATATTTGCTAAGCATCGAGTGTAGTATCTATCTTAAGGGAGATTTGAAGAAAGGTTATGAAGCATGCATATGTTTGCATGCCACATCCAAATTCCTTTATGTATATTCGAATTTAGATGGATAAAGATTAATTCAAATGTAAACTCATATATGAGATTGAATTCAATGTTTCTTTGAATTTGAAAGAGAGCTATAAACTTAATGAATAGCCATTCTTAACCATGTAAATTATTTATTCAATCAATGAAGGTTAAATATTTTTAAATTTTATTCTAATGAAATATTATTTCAAGACACCCTTCACATATTCATAGAAAGGGAAGAATGATAATAATTCTAATAAAGCTACTCACTTATTCCCTATCTTTCATTCTCTTTTTCTTTTAAATGATGATCAACTAGGATTTAGGCTTCATAAAGCAAGTAATTTTGAAGGAGCATGTCCCACCTCCTTACCAATTCAAGATATATATTTTGCACTTGCTTATGAGTGTAATATGAACATTTATTAGTAAAATACCACTTTAACATTACCAAGCAACAAAATGGAAGGCTTTAAAATGCACAAAATTTGGTTTCAAATAGCATTTTAAAAGCCCATAGGAATCTGAAATTTATTATACTTTGCATAAGCCCATTTATAAGACTAAGCTTAACGAGCCTTCTCTTTTTTTTTTAAAAAAAGTTCACTAAATCTAAATGGACTAATTGCTCCTTTATAAGCACATTAAGAAATTTTTAGGATAGGCTAAGTATGAGAGAAAAATCCATGATATTATGATCCATTTTTTTATTTCATAATATCATTTATTATTATTTTTTTAAAGTTATTTGTCATGTCCTCCTTTTATCATGACATGCACTCATAAAGGAAATGAAGACTTTTCTTCCCTCTCTTTTCTTATTTTTTGTCCTTATTCATCACCCATTCATGGATGAATTAATGAAGAGGAGAGATATATAACTTTCTTTTATGAATTTTCCTCTTCACTCCCCCCATTTCCCTCTCTCATTTATTATTATTATTATTATTATTATTATTATTATTATTATTATTATTATTATTTTGTATTTTCTTCCCATTTTCTTTATTGGCATGACATACTTTGGTTGAAAAAAAGGACTTCCTTCCTCTTCACTCCTTTATTTATTTATTTCTTCCTTAAATTCATGCTCATTTCACAAGTAATTAAGAGAAGAATGATAAAAAAATGAAAGATTTTCTTTAGATTCATGCTCATTTTATGAGTAATTAAGAGAATGACAAAGGATATGAAAGATTTTCCTTATATTCATGCTCATCTTATGAGTAATTAAGAGGAGAATAACAAAGAAAATAAATTCTTCCTTAGATTCATGCTCATTTTATGAGTAATTAAGAGGAGAATGACAAAGGAAATAAAATCTTCCTTAGATTCATGCTCATTTATGAGTAATTAAGAGGACAATAACAAAACTAAGAAAGATTTTCTTCTCCATTTTAATGGTATGTAGAAAAACTATAGAAATTAATGAGATGACATAAATCCCATTTTCATTTTTTTGGCCTCATACTAAGGGGTTAGCCTTCATCATAAATAAGAGAGAATTCTTCTCTTATGAAAGCTTTACTCTCCCATTTTCCCCATTCTCCTCACAAGATATATTGCAAGTCTAAGG
This sequence comes from Cymbidium sinense, assembly GCA_021442155.1. Classification (NCBI taxonomy): domain Eukaryota; kingdom Viridiplantae; phylum Streptophyta; class Magnoliopsida; order Asparagales; family Orchidaceae; genus Cymbidium; species Cymbidium sinense. The sequence continues at coordinate 27,363,777 of CM038226.1, read as the reverse complement.
CTTCTAAGAGAGCTCACCAACCTTTTAAAGAGATCACTAACAATTGGGCTTACTTTCAATTCACAACACATCAATTGGTAAGTCATATCTAACTTGATGTTTTAAATTTATTCATCACCACTTCATATGAATGAATATTTGATAACAAAATAAGACTTAAGTCATGCAATCATAAGATGCTTTCTTTCCATTTTCAACTATTCATAAACATATAAATATTATCATGAGATAAATAAATGAAACATGGACAAGTATCCGTACTAAATTGTAATCACAAATCTGAAATTCTAAACTTGATCAAGTAATCACCCATGCTGATTTTTTTTATCTCAACCTTATATCATGGCTTAGGCAAAGGGGAAGCAATCATGTCATAAATATATGCTTGATAATAAGACAAGACTTAAGTCATATGACACATAAGATGTCTTATTTTCACATAACCCACTCATATTGTAGAAAAGAGAGATTATCATAGATGAATGGAAATTTGACTTCAAACAAGTACTTGCTACATAACACTAAAATTCAAGTAGGAACCAAGCTGAGCATAGCTATATGTTGGGAAAGAACAAGTAACCTCACTGATTTTTGTTTAACTTTATTCCTTAATTTAGACAAAGGGCAAACTAGAAAAATATGCATGCTCACTTGATAATGAAGTAATGTTTGAATCATACAATACATTGGGTGTCACATTTCTATCTCCTGTCCATTCATGTAGCATATAAAGAGGAATGCTATCACCATTTAGGTAAGAAAAATCTAAATTTTAAGCAAGTAGTTGCCACGTGATATGAATGTTCAAATGACAATTGAACTAAGTATGAGTGAACACATTTATAAATACACATGCTTTTCTTCTTAAAAACTTAGGCATTTACACACACATTTTGCTTACCAAAATTTTTGGCGACCTCTCTGTCATCCCAGAGTAGTTTTTGGGACTAGGCCTTCCCACCACCAGAAAGAGCGTGCATGATAGATGAAGACATGAATCAAAATTTATTTTCCCACCATGCTAATAAAGACTTGCATAGGTTAACACAGCATAACAAAGTATTTCTTTGTATGTTGGAACAACATGAGCAAATAATTATATTATAGAATAATTTCCCTATCATGTTGGAACAACGTGAGCAGCTACTTATCATAATAGATTTTTTTGCCAACGTGAACAGGTACTTATAACAAATTTTCCCACCGCATTGGAATAATGTGAACGGGTACTTATCTCAACAGATTTTCCTACCACGTTGGAATAACATGAACATGTACTTATAACAAATTTCTCCGCCGCATTGGAACAATGTGAACGGGTATTTATCACAAATAAAATTTTTGCCATGTTGGAACAATGTGAGCAAGTACTTATAACAAATTTTTTGCCACATCGGAACAATGTGAATGGGTGCTTATAATAAAAAATTTTAAGCTTGCATCTACTCATAGGCATACATGTATATGTACTTAAGCAATACATAGACATTTGTAAGTTTAGCTAAGCATTGCATTGGAAACATCATAAATAAGGAATTATCACATGATTTTTATTGCATGTCATTTCTCCTCTTTTTTTGTTCAACATAAGGGATGAAATACATTTTCCAACTTTAGTGATTAAGATAGCATTCATGTGTTAAATTATAAACATAAGCTTTACTTCTTGCTACCAAATGATTAAAGAACACATTATACTTTATGTTTACTTTCCCAATTTTATGAATAATTACATTTGAATGAGATTTATTTGAATAAAACTCTAAAAAAAAACAAATTTGTGTGACCATATGACAACACTTTTGTAAGGGAAATCATCAAATGGAATAGGGGACTTATGCCAAACATAGTTAACACTCAACCTTCCATAATAAAGAGAAAGAAATTTCATTTAAGAAATCAAATATGAATGATACTTGCATGCGGATTTGCCAAATCAAGAAAATAAACTTTGCTCAAATCATCATTCCCATGATAACAAAACAATCAAAGGAAGCAAAGTAAGGTAGTCCCCATAAGAATAGGTGAATAAATTTAGAAAAGTTTCATGTAGTGGTACATACATTTGAATTCATGAATGTAAAAAAATCAAGGCTAATTCTCACCCAAATCACCATTTTATATGATAACAATTCATGCAATAGAAAAGATGAACACCATGAATGACTCCCCAACCACCTATTTTTCTTCACCATTTTATATGATAATAATTCATGAGTCCTAGATGTCAATTGAAGTGAAGTTTCATATAGTGGTACATACATTTGAATTCATGAATATAAAAAAAATCTGAAGGCTAATTCTCACCCAAATCACCATTTTATATGATAATAATTCATGTAATAAAAAAGATGAACCCCATGAATGACTCCCCAACCACCTATTTTTCTTCACCATTTTATATGATAATAATTCATGAGTCCGAGATGTCAATTGAAGTGATTTAAGCCATTTTGAAGATTTTTGTAAATTTTTGAATTTTTGTTTGATTTATTTTATTAAAATGGATAATCTGAACTTCAAAATTTAATTTCTCCTAATCCAAAAGTCCTTTTCACTTGAGCTTTCTATGGTAGGTGTATTTTAACTTTACTTTCAATCCTTGAAAATTTCAACTTAATCTGACTTATATTTTTGGTTTAATTAATGAAGTTTAATTTTCTCTAAAACTCAAATTAAGCTCAAAATACTTAGTGAAATTTAAAGATTTTGGGTTTGTTGGATTTCCATTAGAAAGATGAATCCAACGAGCTTGTTTACAATTTTTTGTTAAGTATTTTATTTTTTATGAATTGTTGAATTTTAAGTGATTTAAATTAATTTTTTAAATAAAAAAAATCTGCGCGGCGCTAACGTCAACCATTGGGAAGACCGGTCAACCCATGGAGAGTGACCCGTGGCTCGCTCTAGACCGTTTGATTAGATCGATGGTCCATCGATCTCGCGGCGCAATTTGAATCGTCGATCGGCTGAATCGCATCGACGATCCATATCGCATCAGCCCATCTAAAGGTCTGGATCGCACAATCTGAGCCATCCGATTTCACGAACTACACGATCGGACGGCGGCAGTAGCCTCGCTGGCGATGAACAGTGTTTTCAAGCTTTTTTAAAGGGAAAATGAGATTTCTAAGTGAAAACTTGTCCAAATGAACCCATTTTCACATCGATTCACACCGAAAGAATTCTATTTTATTATTGAGATAATTTAAAGTAAAATATGCGAGATTATCTAGGGAAAATTTCTAAAATCATAAGAAAATGAACACAAAATGCGAGAAATCCTAAGGTCACTAAAGTTTGGCAAAATTTATCTCGTCGGGGATGGTTTTCGGCAGCGGTGAAGATCCGACCAAACTCCTAGGTATGTGAGGAAGCTTTGGAATGATCTTTAACCCTTTCCTCCCTTTGGAATGTTATTCTCTGATGTTTACTGTCGCCTCACCGAAAAAGTAACTATTTGCATTTTTAAGCTCAAAAAGGGCTCAAAGAGGTGGGGGATGGGTTCCTTTTTTGCTTTGGCAAGCTTTTGGGGGCTGAATGGTGTTTGGAGGAAGAGATCTAAAGCCTCATTTCCCCCTCCTTTTATAATGGCCAAAAATCCATTCTTTTTTTGAATTTTTTGGCTCCAAATTGGTTGCCATCTTGCTCGGGTGGTTGGGATGGATGATGGATTAATTAAGGACTTTGGATTTTTTCTCCAAAGTCCTCTTTTGCTGCCATATGATCAGATTAATTGAATGCAAATATTGGGGAGGAGTTAAGTGCATGTGATGGGGGAGAATTAAATGAGGTTGGGTGAAATCCTATGTCAGGGATGATTCATGAGGGATTTAAATGGGTTGGGTTGATTTTGGACTGATCTCAAATGGGTCAGTTTGATCAACCCCAATGGGTCATGGCTTGGTTTCAAGGGATTTGACTCAATTTAGGTCATATGGGTCATATTCAGTTGACCAATTTGACCAAAATTGGCCAAATTAGCTTGGGTTATGGGTTGATTCATATTCAATTAGCTAATTGAAGTAGAATGTGATATTTGATTTGAATTAATTTTGATTTAGGCCAAATTGACCCTTTAGGCCAATTTAATGTTAGGTCAAGTCAATTGAGTTGTTCAATTGATCAAATTGGTTTAATTATGGCTTTGGTCAAGTTCAATAATCAATTTGGAATGAACTTGAGCCATTGGTTGCAATCAATTTGGGTTAAATTATGATTTGTCTCTATTTGATCCTTTAGGGCAATATGGCCAATTGGGCTTGGTTTGGCTCAATTGGTGGTCAAGTCATATTTAAATATTGATTTTGGGTTGATTCAAATTATTGGTTTCAATAAATTTGATGTAGGATGAGTTTCAGCTAATTTTGGTTTGTTTGGGCTAAGGGTTGACTTGGTCAAATGACTTGGTTGACTTGGTTTGACAATTGACAATAATTTATCATCTAGGGTGATCAACAATCATGGTGGAAGGTTTTGGTGAGCTTGGTTCAATCCAATTTGGGTTAGATCATGATTTGACCCGATTTGGTCCTTTAGGTCACTTTGGGTCAAGTGGACCTAAGTGGGTCAATTGGTTTGGTTTTGGTTTGATTCAAGTTTAGTTGAACTTATATATGAGCCCTAGATTGAAATATAAATTCAATGATAATCAATTTGGAGTCCAATAGGTTTTGGCTCAATTAAAAATTTTAAGTCAAAAGGGCTAAGTTAGGCTTGACTTAAATTTGGTTTGATGATTGTAGGTTTTATTTATATTTGGATAAATGATCGAATGAATGATTGATTCGAGAAAAAATTGATTGGTTTTGACTTGGCTTGGATAGAATTTGGCTAAGTCCAAAGAATTATCTTAAAGGGCTTAGATTGAGTTTGGATTTTATTTTTGATATAATTTTGGTCATTTGAATTTGGATTTCATTTATATTTATGAATATAAATGAAGGAATAATTGATTTATAAAGATGTCAATTGAGTTTGATTTGATCTAAAGGGAGTTTTGGCTAAGCTTATGAATGTGGTTCATATGACTTAGGAAGGGTCTTAAGATTTGAATTTGATTTTAGGTTTCAATCATTTGGAGTCAAATTTCAAATTTTGGAATTTGAATTTTATATTTGGTTTGAGAATTGAATATGAGTTTGATTTGAGAAAGTGTATCCAGATTGGGTTTTGGCTATGGGATAGGTAATTTCCTTAAGCCCTAAGACATAGCCTAATCTTATGATTAACACTTCTAAGTCTCTAGGCTTAAGTTAAGTGTTCACCTAATCACTAGAAGTGTCTTATGACTAAGGAGTTCTTAGTGTCTATAAGAGTCCTAAGTCTAAGAAGAGGAGGTTAAGAGCTCACTCCAAAGGTGAGGTCAACAAGGGTGAAACACTACCTCACTAAGGTGCTCTCTTATACTTTTTTTCTTTTTGGTGTGGTGGTGTGCGACGATCACACAATTGGAAAATAACTAAAATATATAATGAAGCTTACTAATTAAAATTTTATGCTATAAACATAAATTTACAAGCAATATATATCTTTCCAAGCTACTAATATGTATTTAAATTATCATATAAAAGAAAATAAATTAATCTCACAAGTCTAAGAAAAACTCACAAGTTTGAAGACAAGTCCAAAGACTTGAGATGCTTCCTTTGTTGAAGAAACTTTGACCAAATTTGCTCATTCTGTTTTGCTGATACCAAATTGAGGCGGTAGTCTTTCTTTGATGAGATTGAGAGAATGGGTATTGGAGGTGAGGAAGAAGATATATTGGATAACTACCCCACAAAGATTGCCAAGCTACCAAGCTCAAACCACAAGAATAACTCAATAATTTGTAATTGCTAAAAAGATCTTCTTCATTCTAGTAAGAGGGTCATTTATAGCCATTATAAAGCATATTTCAAAGAAAAAATGATTCAAAATATGGAAAAGGTGGGTGGTTAAAGTGAAGCATTAAATTACCTCATTATTTTATGCCATCCACCCATTTCACATGCTATTATTTTATGGATTCAACCACCACATGTCATGCTTTGAATTTTAAATAAAAATTTCAAACATGGAGTTTCTAGAAGAAAATTAAAAATTACATAAATAAAAAGACAAAATCATAAAATGGGCCTTAGTAGGCTAATGGCCCAAGCCTTCTTCTTTCTTGAATTTTCTTCGACTTTAGCTTAAGATCTTGTAAATAGACCTTAAGCTCTAATTTTTGGATCCTCATGATGTTCTACATCATTAATGACTCTTAATATTCTTGATGCAAGAAGCTTACAACATGTGTTACGTCACATTGACAAGTATATAATTAAAGATAGAATGTTCAAGATTAACCTTTCCATTCAGGCAGAGAGATCTCATGCTCTTCCACTAAAGAGATTGAGTAAAGATGATGAAAGGTCTCCTCATATTCACAGGATTCTTTCAAGAATCCCATTATGAAATCATGGTGATGGTAATGTTTCTTCTTTAAAGAAAAAGAAGACATGTGCTGAGTAACTACGTCAAATATTTGTGGAGAAGATGTTCGCCACTAGTTGGCCTCTAAGAGTTTAGCTATCTCAACTCATAATGGGAGATTCAGCTTCATATTCTCGAAGAGTTGTTAAAGCATGTATGCCGGATGTCAACAAGTAGAGAATTAGCACTTATCTTCCTTCTTTCCTTTCTTCTTCTTTGTATAATATTTGTGATTAGGTAGCTCAAAATTAGTTGATGTCATTTGTGTCACTCTAGATGAGTGAAATACTAAATTTTTGAAGGTAAAATATTTGCAAGATGAGTATGAATGAAAGATGAGTGCTAAGGCCAAAGAAATAACTTTGGATGATTAGCTAACCGAGTGTAGAACTGAGCTAGTGAACATGTCAACTTCTCTTTCTCTCCAGTGTTAGGAGGTGGAGCATATTTGTGATGAGTTGATTGAGGTGAGGGCAGACACTTGTTAGAAAGAGAAAAGACTCAAAGCACTTGCAGCGGAGAAGAAATCTCTCGAATTGGAGAAGAAAGCATTACAGGATCGTCTTTCTGAGAAGGAGCTTATAATGTCAGAAGCAAAAGCAAATGAAATCTCCTTGAAGACAGTGGAAGACTTTAAGAACTCCCTAGCTTATCGTGATGTTATCGAGGACCATGTCCAAGTAGCTCGTAATCATATTCTTGATGTTGAAGTGAAGGACTTGGAGCGCCAATGTTTGGAGGAAGGCTTCATTCGAGGATTCTTAAATGGAATCCGTTCAATACATCACAAAATTGGAGCTAGTATTGAGAATCTGTCTCCCAGCCAAGTATCTGAAGACCCTTCGCTAGATTCAGGAGATGAAGGGGTTGAGAGTGAGTTTAAAGGAGCATTTTCCAGTAGTGAGGATGACATTGATATCCTATAGTATCACTTGAGGATGGATTTTTATTTTATTTTATCTATATATTGTTATTTATTATTGTTATTTTTTGTATCCAGAATTTTGATTCTTTCTTATATCATAATGTTAGAGCTATCAATGACATTAAAAGTTTTTTGGGTGTTTTGCTCTTATTTTGTTTTGACCTATCCAAGGTGATTGGTCGGAATATTAATCGACAATGCTAACCTGTACGGATGAGGTCATGGGAAGTCCACCAAAGACTTTTTTGCCTATCTTAGGTATTAGTCAAAATGTTATTTGATGTCTTACCTGTATGGAAGAGTCTGTGGAATGTCCACCAAAGACTTTTTGACCTATCCTAAGTATTTGCCAAAGTGTTACTTGACTTCTTACCTGTATGGAAGAGGTTATGGAATGTCCACCAAGGACTTTTTGACCTATCCTAAGCATTAGTCAAAGTGTTACTTGACTTCCTACCTGTATGAAAGAGGTCCGATCAAGTCCAGTTAGGATTGATCATGGCCCGACTGAGACACAACGTGACTTATGTATTTATCAAGTGAGAGGATTAAATGAAGGAGATTGCTTATATGCAACAAGCTTGAAAGAAAAGGCCATAAACTCATTACTGATAAGATCGATGATACAATCATAAGATAATTTTAACAAAGATATGAGCTTGAAGAGAAAATGATAAATGAGATAAAATAAAAGTTACAATAATTATGTAGTAGGAATTACTGATAATATTTTTGGAGAATCTCAATGTTCCAAGTTTGAGGTAAGGTGTTTCCCTCTAGATCCTTGAGCTTAAATGTTCATGGCATGACCATAGCTATAACCACATAAGGGCCATCCCAAAGAGGTGAGAGTTTATTGCATTGAGGGCCTTTGCCCGCAACTTCAAGACTTCACAGGACTAAGTCAACGACAGAGATGGGATGAGGTTTCTCTCAATGTTCCAAGTTTGAGGTAAGGTGTTTCCCTTTAGATCCTTGAGCTTAAATGTTCATGGCATGACCATAGCTATAACCATATAAAGGCCATCCCAAAGAGGTGAGAGTTTATTGCATTGAGGGGCCTTTGCTTGACTTGAACTTCAGGGACTAAGTCAGCAGCAGAGATGGGGCGAGTTTCTCTCTCTTACATTTGAAGTGAAGCTACCCTTTGGTGGTAGGAAGTAGTCAGAAGTAGCCATGTGATGGGTTTGAGTAGGTCAGTTCAGCCGAGTTTTCTTCATTCTTACATGAATGAATGATTGAACTCTTGGACTTGGAATCTTGATATCTTGTATAATAATAGTCTTTGTAACAAAAAATTATATGGTATCTGTTGAGTCAGGAGTTCCTGATGTGTGCGGTAAGCCCAAAGAATATTAGAGAGCTCCTCAACCCCTTGCACCCAGCCTTCTCAAGACAAATTTTTAACCCTTTGAGTATAGTCTTGTTAGTAGCTCCAGTTTATCCATTAGTTTGAGGATGGGCTACAGCCTTATGTAGCAACTGAATATGATGATCTTTACAAAAATATGTAAAGACTTTTCCAATAAATTAGGTTCCATTTGTAGTGATGATCCATTCAGGAAGATCGAATCAACATACTATACATTTTCAAACAAAATGTTTAGCATTTGCCTCTATGATTTTAGAGAGTGGTTCAACTTCCACCCATTTAGTGAAGTAGTCCATAGCTAAAATGATAAACTTTCATTGCCGATGTTATCATAAAAGGTCCCATGATATCAATTCCCATTGAGAAAAAGGCCACAGCTTTGAAGGGATGAGAGCTCTGTATGTGGTGTATGAGAGAGGTTAGAGTGCAACTGACAACTCATACATTTTTTATGAACTCCAAGGCATGTTGCTTCATCATAGGCCAATAGAAACCTTGCCTTATAATTTTAAGGGTTAGCGTCCTATTTCATAGGTGTTCTCCATATATCCTTGAGTGAACCTTTCTTAATGCATAATCGGCCTATAATGGTAAGAGACATTTAAGATATGGCCCAGAAAAAGCTCGTTTGTATAGTGTGGTGTTTATTTTTGGGATGTGGGACACCACGCAGACCTTGGGGGGGGTACTTATTAAAGTGATCAGGTATGACGTTAAGGAATGATATATTATCTTAAAAGATAGAAATCACCACCCTATAATGGACCTAATCACCTAATAAAGACTTCTAATGCATGATGGGTCTTCGAATATACCAGAGATATTTCCCCTTCTTTACATGGAAAATTAATGTATGATTTATTTTAAGCTAAGTTCATTAAGTTCCCTATGGAGGCAAGCTCCCATAGTTAATTACATCCTAAGGAATGAGAATTCCTTAAGAATACTCTCGATCAAAGTAAAAAATTAGGGTCTCCAAAGATTTGAGGTTAAGACTATCAAAGGATTGGCTATTTTAGAAAATCAAATGGGATAGATCAAGGAGAAGACTTATTTTTGGAATCCAAAGGGAGAAAGTAAATGCTGAGAGTGAAGAGTGAGCATTCCAATTATTTGAGTTGATATTTTATTATTGGGACTTGGGCTTATAATTTCACAACATAAGATTGTGAAAATGCATGAGGATTTATGCTTGTAGCCCGAAGGAAATAGCTACCTTAGATTCCTAAACTAAGGAGCCTTGGTATAAAAAGGCACTAAGTCTAGCAAAGGTGGGTATTTGATTCACTTCCACAGAGGATGACTCTTGGTGGACTGTGGCCTAACTCCTCCTATGGTTTAAATCCATGTAGACAAGTCTTAATGCTTTGCAAGATGGCTAGACTGATGTTTATTTAGAAAGGAGACTAAGTCCTTAAACTCACTTTCTAAGAGACTAGAGCATGAGTGATATGAATTCATGAATTAATCTAATACAAATTTTATCAAATTTATTTGATTCTTTTGAACTCTTTATTTTGACACAGACTATGTGATTTTGTATGCCTAAATGCATGATAACTTGATTAAGGGCCAAATTAGGAGAGAAATGGGTGTTCTTCTATCAAAGGCTCTCATAGGTTAAGCCTTCATTCTTTGGCAAAGATGGAAACCCTCGCTTAACAAGAGTGGAATAATATGACATACATGATATTATACATTCATTCATCCAGCTAAGGGGTTGCTAAAAATTTTATTATCTTGATTTAATTCTTAAGCTTTATATATGAGGTTATGAGTTGTTTTAAAATTTTAGTTATGAGTTATTAGTGAGATAGAAAATTTAATTTTATCCAGAGCTACCATATCAGCCACACATACATTAATCATAAGATAAAGAAAGCATGATATTAATGCAATCTAAACACAACATCAAATAATTTTATAGACTGGTAAAAGAATAAAAGGCCAATCTTTGTTGGGTTCCACCCAGAGAAAAAAAAAGATGGGTAGTCGAGCTCTATCTTTATACAACCCAAATTAAAAAAATAATATATATGCTATAGGGTCTTCTTCATTTCTTCATTCTCTTTCTTTTGATTTGATTTGCTCCAAAGGCATCATAGGCACCCCAGACTAAGCCTTAGCCCTTGCTCATCCTAATCCCTAACACAAATCCATTCCTAATACAAAATTACATCAAAATAAGAAAAGTAAATCTAATTACACCAAAATAAATGTTAGCTAAACACACAATCGGTCATATGAATAATTTGGACTTAGCATCCCATGGGTAAAAGCCATGTCTAACATTAGTTATCCTTAGGGGCTAAGCAATCGACAAACACATTTATATTTTTTTTACATGGAAGCCTCTTATAGAAAATATGATTAAATTTAATAACTAACATCCGATCATCCATATCATCCCAGTCAAATATTATATCAAAACAAACACAACATCATACACGCCACTAACTTAGCACTAGAAGTGGCGACTTAGTATTTTAATGTGTATGCTTAAGGCTTGTGTAATAAGACTTTCTTGGAGCTTCTTTAGTTTAAGTTTCAATTGGGTTTGAATTTGTTTAAATTTTATCTTTGGGTGATTTCAATTTAAATGATTTAATGATTTTTTTTTTATTTTATTTCACTTTTATTTATTAAAATGATGTTTAAGTTTTCAAGAATGAAGAGTAGAATGAATTCCATTTGTAAATGGAACTCACCCTATTCTACAACCTAATTCTTAAAGAATCTAAGTAAGGTCCTTAAGTATCTTAATTATCCCATTTGTAATTTACTTGATTTTATTTATTTGATTTGATTTAGAACTTAGAATTTGAGTTGGTTTAACTATTTGATTGATTGATTTTGATTTAGATATTTTGATTTAATTACATCTTGATAATTCAATATCCTTTTAAATTAATATTTAATTCTTTTCTTTGATTATGATTATGTGACTTGACTTTATGTTTATTTGATTTGATTATGGTTATTCATTTGTAGGTTGATCAGATTAGATTAATTGAGATTTTTATTTTTATTTTTAATTGAGTTTAATTCCTTCTAATTAGGTTTTTATCTTTTAATCTTATCCATTTGTTATGTTTATCAAAGTTTGATTTGCATTTTGATTTCATACATTGGATAGTTAATTAGTTTATCTTATTTAAGTAGGTTGAATGAGATTTGATTTGATTGTATATTAAATTTATGAGAGTCTTTCTTAATTTAATTTAATTTGATTTAATTAGCTTTATTGGTCTATGGGTTTGATTAGGTTCATTGTGATTATGTGATTAGTTTAATTAAGAAGTGTATTTATATTAATTATAAATGTTTGTTTAATTTTCAATTTGATTTCATATTTGTTTAGACTAATGATGTAAATAATGACTTAATAATTTATGTGTAATTTAAGTTTTGATTAGTATTTAATTGCATTTATGTTTGATTAAGCTTAAGTTTAATATGATTAATTTAATTAACTTAATTAATTTATTTAAGAGGTATAATTAATTATTAAATTAAATAAAGATTTATTTAATTTTTAATTTGACTTAATATTTATTTGGGTTAATGACATAATTAATGCATTAATGATTTAAATTTAAATTAGGATTTGATTACATTTAATTGCATTTTATGTTTGATTAAGCTCAAGTTTAATATGATTGATTTAATTGACTTAATTAATTTATTTAAGAAGTGTGATTAAATTAATTGGTAGATTAATTAAATGTTCGATTTGAATTAATTTCAATGTGATTTACAAAAGTAATTTGGTTTATTAACATGATGGATCAATTTATTAAGTTTACATTAATTAGATGTTTGATTAATTAAGTTTGATTAAGGGTAATTAAAATTTTAAATTATTAGATTAATTAAGGGTTTGTTCAATTAGAGATTAATGACTTAATGATTTAGGTTTAATTTAGGTTTGATTAGTATTTAATTTACATTTTAATTATATTTGATTAAGCTTAGGTTTAATATGATTTGATTAACTTAATTATCTTACTTGAGGGTGTGATTGATTATTAAATTTAATTAGGGTTTGATTTAAGCTTAATTTTAGCTTTAATGTAACTTATTTAAATTAATTTGATTAATTAAGATGATGGATTAATTCATTAAGTTTGCATTAATTAGATGTTTGACTAATTAAGTTTAATTAAGGTAATTAAAATTTTAAATTATTAGATTAATTAAGGGTTTATTTTAATTAGAGATTAATGACTTAATTTCCCATATGTGAATGATTTGATTCAGTTAAGTATTTTACTTAAATTTGATTTGATTAAGGGGTCATTATTACCATCATTGTTGTTAAGTGAATTAATTGTTTATTTCATTTCAATTAAGTTTGATTATTTATGATTAGAGTTTTACTTGATTTGATTTATTTATTATGTTTGTTTGATTTCATTAACATGTTTGATTTAGTTATTAGGTTGAAATATTTAATGGTTAATTAATTATCTTATTCAAAATAGATGTAATTTAATCATATGTTAATTAAATTTATTTCAACTTTATTTGATTTAATTCAATTAGTATTAAATGATTATGTTGAATTGGTTTGGTAATCAATTTGATTTTTAGTTTATTTAATGATTGAGTTTCAATTTATTTATACTCATTAAGGAATTTTATATGGTTAAGATTCCATGCTTAGTGTAGGTTTAGTTATACTAGTTTGACCCATGTTAAAGTTACCTAGATTTGTTTAATTTTAAGTTTTATTTAAGATTTAATCATTTAATTGAGTTTTATTAACTTAAATAGGTTTAATCATATTTAATTTAATTTCCTCCAAGGATGATATTTTTTTTGAATAGAGGTTTGATTAATGATTGCATGTGCTATTTTATTTGATATTTAAATTATTTTTAGATTATATTTTAATTAACTCCTTAATTGATTAAATTTTAATCTTAAGTATTTGTTTGGGGTTCATTAGGATTCAAAAAAATCACATTATTTTCTTAAGGGTCCTAGATGTCAATTGAAGTGATTTAAGCCATTTTAAAGATTTTGTAAATTTTGAATTTTTTATTTGATTTATTTTATTAAAATGAAAAATGAACTTCAAAATTTAATTTCTCCCAATCTGTCCACTTGAAATTTAGATGGATAAAGATTAATTCAAATGTAAACTCGTATATGAGATTGAATTCAATGTTTCTTTGAATTTGATAGAGAGCTATAAACTTAATGAATAGTCATTCTTATCCTTGTAAATTATTTATTCTATCAATGAAGGTTAAAGATTTTCAAATTTTATGCTAATGAAATCTTATTTCAAGACACCCTTCACATATTCATAGAAGGGAATAATAATTCTAATAAAGCTACTCACTTATTCCCCATCTTTCATTCTCTTTTTCTTTTAAATGATGATCAACTAAAATTTAGGCTTCATAAAGCAAGTAATTTTGAAGGAGCATGTTCCACCTCCTTACCAATTTAAGATATAGATTTGACACTTACTTATGAGTGCAATATGAATATTTATTAAGTAAAATACCACTTTAATATTACAAAACAACAAAATGGAAGGCTTTAAAATGCACAAAATTTGGTTTCAAATAGTATTTTAAAAGCCCATTAACTCAAGTATCCAGCCATTCACTTTTCTTTTTATTCTCTTCCTTGGATCATAACAAGCTAAATAATCACCAAGCTTTTAGAGAGATCACCAACAATTGGGCTTATTTTCTATTCATAACACATCAATTGGTAAGTCATATCTAAGCTGATGTCTTAAATTTATTTATCTCCACTTCATATGAATGGATATTTGATAACAAAATAAGACTTAAGTCATGCAATCATAAGATGCTTTCTTTCCATCTTCAACCATTCATAAGCATACAAAGATTATCATTGGATAAACAAATGAAACATTTCATTTAATAACTTGAAATTCTAAACATGATTAGTAATCACCCATGCTGATTTATCTCAATGGAAAAAAATCATATTATCATGCTTGATAATAAAAGAAAACTTAATCACATATACATAAGATGTCTTATTTTTATATATCACTCATTTACTATAAAAGAGATTATCATATGAATGGAAATTTGACTTAAAAGTACTTGCTACATCTATATGTTGCAAAGATCAAATCCTTTCATTTAACTTTATTCAAATTTAGACAAAGGGAAAAGTAGCATGATCACTTGATAATGATAAAGTTTATAAATCTGATACATTTTTCATTTTATCTCAATCGTTCATTGTAGCTATAAAGAGAATTTATCACCTTTAAATGAAAAATCTGAATTTTAAGCGTACGTGATATGAATGTTCAATAAAAACTAGATGGTGACAATTTATAAAATACAACTTTTCTTAAAACTTAGGCATTTCATTTGTTTAAATTTTATTATACAGTCATAACAAATTAAATTTGTTTATCGTGACAAAAGAAATGCGTGATAGGTCTTTTAAATAAAAATTTTTAACATGCGAAATCATGTTTAACATTATTTTTATATGTTGGAATAATGTGTCATCTTATGTTATAAGAATAATTTCACGTTAGAATAATCGAATTGTGATTTTTCGCCAGTTCACGTGAGCAGTCTTATAAAAATTTACGTTAACAATGTGAGCATCTATCTCGATTTTCATCGTTGGAATAATATGACATATACTTATAACAATTCATTCTTTGCGTTGGAACATGTGAGCAGTCTTATCACAAATAAAATTTTCTGCGTTGGAATATGTGAGCAAATATAAAATTTTTACCGTGCGTGACAATCACGAGCAGATAACTATAAATAATTTTAAGCTTGCATGTATGTGTACTTAAGCAAGACATATGACATTTGTAAGTTTAGCTAAGCATTGCATTGGAAACATCACAAATAAGAAATTATCACATGATTTTTATTGCATATGTAATTTCTCCTCTTTTTTTTTTATTCAACATAAGGGATGAAATACATTTTCCAACTTTAGTGATTAAGATAGCATTCATGTGTTAAATTATAAACATAAGCTTCACTTCTTGCTACCAAATGATTAAAGAACACATTGTACTTTATGTTTACTTTCCCAATTTTATGAATAATTACATTTGAATGAGACTTATTTGAATAAAACTCTAAAAAAACAATTTTGTGTGACCATATGACAACACTTTTGTAAGGGAAATCATCAAATGGAATAGGGGACTTATGCCAAGCATAGTTAACATTCAACCTTCCATAATAAAGAGAATGAAATTTCATTTAAGAAATCAAATATGAATGATACTTTCATGTGGATTTGCTAAATCAAGAAAAGAAATATGAAAAGAAACTTTGTTCAAATCATCATTCTCATGATAACAAAACAATCAAAGGAAACAAAGTAAGGTAGTCCCCATAAGATTAGATGAATAAATTCAGAAAAAGTTTCATGTAGTGGCACATACATTTGAATTCATGAATATAAAAAAAAAAAAATCTGAAGGCTAATTCTCACCCAAATCACCATTTTATATGGTAACAATTCATGTAATAGAAAAGATGGACACCATGAATGACTCCCCAACCACCTATTTCATTTCCTAGATAGAGAAATCTAGCATGAAAGAGGAAATAACCACATATAGCTTAAGGAAAGAGCCATACAACATCTCTAATTTCATTTCCACACTTTCAACATCATTTAAAATATGCAAAAGGAACATGTCAAACCCCTTTCCCATAGAGTAATCAAGTATATCAGATTTTAGTAAAGGAAAAGGAATATAAATCAAAACTTTTTTTTAATTAAACATTTATTTGCATGATTATAAGCAATCAAATGACAAATGAAAGCAAGGGTAGGCCAAAATGAATCAACACACCAACCCAATGCACAAGCATATGAATCCTTTTTCCATATTAAGAAGATGTCCAAATACTTGAAAGAAAGCCTAAAACAAATCTAGGTAATCTTTGGACTAGCATACAAAATCTCATTTCATAGCTTACTTCAAAGATTCAACATTTGAATGAAATCATTAAGAAGAAAGTAGATAATGCTTGATGAATCAAAGTCATACTTTCACCTTTTTTTTTTCTTATGAAACAATATGACACTTTAATATCATCCCCTCTTCTTCTTACAAGACTTTGCATAATGTGCCATGTAACATTTGTCAATGGAACATCTTTGAACCCATTTTGAACATTTAAAAGAGGTATATAGAATGCCATTCCATCCATAGAAAATAACTGAAGTATGAAAAGAGGTTCACAAAAACTTAAGCTTCAAATATCTTACCATCTTAAACCTTTTTTCACATTCTAACTAGTTTTAAACATGTAAAGTATCATATTCCATTCAAATCAAAATTGAAACATAAAAAGAAAAGAACAGAGACTTTGGGACTTGAACCATACATCATCCCAAATCTTCAAATAGAAAACCTAGCATCATTTTGATAGATTCATCCACTTTAAAAAGAATCATTCATGTATATAAAAACACGCTTAGGGTTGAAAGGAAATGACCCAGAGTTTTCGGTTGCAAGGAGGAAGGGAGGAAAGGGGTTTCGGCTAGCTATGGTTTGGTTAACCTGCGCTCGGGCTTAGCTAGGGCTCACAAGAGATGGACAAAAACCGCACAAAGGGGAAGTTCGGATGAATGGGAACCTTCGTTTGGCTTGCACGAATGAGAAACATAGAAAAGGATGGAGGGAGAGAATGAGAGTCATGCGAGGGAGTAGGGTTTCGACTGCGAGCTAGAGGCAGAATGAGGAATTGCGTGAGAAAAGAATAGCGTCTATCCCTTAGTCGCCACTTGTTTCAGCCTTTAGGTTAAGCCACACCCTTTAATTGGCTACCTAAATGGCAGCCAATTAGAAATGGCGAGTGGCTGTTTCTGGGATGAGTTTGAGCGGCCGATTAGCATAAGGATTAAGGTTTAAGTGACAGTTAACTGTATAATTATGCATTAACGTGATAACAATGCAATTATTAATATTTTTGGCAACAAATAATATTTAATTATTTCTTGCACCAAACATTATCAATATGTGTATCAATTTGAGATATTTTTATCAGCAAACAATATCCGCTTCCGATCATTTTGTTGGCGATGATTTGAGTAAAATCAGGCTTAATTTTTGTGTAATTTTATTTGAAATTAATTTTAATTGACCGATCGCTTATTAATTGATCTGATTATTTTCTTTTAATTATCTTTGATATCTTAAATGCAATTGCGAAGTCGATTTCTCAAATAGAGACAATTTTTTACCAAATACAATTCGGATTAAGAATTTTAATTTTCTAATTTTGCATCGTTTGCCATTGCTTTGCATAAATTTCCCATTATTGCTTAATTCAAATTATGGAATGTATGTGTAGGTCAACATATTTTTTAGTTCAAATCTCATTCTCTAATTTTTCAAAACTCTCTAAAATAATTTAAAATATAAAAAATTATATTTAAAATATTTTAATATAATTTTAATTCAATTATTTAGGACACGTGTGTACAATACACGTGTCCCTTTAATTTTTTAATGTTATTTTAATCGGATACTTCTACGTGTAGTGTGTAGGTGTGTCGAACCCATGGACATGACCGCATTCACACTTTATTTTTTAAAGTGTAAGTGCATCATAGGCCAGCAAATAATTTAAGGAGTGTTGGAAAAAAATTCACATGGAAGAAACACTGATTTTTAGTAATGAAGCAATGATATTAACTTTAATGGAACTAAGGGATTAATAAAGCTCCCCAGAAAAGATCACATTAAAAAAAGAATTCATATGCATATCTTATAATTCTTATATATTTATATATCTAATATCTAAGTTTTAAATATTTGTATATTTTAAATTTAATTCTTAAATATAACATCAAAAATATTATTATTATTGCATGCTAGAAAACCAGTTGCGGTAGAATAAAAGTTTACGTCTTGGCTTTATTGTGGAATTCACACACAGATGTTTGAAGAATGAACGAGAAAACTCGAAAATTTTTACGTAAAAAACCCCTAAAAGGGGAAAAATCACACGCCTAGTAAAAATTTTTCACTATGTATCTAGTTAGGAGTACAAAGTTTTCCTGATAACGGGATTACAGAATTGTATATGAGAAGGGCTAATAATGGGAATCCAGAATCGGGCAACGACAACTATGCAGCCGTGGTTATTGTAACAGTTGTTGGTGGTAGTTGATGATGGTGAATGGGGTCAATGAACGACGGATCTCGCGGTGACAGACCGATGGAATGATCGAATGGCAGACCGGTGAAGTGGTCTAGATGATGAATTATTGTTATGATGATGATGATCAATTGGTATAACGGCAAATTCGCGGCGGTCGCCGCAGCGCGATAGCGGATAATACAGCGGCCGACAATGGTATGGGGATGACCAAAAGGTCGGTGGTCGCGATGACCAAAACGATGGTGGCAGCGATATGATCGATAGGTGAGATGATTAGGAGTGGTCGCAGTGATGACCGGATGGTGGTCGATGACAATGAATACGGTGGCCAACAATGCGGTGTTGATGACCGATAATGATGGTTGAGCACGATGATCAGCAGTGGTGGTGGCAGGTTTGAGTGACAAGTCAGGTGGCACGATTATGCTTGAAGGATTTTCAAGCTTTGTTTCTCTTCTCTGCTTGGCTCCCTCATGAAGAATGAGGCTATTTATATTAGAGGATGACGTTTCTATAAATACATGCAAAATCTAAACCACTCCATTGGATGGCTCAAAATTATTCCCTTGATCATTTGATATATTTTATGTAATTGAATGCTCAAATAAAGTTAGAATCAAGAGATATTGGGCTTATTAGATCCATCTCGTTAAGATATTTAATTTGATCATAAACACTCCATATTTAAGAACTATTTAAGAATTTAATTGACATTCCAAAATTTCCAATGATATTTTAAGTGCTTGATCTGGGCTAGTTTTGACTTAGGATCAGATTGCTTTTGACATAAAGATTTGTGCTTCGACTAGTAAAATTTTAGTGCCATATCAGTTGTCCCCTATTTTTGGATGACATTATCTCTATCATCCAAAAATATATGCCAAATAATTGAAAATATCAAATTCTTCAATGAAATTTATGGGTTTATTAACCATATAGTTTGAGAGAATAGATCTTCATGGGTGCACAAGATTATGATCACGGAAGTGGGTGTAGAGTCATGTGTGTAGCGTAAGGGATTCGGATTACTGCCCATAGACGGGGCGCCATGGGCTAGTGCGGTGAGAGAGGCGCACGTCTGCCGATGAGCATTTTTTTTGATTTTTTTTAGTTTTTTTTTTCGTTTCTTTCCATTTTTTAATTTTTTCTCTTTTTTCCCCTATAGCGGCCTATAAAAACCCCCCTAGGGTCAAGTAAGGTGACATAACTCCCATATGCTCTAGTATTCCTTTGCATTGGATGAGAAATCATCTAGCAGAAGTTCAAGGGCTAGAATATAAATAAATTTTATTTTCTTTTTGTCAGCGAAGTTGTGACATTCTTCTTAAGAGAAGGTCATTCGCTTTGCTGATCAAGACTCGTAGTTCATTCGACGAGGCTCCAATTTTTCCTCGAGAGAGGCATCAACTGTCCTCATCAGACTGACTGGGTTTAGAGGTGATCAAAGCCCGTAGTTCATGCAGCGAGGCTCTGATTTTCTCTCTAGAGAGGCTTTAATTATCCTCGTCAGACCGATCGGGTTTGGAGGCGATCAAGGCCCGTAGTTCATATGACAAGGCTCTGATTTTTTCTTGAGAGAGGTGTCAACTATCCTCATCAGACTGACTGGGTTTGAAGGCGATCAAGGCCCATAGTTCATATGATGAGGCTTCACTTTTCTCTCGAGAGAGGCATCAAATGTCCTCGTTGGATTGACCGAGTTTGAAGGAGATCAAGGCCCATATTTTACTTCTTATTGTAGGAAATTGAATTTCTTAAAACTCCAATGGATTGTTCAACAGTTGATAATTGCCAAGATGGCGAGGAAGTGCCAATTAGGAACCATCCCTCGAAATACTCATAAAGTATGAGTAATTTCAGAGTATCATTAGAGAGTAATAGCTCTTTTTTTTTTCTTTTTTGATCTCATATGTATGCGTATATTTTTCTTAAGATCATAGGCAAAAACTTTTATCCAAAGCTATCCATGAGCAACAAAGTTAGGAAATGATATGCTCAAGTATTGAGGTGAGTGAGTTGCTTCACAATTCTCAGACTCTTATCTTTCTTTCTCTCTTTTTTATTTATTATAAATTTTTGTAGGAAGATGACCGAAAGAAAACCAATAGTGTGACAGCTACAGAAGATATATCATCCACTATCATAGCTGATAGTTTAATGGTGCTCCGCAGAAAATTTCATTTCCCCAATAAGTTAGTGGGTATTATTGCCAAAAGTTTGATCGAGCATGTTAACATCCGTCAGGATGCTTTACTATTTTGAGATGATTCTTCATGCGAGACTTTAATTCTCTTTGGCTCCTGAATTGATTGAGATCTTTATAGCTTTGTCATAATTTTCATTTCGAGCTTTAGTGATCATTGTTGGTTTATGTCTTTTTAGAGCGTTACTTTGAACATCAAATACTTATGTCGAATGTGTAGATTCAAATGTGATGCTCAAGGGTGTGTTTCTTATCAGGATGTAAAGAATTGGATAGAATTTTTAGCATGAGATCCATCTAGAAATTGGTCTAATGGATTTTTTTTTGTGAAAAATGAGTGGGGCCTCTCTGAGAGATGGGGAAGATTGAATGACCTTCCAGATCCATTGCTGATTGAAGAGAATAAAATCTTAACTTATTGATGTAGGCATTCTTTCTTTTGATGAGAGAGAACGTGGGTATTGGAGGTGAGGGAAGAAGATATGTTGGATAACTAGCGCTCCCATCAAGGATTGCCAAGGTTTGGCCACCAAGCTCTGAAACCATAAGAATAACTTAATAATTTATAATTGCCAAAAGATCTCCTTCATTCTAGTAAGAGGGGCTATTTATAACAATTACAAGCACTTTCAACAGAAAAGAATTCAAAATATGGAGGGAAAGGTGGGTGGCCATATTAATGTGAAGCATTAAATAACCTCTTTATTTTATGCCATCCACCCATTTCACATGCTATTATTTTATGTGGATTCAACCACCTCACATGTCATGCTTTGAATTTTTAAATGAAAATTTTCAAACATGGAGTTTCTAGAAGGAAATTAAAATTACATAAATAAAAAGATGAAATCATAAAATGGGCCTTAGCAGGCTAATGGGCTAAGCCTTCTTCTTTCTTAAATTTTCTTGGGCTTTAGCTTGAGATCTTATAAATAAACCTTGAGCTATAATTTTTGGATCCTCATGATGTTCCACATCAACTCCCCTATGCTCAATTGAACTCTCCTCCATAGAGTTGAAATCTAAGAAGTCTTCTACTAATTGTGGGGTTAAAGGCTGCAAATCAGTACGGGTGAACCATGTGTCATCAGTTGGTGGCTTATTCTTCTAATGAACTAAAAAATGATGTTCAGAAGCTGGATTAATGGGTGCTTCCTTGGTGGTAATATAGTCAACTTCAAAGGAAGAGGGCTTCTGCAAGTACGGTGCTATATCTCCTGCTAAAGAGTTGGACTGAACAAGTGGAGGTTTGCTAATTCCTTCATATGATATAATATCTTCAATATTAATTACTGGAAGAATGAGCATATCAATAAGCAAATCAAGCTGATAAGCATTAGTTCCAATTTTCTTAAGAATTTTAAATGGACCATAAACTCATGCATGTAATTTCTTATATTTAGTGGTTTGATAACGCTCAGGCCGAATGTGAATCAATACATAATCACCTTCTTTATATTCTTTCGTTGAATGATTATGGTTTACCTTAGAAGGATAGTTTTCATTACTTATAGTAATTTTCTTTCTTATATTTTCATGGAGGCTTTGAAAATCTTTAGCAAATGAGAATGCTACATCAAAAAATACATGAGATGGTAGGTTTGCTACATCTATTGGTCATCATGGGTTTTGACCATAGACTATCTAAAATGGTAATTTTTCTGTAGTTCTAGAAATAATATTATTATAGGCAAATTCTGAGGTTGGTAAATGTAAATCCCAATTTCATAAACTTTTACCTACTAAGCATCTAAGCAAATTTC
Source organism: Cymbidium sinense (assembly GCA_021442155.1). Classification (NCBI taxonomy): domain Eukaryota; kingdom Viridiplantae; phylum Streptophyta; class Magnoliopsida; order Asparagales; family Orchidaceae; genus Cymbidium; species Cymbidium sinense. The sequence goes on along the minus strand of CM038226.1, from coordinate 27,340,895 downwards.
CTAAGGTATGATTAATTACTTCAGTTTGTCCATCGATTTGTGGGTGAAAAGTAAGAAAATTTTAATTTGGTACCTAATAATTTCATAATATTTTCCAAAAATATGAGACAAACTTAACATCTATGTCAGAAATAATGGTTAAAGGGGACCATGGAGTCGCACTATTTCCTTAAAAAATAATTTGGCTATATAAGAAGCATCATTTATTTTTGAACAAGGTAAGAAATGAACCATTTTTGAGAACCTATCCGCTACAACAAAAATACTATCATGTCATCGAGCTGTCCTCGGTAATCCTAGAATAAAATCCATTGATAGGTCTTCCCAATGCCTATAAGGAATAGATAAGACAATGTATTATCCAGACCTTTATTTGATAATTTTAGCCTGTTTATAAATTAAACATTGAGCCACTAATTTTTGAACATCTTGTTTTAATGAAGGCCAATAAAATCTATTTTCTAATAAATATATGGTCTTATCCTTTCCAAAATGACCAGCTACACCCCAACATGTAGCTTAGTGATAAGGAATTCTTTGAGAGAAGATCGAGGAATGCATAATTATTTGCCTTTATATAAATATCCATTTGTTATCAAGAATGTCCCTTGTAAAGTTATTGGTTTATCTAAGTGTTCAAGATAAATTAGGTGAAAGTTAGGGCACACAATATAATCACCTTTAATTCTATCATATCCCCAGATTCTCAATTCTAATGAGGAAATCATTAGGTTTACCCTAAATAAAGCATCAACAGATTTATTCTCAATTCCAGGCTTATGCTTTAGAATAAAAGAGTAGTCTTGTAAAAATTAAACCCATTTTGCATGCCTAGGACTTAATTTTTGTTGAGTATTAATGAATTTTAAGGCATGATGATAAGAATTAAGTATAAATTCTCTATGTAAGAGATAATGTCGCCAATGCCTTAAGGATTGAATTACAGCATAAAACTCTCTATCGTAAGTGGAACATCCTTGTTTGGCTTCATTTAAATTTTCACTAAAGAATGCTATAGGATGATTCTCTTGACTTAAAATTCCACCTATCCCAATTTTTGAAGCATCACATATCACTTCAAAGGCTTCAGAAAAATCAGGAAGCCTAAGGATTGGTGCAGAAGTGATAAGAACTTTAATTTGCTCAGAGAAATAATGGTACTAAAATTCTTGATAAATCTTTGATAAAAAGTGGCTAAACCATGGAAGCTTCTAACTTCAGTAAAACGTTTAGGTGATGGCCAATCTAAGATTGCTTTCACTTTAGAAGAATCAGGTTTAAGTCCAGTAGTGGATATAGTGAAGCCTAAAAAGATTACCTCAGCTTGCAAAAAGAAACACTTTTTTAAATTAATGTATAATTTCTCTTGTTTAAGTAGTTTAAAGAATTTTTGTAGGTGTTGTAGATGTTTATTTTCACTAGGACTAAAAATCAAAATATCATCAAAATACACCTCCAAAAATCTATCTATATATGGTTAAGAACTGTATTCATTAATCTCATAAATGTGCTAGGAGCATTTGAAAGTCCAAAGGGCATGACAAGATAAAGTCCATCGTGAAAAGCCATCTTTCACTCATCTCCTGATCTAATCTGAATATGATGAAATCCACTTTTTAGATGAATCTTTGAAAAAAAAATTTGCTCCTGAGATTAAATCTAACATATCATCTAATCGGGAATAGGAAACCTATATTTGATAATAATTTTATTTATTGCTCGACTGTCAACACACATTCATCATGTTCCATATTTCTTTGGAGTTAATAATGCTGGGACTACACAAGGTCTAAGGCTCTCTTGAATAAAACCCTTTTTTTAATAATTCCTCAACTTATCTTTTAATCTCAACATGCTCGGTAGGGTTCATTCTATGATGTGGAAGATTAGGAAGTTGAGAACTGGGTAAGAACTCAATAGCATGTTGAATGTCTCTTAAAAAAGGTAGCTCATCAAGAAGCTCATTGGGTGCAATATCATTAAAATCAGAAAGAAGAGAAGAGACCACAGCAGGTATGTGAGTCTCATTAGAGTCTGGTATGACTTCTTTTACATGTAATATGTGAAGAAGAAATGGATCAAAAAATTCTTTTCGTAAAGCTCCAAAACCTATTATTTCTATCTTTGGTGCTTAAGAAGGAAGAGTAGATGTTTTAAAGTAAGAATCAGAAATGATAGTATAAGGCATAATAGTAGGATTTTCTATGATAATTAATTGAAGTTTGGCATTTTTCTTTCAATAGAGGCTTAAGTTGCAAGTCAGAAGTTATTTTGTGTGGTGTTATGGAGGGTATTTTTTCTACTGGCTTTATTGGTAGGAGTTTAATAGTCTTATTATCATGTTTAAAAATATAAGTATTTTCCTACCATAGTGAATAACATTCATATCATATAGCCAAGGTCGTCCTAAGAGAATATGAGCAATGTCCATAGGGAGAACATCACACTAAATTTGATCTTAATACCTTCCTATTTTAATTGGAACTAAACATCAATTTGTGATGGGAAGAGATGTATGATTTACCCAGCTAACATGAAATGGTTTAGGGTGAGGTTCAGATTTTAGGTTGGCTCGAGTTAAGGTGTGTGTTGAAATGACATTCATAGCACTCCCTCCATCTATAACTAACCTACATCTCTTTTCATTACACAAAACATACATGATAAAAATATTCTTTCTCCTCCAATCTTTTATCTCATTTTTAGTTACAGTTAGATATCTCATCACATTAACATGAGGGTCATCAGTTAGTTCCAATTCTTCATCAGATAATGAGGTGTCATCATAAACTTCATCTAGATTATCATCTATTGGATTTTCAACTTCTTCTAAAAATAAGATTTGAGATTTAAATTGATTTTGCATATGACTCTTTTTATGACATTTAAAACATATCACTTCCTTAGTGTTCTCAGAGCTCCCTTTAATTAAAGTTTTAGGCAAAGGGGTTAGGCCATTTGGATGGGTGGGTCTAACAATAGATCTATGGGATGAAATGGAAGGTACTTGACCTTTCATTTTAGAGAGGGAGGCATATTGCTTTTGTTGTTCAACCAATAATGCATAATGAAATATTTTCTCTAAAGATTGTGGGTCAAATAATTCAACTTAATTTCTAATGTCAGTATTAAATTCAATAACAAATTTATTGGCTAATTGCCAATCATTATCAACACAATTAGTTCTAGAAACTAGATCTTCAAAAGTATTCAAGTATTTAGTTACAAGATAATTACCTTATCTCAAAGTTAATAATTGAGTATGTAGCTTCTTATCATGGTGCCTGTGAGAGTACTTTGCTCTTAACATTTCTTTCATTTCTATCCAAGTGAGGTTTGTCCTTTCTAATATTTGATCTTTAGCTAAAGTATTTGTTCAATAAATTTTAGCATGCCCTATCAATTTCATTTATGCAAAAGTAACCCTTTGGTAATCATCCATTTTATACCAATCAAAGAAGTCATCCATTTGAACTAACCAATTGAGAAATTTATTTGGGTCATGTATAATATCATAAGGGGCTTTACTTTAACTCTTCAAGATGGATCATTAGAGTCTTCTATAGTCTTAAAATAATTTTCTCTCCTTCCACCATTTCTAGCAATTGATGGTCTTCTAAGTCATTGATTTTCTATGATTTGGATATGAATCTTCTTCATTTATCTCTATTGGCACAGTCTAAGTAGGTATTGAAGGAGGAGTTGGCACTCTATTATTTTGCAGATGAGCTATAAGAGTTTGCATTTGTTGTTTAAGTTCTTGCATTTGATTCTTACTTTCTTCTAATATTTGTTGAGTTTTTAATTCATTCTCATGGATCATAAGATCTAAGGCATCAACTAATGTAGTCAAATTTTCAATTTGATCTTGAGAGATAGATTTTGGTGCCATGAGATTTTTTTTTAAGAAAAAAAGATATATGTAAAGGGATCAATGAAAAAAAATAAACAAGTATAATATAATTATGTAATCAAAGTGAAATTTTAGGCCAAGAGAACTTGCAGGTCAGGAGGCGGGGCGGGGGGTACAAGACCACTTAAATCCCAAGCCCTCCTTAGACAGTTTAGGTCTATTTGACAAAGTTCTATTTAGCTTCCAAAATCACCAAGTTTAACACACTTATATTATTATGTGTGCTTATATTTTTTTTAATGCATGAAAAAATGCTCAAATTTATCAAGCCTCTTTTTTTTCTTAAGAAAGCAAGTTATCATAAGTTAATCAAAGAAACTTCTAAAATTAACCATAAATAATAATAAAGATAATAAAGAAAGTAATTAGATTTTAATTTACACTAATGGCTAGGTTAGTTTTTAGGGTTGTGGTGTTTGTTTTGGGATGTGGGACACCACAGATCTTAGGGGGTACTTATTGAAGTGATCGAGTATGATAATAAGGAATGATGTACTATCTCAAAATATAGAAATCACCATCCTATAATGGACCTAATCACCTAATATGGACTCCTAAGACATGCTAGGTCTTCGAATATACTAGAGATCTTTCCCTAACTTTACATGGAAAAATAAAGTAGGGCTTATTTTAAGCCAGGTTCATTAAGTTCCCTATGGAGACAAGCTCCCATAGTTAATTACATCCTAAGGAATGAGAATTCCTTAAGAATACTCTTGATTAAAGTAAATAATTAGGGTCTCCAAAGATTTAAGGTTAAGGCTATCAAAGGATTATTTTAGAAAATCAAATGGGATAGATCAAGGAGAAGACTTATTTTGGAATCCAAAGAGGAAGTATGAAATGCTTTATACTAGGAAGCCTAGTGAGCATTCGATCTATATAATTGGGCTTTAAATTTTTAAAATTAAAGAAAGTTAATTATTTGAGTTGACATTTTATTAGATTGCTAGGGCATATAATCCAACAATATAAGATTATGAAAAGACCTAAGAGGTGAGGATTTATGCTTGTAGCCTATAAAGAGAAACAACAACCTTAGATCCTAAGCTAGGGAGCTTTGGTGAGGGCCAAAGTATGACCTAAATCTAAGGAGAAAATGGGTATATGGTGTCCCTCCATAAGAGAGAATAAACCAACTTGACTTATTCGCTTTAGTGGTGACTAACTCTCCTCCCACCCTACATATAGGATAGTCTTATGCTTCGCAAGATGGCTAGGCTGTTGATCATTTAGAAAGGAGACTAAGTCCTTAAACTCATGCTCTAAGAGACTGGAGCATGAGTGGTATGAATCCATGACTTAATCTAATGTAAATTTTATCAAAATTATTTGATTCTTTTGGACTCATTATATTGACACAGACTATGGGATTTTGTATGCCTAAATGCATGAGAATTTGATTATGGGCCAAATCAAGAGAGAAATGGGTGTTCTTCCATCAAATGCTCTCATAAGTTAAGGCTTCAATCTCTGGCAAAGATGGAAGCTCCCCTTTTAACAAGAGTGGAATAATATGACATGCATGATATTATACATTCATTCATCCAGCCAAGGGGTTGCTAAAATATTTTTTATCTTGATTTAATTCCTAGGATTTTATGTGAGGTTATGAGTTATTTTAAAATTTTATTTATGAGTTGTTAATTGGGGTAGAAAAATTGATTTCATCCTAAGAGCCTACTGCATCCAGGCCACACATTCAAGCATCAATCATAAAGAAACTATGAAAAATATACTGTTCTAATGTGCAATCTAAACACAACATCAAATAATTTTATAGACTACCGCAAAAGAATAAAAGTCAGTGTGGTCGGGTTTCGCCGTACACCCCAAAAAGAGAAAAAAAAAAGATAGGTAGCCGAGCTCTACCCTGATATAACCTGAATTACAAAAATAATATATGTTATGGGGGTCTTCCTTTCTTCATTTCTTCCTTCTCTTCCTTTTGATTTTGATTTGCTAAAGGCATCATAGGGCAGGGGAAGCCTTCTACTTGCTCATCCTAATCCCCATAACACTAATCCTAATTTCTAATGCAAAATTACATTAAAATAAAAAAAGTAAATCTAGCTACACAAAATAAATGTTAATTAAACACATAGAACCCAGTTATATGAATAATTTGGACTTAGCACTCACACATGGGTAACCAAGCCCACTTGTCTAACATGGATTATGCTTAGGGGCTAAGCACAAAAAGTATTTATATTTTATTACAATAACCCAACCGAAAATATGATTATAATAACAACCTAACATCGGTCTACAAACATACACTCCATAAAATATTACATCACAAAATAAAATACAAATCATACATACAACATCTAACTTAGCACTAGAAGTGGTGACTTAGTATTCTAATGTGTGCTTAAGGCTTGTGTGACAAGACTTTACTAGGCTTCTTTAGTTTAAGTTTCAATTTGGAGTTTGAATTTGTTTAAATTTTACCCTTGGGTGATTTCAATTTAAATAATTTAATGATTTATTTTTTTATTTTGATTTCACTTTTATTTGGTTAAAATGATGTTTAGGTTTTCAAGAATGAAGAGTAGAACAAATTCCATTTGTAGACAGAGCTCACCATTCTACATCCTAACACCTAAAGAATCTAAGATCCTTAAGTATCTTAATTAGAATTTATGTAATTCATTTGATTTGATTTAGAGCTTAGAATTTGAGTTGGTTTAAGTATTTAATTGATTGATTTTGATTTAGATGTTTTGGTTTAATTAAATCTTAATAATTCAATATCCTTTAAATTAATATTTAATTCTTTTATTTGATTATGGTTTTGTGACTTGACTTTATTATTTGATTTAGTATGGTTAATTTTGTTTGATTGAGATTAGATTAAGTGAGATTTTATTTTGATTTTAATCGAGTTTGATTCCTTATAATTAGGATTTTATCTTTTAATCTCATCCATTTGTCATGTTTATGAAAGTTTAGTTTGCATTTTGATTTCATACATTGTATAGTTAATTAGTTTATCTTATTTAAGTAGGTTGAATGAGATTTGATTTTATTACATATTAAATTGATGAGAGTATTTCTTAATTTAATTTGATTTGATTTATTTTGATTTGATTAGGTTTATTAGTCTATGGGTTTGCTAAGGTTCAATATGATTAGGTAATTAGTTTAATTAAGAAGTGTATTTATGTTAATTATAAAGATTTATTTAATTTCAATTTTCATATTTGTGATGATGAATGTAATACTTAATAATTTAATTTAATTTTTTGGTATTTTGTATTTTGATTAATAATGAATTAGATTAAAATTTTAATTTGATTAATTAGCTTTTTTTTAAATTTAAGATTAATAAATTATTTAATTAATTAGAATTTATTGTTAATGATTTTAAATTAAAGATTTGATTAAATTAAATGTGGATCAAATTAATTGAATTAATTAGTAATTTGACAAATTAATTAAGTATTTATTTAGAAAATTTTGATTAAAGTATTAAATTTTTAGATCATTAAATTAATTAAGGGTTTGTTTGGTAATTAATGATTAATTTTAAGTGATTTAATTTAGTTAAGTGTTTTACTTAAGTTTGATTTGATTAAAGTTATTATTATTACCATCATTGTTATTAAAGTGATTTGTTCATTTCAATTAAGTTTGATTATTTATGATTAGAGTTTTATTTGATTTGATTCATTTATTATGTTTGTTTAATTTCATTAACTTATTTGATTTAGTTATTAGGTTGATTTGGTCCTTTAGGCCAATTTGGGTCAACTTGGATCAAATGGCCAATTGGGCTTAGTTTGGCTTAATTGATGGTCAAATCATATTTAAATATTGATTTTGGGTTGATTCAAATCATTAGTTTCAATCAATTTGATATAGGATGAGTTTTGGCTAGTTTTGGTTCATTTGGGCTAAGGGTTGACTTGGTCAAATGATTAAGTTGACTTGGCTTGACCCAATTGATTATAATTGATCATCCTAGGGTGATCAACAATCATGGGGATTTTGGAGAGCTTGGTTCAATCCAATTTGGGTTAGATCATGATTTGACCCGATTTGGTCCTTTAGGTCACTTTGGGTCAAGTGGACCTAAGTGGGTCAATTGGTTTGGTTTTGGTTTGATTCAAGGTTAGTTGAACTTATGTATGAGGAAATATAAATTCTTCAATTTGGAGTCCAATAGGTTTTGGCTCATTGAAAGTTTTAAGTCAAAATTTAAGTTAAGCTTGACTTAGGTTGACTTGAATTTGGTTTGATGATTGTAGGTTTTATTTATATTTGGATAAATGATCAAATGAATGATTGATTCGAGAGAAAATTCATTGGTTTCAACTTGGTTTGGATAGAATTTGGCTAAGCCTAAAGAATTGGCTTAAATGGCTTAGATTGAGTTTGAATTTGATTTTTGATATAGTTTGGTCATTTGAATTTGGATTTCATTTATATTTCTGAATATAAATGAAGGAATAATTGATTTATAAAGAGATCAATTGAGTTTGATTTGATCTAAAGGAGTTTTGGCTAACTTATGAATGTGATTCATATGGCTTAGGAAGGTCTTAATTTGAATTTAATTTGGGTTTCAATCATTTGGAGTCAAATTTGAAATTAGATTTGGAATTTGAATTTGAATTTGAGATTTTGTTTGAGAATTGAATCTGAATTTGATTTGAGAAAGTGTATCTAGATTAGGTTTAGGCTATGTGATAGATAATTTTCTTAAATACATAATCTTATGATTAACCCTTCTAAGTCTCTAGGCTTGGGTTAAGTATTCACATAATCACTAGAAGTGTCTTATGACTAAGAGTTCTTAGTGTCTAAGAGTCCTATGTTTAAGAAGAAGGGTTAAGAGCTCACTCCAAATGAGGTTGTCAAATGACCAATAGGTGTGGATGGCAACACACACACATATTGATTTAAAAGGATCAACATCCGGAAGATTGCAAAAAAATAGAAGTGATTTATACCAGACCCAAAGGTAGATAATCAGATCTTAGTCAATATAGCTCTCTTTATGCGGGCATAAGTGAGCGAAAGAATCTGGGATTGAGCACATGAACCACAGGAAAAAAGTTCAAGCTATCCGATGGGGATATGGATCTGAGTTTGATTATGAGTATGATTTGTTTGGGTTTGTATCTGTTGAGGATAAGAATTTAATTGGATTTTTGTGATTTGTTTGATTAGGCTCCACTAGGGAGGTTGGTTTAATTTATTATGGCTCCACTAGGGAGAAGGGTTCTAGATTGAGGGCATATCCGCTGGGGATGTACACTTGATTGAATTTTTTTGATTTAGGTCCAAGCTCCACTAGGGAGGCTAATTTGATTTGTGCCTCACCGGGGAGAAATTTGGTTTGTTTGATATGTTTAATTTGACTCCACTAGGGAGGTTGGTTTTGAATTTATTCAATTATGGACCCTGTCGGTGTGCGATGGATTACACTAAGAAGAAGGCATGCGGGCTTGGCCTATCTTAGATTTATAAGTCCAAAGGGGTAGTCTACCTTCCATAAGGTAGACAATCTAACCTAAGGGGTTTCCTTTCATGTACAATGACTGTACTAGGAAAAAGGCATAGCAAACTTACATCTTCTAAAGGAGGGAAAAGCCATTGGGGTGATCTGTTGAATGGACAACACATCGAACCCTACCTAAGGCAACTATTAAGTGAGCGCCACTGGGGATCTTACCTCAACTCAAGATTAGTCCTGATGATTAATTTGTATATTAATTTGATTTGATTTAATTTAATTTAATTTGGTGTGTTATGTTGTGGACCCTGTCGGTGTGCGATGGACCCACTTAGAAGGGGCTGTGTCGGCCTTGACCTATCTCAGATTTACAAATCTAAAGGGGTAGTCTTCCAACCACAAGGTAGGACTATCCGGCCTAAGGGTTGCCTTTATGTGTGCAATGACTATACTAGGAAGAAGCATAGTAGACTTACATCTTCCAAAGTAGGGATTAGCCATTGGGGTGATCTGTCGATGGCGCAATAGATCAATCTCGACATAAGGAGACTATTTGAGCGAATGCCGTTGAGGTCTTACCTCAACTCATGCATAATCTTGATGATTAATTTGATTTGATTTGATTTGATTTAATTTGGTGTGTTATATTGTGGACCCTGTCGGCGTGCGATGGACCCACTGAGAAGGGGCTATGTTAGCCTTGACTTATCTTAGATTTACAAATTCAAAGGGATAGTCTTCCAGCCACAAGGTAAGATTATCTGGTCTAAGGGTTGCCTTTCGGTGTGCAATGGATGTACTAGAAAGAAATCATAACAAACTTACATCTTCCAAAGTGGGGATCAGCTGTTGGGGTGATCTATCGACGGTGCAATAGGTCAATCCCGACCTAGAGAGACTATTTGAGCAAATGCCACTGTGGACTCATATCAACTCGAGAATAGTCAGAATTAATTTAATTTAAGATGGACCCTATCGGTGTGCGATGGATCTAGGATAGTCTACCAGCCGTTAGGTAGAACTAACCAACCTAAGGGGTGCCTTTTGGTTTGCAATGGTCAAGTTAGGAAGAAAGTGCAGGGATAATCATCTTCCTAAATAAGGAACCAAGGTGATGGTCACTTACAATGGACTTGACATCGTCGATTTGCAATGATCGTGCTAGAAAGAATGTGTAATATACTTATATATTTCAAAATAAAGATGACCGCCATGGTAACTCATTGGTGGCACATCAAGTTGAAGATCCCAGGCAAATGAGAGGTGCAGGAACTTATCTCAACTTAAAATAATGATTCCTATGGGAGTTTTGTTGACATTGCTAAAGATAGGATGCACACGGAAATGGGGCTTAAATTCTAATCCTGGCGAATTAATTTTGTTTGTTTATTTAGTTTATTTTAATGTGGACCCTGTTGGTTTGCGAGGGATCAAACTTAGAAGGAGATTATAACAGCCTAGACCTATCTCATATTTACTGAACCAAGGGAGAATCTACGCATCCGCTAAACAAATTCTCCAACCACAGGGTGGCTACTAGAAAAGGGGTGTCCAATCAAAAAGTAACCCATGTAATATCTAAATGGGGTCCCAAAGGATGTGATCTAAATAGAATGCCCACAGGGGATGGGGCCGCTAAAGGATTAATCCAACACCCGGAGAAGATGACATGGCTTGTCACATATCCAATAAGTATTTGATGTCCAACTCAAGGAGAAAGCTTGGGGACTCACATCTGCCAAGAGTGGAGTATCCAGGTGAGTTCAGATGGCATGTAACCAACCTAAGGTGCCCGTCGGTTCAATCTAGAAAGAAGGCATGTAAGCTTACATCTCTCTAAAGTAGAACGATTAGGGATAGTATCTTTACTCGGCAGCCATCCGGCTAGGCAACTACTAAATGAGGAGTCTTGCATAAGGACTAGACCCAAGCTTAAAGTAGTCAAGAGGAAAGGAGTCACTGGGGGACTTATCCTAAACCTCAAATATACTCGACCTAGTCAATGCATATTGGTTAGACCAAGAAGAAAGCATGTAGGCTTACATCCTCTTAAACAAAGTCAACATAGGGTAGCTTATCAGCTGTGCAGTAAGGCCTACCAAATTAACAAGGTGCTCATCGGTTTGCAATGGTCAAGTCGTAGAAGCGGGACTCACATCGACAGTGAACATTGGGGTGACACACGAGTAGCATGTAAGCTTGACCTGAAGCTAATGTGGTGAGTGCCACGGGGCTTGCTCCCACATCAAAAAAATGGATATAAAAGATATATGTTTTTTTGTTGTGAAGAAGGATGGATGCTTGGGTTCTCTTACACATATCCTAATAGCACTGGAGGATAATTTTGTAGTTTGTGTTTATGTTGTGGAGGGATAGAACGCCTCTTGGATTCTCTTATACTTACCCTAAATACATCATGGCAGATTCACAAGCAAAAGATATTTCTAACACAAATGAAATGAAATTTGAACTAAAAAGAAATTTTATTGATAAATATTTTCAAATAAGATTTATGGATATTATTTCTTTAAGTAGAGCCCATTGATTGGAAGCATCGGGTGCTCTCCTTTACAATTTATGAGTTAGTAAGACCCTCCTTAGTAGGCCTTCTCTATGGCATAAGGGCCTTCCCAAGTGGGTTCAAACTTGCCTCCCATCTTTCAAAAAATAATAATTGGTCTCCTTAGAACTAAAATAAGCTCTTCTACTTGAAAAGTTCTAGGACAGACCAACTTGTTATGAGCTTGAATCATCTTGGCTTTGTATAACTCGAGGTTCTGGCATGCCCGTAGGCATCTCTCCTCCAAACCTTTGAGCTCTTCCAATCAACTTGGCATTATCATTATGATTTTACTACCATATCCTTAGTGATGGGAGTTGGACTTCTAATGGTCGAGAACAACTTTGGACCCATACACTAAGGAGAAAAGGGTAGATTGAGTTGGAGTTACGTATGTGGTGCGATAGGCTTCAACTAGCTTCATGCCATTCACTTTGAAGTTTGTTGTCGAGTGTCTTCTTTAATATTTGGATGAGAGTTTTGTTGAAGGCTTCTGCTAACCCATTTTCCCTTGGTTAGTAGATGGTAGAATATCTCTAATCTATATCGTGTCTTTGGGCAAAGCTGTTGATTTTAGTGCTCTTGAATGTAGTACCATTATTGGATATAATTCATCAAGGCACCCTGAACCTATATATGATATGGTTCCTGAAAAATTGGAGCACATGTCGAGCTATGACCTCTCTAAGTGGGATTGCCTTCGCCCACTTGGAAAAGTAGTCGATGACAACTAGGATGAACCGGTGACCCTTGGAAGAAGGAGGATCGATCGGACCCACTATGTCGGTACCCAACACTCAAATGGCCATGAGGCCAATGTAGGATGTAGAATATTGGGTGATTGATGTAGGACCACACTGTGTACCTGACATTGGTGGCATCTACTAACTACGCCCATGCAGTTTGTGATCATCAAAGGCCAGTAGTATCCTAGTCTCTTGATCTTGGCTTTCATCTTTAGACCGGATTAGTGTGCTCAACATAAACCTGAGTGCACCGATCACGATCCTACGGGCTTCGTGTTTTTCCAAACAACATAACCACATATGATCGAAAGACTACTGGTACAAGGTGCCTCCTACAAGAGTATAGGAAAGGGATCTCTGCTTCACCTGGTGTGCCAATGATTTCTCTTGAGGTAGTTTTCTATATTTAAATAATCTATGAATGGTTATCTCCAATCTGACTCCTAATCCTTTTTGGAAATGGCAACCTCCCCTTCAATGAGAATCTCTTGATGAGTTCAACATCAATAAGGGATAAGACTTGTCTCTTTTGGACCCTTATTAGAATGGACTCATCTTCTAGACATGCCAACTCTTTGGCAAGCTTGGCTAATGCATTTTCTACTGTATTCTCTCCTCGAGAAATCTTGTAGATGGTAACCTCCAGGATTTGGGCCAATAATTCCATGGTATACTTATGATAATGATGGAGTTTAGGTTTTAGAACTTTATAGGACCCATCAATTTGGTTGATGACTAACTGAGAGTCCCCAAAGATATTGATACTATAGATGAATAATATAATGACTCAGATAAAAATGTCAATTTTATTGTTGGTGCATGGATTGGACAAATGATATGAGAATCTCATCACATCGGGGTCCGGAGTTAGGATAACTATTCCTACCCCTGCCTTCCCTGGGATAAAAAATTGTGGTTCTTCTCCTCTTTGAGAGGAAGCTGTGCCATCAAAGTACATCTCCCAGTGAGCACTAGTACCCCCTAAGTTCATGATTTGTTCATTAGGGAGATCATCATTAAGCAGAGAGTCAGCAGGGAGTGGATGCATTGCTAAGAAATTTGCAAGTGTTTATCCTTTTATGATGCAGATGGGTACCAATGTTATGTCAAAGATAAAATCATGGACCAACACGCCAACCATCTAGATACGATCGACCGTGTCATGAGATATTATAGCGAATTGACTCTAGAGATCAAGTTCACCTTATGAGAAAGCATAGAGTGCCGTAGCTTTTGGGATGCAAAGATTAAAGCTAGGCAGTGCTTTTCAATAGGTGGATAGTTTGTCTCAATAGGGATTAGACGATGACTGAGATAATAGAGAGCATTCTCCTTCCCTTCATCATTGGTTTGAGCCAACAAAGCATTAAGGGAGTCATCTAATGCGATATATAATATGGCGGCTTGCAGATAGGGTACTAGGAATTAGGCGTCATCATATATGTCTTTGAAAGCATCTTTCACACTTGGCATGAACTTGGCATCCACAAGTCTTGAGAATGGTTGGCATCTTCACGATAAGTTGGAAATGAAGTGTCTTAGATATGCCAAGCCTTGGATGATTGAGTTGTGTTAGGCTTTAGGGGGTGGCATTTCTAATATCGCTTTGATCTTTTCTGGATTGATTTCAATTCCCCAGTGTCGGACACAAACCAAAGGAATTTTCTTGAAGCTATTATGAATGCACACTTCAGGGGGTTTATTTTGAGTTGTATTATCTTAATCATTCATAAACTACTCTTAAGTCAAGGAGATGGTCTTCCTTTTCTTTTCTTTTGACAACGAGATCATTTACATAACATTCAATTTGATGATGAATAAGTTCATCGAAGATTTGAGTCATGGCCTGTTGGTATGTGGTATCGACATTTTTAAGGCCGAAAGGCATGGCCTTATAATAATAAATTCTGATCAGGGTTTAAAAGGTTGTTTTTCTTTCATCCTCTAGGGCCATCTTAATTTGGTTGTAGCCAAATGACCCATCCATAAAAGAGAATATTGCATGAGATGAGATGATGTCCACCATTAATTCTGGTATAGGAAGTGAAAATTCATTCTTAGGACATGCCTTATTTAGATCCCTAAAATCGATGCATATGCGAATTTGGCCATTCTTTTTCTTCTTTGGATGACAGCGGCCAACCGGGTAGGATATTTTTTCTTTAATAAAGCCGACATTGATTAGTTTCTTGATTTGAAGTGACATGCTATTTAATATCTAATCGCGTCATAGGAGCCGCTTGATAGGGTTAGCATTAGATTCTATTGCCTTTATGGAATTGTATGTCGAGATAGAAGGCATCTCTTCATAACTCCATGCAAAGCAATCCTTAAACTCAGTAAATAGCCTCACTAAATCATTGGTTTCTTTTTCATTCAATAGAGAGCTGATATATGTTGAGTGTGGATCTTCTTCAGTTCATAGGTTGATTTCTTTGAGCTCATCGATAATTGATCTGATCTTCTCTTCAAACTCTAGCGGTGCATCCTTGACTTCAAAGTCATTTGGATCATCTGAAGTTTCTAAGCACACCTCCTCATATGAGTTAGCATGATTTGAAAAGAACCTATCAGATTCTAAATGGTTGGTGATAATAGCGGTCATCATCATCAAGACCACTTTATCTATTCCGGTCTTGAGTGAATATGCATTTATTGTCCCATAAGATTTCAAAGTAATCCAACCTTTGTTTAGACCAAACAAGTGGAATCAACCCTTTCTTTGCTAAATTAAGAATACAAGGTGAGTACTAATTAGAAGGTAATTATATTAAATCTTTTTATGAATCATTCTCAAGTTCTACATCTGCTTCTTGACTTGAGGATGATGCTCCAAGAAAGAACTTCTGCACCTTTACATTTGTGGAAGACTTAGGGGCTTCCCCTACTAAACCCTCAACTTTTGTGAGAAAGTGAGGTTAGAGCTAAAGTTCCCAAGCGATGCCTCACTATTTCACATATAGACTTGGATACACTTATGCTTTGCCAGAGTCTTCATCATGCTCAACTGTCACTTGCATGGGGATCTACTGTCTCAAAGTTCTAGCTAGCATACTAATCATATATGAATCATCCTCTAAACTAGATTCTAAGTCTATATAGATAATATGTAGTCTGGTAGGGACATAACTCTATTGGATGTGGCCAATATTTTGTCCCTAGGCATGTCTCTGGATCTACCTCTTCCTCTGCCTGGTGGAGGTCGAGTCATCCTACCTATATGTTCGAATAGAGTAATGAACTGTGGGTGGAATCTAATGTCAAGCTCTACTTTCTCCTCCAAGTCTATTTCTCACTCCCTTTTGTTTTCTTTCTCATTTCCTTTTTTTTTTTCTTTTTTTTTTTCTTTTTCTTTTTCCTTTTTTTTCTTTTATTTTTGAACTTTCTCCAAGTTCACGAGAATAGACTTGTTGATTTTGAGGGAGATAGTAGGCCGCATCCTCATATATTTTGACCTCATGAACTCTGAATGGCTTAAGGTCTCATTTGATGAAGTATTCAATCCCACCCCTCATGAACTTCATGCACTGATATGGAGAGGATGTAACCACATTGTTCTCATGTATCCACGGTCTCCCAAGCAAAGCATTGAAAGATATATCTGAGTCTATAATATGAAACTTGGCGGTAGTCTTCCAATCATCTACTTCTAATGGAAACACTATAGAGCCTAAGCCCTCTCGCCTTGTTCATTCAATCCTCTCATCATCCTCTCTTTTGAAAGTTTGGAGATGTCAATCATCATGTAAGTGAGGGTTTTTAAACTCATAATATTCACTAATGCACCCTAGTCAACAAGAACTTTGGATATCCTGTATCTTCTAATATCCACTATAATGTAAAGAGGGCGGTTGTGCTTGGTCATTCCTAGAAGCAAGTCTTCATCACTGAATGTAATTCCTAGAGTGTCCCCTAAACTGTGAGCTTCCTCCTTAGTAGCGGTTAGCTGGGCTAAGCATATCTTCGAATCAAGAAGAGCTTTGATTAGAGATTCCCTCATCTCTTTGGATAAGATAACATCATATATGCTTAATTTGCGACTTTCTAAGATATGCTAGGACATTGTAGTCAACCTTGGCTTGATCCTCCATAGGCATATCGGTGGGTGGAGCATCTTGTGGAAGGGCTATCTATTCTTTAGAATCAATGATTTGCTTACCCTTATCCTGAGGTGCTACCGTAGGAGGTAGAACTTTTCCACTGCGGAGGTTGTCTTCAGTGACTTCGTGAGATGATTTCGTGAAAAGTTCTAATTGCTCATCAGGTTCACCTACAACTTCTCCTATGGGATCATCAGAGTCAGATGACTCCAAATCAATTTTAATGGGCAAACTTGAATAATTTAGAAATGGAAAATCCATTTCTAAATCAGAAGAGGAATGATCGGAACTAGAGTTATCATTATTATTTTGTAGACTTGGAGAGTTTTCGAGAGGAATAAAATCTAGAGTATCAGAAGTGGACAAGATGTAAGTGAAAGCTTTCTTCATTGATTTCTTCTTAGATGGAGGTACATGATAGAAATCTAATAAAGTAAGCGGGGAAAGGGGTATATTGCCCTTGTTCACTGATACAATGCTCCTACTGGCGGAAGAGGAGTTAATGGAGGAAGAAGTAGTAGCTGCTGGATGGAGTCTTTGGGCTGAATGGTGGTTGTCTTCTTATGCTATCCGAGAAGTAATGTGGTCGCTTCTGGCGACACCTTCTTCAAGTTGTCCTTAACCTTCCTTGGTGTTGGAGGTTTGAGTTGCTTGAGCACAGAAAGCTTCTTGATCTTAGAGACCACTTTTTTAGAGGTTGAGATAAGGCAATATCCCAACCTTCTTTTATCTTAAGAGGATCACAAGTATCCCCAAGAATTACTCGATAGAATTGAGGGTTGTTACAAGTATTCTTTAGGGATAATAGCTCGACTTATAGCTACTCAAGCCAGTCCTTAAAGGTGACACAATCCTCCAAGACATGACTAACTATGCAGTGGTAGGGGAAATAGTTAGGATCATTACTCTTGCCCACATCTTCCGGCCTCTTGGGCTAAGGTAATTGAAAGTTAGGTTTCTTTAAAAGATTCTTAAAGATCTTCCTAACTACCTCTTGAATGAATATGGCTTATTCAATCTATCGGCAAGAGTAGGTGGGTAATAGCTACCTGGCGGTGGATATGAGTACTGTTGCTGAGTATATTGTGGAGGAGGTGGTAGCGAACGTTGTGGTGGTCGGTATGCTAGCCGAGGTGGTGGTAGAGGAGGTGGCAATGGAGGCTGCTATGCATGAGACCTCTCATATTGAGCTTTGGGTGGCTGCTTCCCTTTGTCTACTGACATTACTACCCCTGACTTCTTCTCGAATGCTTTCTACTTGCGCTTGAATGATTGGTCTTGAAAAGGTAAATGTTTGGCTTCCCCTTATAGGCTAGCCACCTTGTTGATTAATTTCTCAAAGGTTTTGATTGTAAATCCCTTGAGCATGAAAGCAACTGAGCCATGAATATTCTTGAGAAGAATTTCTGCAGCATGCTGATCAGATAGCTGTGGTTCGCATTTCATACTCAAGTTTTCCACCTAAGAATATAATCAACAAGGGACTCATTGGGATTTTGTTATGTCACAATGAGGTCACCCATAGTTACCATTTGTTGGGCTCCAGCAAACCTCTTGATGAAGAGGTGCTCCAACTCAACAACTCAACATAATCTCAATCATCTATGAACCATTTATGCATCAAATAAAATTACAAATGAAGATTGATAATGAAGAGTCAGAAGAGAAGTGCATCACTACCTCCAACATTACAATGCTCTAAAGTGTGCTATAAGCTGTCGAGGGTTTCCCCTGCCATCAAAGATCTTGAAGGATGGTGGCACAAACCTCGTGGGATATTGGACTACATCAAATTCCTCTAGGTAGGGTCTACCCTTTGGAACAAGTGAGCCACCTCAGGCTTGTGCCAATGCTTCCTTCACTTACTACTCCACCATATGCTTTATATCTCTTTTAGGCATGGAGGTACTATATGTGACCTTCTTCGGTACCTATCATGATCCGAGATGTATTCTTGGGGCTGATCCGAACATGCAACAACCGGGGTAGTGGACTCTCTATGGGGTAGGATATGGAGCTTGGCCTTGAAGTGCTAGACTATTGCTATAATTCTTCAACTCTTTTCTCCATCTTCTATGCTCATCTCTCTACCTTAGTTGCTGATGAAGGTGTTGGGTTGAATGAGCTGTGTCTTCTTCCTCACCCTCCTGACTATGTTGATCTCTAAGGAGGGAACCCCTAGTGTTAACCATATGGACTTTTGCTGAGTCCTCTGAGAGATCATCCTCATCGATCGACCTATCATCCTCTTCATTGAGCAATCACCCAGAGTTCCCTCTTCTCGGTGAATCTTGAGCGATCTCATCAAAAGTGGTCAAATCATGCGGACAAACACTCATTCGATGGTAGTGGCTATGCTCATGATAAAAATACATCGCATTGGTTGCTATCTTATCTGGGAGGGTGCTCCTTGGAGGTATATCGATCGCCTTGACATTAGTGGGAGGATCTCGCCATGGACACTACATCTATATCCTCACCCCCACTGATTCTTTAGGTGGAGGCCGATATATGTGTGGTGGAGACTCGACCATGACGGCCTTGGGTCACCATTCCTTCTTCTGTAGGCGGAGGAGGTGAATAGGAGTCGACCTCACCTCACGGTGGAGTAGATGGAGTGGGATCCTTAAGTTGGATCACCAATGGTGTGGTCTTTCCCGGATGGGGCTTGATCTTGGTTGGATGGGATGGCTAGATAGGTGATGGTGGGGTGAGTGGAGCGGCAGAAGGTAGCACCCCCCTCACTATGGCTACTTCTCCTATGAGAGTAGCAGTAAGGATCTTTGCCAAAAATTCTAGCCCGATCGAAAATCTATCGAGGCCCATGATAAACCTCATCTCCCTCACTCATGCGAGTTGATGCCTAAGCCTCAAGGCTCTCTCCCTTTATTTGACTGACTCTCCTAGGCATAACTATCCTTGATCAAAAATTATGCGGACTGAGAGTCCAGGCTTTGGCCAACCGTAAGGCATAAGCATAGGGCTTCCATGCTCCCTCGGTGTATTGAAATATCACGGTGGTGGTGGTAGTGTGCAATCCTCACCCTCTCTCTCCATCAGGAGGGGGGGTAGAACCTACTACCACTCAAATGTGGAGAGGTCTCACAGGGAGATCCCTCCTTAGCCACATGGAAAGTGGCATCCATCTCTCTCTCTGCCCTCTTGTGATGTCGCTTGACCTTATAGTTCTTATTGCACATGTGTGTGTATGTGATAGAGAGAGCACCCTCAGCGTGGAGGATACTATCTCGAACCAAGATAGTCTTCCCCTTTGGGTGTCTAAGGAGGGTAGTAGCCTTGCTGAGCTATACGAGTAATGACCACAGGTTGGAACAACGCAATTGATATTGGAGGTGGCGAACAGTGGCCTTCCTCTTTAGTGGATGAAATTAAGAATCAGATGGCATATCAAATCAGATAAGCGGTGTCTGTCCCACCACCTCCTCCTTGCTAACTATAGTGAGGGCTATCCCCTCGCAAGAAATCCTCACCCCCTCAAAACCACTGCCAAAGTAGATGACCTCTGTGGAGCCAGTAGTAGAGACGATCATAAGTTTAGTGGGAAGGAAAACATGAACTTGTTGGGAGCCATAGATCTGTACTACGAGGTGGAAGAACTAACTGAAATGCATTATTGAAATATACTGGACACTTGCCTTGATATTCACCTTCAATCATTGATCTCAAGATTTGATTGAATTTGAACCCGAACAACAATGGATGTTAAGTGGGGTTCATTAAAATTTTGGAGAGATTTTGGATATTGAGGTAAGTCTTTGCCATTTGATTTTGATTTAGAACCCATACTCAACTGATTTAGGTAGGTTATGTGGGGTTCTAAAATTTGAGGAGAGATTTTCTTGGAGATATTTGTGTTTTGTGCATCTTGTTTGAAAATATTGATAGTTTGAAAGACCTTTACTTAGTAAATTTGGGTATGCTAAGAAGAGGTTATGATTATGTGTTTGAAATATTTTTACTTGTGAATATTTGATTGTGTGATATTTTGATTTGAAAATGGGGCTTCTTACTTAACAAATTTGGCATGTTAAGTAGATGCCACATGTGTTTGATTTATATTTGATGATGAGGCTTTCACTTAAAATTTGGTATGTTAAATGAAAGTTAAATGTGATTATGAGATAAATTTGCTTTTCTTTGAAGATGGGAGTTCCACTTAACAAATTTGGTATGTTAAATGAAAGCCCCAAATGTGTTTGAGATATGTTTGTTTTTCTTTGAGAATGAGACTCTCACTTAACAAATTTGGTATGTTAAGTGAAAGTCAAATGTGTTTATAATTTTTGAAAATGAAACTCTCACTTAACAAATTTGGTATGTTAAGTGAAAGTCAAATGTGTTTATGATTTTGAAAATGAAACTCTCACTTAACAAATTTGGTATGTTAAGTGAAAGTCAAATGTGTTTATGATTTTAAAAATGAAAATCTCACTTAACAAATTTGGTATGTTTGAAAGTTAAATGTGTTTATGATTTTTGAAAATGAAACTCTCACTTAACAAATTTGGTATGTAAGTGAGTCAAATGTGTTTATGATTTTAAAATGAAACTCTCTAACAAATTTGGTATGTTAAGTGAAAGTTAAATGTGTTTATGATTTTAAATGAAACTCTCACTTAATAAATTTGGTATGTTAAGTGAAAGTCAATGTGTTTATGATTTTGAAAATGAAACTCTCACTTAACAAATTTGGTATGTTAAGTGAAAGTCAAATGTGTTTATGATTTTGAAAATGAAACTCTCACTTAACAAATTTGGTATGTTAAGTGAAAGTTAAATGTGTTTATGATTTTTGAAAAAAGAACTTATTTAATAGACTTAGGTATGTTAAATGGAGTTCAATTTGTTCTTATGATTTTCAAAAAGGGGTTCTCATTTGATATGCTTGGACATGTCAAATGAGCTCCCAATGTGTTTTGAAGTCCAAGACTTTGGAAAGAAGGAGTTTTATCAGACAAATGCAAATAGAAATCAATTTGTTCTACCTTCTCCAAGGAAGGGGAACTCCCATTTGACAAATTTGGGTATGTCAAGTGGGGGGTTCAAATATGTCTTGACTTCTCTTTTATGTGTGTATGGTTTATTGGTTTTGAAAAAGAGAGAAAATCTTTAACTCTAGCACATGTGAAGTATGCTAAGTGGAGTTTCAATTTTATATTATAATTTAATTTGAAAATAGAATCTCCATCCAACAAATTTGAGTGTGTGGGATGGTGATAGCTATTTTCGAAGAAATTGCGCTTTTGAAAAAGACATTAAAAATGGTTGATTTTGATTTTGAAAAGAACCTCATGTATCATAGGATTTGTTAACGAGGTTTGGTTATATGTGTTTGTGCCTTTTGAAAATTTCTTACAAATTTTTGTGTAAAGATATCTTATTATGTGGATTTTGAAAAAGTGCTTTTGGAAAGACATGTTATTTTGTAGAAGAGTTTTATTTTCTTATTATTCATGGGATGAACCTTGCCTCACCATCAGGATGGTGAAGAGGTTCTTAATTTTGGTCATCTCTTTTGTTTGATTAATTCTAATTTTCACCTATCGGGGGAACCCAACAGGGATTTTAAGATCTACACAGAGTGAGGTCCTAATACCTAAAGGATGTTGATGAGCTTTGCTTAAGGATGAAATAAGCTAAGTGCAATAGCAAGAATGATAGTCTTGGGCATATATAAAATATAATTCCACTATCGATGCTTAGAGATAATAATTGTCTACTAAAGATGGAGAGAGAAATCTTCCCAGCGGAGTTGCCAAAAAAATCTGTGGTATTTATTTTTGGGATGTGGGACACCACGCAGATCTTAGGGGTAGTTATTGAAGTGATCGGGTATGATATTAAGGAATGATGTACTATCTCGAAAGATAGAAATCACCACCCTATAAGGGACCTAATCACCTAATAAGGACTCCTAAGACATGATGGGTCTTTGAATATACAGAGATCTTTTCCTTCTTTATATGAAAAAGTAAAGTAGGGTTTATTTTAAGCCAAGTTCATTAAGTTCCCTATGGAGGAAAGCCCCTATAGTTAATTACATCCTAAGGAATGAGAATTCCTTAAGAATACTCTCGATTAAAGTAGACAATTAGGGTCTCCAAAGATTTCAAAGTTAAGACTATCAAAGGATTGACTATTTTAGAAAATCAAATGGGATAGATCAAGGAGAAGACTAATTTTTGGAATTCAAAGAGAGGAAGTAGGAAATACTCATGATACTAGGAAGCCTAGTGACCATTCTGATCTACCCTATAATTGAGCTTTATATATTTGAAATTAAAGAAAGTTAATTATTTGAGTTGACATTTTATTAGATTGCTAGGGCTTATAATTTAACATTATAAGATTGTGGAAATGCATAAGAGGTGAGGATTTATGCTTGTAGTCCACAAAGGGAAACAATAACCTAAGATCCTAAGCTAGGGAGCTTTGGTGAGGGCAAAAGTATGACCTAAATCTAAAAAAAAAATGGGTATATGGTGTACCTCTATAAGAGAATAAACCTGTTCTTGGACTTATTATCGCTGGCGACCAACTAACTCCTCCTATACTTTAAATCCATGTAGGTAAGTCTTATGCTTTGCAAGATGGCTAGGCTATTGTTCATTTAGAAAGGAGACTATGTCCTTAAACTTACTCCCTAAGAAACTAGAGCATGAGTGATATGAATCCATGACTTAATCTAATGAAAATTTTATCAAAATTATTTGATTCTTTTGGACTATTTGTTTTGACACAGGCTATGGGATATTGTATGCCTAAATGCATGAGAATTTGATTATGGGCCAAATCAAGAGAGAAAGGGGTGTTCTTCCATCAAAGGCTCTCACAGGTTAAGCCTTCATTCTCTGGTAAAGATGGAAGCCCCCCTCTTAACAAGAGTGGAATAATATGACATGCATGATATTATACATTTATTCATCTAGCTAAGGGGTTGCTAAATTTTTTTATCTTGATTTAATTCTAGGCTTTTATGTGAGGTTATGAGTTATTTTAAAATTTTAGTTATGAGTTATTAATTGGGGTAGAAAAATTAATTTCATCCTAAGAGCCTACCGCATCTAGGCCATACATTCAAGCATCAATCATAAACTATGAAAAGCATAATGTTCTAATCAATCTAAACAACATCAACATAATTTTATAGACTACCATAAAAGAATAAAAAAATGCGGTGGTTCTACACCCCAAAAGAGAAAAAAAAGATGGGTAGATCCCCTTATACAACCAGTTACAAATAATATATGCTATGGGGTGTTCTTTTCTTCATTTTTCCTTCTCTTCCTTTTGATTTTGATTTGCTCCAAAGGCATCATAGGGCACCCATGGACTAAACCTTCTAGCCTTATCTAATCCCCATCCTAATCCTAATTCTAATAAAAAAATTACATTAAAAATATGAAAAGTAAATCTAGCTACACACAAAAATAAATGTTAACTAAACACCATACAACAAATATGAATAATTTGGACTTAGCACCTCACATGGGTAACCAAGCCCACTATCCTAACATGGGTTACACAAGACAATAAAAGCATTTATATTTTTTATAGCGACCCTTAAGCAACCCCTATAGAAAATGATTAAAATACTAACATTTAGTCTAAAATATACACCCAACATCTGGTCTAAAATATTACATCACAAAACAAAACATCATACATACAACATCCTAACTTAGCACTAGAAGTGGTGACTTAGTATTCTAATATGTGTGCTTAAGGCTTGTTTGATAAGACTTTACTAAGCTTCTTTAGTTTAAGTTTCAATTTGGAGTTTGAATTTGTTTAAATTTTACCCTTTGGTGATTTTAATTTAAATGATTTAATGATTTATTTTTTATTTTTATTTCACTTTTATTTGGTTAAAATGATATTTAGGTTTTCAAGAATGAAGAGTAGAATGAATTCCATTTGTAGATAGAACTCACCTATTCTACATCCTAACACCTAAAGAATCTAACTAAGTTCCTTAAGTGTCTTAATTATCCCATTTGAATTTGTGTAATTCATTTGATTTAATTTATTTGATTTAATTTAGAGCTTAGAATTTGAGTTGGTTTAAGTATTTAATTGATTGATTTTGATTTAGATGTTTTGGTTTAATTAAATCTTGATAATTCAATATCCTTTTAAATTAATATTTAATTATTTTCTTTGATTATGGTTATATGACTTGACTTTATGTTTATTTGATTTAATTATGGTTCTTTCATTTGTAGTTTGATCAGATTAGATTAATTGAGATTTTATTTTGATTTTAATCGAGTTTGATTCCTTGTAATTAGGATTTTATCTTTTAATCTCATCCATTTATCATGTTTATCAAAGTTTGGTTTGCATTTTAATTTCATACATTGGATAGTTAATTAGTTTATCTTATTTAAATATGTTGAATGAGATTTGATTTGATTACATATTAAATTGATGAGAGTCTTTATTGATTTAATTTGATTTTATTAGCTTTATTAGTTTATAGGTTTTCTTAGGTTCAATATGATTATGTAATTAGTTTAATTAAGAAGTGTGTTTATGTTAATTATAAAGATTTGTTTAATTTTCAATTTGATTTCATATTTGTTTAGATCAATGATGTAATTAATGAATTAATAATTTAAGTTTAATTTAGGTTTTGATTAGTATTTAATTGCATTTTGATTATGTTCAAATTTATGTTTAATTAAGCTTAAGTTTAATATGATTAATTTGATTAACTTAATTAGCTTGTTTAAGAGGTGTGATCACTTATTAAATTAAGTAAAGATTTGTTTAATTTTTTTTCAATTTGATTTTATATTTGTTTAGGTTAATGACGTGATTAATGACTTAATGATTTAAGTTTAAATTAAGAATTGATTGGTATTTAATTGCATTTATGTTTGATTAAGTTTAAGTTTAATATGATTAATTTGATTGACTTTAATTAGTTTACTTAAGATGTGTGATCAAATTAATTAGTAGATTAATTAAGTGTTTGATTTGAATTAATTTTAAATTGATTTGTAAAGTTAATTTGGTTTATTAAGATGGTGGATTATTTTATTAAGTTTACATTAATTAGGTGTTTATTTAATTAAGTTTGATTAAGGGTAATGAAATTTTTAAATCATTAGATTAATTAAGGGTTTGTTTAATTATAGATTAATGACTTAATTTCCCACATGTGAGTGATTTGATTTAGTTAAGTGTTTTACTTAAGTTTGATTTGATTAAAGGATTATTGTTATTATTCATTATTATTAATGAATTAACTTTTATTTCATTTCAATTAAGTTTGATTATTTATGATTAGAGTTTTATTTGATTTGATTCATTTATTATGTTTGTTTAATTTCATTACATGTTTG
This sequence comes from Cymbidium sinense, assembly GCA_021442155.1. Lineage (NCBI taxonomy): Eukaryota > Viridiplantae > Streptophyta > Magnoliopsida > Asparagales > Orchidaceae > Cymbidium > Cymbidium sinense. The sequence goes on along the minus strand of CM038226.1, from coordinate 27,314,741 downwards.
ATTTAGTTATTAGGTTGAAATATTTAATGGTTAATTAATTATCTTATTCCAAATGAATGTGATTTAATCATATATTAATTAAGTTTACTTTAACTTTATTTGGTTTAATTTGATTAGTATTAAATGATTATGTTGTATTAGTTTATTAATCAATTTGATTTTTTAGTTTATTTAACGATTAATTGGTTTCAGTTTATTTATACTTATTAAGGGGTTTCATATGATTAAGTTTCCATGCTTAGTGTAGGTTTAGTTATACTGGTTTTGCCCATGTTAAAGTTTCCAAGATTTGTTTTAATTTAAGATTTAATCATTTAATTGAGTTTTATTAGCTTAAATCATATTTAATTTAATTTCCTCTAAGGATGATATTTTTAGATTTGAGGTTTGATGATTCTTAAGTGCTATTTCATTTCTGATTTTGATTTGATATTTAAATTATTTTTAAATTATATTTTAATTAACTCTTTAATTGATTAAACTTTAATCTTAAGTGTTTGTTTGGAGTTCATTAGGATTTAGAAAATCACATTATTTTCTTGAGAGTCCTAGATGTCAATTGAAGTGATTTAAGCCATTTGAAGAGTAAATTTTTGAATTTTTTTGATTGATTTATTTTATTAAAATGGATAATCTAAACTTCAAAATTTAATTTCTCCCAATCCAAAAATCCTTTTTACTTGAACATTTTATGGTGTGCATTTTAACTTTACTTTTAATCCTTGAAAATTTTAACTTAATATGACTTATATTTTTGGTTTAATTAATGAAGTTTAATTTTCTCTAAAACTCAAATTAAGCTCACAATACTTTGTGAAATTTAGAGATTTTAGGTTTGTTGGATTTCTCTTAGAAAGACAAATCCAACGAGCGCTTGTTTGAAAATTTTTTATTAAGTATTTTATTTTTTATGAATTGTTGAATTTCAAGTGATTTAAATTAATTTTTCAAATAAAAAAAAATCTATGTCGACCATCGGAAGACCTCAACCCATGGAGAGCGACCGTGATTTGTTCTGACCATTCAATCACGATTGGATGGTCCATATCGATCAGGATCCATGCCGATCACGCATCGCATTATGTGATCTTAACGTCGATCACACAACCGCATATCGACGGTCCATATTGCGCCGATGATCGAAGGTTTGGATTACGAGCCATCCGACTGTGAAGCGGATCGGATGGCGGTGAGCTCACCGACGATGAATAGTGTTTTCAGGCTATTTTAAAGGGAAAAATGAGATTTCTAAGTGAAAACTTGTTCAAATGAATCCATTTTCACGTCGATTCACACAAAAAAAAATTTATTTTCTAATTGGGATAATTTAAAGTAAAAATGTGAGATTATCTAGGGGAAATTCTTAAAATCATAAGAAAATGAACACAAAATGCAAGAAATCCTAAGGTCGGCTAAAGTTTGGCAAAATTTATCTCGCCTGGGATGGTTTCCGACAGACGTGAAGATCCGAGTAAACTCCTAGGTATGTGAGGAAGCTTTTGAATGATCTTTAACCCTTGCATCCCTTTGGAATGTTGTCTTCTCTGATATTTACTGTCGCCTCACCCAAAAAGTAACTATTTGTATTTTTGATCTCAAAAAGGGCTCAAAGAGGTGGGAGATGGTTTTCCTTTTTTGCTTTGGGGAGATTTTGGGGGCTGAATGGTGGTTGGAGGAAGAGATCTAAAGCCTCATTTCTCCTCCTTTTATAATGGCCGAAAATCCATTCTTTTTTGAATTTTTTGGCTCCAAATTGATTGCCATCTTGCTTGGGGTGGTTGGGATGGATGATGGATTGATTAAGGACTTTAGATTTTTACTCCAAAGTCCTCTCTTGCTACCATATGATCAGCTCAATTGAATGCAAATATTGGGGAGGAGTTAAGTGCATGTGATGGGAGAGAATTAAATGAGGTTGGGTGGAATCCTATGTGGTAAGGATCCATGAGGGATTTAAATGGGTTAAGTTAATTTTGGGCTGATCCCAAATGGGTTTGGTCAGGTTTGATCAGCTCCCAATGGGTCATGGCTTGGTTTCAAGGGATTTGACTCAATTTGTGTCATATGGGTCATATTGGGTCAAGTTGACCAATTTGACCAAAATTGGCCAAATTAGCTTCGGTTATGGGTTGATTCATGTTCAATTGGCTAAGATGAATGTGGTATTTGGTTTGAATTAATTTGGGTTTAGGCCAAATTAACCCTTTAGGCCAATTTGGGCTAGGTTGGGTCAAGTTGACCAATTGGGTTCGATTGATCAAATTGGGTTTAATTATAGCTTTGGTCAAGTTCAATAATCAATTTGGAATGAACTTGAGCCATTGGTTGCAATAAATTTGGGTTAGATCATGATTTGACCCGATTTGGTCCTTTAGGCCAATTTAAGTGAACTTAGATCAAATGGCCAATTGGGCTTAATTTGGCTCAATTAGTGATCAAGTCATATTTAAATATTGATTTTGGGTTGATTCAAATCATTGGTTTTAATCAATTTGATGTAGGATTAGTTTTAGCTAGTTTTAGTTTATTTGGGCTAAGGGTTGACTTGGTCAAATGACTAAGTTGACTTGGTTTGACCCAATTGACTACAATTGATCATCTTAGGGTGATCAACAATCATGGTGGAAGGTTTTGGTGAGCTTGGTTCAATCCAATTTAGGTTATATCATGATTTGACATGATTTGGTCCTTTAGGTCACTTTGGGTCAAGTGGACCTAAGTGGGTCAATTTGGTTTGATTCAAATTTAGTTGAACTTATATGTGAGCCCTAGATTGAAATATAAATTCAACGGTAATCAATTTGGAGTCCAATAGGTTTTGGCACAATTGAAAATTTTAAGTCAAAAGGGCTAAGTTAGGCTTGAATTGGGTTGACTTGAATTTGGTTTGATGATTGTAGGTTTTATTTATATTTGGATAAATGATCGAATGAATGATTGATTCGAGAGAAAATTCATTGGTTTTGACTTGGCTTGGATAGAATTTGGCTAAGTCTAAAGAATTATCTTAAAGGGCTTAGATTGAGTTTGGATTTTGTTTTTTGATATAGTTTTGGTCATTTGAATTTGGATTTCATTTATATTTGTGAATATAAATGAAGTAATAATTGATTTATAAAGATGTCAATTAAGTTTGATTTGATCTAAAGGGAGTTTTGGCTAAGTTTATGAATGTGGTTCATATGGCTTAGGAAGGGCCTTAGGATTTGAATTTGATTTTGGGTTTCAATCATTTGGAGTCAAACTTGAAATTAGATTTGGAATTTGAATTTGAATTTTAGATTTGGTTTGAGAATTGAATTTGGGTTTGATTTGAGAAAGTGTATCTAGATTGGGTTTTGGCTATGGGATAGGTAATTTCCTTAAGCCCTAAGGCATAGCCTAATCTTATGATTAACAATTCTAAATCTCTAGGATTAGGTTAAGTGTTCACATAATCACTAGAAGTGTCTTATGATTAAGGAGTTCTTAGTGTCTATAAGAGTCCTAGGTCTAAGAAGAGGAGGTTAAGAGCTCACTCCAAAAGTCAGGTCAACAAAGGTAAAGCACTACCTCACCTAAGGTGCTTTCTTAAACTCTTCTTCTTTTTTTTTTTTTTGGTCACATAATTGGAAAATAACTAAAAAATATAATGAGCTTACTAATTGAAATTTTATGCTATCACCATAAACTTGCAAGCAATATATATCTTTCCAAGCTACTAATATGTATTTAAATTATCATATAAAAGAAAATTAATTAACCTCACAAGTCTAAGAAAAACTCATAAGTTTGAAGACAAGTCTAGCACTTGAGATGCTCCCTTTGTTGAAGCAAATTTTTGATCAAATTTGCTCATTCCAGGTTTTGTTCTGATACCAAATTTGATGGAGGTGGGCATTCTTTCTTTTGATGAGATTGAGAGAACGTTGGTATTGGAGGTGAGGGAAGAAGATATGTTGGATAACTAGCGCTCCCACTAAGGATTACCAAGGTTTGGACACCAAGCTCTCAAACCATAAAAATAACTCAATAATTTGTAATTGCTAAAAGATCTCCTTCATTCTAGTAAGAGGGGCTATTTATAACCATTACAAGCATCTTTCAAAATAAAAGAATTCAAAACATGGAGGGAAAGGTGGGTGGTCACATTAATGTGAAGCATTAAATTACCTCATTATTTTATGCCATTCACCCATTTCATATGCTATTATTTTATGTGGATTCAACCACCTCACATGTCATGCTTTGAATTTTTAAATAAAAAATTTCAAACATGGAGTTTCTAGAAGAAAATTAAAAATTACATAAATAAAAATACGAAATCATAAAATGGGCCTTAGTAGGCTAATGGGCCAAGCCATCTTCTTTCTTGAATTTTCTTAGGCTTTAGCTTGAGATCTTATAAATGGACTTTGAGTTCTAATTTTTGGATCCTCATGATATTCTACATCATTAACGACTCTTAATATTATTGATGCAAGAAGCTTACAACATGAGTTACATCACATTGACAAGTATATAATTGAAGATAGAATGTTCAAGATTGACCTATCCATTAAAGCAGGGAGATCTCATGCTCTTCCACTGAAGAGATCGAGTAAAGGTGATGAAAGGTCTCCTCATATTCACAGAATTCTTTCAAGAAGCCCGTTACAAAATCATGGTGATGTTAATGTTTCTTCTTTAAAGAAAAAGAAGACATGTGCTGAAGTAACTATGTCAAATATTTGCGGAGAAGATGTTCACCACCAGTTGGCCTCTAAGAGTTTAGCTATCTCAACTCATAATAGGGGGATTCATTTCTTGAAGCTGCATATTCTTGAAGAAGTGTTAAAGTATGTATGCACTGGATGTCAATGAGCAGACAAATTAGCACATTATCTTCTCCTTCTCTTTCCTTTCTTCTTTTCCTTTTTTCTTCGTGTAATATTTGTGATTTTTTGATTGTAGGTAGCTCAAACATTAGAGCTGATGGCTCATTTGGGTGTCACTCTAGACGAGTGGAGTACTGAATTTTTGAAGGTAAAATATTTGCAAGGCGAGTATGAGTGAAAGATGAATGCTAAGGCCAAAGAAGTGGCAGCTAACAGAGTGTAGAATTGAGCTAGCGAACATGTCAACTTCTCTTTCTCTCCAGTGTCAGGAGGTGGAGCATATTCATGATGAGCTGATAGAGGTGAGGGTGGAGACTCGCCAGAAAGAGAAAAGACTCAAGGCACTTGTAGTAGAGAAGAAAGCCTCGAATTAGAGAAGAAATCATTACAGGATCATATTTTTGAGAAAGAGCTTATAATGTCAGAAGTGAAAGCAAATGAAATATCCTTGACGATAGTGGAAGACTTTAAGAACTCCCTAGCTTATCATGATGTTATCGAGGACCATGTCCAAGAAGCTCATAATTATATTTTTGATGTTGAATTGAAGGACTTGAAGTGCCAATGTTTGGAGGAAGGCTTCATTTGAGGATTCTTAAATGGAATCCGCTCAGTACATCACAAAACTGGAGCTAATATTGAGAATCTATCTCCCAACCAAGTATATGAAGACCCTTCGCCAGATTCAGGAGATGAAGGGGTTGAGAGTGAGTTTAAAGGAGCATTTTCTAATAGTGAGGAGGACATAGATATCCTATACTATCACTTGAGGATGCATTTCTTTTTCTTTTATCTATATATTGTTATTTATTGTTATTATTTTTTGTATCCAAAATTTTGATTCTTTCTTATATCATAATGTTAGAGCTATCAATGACATTAAAAGTTTTTTTTTGGGTGTTTTGCTCTTATTTTGTTTTTACCTATCCGAGGTGATTGGTTGGAATATTATTCAATGATGCTAACTGTATGGATGAGGTCATGGGAAGTCCTCCAAAGACTTTTTGGCCTATCCTAGGTATTAGTCAAAATATTATTTGTTATCTTACCTGTATGGAAGAGGTCGTGGAATGTCCACCAACGAGTTTTTAACTTATCCTAAGTATTAGCCAAAGTGTTACTTGACTTCTTACCTGTATGGAAGAGGTCATGGAATATCCACCAAGGACTTTTTGACCCATCCTAAGCATTAGTCAAAGTGTTACTTGACTTCTTACCTATATGGAAGAGGTCCGATCAAGTCCCTTAGGATTGATCATGGCCCAACTGAGACACAACGTGAGTTATGCATTTATCAAGTGGGAGGATTAAATGAAGGAGATTGCTTATATGCAACAAGCTTGAAAGAAAAGGCTATAAACTCATTACTATGATAAGATTGATGATACAATCATAAGATAATTTTAACAAAGATATGAGTTTGAAGAGAAAATAAAAAAAAGACAAAATAAAAGTTGCAATAATTATGTAGTAGGAATTACTGATAATATTTTTGGAGATTCTCAGTGTTCTAAGTTTGAGGTAAGGTTTTTCCCTCTGGATCCTTGAGCTTAAATGTTCCAGGCTTGACCATAGCTATAACCACATAAGGGCAAACCCAAAGAGGTAAGAGTTTATTGCATTGAGGGCCTTTTCCCGCAGCTTCAAGACTTCGCAGGACCAAGTCAGGGAGATGGAGGTTTCTCTTCTGAAGTGACAAGCTACCCTTTGGTGGTAGGAAGCAGTCTGTAGTAGGGCCATGTGAAGGGTTTCTGGGAGTAGGTCCAGGTTCTGTCAGAGTTTTTCTTCATTACTATCATGATTGAATGTTTGAACTCTTGGACTTGGAATCGATATCTGTATATAATTTTAAAACACAAATTATATGGTGTCTCACCAATGGTTCATGATGTAGTGCAGTAAGCCCAAAGAACATTAGAGAGCTCCTCAACCCCTTGCCCCCAACCTTCTCAAGACACATTTTTAACCCTTTGAGTATAGTCTTGTTAGTAGCTTCAGTTTATCCATTAGTTTGAGGATGGGCTACAACCTTATGCAGTAGTTGAATATGAAGATCTTTACAAAAAGATATAAAGACTTTTCCAATAAATTGGGTTCCATTTATTAATGATGATCCATGTAGGAAGATCGAATCGACATACTATACCTTTCCAAACAAAATGTTTAGCATTTACCTCTGTGATTTTAGCGAGTGGTTCAGCTTCCACCCATTTAGTGAGGTAGTCCACAACTAAAATGATAAACTTTTGTTGCTCTGATGCTATTGAAAAAGGTCACATGATATCAATTCCCATTGAGAAAAAGGCCACGGGCTTTGAAGGGATGAGAGCTCTGTATGTGGTGTATGAGAGAGGTTAGAGTGTAAATGACAAATCATACATTTTTTTGTGAACTCTAAGGCATGTTGCTTCATCATAGGCCAATAAAACCCTTGCCTTATAATTTTAAGGGTTTGCACCCTACCTCATAGGTGTTCTCCATATATCCCTAAGTGAACCTCTCTTAATGCATAATCGGCCTCTGATGGTAAAAGACATTTAAGGTATGGCCTAAAAAAAGCTCGTTTGTATAGTGTGGTGTTTATTTTCGGGATGTGGGACACCACGCAGACCTTAGGGGGGTACTTATTAAAGTGATCAGGTATGACATTAAGGAATGATGTATTATCTCGAAAGATAGAAGTCACTACCCTATAATGTACCTAATTACCTAATAAAGACTCCTAAGGCATGTCGGGTTTTCGAATATACCAGAGATCTTTCCCCTTCTTTACATGGAAAAGTAATGTATGGTTTATTTTAAGCTGAGTTCATTATGTTCCCTATGGAGGCAAGCTCTCATAGTTAATTACATCCTAAGGAATGAGAATTCCTTAAGAATACTCTCGATTAAAGTAGAAAATTAGGGTCTCCAAAGATTTTGAGGTTAAGACTATTAAAGGATTGGCTATTTTAGAAAATCAAATGGGATTGATCAAGGAGAAGACTTATTTTTGGAATCCAAAGGGAGAAAGTAGGAAATGCTCATGATACTAGAAGCCTTGAGCATTCCAATCTATCTGTAATTGAGCTTTATATTTTGAACAAGAGAGTTAATTATTTGAGTTGATATTTTTATTAGATTGTTAGGGCTTATAATTCCACAACATAAGATTATAAAAATGCCTAAGAGGTGAGGATTTATGCTTGTAGTCCTGAAGGAAATAGCTACCTTAGATTCCTAAACTAAGGAGCCTTGGTATAAAACAAAGGCACGACCTAAGTCTAAGCGAAGGTGGGTATTTGATTCACTTCCACAAGAGAGGATGAACCACTGATTGTTTACCTCTAGGGTTTAACTAATCCTATGCTTTAAATCCAAGTAGACAAGTCTTAATGCTTTGCAAGATGGCTTTATGCTTATTTAGAAAGGAGACTAAGTCCTTAAACTCTTTAAGAGACTAGAGCATGAGTGGTATGAATTCATGACTTAATCTAATGCAAATTCTATCAAATTTATTTGATTCTTTTGAACTTTTTATTTTGACACAGGCTATGAGATTTTGTATGCCTAAATGCATGATAACTTGATTAAGGGCCAAATCAGGAGAGAAAGGGGTGTTCTTTTATCAAAGGCTCTCATAGGTTAAGCCTTCATTCTCTCACAAAAATGGAAACCCTCGCTTAACAAGAGTTGAATAATATGATATGCATGATATTATACATTCATTCATCCAGCTAAGGGGTTGCTAAAAATTTTATAATCTTGATTTAATTCCTAAGCTTTTATGTGAGGTTATGAGTTATTTTAAAATTTTAGTTATGAGTTGTTAGTGAGGTAGAAAATTTAATTTTATCCTAAGAGCCTACCATATCCAGGCCACACATTCAAGCATTAATCATAAAGAAACTATGAAAAGCATGATATTCTAATGCATAATCTAAACACAACACCAAATAATTTTATAGACTACCGTAAAAGAATAAAAGGTCAATCTTTGTTGGGTTCGCACCCAAAAGAAAAAAAAAAGATGGGTAGGTGAGCTCCTTATACAACCCGATTACAAAATAATATATATGCTCTTTTCTTCATTTCTTCATTCTCTTTCTTTTGATTTGATTTGCTCCAAAGGCATCACAGGGCACTCCAAGGACTAATCCGTCTGGCCACTGCTCATCCTAATTCCCCATAACACAAATCTTAATTCGTAATGTAAAATTACATCAAAAATAAGAAAAGTAAATGTAGCTACACCTGCAAAATAAATGTTAGCTAAATACACCATACAACCCAAGTTCTCATATGAATAATTTGGACTTATCACCCCATACATGGGTAACCAAGCCCACATGTCCTAACATTAGTTATGCTTAGGGGCTGAGCAATCTGCACATCAAACACATTTATATTTTTATTACATCGGCCCCTTAAGCACAATCCCTTGCAGAAAACATGATAGGCTAATAATGACCTAACATCCAGTCTATGAAACATACACCTATCTAGTCTAGAATATTACATCACAAAACAAAACACAACATCATACATACAACACCCTAACTTAGCACTAGAAGTGGTGACTTAGTATTTTAATGTGTATGCTTAAGGCTTGTGTGATAAGACTTTGCTAGGCTTCTTTAGTTTAAGTTTCAATTGGAGTTTGAATTTGTTTAAATTTTAACTTTGGGTGATTTCAATTTAAATGATTTAATGATTTATTTTTATTTTTATTTCACTTTTATTTGATTAAAATGGTGTTTAAATTTTCAAGAATGAAGAGTAGAATGAATTCCATTTATAAATGGAACTCACCTTATTCTACATCCTAATTCTTAAAGAATCTAACTATGGTCCTTAAGTATCTTAATTATCCCATTTGAATTTTATGTAATTTATTTGATTTGATTTATTTGATTTGATTTAGAGCTTAGGATTTGAGTTGGTTTAAGTATTTGATTGATTGATTTGATTTAGATGTTTTGGTTTAATTACATCTTGATAATTCAATATCCTTTTAAATTAATATTTAATTCTTTTCTTTGATTATGGTTATGTGACTTGACTTTATGTTTATTTGATTTGATTATGGTTCATTCATTTGTAGTTTTATCAGATTAGATTAATTGAGATTTTATTTTTATTTTTAAATGAGTTTGATTCCTTCTAATTAGGATTTTATCTTTTAATCTAATCCATTTTTTATGTTTATCAAAGTTTGATTTGCATTTTGCTTTCATACATTGGATAGTTAATTAGTTTATCTTATTTAAGTAGGTTGAATGAGATTTGATTTGATTGTATATTAAATTGATGAGAGTCTTTCTTAATTTAATTTGATTTAATTTTGATTAGCTTTATTGGTCTATGGGTTTGAGGTTCAATGTGATTATGATTAGTTTAATTAAGAAGTGTATATGTTAATATAAATATTTATTTAATTTTCAATTTGATTTCATATTTGTTTAGATGATGTAATTAATGACTTAATAATTTATTTAGGTTTTGATTAGTATTTAATTGCATTTATGTTTGATTAAGCTTAAGTTTAATATGATTAATTTAATTAACTTAGTAATTTATTTAAGAGGTATAATTAATTATTAAATTAAATAAAGATTTATTTAATTTTTAATTTGATTTCATATTTATTTGGGTTAATGATTTTAATTCGTTAATGATTTAAGTTTAAATTAGGATTTGATTAATTTTACATTTTATGTTTGATTAAGCAGTTTAATATGATTGATTTAATTGACTTAATTGGTTTTATTTAAGTATGATTAAATTAATTGGTAGATTAATTAAATGTTTGATTTGAATTAATTTTAATGTGATTTACAAAAATTAATTTGGTTTATTAACAGATGGATCAATTTATTAAGTTTACATTAATTGGATGTTTGATTAATTAAGTTTGATTAAAGGTAATTAAAATTTTAAATTAATAGATTAATTAAGGGTTTGTTTAATTAGAGATTAATGACATAATGATTTAGGCTTAATTTAGGTTTTGATTAGTATTTAATTGCATTTTAATTATGTTTGATTAAGCTTAAGGTTAATATGATTAATTTGATTAACTTAATTATTTTACTTGAGGGGTGTGATTGATTATTAAATTTAATTAGGAGTTTGATTTAAGCTTAATTTTAGAGCTAGCTTTAATGTAACTTATTTAAATTATTTTGATTAATTAAGATGATGGATTAATTCATTAAGTTTGCATTAATTAGATGTTTGACTAATTAAGTTTGATTAAGGGTAATTAAAATTTTAAATTATTAGATTAATTAAGGGTTTGTTTAATTAGAGATTAATGACCTAATTTCCCATATATGAATGATTTGATTTAGTTAAGTATTTTACTTACGTTTGATTTGATTAAGGGGTCATTATTATTACCATCATTGTTGTTAAGTGAAATTGTTTATTTCATTTCAATTAAGTTTGATTATTTATGATTAGGGTTTTACTTGATTTGATTCATTTATTATGTTTGTTTTATTTCATTAACATGTTTGATTTAGTTATTAGGTTGAAATATTTAATGGTTAATTAGTTATCTTATTTTAAATGGATGTAATTTAATCATATGTTAATTAAATTTACTTCAACTTTATTTGGTTTAATTCGATTAGTATTAAATGATTATGTTGAATTGGTTTGATAATCAATTTGATTTTTAGTTTATTTAATAATTAATTAGTTTCAGTTTATTTATACTCATTAAGGAGTTTCATATGGTTAAGATTCCATGCTTAGTGTAGGTTTAGTTATACTAGTTTTACCCATGTTAAAGTTTCCTAGATTTGTTTAATTTTAAGTTTGATTTAAGATTTAATCATTTAATTGAGTTTTATTAACTTAAATAGGTTTAATAATATTTAATTTAATTTCCTCTAAGTTTAATATTTTTTTTTTTGAGGTTTGATTAATGATTGCTTAAGTGCTATTTTATTTCTGATTTTTGATTTGATATTTAAATTATTTTTAGATTATATTTTAATTAACTCCTTAATTGATTAAATTTTAATCTTAAGTGTTTGTTTGGGGTTCATTAGGATTCAAAAAATTACATTATTTTCTTAAGAGTCCTAGATGTCAATTGAAGTGATTTAAGCCATTTTGAAGATTTTTGTAAATTTTTGAATTTTTATTTGATTTATTTTATTAAAATGGACAATCTGAACTTCAAAATTTAATTTCTCCCAATCCAAAAGTCCTTTTCACTTGAAATTTAGATGGATAAAGATTAATTCAAATGTAAACTCGTATATGAGATTGAATTCAATGTTTCTTTGAATTTGAAAGAGAGCTATAAACTTAATGAATAGTCATTCTTAACCTTGTAAATTATTTATTCAATCAATGAAGGTTAAAGATTTTCAAATTTTATGCTAATGAAATCTTATTTCAAGACACCCTTCACATATTCATAGAAGGGAAGAATGATAATAATGCTAATAAAGCTACTCACTTATTCCCCATCTTTCATTCTCTTTTTCTTTTAAATGATGATCAACTATAATTTAGGCTTCATAAAGCAAGTAATTTTGAAGGAGCATGTCCCACCTCCTTACCAATTTAAGATATAGATTTGGCACTTACTTATGGTGCAATATGAACATTTATTAGGTAAAATGCCACTTTAATATTACAAAACAACAAAATGGAAGGCTTTAAAATGCACAAAATTTGGTTTCAAATAGTATTTTAAAAGCCCATTAACTCAAGTATCCAGCCATTCACTTTTCTTTTTATTCTCTTCCTTGGATCATAACAAGCTAAATAATCATACTAAGTTTGATAAACTTAGAAAAATCTGAAATCTTACTTAAACAAGATTAGGAAAATTTTAAAATCTTGCTTAAACAAACAATGATTTTCATGATTAAGAAAATCTAAAATTTTCCTTAAACAATATTAGGAAAATTTGAAAAAACCTTGCTTAAACAAATAGTGATTTTCATGATTGCAAATGATTAAGCCATGGGAGGAGGCAAAATAAACAAGGTAATCCTAAGTCTTGTAACATTTAATTCATGGCAACAAAGCCAAGAAATATTTTCTTCTCTATTTTAATGGTATGTAGAAAAACTATAGAAATTAATGAGATGACATAAATCCCATTTTCATTTTTTGGCCTCATGCTAAGGGGTTAGCCTTCATTATAAATAAGAGAGAATTCTTCTCTTATGAAAGATTTTCTCTCCCATTTTCCCCATTCTCCTCACAAGAAATATTGCAAGTCTAAGGTTTCTAAGAGAGCTCACCAACCTTTTAGAGAGATCACCAACAATTGGGCTTACTTTCAGTTCATAACACATCAATTGGTATGTCATATCTAACTTGATGTTTTAAATTTATTTATCACCACTTCATATTAATGGATATTTGATAACAAAATAAGACTTAAGTCATGCAATCATAAGATGCTTTCTTTCCATCTTTAACCATTCATAAGCATATAAAGATTATCATGAGATAAACAAATGAAACGTGGACAAGTATCCATACTAAATTGTAATCACAAATCTGAAATTCTAAACTTGATTAAGTAATCACCCATGCTGATTTTTTTTTATCTCAACCCTATGTTATGGCTTAGACAAAGGGGAAGCAATCATGTCATAAATATATGCTTGATAATAAGACAAAGACTTAAGTCATATGACACATAAGATGTCTTATTTTCACATAACCCACTCATATAGTACAAAAAAAGAGATTGTCATAAGATGAATGGAAATTTGACTTCAAACAAGTACTTTCTACATAACACTATATGTTGCAAAAGAACAAGTAACCTCACTGATTTTCATTTTAACTTTATTCCTTAATTTAGACAAAGGGAAAAGCAACAAAATATGCATGATCACTTGATAATGAAGTAAAGTTTGAATCATACAATGCATTGGGTGTCACATTTCTATCTCCCGTCCGTTCATGTAGCATATAAAGAGGAATGCTATCACCATTTAGGCAAGAAAAATCTGAATTTTAAGCAAGTAGTTGCGTGATATGAATGTTCAAATAACAATTGAACTAAGCATGAGTGAACACATTTATAAATACACATGCTTTTCTTCTTAAAAACTTAGGCATTTACACACACATTTTGTTTACCAAATTTTTCGACCTCCGTCATCCCCCTATAGGGGGCTAGTTTGGGAGACTAGGCCTTCCACTACCAAGAAACTGAGTCAGACATGTAGACAAAATTTATTTGCCCACAACATCAAGAATGGTGTGCATGGGTTAACATATCATAGCAAAGCATTTGTTTTCCATGTTTGAACAATGTGAGCAAGTACTTATGTTATAAAAAAATTTCTCTACCACGTTGGAACAATGTGAGCAGGTACTTATCACAACAGATTTTCCTGCCATGTTGGAACAGCGTGAACATGTACTTATAAAAAATTTTCCCACCACATTGGAACAATGTGAACAGGTACTTATCTCAACAGATTTCCTTGCCACATTGGAATAACATGAACATGTACTTATAACAAAATTCTCTACTGCATTGGAATAATATGAATGGGTACTTATCACAAATAAATTTTCTTGCCATGTTGGAACAACGTGAGCATGTACTTATAGAAAATTTTCTTGCCGCATTGGAATAATGTGAACGAGTGCCTATAACAAATAATTTTAAGCTTGCATGTATGTGTACTTAAACAAGACATATGACATTTGTAAGTTTAGGTAAGCATTGCATTGGAAACATCACAAATAAGAAAAGTAGGACCGGTTCTCCTTGTTCTACCACTACAGGGCCCAATCATATTCAAAATCTGAGTTTGATCCTATTATCACATGATTTTTATGCATATGTCATTTCTCCTCTTTTTTTTTTGTTCAACATAAGGGATGAAATACATTTTCCAACTTTAATGATTAAGATAGCATTCATGTGTTAAATTATAAACATAAGCTTCACTTCTTGCTACCAAATGAATAAAGAACACATTGTACTTTATGTTTACTTTCCCAATTTTATGAATAATTACATTTGAATGAGATTTATTTGAATAAAACTCTAAAAAAAAAAAACAATTTTGTGTGACCATATGAGAACACTTTTGCAAGGGAAATCATCAAATGGAATAGGGGACTTATGCCAAGCATAGTTAACATTCAACCTTCCATAATAAAGAGAAAGAAATTTCATTTAAGAAATCAAATATGAATGATACTTGCTTGTGGATTTGCTAAATCAAGAAAAGAAATATGAAAATAAATTTTGCTCAAATCATGATTCTCATGATAACAAAACAATCAAAGGAAGCAAAATAAGGTAGTCCCCATAAGATTAGATGAATAAATTCTGAAAAGTTTCATGTAGTGGCACATACATTTGAATTCATGAATATTAAAAAATCAAGGCTAATTTTCACCCAAATCACCATTTTATATGGTAACAATTCATGTAATAGAAAAGATGGACACCATGAATGACTCCCCAATCACCTATTTCTCTAAAAAAAACAATTTTGTGTGACCATATGACAACACTTTTGTAAGGGAAATCATCAAATGGAATAAGGGACTTATGCCAAGCATAATTAACATTCAACCTTCCATAATAAAGAGATATAAATTTCATTTAAGAAATCAAATATGAATGATACTTTCATGTGGATTTGCTAAATCAAGAAAAGAAATATGAAAAGAAACTTTGCTCAAATCATGAATCTCATGATAAAAAAACAATCAAAGGAAGCAAAGTAAGGTAGTCCCCATAAGATTAGATGAATAAATTCAGAAAAGTTTCATGTAGTGGCACATACATTTGAATTCATGAATATAAAAAAAATCTGAAGGCTAATTTTCACCCAAATCACCATTTTATATGGTAACAATTCATGTAATAGAAAAGATGGACACCATGAATGACTCCCCAATCACCTATTTCTTACTTGCATGTGGACACCATGCTTGGCAAGTGTTATTCCATTCAAATAGCCAAAAACTAAAACATAAAAAGAAAATAATTTGCATAGAACTTTAGGACTTGATCCATACATCATTTCAAACACCTTTTTCATATTTCTAATTTCGTTTTAAGCATGTGTAAGTGGCTTAACAAGAGTTATTATATTCAAATAGCCAAAATTGAAGCATAAAAGAGAGGAAAACCTGCATATAGCCTTAGGTTTGAGCCATACATCATCTCAAAACTCCTTTCCATACTTCTAATCTAGTTTTAAACAAGTAAAAAAATAACTCCAGCAAATATCATTCCATTCAAACAACAAAAACTGAAGGGTAAGGAGAAGGAAACTTGCACAAACTTAGGGTTTGAGCCATACCACATCTCAAACCTTATTTTTAAACTTTCAATTTCATTTTAGACAAGTAAAGATGCATATCACATATCATTTTCCCATAGGAAATCATTTTAAGAAAAATCAAAATATAAAATCCATAGATAATAACAAACGACATGAGATTTGGGCCATACATCATCCCAAATCTTCAAATAGAAAACCCTAGCATCATTTTGACCATAAAAAAGAATCATTCATCCCACTTTATTCACAAGAATGAAGCCATATGTATATAAAAACACTCTTAGGGCTGAAAGGAAATGACCCAGAGTTTTCGGTTGCAAGGAGGAAGGGAGGAAAGGGGTTTCAGCTAGCTATGGTTTGGTCAATCTGTGCTCGGGCTTGGCTAGGGCTCATGAGAGACGGACAAGAGCCAAACTAAGGGGAAGTTCGGATAAAAGGGAGCCTTCGTTTGGCTTGCACGAACAAGAAACTGAGAAAAGGACAGAGGGAGAGAATGAGAGTCATATGAGAGAGTAGGGTTTTGGCTGGGAGCTCGAGGCAGAACAAGAGGAATTGTGTGAGAAAAGAATAGCGTCTATCCCATAGTCACCACTCGTTTCAACCTTTAGGTTAAGCCATTCCCTTTAATTGGCTGCCTAAATGGCAGCCAATTAGAAATGGCAAGTGGTTGTTTCTATTGGGTGAGTTTGGGCGACCGATTAGGATAAGGATTAAGGTTTAAGCAGCTGTTAAATGCATAATTATGCATTAACATGATAACAAAGCAATTATTAATATTTTCAGCACCAAATAATATGAAATTATTTCTTGTGCCAAATATTATCAATATGTGTATCAATTTGAGGTATTTTTGTTGTGCTAAGCACAACGGCAATATCGGTTTCACGATCGGAGGTCATTTGGACTATGTCGGTGATGATTTGAGTAAAATCGGCTTAATTTTTGTGTAATTTCATTTGAAATTAATTTTAGTTGACCGATCGCTTATTAATTGATCTGATAATTTTCTTTTAATTATCTTTGATATCTTAAATGTAATTGCAAAGTCGATTTCTCAAATAAAGATAATTTTTTACCAAATACATTTATGATTAAGAATTTTAATTTTCTAATTATGCATCGTTTGCCACTACTTTGCATAAACTTTGCCATTATTGCTTAATTCAAATTATGGAATGTTTGTGTAGGTCAACATCTTTTTTTAGTTCAAATCTCATTCTCTAAATTTTTAAACCTCTCTATAATAATTTAAAATATAAAAAATTATACTTAAAATATTTTTATATAATTTTAATTCAATTATTTAGGATACTTGTGTATGACACATGTGTCCCTTTTTTAATATTATTTTAATCGGACACTTCTTTGCCGTGTCTGACACATTTTGGACACTGCACACTTTATTTTTTAAAGTGTTAGTGCATCATGGGCTTGCAATAAATAGTTAAGAGTGTTGGAAAAAAAATTCACGTGGAAGCAACACTGATTTTTACTAATGAAGCAATGATATTAACTTTAATGGAACTAAGGGATTAATAAAGGCTCTACTTATCTTATAATTCTTATATATTTATATATTTAATATTTAAGTTTTAAATATTTGTATATTTTAAATTTAATTCTTAAATATAACATCAAAAATATCATTGTTGTTGCGTGCTAGAAAATAAGTTACGATAGAATAAAAGTTTACGCCTTAGCTTTATTGTGGAATCCAGCACACACACAGATGTTTGAAGAATGAACAAGAAAACTCCAAAATTTTATGTGAAAAAACCCCTGAAGAGGAAGAAAAAACCACAGGGCATAGCCTAGTAAACATTTTCCACTATGTATCTATTTAGGAGTATAAAGTTTTCCTGATAACGGGATTACATAATTATATATGAGAAGGGATGACAATGGGAATCCCAGAATCAGGCAATAATAGCTATGCAGCCGTGGTTAGGTTGTAACAGTTGTTGGTGGCAATTGATGATGGTGAACAATAGGGGTCAACGACCGCAAATCAACGAGCAGCGATGGTGTATGCGAGCGATGATGGTAGCAGTGATGACCAGCATATGTTAACAACAATGATGCGGTAATCAGCGGTGTACGGCAATAATGGCGATGATTGAGCGATAATGTCAGTGGTATGGTAATGAGCAGCAATGTTAATGGATGATGATCGCGATTAGCCAATTAATGGTGGTTATGGGTAATGTCAATGATGATGATGATGATGATGATGAGCCGATGGTGGCCGAACCATTGGGCAGTGGTTGGTGCGTGGTGCCGCGTCGAAAATAGCATAATTATGCTTGAAAGATTTTCAAGCTTTAGAGCTCTCTCTTCTCTTTAGTTTGGGCTCTCCTCATGTGACGAATGAGGGGATATTTATATATTAGAGGGATGACATTTTTGTAAATACATGCAAAATCCAAACCACTCCATCGGATGGCTCAAAATGATTCCCTTGATCATTTGATGTATTTTATGTATTTGAATGATCAAATAAAGTCATAATCAAGAGATCTTGAGCTTGTTAGATCCATCTCATCAAGATGCTTGATTTGATCATAAATACTCCATATTTAGGAACTATTTAGAGATTTAACTAATATCCCAAAGTTTCCAATGATATTTTAAGTGCTTGATCTGGAGTAGTTTCGACTTAGGATCAGATTGCTTTTGACATTAAAATTCGTGCTTCGACTTGTAGAATTTTTTATTTATATCAGTTACCCTCTATTTTGGATGACATTATCTCTATCATCCAAAAGTATATGCAAAATAATCGAAAATATCAAATTCTTTAATGAAATTTGCGGGTTTATTAATCATATAGTTTGAGAAAATAGATCTTCATGGGTGCACAGGATTATGATCACGGAAGTGGGTGTGAGAGCGGGGTGTCGGTGCTTCAGGCACAAGGCTCAGTTCTGGATGTTTAAGTGCTGAAGCCAAGTGAGGCATTATGGGAGGCGTGAGCTTGTAGCATTTGATTTTTTTTTTGGTTTTAGGTTTTCCATTTCTTTTCATTTTTTTAATTTTTTCTCTCTTTACCTATAGTGGGCCTATAAAATCCCCCCCGGGTCAAGTAAGGAGATAGAAATCCCATATGCTCTAGTTTTCCTCTGCTTTGGATGAGAAATCATCTAGTAGAAGTTCAAGGGCTAGGGTAAAAATTTCTTTTCTTTTCTTTTTGTCAGTGAAGTTCTGACATTCTTCTTAAGAGAAGGTTATTCACTTTGCTGATCAAGACTCATAGCTCATACAGTGAGCCTCTATTTTCCCTCGAGAGAGGCATCAACTATCCTCATCGGACCGATTGGGTTTGGAGGCGATCAAGGCTCGATTTTCCCTCGAGAGAGGCATAAATTATCCTCGTCAGTGACCGGGTTTGGAGGCTATCGAGGCCCGTAGTTCATATGACGAGTTTCCAATTTTCCCTTAAGAGAGGCATGTCAACTGTCCTCGTCGGACTGTTTGGAGGCGATCAAGGCCCGTAGTTCATATAGTGAGGCTCCAATTTTCCCTCGAGAGAGGCATCAACTATCATTTTCAGACTGACCAGGTTTGAAGGTGATCAAGGCCCGAATTTTCTACTTCTTCTTATAGGAAATTGAATTTCTTGAAACTCCAATGGACTGTTCAACAGTTGACAACTGCTAAGATGGTGGGGAAGCGCCAAATAGGAACCATCCCTCGAAATACTCAGAAAGTATGGCAGGTAATTTTAGAGTATCATTAGAGAGAAATAGTTTTTTTTCTTTTTTGATGTCATGTATGCATATATTTTTTGTCAGATCGTAGGAAAATTTTTTTATCCAAAGTTGTCCATGAGCAACAAAGTCAAGAAAGGATACACCCAAGTATTAGGATGAGTGAGTTGCTTCACACAATTCTTAGACTTTTATCTTTCTTTCTCTCTTTTTTATTTATTATGTATTTTCACAGAATGATGGCTGGAAGAAAACCAATAGCGTGATGGCTACAGACGATATATCATCCACTATCACAGCTGATAGTTTAATGGTGATCCGCAGGAAATTTCATTTCCCCAATGAGTTGGTGGCTATTGTTGCCAAAAAGTCTGATCGAGCACGTTCACCTTCGCTAGGATGCTTTAGTGTTTCTGAGATGATTCTTCATGCGAGACTGTGATTCCTTTTGGCTCTTGAATTGATTGAGATCTTTAAAATATGCGATGTAGGTTTGTCATAATTTTCATTTCAAGCTTTAGTGATCATCATTGGTTTGACTATCTTCTTTAGAGAGCATGGTGTTACTTTGAATATTAAATACTTGTGCCGAATGTGTATATTCACATGTGATGCTCAGGGGTGTGTTTCTTATCAGGCTATAAAGAACTGGATAGAATTTTCAGCATGGGATCCATCTAGAAATTGGTCTAATGGATTTTTTTTTGAGTAAAATGAGTGGGGCCTCTCTAAGAGATGGGGAAGATTGAATGATCTTCCAGATCCATTATGAATTGAAGAGAATGAAATCTTAACTGATGGAGGTAGACATTCTTTCTTTTGATGAGATTGAGAGAATGTGGGTATTGGAGGTGAGAGAAGAAGATATGTTGGATAACTAGCGCTCCCACCAAGGATTGCCAAGGTTTGGCCACCAAGCTCTCAAACCACAAGAATAACTCAATAATTTGTAATTGCCAAAAGATCTCCTTCATTCTAGTAAGAGGGATATTTATAGCCATTACAAGCATCTTTCAAAAGATAAGAATTCAAAACATGGAGGGAAAGGTGGGTAGCCACATTAATGTGAAGTATTAAATTACCTCATTATTTTATGCCATCCACCCATTTCACATGCTATTATTTTATGTGGATTCAACCACCTCATATGTCATGTTTTAAATTTTTAAATGAAAAATTTCAAACATGGAGTTTCTAGAAGAAAATTAAAAATTACATAAATAAAAAGTTGAAATCATAAAATGGGCCTTCATAGGCTAATGGGCTAAGCCTTCTTCTTTCTTGAATTTTTTTGGGCTTTAGCTTGAGATCTTGTAAATGGACCTTGAGCTCTAATTTTTAGATCCTCATGATGTTCTACATCAACTCTCCTGGGCTCAATTGAACTTTGTTCTATAGAGTTGAAATCTAAGAAGTCTTCTACTAATTGTGGGGCTAAAGTCTCCAAATCAGTATGGGTCAACCATATGTCTTCGGCTGGTGGCTTATTCTTCCAACAAACTAGAAAATGATGTTTAGAAGCTGGATTATGGGTGCTTCCTATGATAATATAGTCAACTTCAAAAAAAGAGGGCTTCTACAAGTACGATGCTATATCTCATGCTAAAGAGTTGGACAAGTGGAGGTTTGCTAATTCCTTCATATGATAGAATATCTTCAATATTAATAATTGGATGAATGAGCATATCAACAGCAAATCAAAGTGATAAGCATTAATTCCAATTTTCTTAAGAATTTTAAATGGACCACAAGCTCCTGCATGTAAGTTCTTATATCTAGTGGTTTGATAATGCTCAGGCCGAATACAAATTAATACATATCACCTTCTTTATATTCTTTCATTGAACGATAATGATTTTCCTTAGAAGCATAGTTTTCATTACCTATAGTAATTTGCTTTCTTATATCTTCATGGAGCCTTTGAAAATATTTAGTAAATGAGAAGGCTGCATTAGAAAATACATCAGATGGTAGGTTTGCTATATATATTGGTCATCGTGGGTTTTGACAATAGACTATCTCAAATGGTGATTTTTTTGTAGTTCTAGAAATAGTATTATTATAGGCAAATTTTGAGGTTGGTAAATGTAAATCCCAATTTCCTAAACTTTTACCTACCAAGCATCTAAGCAGATTTACTAAGGTATGATTAGCTACTTCAGTTTGCCCATCGATTTGTGGGTGAAAGGCAGAAGAAAATTTTAGTTTGGTACCTAATAATTTCCATAATATTTTTGAAAAATATGAGAAAATTTAACATCTCTGTTAGAAATAATGGTTAAAGGGAGACCATGGAGTCACACTATTTTCTTAAAAAATAATTTGGCTATATAAGAAACATTATTTGTTTTTGAACAAGGTAAGAAATAAACCATTTTTGAGAACCTATCCGCTACAACAAAAATACTATCATGTCCTCATGTCTGATCCTAGAATAAAATCCATTGATAGGTCTTCCCAAGGCCTATAAGACAGGTAAGGCTGTATTATCCAAGCCTTTATTTGATAATTTTAGCTTTGTTTACAAATTAAAACCACTAATTTTTGAACATCTCATTTTAATGAAGGCCAATAAAATCTATTTTCTAATAAACATATGGTCTTATCCTTTCCAAAATGACCAGCTACACCCCCAATATGTAGCTCAGTGATAAGGAAGAAGATTAGGGAATGTGTAATTATTTTTCTTTATATAAATATCCATTTTTTAACAAGAATGTCCATTGTAAAGTTATTGGTTTATCTAAGTGTTCAAGATAAATTAGGTGAAAGTCAGGGCACACATTATAATCATCTTTAATTCTATCAAATCTTGGGATTCTTAATTCTAATTAGGAAATCATTAGGTTTACCCTGGATAAAGCATCAACAGGTTTATTCTCAATTCTAGGCTTATGCTTTAGAATAAAGAGTAGTCTTGTAAAAATTTAACCCATTTTGCATGCCTATGACTTAATTTTTGTTGTGTATTAATTAATTTTAAGGCATGATGATCAGAATTAAGTATAAATTCTCTATGTAAGAGATAGTATCATCAATGCCTTAAGGATTGAATTACAACATAAAACTCTCTATCATAAGTGTAATATCGTTATTTGGCTTCATTTAACTTTTCACTAAAGAATGTAATTGGATGATTCTCTTGACTTAAAATTTTATCTATCCCAATTCTTGAAGCATCACATGTCACTTCAAAGGCTTTAGAAAAATCAAGAAGCCTAAGGATTAGTGCAGAAGTGATAAGAACTTTAATTTGCTCTAAGGCCTTTTCGTGAGTAACAATATCTATCAGAAATAATGGTACTAAAATTCTTCATAAATCTTTGATAAAAAGAGGCTAAACCATGGAAGCTTCTAACTTCAGTAAAACTTTTAGGTGATGCCAATCTAAGATTGCTTTCACTTTAGAAGGATCAGGTTTAAGTCCAATAGTGGTTATAATAAAGCCTAAAAAGATTACCTCAACTTGCAAAAAGAAACACTTTTTTAAATTAATGTATAATTTCTCTTGTTTAAGTAGTTCAAAGACTTTTTGTAGGTGTTGTAGATGTTCATTTTCACTTGGACTAAAAATCAAAATATCATCATAATCCACCACCAAAAATCTACCTATATTTGATTTAAGAACAGTATTCATTAATCTCATAAATGTACTAGAGCATTTGAAAGTCCAAAGGCATGACAAGCCATTCATAAAGTCCATCAGGGGTCGTAAAAGCCATCTTCCACTCATCTCCTGATCTAATATGAATTTAATGATATCCACTATTCAGATCAATCTTTGAAAAAAATTGCTCTTGAGATTAAATCTAACATAACATTTAATTGGGAATAGGAAACCTATATTTGATAGTAATTTTATTTATTGCTCGACTATCAACACACATTCATCATATTCCATCTTTATTTGGAGTTAATAATGTTGGGACTTCACAAGGGCTAAGACTCTCTTGAATAAAACCCTTTTTTAAAAAAATTTCTCAACTTGTCTTTTAATCTCAACAAGCTCGGTAGGGTTCATCCTATAATGTGAAAGATTAGGAAGTTGAGAACCAAGTAAAAACTCAATAGTATGTTGAATGTCTCTTAGAGGAGGTAGCTCATCAGGAAGCTCATTGGGTGCAATATCTTTAAAATCAGAAAGAAGAGAAGAGACCACAGCAGGTATCTCGTTAGAGTATGGTATGACTTCTTTTACATGTAATATTTGAAGAAGAAATGGATTAGAAAATTCTTTTCGTAAAGCTCCAAAACTTATTATTTCTATCTTTGGGGCCAAAGAAGGAAGAGTAGATGTTTTAAAGTAAGAATCAGAAATGATAGTATTAGGCCTAATAGTAGGATTTTCTATGATAATTAATTGAAGTTTGGCATTTTTCTTCAATAGAGGCTTAGGTTGCAAGTTAGAAGTTATTTTGTGTGGTGTTATGGAGGGTATTTTTTCTACTGGCTTTATTGGTAGGAGTTTAA
Organism: Cymbidium sinense; assembly: GCA_021442155.1. Taxonomy (NCBI): domain Eukaryota; kingdom Viridiplantae; phylum Streptophyta; class Magnoliopsida; order Asparagales; family Orchidaceae; genus Cymbidium; species Cymbidium sinense. The sequence goes on along the minus strand of CM038226.1, from coordinate 27,290,426 downwards.
TAGTTTTATTATTATGTTTAAAAATATAAGTATTTTCCCTACCATAGTGAGTAACATTCATATCATACAGCCAAGGTCGTCCTAAGAGAATATGAGCAATGTCCATAGGGAGAACATCACACCAAATTTGATCTTCATAGCTTCCTATTTTAATTAGAACTAAACATCAATTAGTGATGGGAAGAGATGTATGATTTACCCAGCTAACATGAAATGGTTCAGGGTGAGGTTCAAAGTTTAGGTTGGCTCGAGTTAAGGTGTGTGTTGAAATGACATTCATAGCACTCCTCCATCTATAATTAACCTACATCTTTTTCATTACACAAAATATATGTGCTAAAAATGTTCTTTCTCCTCCAATCTTCGCCTCATTTTAATTACGAAGTCATCTCATCACATTAACATGTGGGTCATCAGTTAATTCCAATTCTTCATCAGATAATGGGTTGTCATCATAAACTTCTTCTAGATCATCATCTATTGGATTTTCAACTTCTTCTAAAAATAAGATTTGAGCTTTACATTGATTTTGCATATGACCCTTTTTATGACATTTAAAACATATTACTTCCCTAGTGTTCTTAGAGCTCCCTTCAATTGAAGTTTTAGGCAAAGGGGTCAAGCCATTTGGATGGGCAGGTCTAATAATAGATTTATGGGATGAAATGGAAGGTACTTGACCTTTTATTTTAGAGAGGGAGGCAGATTTCTTTTGTTGTTCAACCAATAATGCTAAATGAAATGTTTTCTCTAAAGATTGTGGGTCAAATAATTCAACTTCATTTGTAATGTCAGTCCTAAGTCCAATAACAAATTTATTGGCTAATTGCCAATCATTATCAGCACAATCTGTTCTAGAAACTAGATCTTTAAAAGTATTCTAGTATTTAGTTACAAGATAATTACCTTATCTCAAAGTTAAAAATTGACTATGTAGCTTCTTATCATGATGCCTATGGCATTACTTTTCTCTTAACATTTCTTTCATTTCTATCCAAGTGAGGTTTGTCCTTTCTAATCTTTATTCTTTAGCCAAAGTATTTGTCCAATAAATTTTAGCATGCTCTATCAATTTCATTTTAGAAAAAGTAATCCTGTGGTAATCATCCATTTTATACCAATCAAAGATGTTATCCATTTGAACTAACCAATCGAGAAATTTATTTGGGTCATGTATACCATCATAAGTTGGGGCTTCTACTTTAACTCTTCGAGATGGATCATAATAGTCTTCTATAGTCTTAAATTAATTTTCAACCCTTCCACCATTTCTATCAATTGATAGTCTTCTAAGTGGTTGATTTTCTCTATGATTTGGATATGAATCTTCTTCATCTATCCCTATTGGCACAATTTGAGTAGGCATTAGAGGAGGAGTTGGTACTCTATTATTTTGTAGATGAGTTATAAGAGTTTGCATTTGTTGTTTAAGTTCTTGCATTTGATTCTTACTTTCTTCTAATATTTGTTGAGTTTTTAATTCATTCTCATGGATCCTAAGATCTAAGGTATCCACTAATCTAGTCAAATTTTCAACTTGATCTTGAGAGATAGATTTTAGTGCCATGAGATTTTTTTTTAAAAAGAAAAAAAAGATAAATGAAAAGGGATCAATGAAAAAAAAAATAAACAAGAATAATATAATTATACATTCAAAGTGAAATTTTAAGCTAAGAGATCTTCCAAGTGAGGAGGAGGGGTACAAGACCACTTAAATCCCAAGCTCTCCTTAGACAGTTTAGGTCTTTTTGGCAAAGTTCTATTTAGCTTCCAAAATCACCAAGTTTAACACACTTATATTATTATGCATGCATATTGTTTTTAATGCAATGAAAAAATAATGCTCAAATTTATCAAGCCTCTTTTTTCCTTAAGAAAGCAAGTTATCATAAGTCAATAAAAACTTTTAAAATTAACCATAAATAATAACAAAGATAATAAAGTAAGTAATTAGATTTTGATTTGCACTAATGGCTAGGTTATTTTTAGGGTTGTGGTATTTATTTTTGGGATGTGGGACACCATGCAGATCTTAGGGATACTTATTGAAGTGATTAGATATGACATTAAGGAATGATGCACTATCTCAAAAGATAAAAATCACCACCCTATAATGGACCTAATCACCTAATAAGGACTCCTAAGGCATGATGGGTCTTCGAATATACCAGAGATCTTTCCCCTACTTTACATGAAAAAGTAAAGTAGGGTTATTTTAAGCCAGGTTCGTTAAGTTCCCTATGGAGGCAAGCCCCCATAGTTAGGACAAATCACCCGATTGCTTGGACTTAAAATCACCTAGGGGTGGCCGCCAACTAACTCTCCTACGATTTTAAATTCATGTAGGCAAGTCATATGGTTTATGCAAGAAAGCTAGGCTGTTGTTTATTTATAAAGAGATTAAGTTCTTAACCTCACTCCCTACAAAGACTAGATCATGTAAGGGTATGCTTCAAATGACCTAAATCTAATACAATTTAGATTTCATTTTATTTTCATTTTTGGATAATTATTTTGACTCAAGCTAATAGGATTTATATGCCTAATTCATGAGAAATGAGATTATTGGCCAAAATCAGCGAGAGGGAGGAGGTGTGTTTCCACCATGGCTCTGAAAAGTCAAGCCAAGTTTCTCTGGCAAAGGTGGAAGCCCTCCAATCAAGAGTGAAAATAATATGCATTTATGCATGATGTTATAAAAGAAGTACTCATCCAGTTAAAGGGTTGCTAATTCTTTTATCTTGATTTTTAGCCTAAGCTTTAGGTGAGGTTATGAGTTCTTTTAGTTTTGAATTGTTAAATTTGGTAAAAGATTTATTTTTCTCTAAGAGCCTAATCCACATCCAGGCCATATATAAAGCAAGGAAGAAACTAAGAAAAGGATTCCACTTAATGCACAAGCTAAACAAATCATCAATCAAGTTATAAAGCTAATCACAAAAGAATAAGAAACCATTGTGGTCAGGGACCACCACACAAACCCAAAAATAAATGGGTAGCCGAGCTCTACCTTTTTATAACCCGGATTATAAATGAATTACATACAATTAAGCAAGGAACTCATTATTATGAGAGTTTTCAAGCTTCATTTCTTCATTCTCCTTTTCTTCTTTCCAATTCTTTTGTTCTTTCTTCTTTGGTTCCTTCTTTTGGATGGTTAGAAGGTGGATGCTCCAAAGGCTTTACATGGTGCATAAGATGAGATCTTATGACCAATGTTCATCCTAATCCCCATAACAATCATTCCAAAATCCTAATTGTAAAATTTACATGAAAAGGAAAAGTAAATCTAGCTAACACTTTTAACTAAACAAATCACCAAATCCCAAGCATGTATATTAGACTTATCACCCCACACATGGGTGACTAAGTCTACCTGGCCTATTGGATTATGCTTAGGGGTATAGCACCTGCACAATAAAAGTATTTATATTTTTATTTATTATAGCACCCCTTAAGCACAATCTCCTTCAGAAGACAATGGTTAGACTAAGATCGTCCTACCATTCATTCTACACACATACATCCTAACATCCGACTAAAACATATATATCACAAATTAAAAGCAAGCATCAAATCATGCACCGTCCTAACCTAAAACTAGAAGTGGTGACTTAGACTAATGTGTGTGCTTTGGAGGCTTGTGTGGTATGCTTAGCTATGGATTTAAGTTAAAATTTTATAAGTATGAAGAATGTTCAAGTTAGAGGAGGGTTTCATTTAAGTGATTTAATTATTTTGGGTTGATTTTATTTCATGTTTTGATTGGGTTCAAGTGAATCCTACAATTAATTACTAAGTTATAAAGAGAGGGAAAGAGAAGAGAACTTCTCTTTCCTTCCCTAACCTAAATAATTTCTAAAGTGGATTCATCATTTTAGTTTTGTTTAGTGAATGTTTTGATTAAGTTTTTAATTAATCTCAAGTTTAGATGAACTCTAAACAAACCTATTCCAAAAGGAAGGCATTTTAAGATTAAATAAAATGAACCAAATTCATAAAATATACATCACTTTATTTCTTTCCCAACATGTATAACATGCATATGAATGAGTCCTAAGCATATCTATATACACAAATGAGAAGGTTTAGCACACTTTATGATGCATGTTAAGTAATTCACTTAAAAAAATTTGGGTGTTTATGATGCATGATTTTTATTAAGTAGCAAAGGGATTTCTTATCCAACTTTCACATGCACATATGAATGTATGAAAAGCATAAGTGAGTATGACACCATTATTAACCAGAGGTGTAAGGTGCAATACCTACTTAGGGCTACTTAAAGCAATCTCAGAGTTGTCCATACTAATATACCACTTTCCTTAAATACAAGCATGTGTACAAAAGAAATGAATGGAAAAGAAAGAATGCAAAAGTTGGTGTTGGTTGATTTATTTTTGTTTATACAATTTATATGCAAGCATAGGTATCCTTCTTAAGGGATAGTAGAATGAATAGGATATGAAATTAGGCAAGTGTTAGGTTCTTTTCAAATGAACCATGCACCTTGTTAAATCTTTTTCAAAACTATACTTAAAGAGAAGAGAAGGAAAACCTACACTAAGCACGTCCTTATATTTTACTCACATGCAAAATTATAAGTAAGATATAAGTAACACACTTTCAATTTTGATAATTGATTCATATATTTTGAAAATAATTTGAATTTAATGGTGATAATAGCCACTCATATTCTTACTCTAGCCAACACATGTAATTTAACATAAAAGAAATATTTTCATTTTAAATTTGACTTTTGAATAGCATGGATGCATGAAACCATATGACACATATATTTAGCATGTTGGAGAAGAACTAAAGTAATGAAATCATGTAAAGACATTCACTTTAATTAAATCTTAAAGACAATCTTATAAAATAAGAAAGCTTAAAGTAAACCAAAGTTTATTTAATATAATTTTTGTTTGATCTTGAGTTTGATTTAATTTGGAAGATGTGAATTGAGTTTGCTATTCCTAACCCATTTCACATGTTTTTGATATTTTTATTCAATTTTTTGATGATTAGATTCATTTTATATTTTGATTAGGTTAAGGTAAGAATTAAACATATTAATTATCCCTTACCTTCACCACCTTAGCATAGTTAACTAAACAATTATGAGCCAATGAGATGACATAAAACCTCACAAGGAATTTAAATTTGCAATGCACCCAGGAAGAGAGGGGGCCTAATGAAATTTGGCTCATGATTAATGATTAATTAAGCAAAGGGGTTTAACTTAAGTAATTTCAAAACACCCCTCACACATATAAGTTGAGTTTTGATTTCCTTAATTGAACTTAGGTTCTTGAACACATAAGCATCTACCCCAAGTAGATTAATTAAGTTCTAGAGAGTTTTAGAATTTTAAGAAATTAATTAAGAGGGTAAAAGTGAATTAGCCCTTAATTAAGAGAGGATTAAGGAAGAAAAATGGGGTTTAAGGAATAGCTTAGGGAAATGCTCCAAAATAATTTCTAAACCTCCTATTTAATGAAATAGATCTTAATCAATGTCAATAAAGGATTAAAGCACTAATCAAACCCTTAATTAACCATTACATAGAGGGGGTAATTAGGAAATGCATTAGCAATTCCCCCAATTAAGCCTCCAATAAATCCCAAGAAAATTAGGGGAGGCAAAAGTCATCCCCCAAAATACACTCAAGAAGTTTGAGATTAATTAGTGGATTAATTATGGAGTAATTAGTGAATTAAGATTTCTAATAAAAGCCAAAATCAGAGAAAGACAATATCCAAAATCCATCAAACCAATTTTAGAATTTTCTAGATTGAATTATCATTTAGTGGCAATTTGCCTCATATTTTTCTGATTTTTCTTTAGTGAGATATGAATTTTTGAAGTTTAAGTAATTAATTAGAATTAAATAAACCCTAATTAATCCCTTAATCCTACGGCATGACATGCAAGCATTGACTCAGCTGCGCTTTACATGTGAAAAGCCTTGAGTGGCTACTTAAATGTCACATCGTAGCATCGTGTGGCGGCGGTGCTACCCGCTTTGGCCTCCGTCATTTGATCAAGGATCGAACGACTAGGATTTAATCCATGGTTTTAAAAGGATAAAGAGAATTATAAAATGTGATTTAATCTCGGTCATCCATCCAAAATGCATGGATGGATGACAGAGATCATCTCTATTCTTCCCTGAGGAATAATGGAGACCGTCCACTTTCAAATGGAAGATCCGAGCTCGATTGAGCTCGGATTGGAATGAAATCTTGTACACACCATCTAACCCTAATGGAAAGCACATCTGACGGTCAAAATTCCATGAGATCAAAAATTCTTTCACAAAGCTCCACACCACATTAAGTTTAGTGATCAAAAAATACCATACCTCTTGAGAGGTGATCATCGGTGCTTGATTCCCTTAGAGGAGCTTCATCTAGTTGAGATGAAGCTTTGGTGAAAGTTTTAGCTCTTGAGGTTGAGTGAATAGATCTGTGGACCAACCCCTCTTCCAAGTGAGCTCAACTTTGATCTAGGTGTGCTTCCTCGGCCTTTGGAGCTTGGGAAGGGCTTGAGCAAGCTCGACTTGACCCTTGGTGGAGTGTGCAAAGTGAATTGACTTTGTTTGGTGTATGGAGAAAGTTGGCGAATCCTTGGAGCTCCCCTATTTTTGCTTAAGGGAAATCGAGAATGGCTAATTAAATTTCCTTTTAGGAAGCTTAGGAACTCTTGCTAATGGCTCCTATGACTCTCCCTAACTCAATCGAATTAGGCTCATTGGTGAATTGTGGGGAGTATATCTCCCCATCATGGTAAGCTTCCTTCCATTTTGATAATTGACCCTAGGCAGTGGGTTGTTTGATCTATTAGAGGTTTGTACATGATTGGTTTGGGCTAGGGAGTGGAGTGCTAACTTTCCATGTGCTCAAATTGAGTGGGAGCATGATTCCCATATGGTCAATTTGAGCCATGTCAATTTGGCCTTGGGTCAAGTTGACCCAAAACCCATTGGGTGCACCACCCTCCATAGGGTTTACTTGACCTATTAGGAAAGTATCAAGTATGCATGAAGAGGGTTTGACCAAATTCCAAAATTTATTCTATGGCCTAGGGGTAGAATGATTATTTGGCTGATTTTTGAATTTGGATATGTTAGGTATGTTGAGAAAATAGGTTTGGCCAAGTTTCATGGAATTTGGAGTTCATTTGGTAAAGTTTGGCTCATGTTGACCCATTTAGGTCAAAATGGGTCAACTTGGGTCAAGTTGACCAATTGGTCAAATTGGGTCAAACAAAGGGTTGGGTCAAGTTCATATGACAATTTTAAATATTTTGTTGTCTTTAGTTTGATTCAATTTGATTTAGGTTTGAATTTGGTTCATATGACTTCAGTTAGGTCAAATGGGTCAAGTTGACCAATTTGACCCATTTGACCTTTTAAGCTAGGTCAAGGGTAGGTTTAGGTTTGGTTAGTCATATGAAGTGGATTGTTATCTTTATTTTTAATTAATTTTTGGTTAAGTTTGAGTTTGGCTCAACATGACCCTTTAAGTCAAGTTGGGTTCAAGGTCAATTGGGCTAGGTTAGGTCTAGTTGGCCAATTGAGGCTTTGGTCAAGTTCAAGTGATTTGGAATGAACTTGACCCATTGGCTTCAACCAATTTGGCTTAGATCAAGTTTTGACATATTTTGACTTTTTAGGTCAAGTTGGGTCAAGTTGGGTCAAGTAGCCAATTGGGCTAGGTTAGGCTCAAATGTTGACTTGGTCAAGTTCAAACATTGGTCATGAATGAACTTAGATCATTGGTTTCAATCAATTTGGCCAATGGTGGATTTTGGCTATGTTAGGTTTCATTTTGGCTAAGTATTGACTTAGTTTGATCCAATTTGATTGATTGGTCATCTGATGATGATTGTTGATCATGATGAGAGGTATATGTGAGTTTGATTCAATCCAATTTGGTTAGGATTAGAATTTGGATCATTAGAGTACTTTAGGTCACTTTGGATCAAGTGAGCCTAAGTGGATCAAATGCTTGGTCAAAGCTTGATTTGAGTTTAATTGAACTTGTATATGGACTCATGATTGAAATATAAATCCATTTGCAAGTGGTTTGAAGTCAAATGGGTTTGATTCATTTGATTTCAAGTTCAAAGAACATGAAATAGATTTTTGAATTTTGAATTGAGTTTTGATTAAGTGATTGAAGTTTGTTTATATTTGGATTATGATTGAAGGATTGATTGAATCATGAAGGAAAATCAAGTTGTTTTGAATTGAAGTTGATTTGAGTTCAAGATTTTGACTTGAAAGGCTTAGGTTGGATTTGGATTTGAGTTTGATTTTGATGATTATTTGAATTTATATTTTATACACACACACACACACACATATATATATATATATATATATATATATATATATATATATATATATATATATGTATAGAACATAAATGAGAAAATAAATGGATTTTGAGAAGATTTGATGAATTTGGTGATTTGATCATGAAAAGCAAGTTCAAGAGAAAATTTAAAGGACAGAAATAGTTTGATTTTGAATTTTGAATTTGATTTGATTATTATTTATATTTCATTTATATATGTGAATATAAATGAAATATAAATGAGTTATGAAAATCAAGAATTTGACTTGATTTGAACATGATTTAGCTAAGTCCCTTAGAGGAAATTAAGGACTTAAGAAGGATTTTAAATTTGAAATTTAATTTTGGATTTGATTTGATTGATTTGATTTATATTTCATTTATATGTGTGAATATAAATGAGAATATAAATAGTTATGATAAAACATCATGAGTTTGAATTGATTTAGATTTGATTTTGGCTAAGGCCAAGGAAGAAAATTTAAAGGACTTAGAAATTTTATGAATGATTTTGAATTTTGAGTTATTTGATTATTTGAATTTATATTTCATTTATAAATGTGAATATAAATGAGAATATAAATGAATTATGAGAAAATCTCATGAGTTTGAATTGGTTTAAATATTATTTAGGATAAGTCCTTAAGAGGAAATTTTTGCAATTTGAAATTTCATTCTTGGGTTTCAATCATATGGAATTGATTTGAATTTGGAAAAAAAATCAATTAGGATTAAATTGATTTAAGTTTGATGTTGATTTGATTTGGAGTTTGACTTGAAGGAAGGAAGGTGTGGAGTGGTTCAAGCTAAGGGTAGGCAAATTTTCCTAACACCCCTAAAGCATGACCTATTCCTATGGTTAACTCTTCTAAGTCTCTAAGGCAAGATTAAGTGTTGGCCTAATCACTAGATGTGTCTTAAGACTAAGGAACTCTTAAAGTCTAAGAGGAGTCCTATGTCTAAGATGGAGGGGTTGAGAGTTCATTCTAAAAATAAGGTCAACAAAGGGCACCTAATAGGTGTGGTGTGAATGACAAAGAACACCAGACGTATTGGTGTTGACCAAAATGATCAACAATATCAAAAGATCACTAGCACTAACAGAAATAGTCTATCCCTAACCCAAGGTGTAGAAAGAATCCAAAGCTTAGTGCAATGTGGCTCTACATATGTCAAGGACATAAGAGAGGGAAGGAGCATTCCACTAGGGAGAGAGTGTGAACCTTCTACTGGGGAAGCAGGTTCAAGTCATCCTCAAGGGGATGGGAGGTTTGATTTGATTTAAGTCTCACTGAGGAGAAATTTCCATTGGGGAAGAGGGTTGAATTTGTTCCAATTTTTTAGATTTGATGCGACCGGACCGGTAGAACCATGAGGCTAAGAACTAACTCAGATTTATCAATCCAAAGGGGTAGTCTACTAAACACATAGTAGGGCTAGCCAACCAAAGGGATGCCTTTCGGTATGCAACAACTGAACTAGGAAGAGAGCGTAGTAGGCTTACATCCTCCAAAGTAGGGATTAGTTGTTAGGGTAATCTATTGGCAAAGCAACATATTGAACCAAACTTAAGGCTGATTATTGAGTGAATGCTTCTGGGAGACTTAGATCAACTCAAAGATAGTCAAGATTAATTTCATTTTTGAATTTGTTTTGATGGTTTCTGTTAGTTTACGGTGGATCATATTGAGAAGGAACTTTTATCAGCTTAGATCTATCTCAAATTTATTATACCAAAGGGAATAGCTTCATGATCGATGGGTGAACTATCTGACCAAAGGAGTGCCTTTCAGTTTGTAATGATCAATTAAAGGAAGAAAGCTCGAGGACTCACATCTTCCACTATAAAAGACTACTAAAGTGATCAGTTGCTTTGAGCAACAAACCAAACTTGATCTAAGACTTCCTGTCTATTTGCGACAATCATGCTAGAAAGAATGCATTATAGTCTTACATCTTCCAAAGCAGAATGACTACCGGGGTACCTTGCCTTTAATCAAAAAATATTGAACCTGACCTAAGGGATACTACGAAGTGAGTACCGACCCGGGGACTTATCTCAACTCAGGTAGTCAGGCAATTCCTATAGGGAGTTCTGCTGACATTACCCTAAAGATAGGATGCCTACTTAGGAAAAGGGGGCCCTTTGGGGGCTTGAATTCCTAATCTATAAGCGAATTAATTTTGTTAATTTGTTTAGTTTTTTTAACGTGGACCCTATTAATTTGTGAGGGATCAAACTGAGAAGGAGCTTATATCAGTCTAGACCTATCTCAGATTTATTGAACTAAGAGAGAATCTGCGCATCTGCTAAACAAATTCTCCAACCACAGGGGTGGCTACTAAGAAAGGGGAGTCCCCAAGAGTAACTGGTGTCTAAATGCAAAGGATGTGATCCAAATAGAGTGCATGCAGGGGATGGGGCCTCTAAGGGCTTAATACAGAACCCTGAAGAAGATGACAAGGCTAGTCATATATCCAATATGTATTTGGTGGCCAACTAAAGGAGAAAGCATGAGGACTCACATTTTCCAAGAGTGGTGTATCCACCGGGTGAGTCACTATCAGCATAACAAACATCAACCAACCTAAGGTGCCCATTAGTTTGCAACAAGCAACCTAGAAAGAAAGCTCTGGGACTCACATCCTCTTATAGCAGAACCGATTGATAGGATAGTCTATCTTCGGCTCGACAGGTGCCATCCGACCAAGGGCAACTACTGAGTGAATGTTGCTGAGGGACTTATATTGACTCAAATGTAGTCAAGTGGAAAGGAGCCTCTGGGGGACTTATCCTAAACCTCAAATATACTCAACTTAGTTAGATAATGATGATTAATTCAAGAAGAAAGCATGGGGACTTACATCCTCAAATAAAATCAACATGAGGTAGCTTACTGGCTGGACAGTGAAGTCTACCATACTAACAAGGCGCTCGTTAGTTTACAATGGTCAAGTTAGAAAGAAAGCACGGAGACTCACATCTTCCAAACAAGTGACCATGGGTACATACTGAGGTAGCATGTAGACGACCTCTAATGAGTGAGTGCCACAGGGGGCTTGCTCCCACATCAAATAGATCGAGACAAAAAATTTGTGTTTATTTTTATGCATGTGTTAAAAGGAATAGGATGCCTCTGGTGGACTCTTATACCTACCTTAAGCATGCTAAGGGTTTTGATGAAATGCCTGTTGACCTCATTTTTAGGATGAGCTCTCAACCACTCCATCTTAGGCTTAGGATTTCTCTTAGACTTTAAGATTTCCTTAGTCTTAAGACACATCTAATGATTAGGTGGACACTCCAACCTATCCCTATAGACTTAGAAGAGTTAGCCATAGGAATATGTCATGCCTTAGGGGTGTTAGGAAAATTTCCTACCCTTAGTTTAGACCTTTCCTCACTTTCCTTCTTTCAAGTCAAACTCCAAATCAATTCTATTTGATTTTCTCCAAACTCAAATCAATTCCATGATTGAAATCCATGATTAAATTCCATGATTGAACTCTATGATTGAAATCCATGACCAAAATCCATCAAAAATTCTTAATTTCAAATTTTGCCTAAGTCTTTAATCTTCCCCTAAGGACTTAACCAAAATCATGATCAAAACCTAATCAAATATTTGAGATTTTCTCATGATTCATTTATATTCTCATTTATATTCGCATATATAAATGAAATATAAATTCAAATCCATCAAATCAAATTCAAAATTCCAAATCAATTCATGAAAAGTTTCTTAAGTCCCTTTAATTTTCCATTAAAGGACTTGGCCAAAACCAACTCTAAACCTTGATCAAATCACTTCAAACCCTTGGGATTTTCTCAAAACTTATTTATATCCTCATTTATATTCATATATAAATAAATATAAGTATAAATCAATCAAATTAAAGCCAAATTAAATTTCAAATTTAAAATTCTTGAAATTTCCTTAAATCCCTTAACTTTTCCATTAATGGATTTAGCTAAACTTTGATCAAATCTATTCAAACACATGGGATTTTCTCAAAACTTATTTGTATTCTCATTTATATTCTCATATATAAATGAAATATAAATATAAATCAATCAAATCCAATTCAAAAATTAAATTTCAATTTAAAAATTTCTTTAAATCCTTTAAATTCCCTTTAATGGATTTAACCTAAATCATGATTAAAACACTTCAAATCCTTGAAATTTTCTCATGATCAGTTTATATTCTCATTTATATTCACACATATAAATGAAATATAAATTCAAACAATCAAAACCAATTTCAAAAATCAAACTCAAATCCACTCAAAATCAAATCTAAGCCTTTCAAGCCAAAATCTTGAACTTGGCCAAATCAATTATAATTCAAGCCAAACTCTTGATTTGCTCTCATGGTTCAATCAATCCTACAATCATGAGCTCATATATAAATCCAAACCTCAATCAAACAATCAAAACCCAAATCAAAAATCAAACCCAAAACACCTTCATATTCTTCCTTTGAATATGAAATTTTCAAATGGATCAAAATCCATTTGACTTCAAACCACTTGTAAATGGATTTATATTTCAATCATAAGTCCATATACAAGATCAATCAACTTCAAATCAAGCTTTGACCAAGCCATTTGACCCACTTAGGCTCACTTAACCCAAAGTGACCTAAAGTATCCTTATGAGCCAACTTTTGATCCTAACCAAATTGGATTGAACCAAATTCATATTTTCTTCTCATCATGGTCAACAATCATCATGGGATGATCAATCAATCAAATTGGGTCAAACCAAGTCAAACTTAAGGGTTGACCAAGTCAACACTTAACCCAAAATGAAACCTAACATAGCCAAATTCCACCATAGGCCAAATTGATTGAAACCATTGATCTAAGTTCACTCATGACCTATGTTTGAACTTGACCAAGCCAACATTTGAGCCTAACCTAGCCTAATTGGCTCACTTGACCCAAGTTGACCCATTTTAACCTAAAGGGTCAAAATGTGTCAAAACTTGATCTAAGCCAAATTGATTGAAATCAATGGGTCAAGTCCATCCTAAGTCACTTGTGGAACTTGACCAAAGCCTCAATTGGCCAACTAGACCCAACCTAGCTCCGACCTTAGACCCAACATGACCTAAAGGGGTCATGTTGAGCCAAAATTGAACCTAACCCAAATTGATTGGAAATAAAGATACCAATCCACTCCATATGACTAACCAAACCTAAACCTACCCTTGACCTATCTCAAATAGGTCAAATGGGTCAACTTGACCTAATTGACCTAAATGAGTCATATGAGCCAAAATCAAATATATATACCAAATTAAACCAAACCAAAGCCACCAAAATATTTCAAATGGTCATATGAACTTGACCCAACCATTGGTTTGACCCAATTTGACCAATTGGTCAACTTGACCCAAGTTGACCCATTTTGACCTAAATGGGTCAACATGAGCCAAACCCGATCAAATGGATTCCAAATCCAATGAAACTTGGCCAAACCTATTTTCTTACCATACCAAACATGTCCAAAGTGGAAAAAGAGCAAAATGACCATTCTACCCCTAGGCTATAGAACAAAGTTTGTCCTAGCCCATGGGTATTTTGGTCATGCCCCTTCACAATCACTTGAGACTTTCCTAAAAGCTCAAGGGGACTTAGTGATGAGTGGTGCACACCCATTTGGCCCATAAACAAAACCCGACCACATAGCTTGAAATTGACTTTTCAAATTCCCTCCTAAGCTAAATTTCAGCACATGGGAAGTTGGCAATCCATTCAAGGGATCAAACCGACCATGTGCACACTCAAAACCATCAAAATAACCCTCCCAATCATAACATTTTGATCAAAATGGTAAGGAATTGTTTGGCCGCCCGATTGCCATAGGGGGAGATATACGCCCCCTAATTCAATAAAAATTCAATTCACTCACTGTTGATTGGAGCCTAGGAACCCTAAGCAATCATTAGAGAGCATTCCCAAGGTCTTGAGAGAGGATTAAAATTCTTCCTTCTTGGTTTTGCACAGTGCAGTGTAAAAATAGGGGAGGTGAAGTAAATTGCTAGCTTCCTCTACTCTTGATTCCATCCAAATTCCTTCTACGCACTCCTTCTAAGGACCAATTCGAGTTCACTCAAGCTCACATTGGAGTTCCCATAGAAAAGAGAGGATCAATTCAATCAAATCCAAAGTGCAAGTGAAGTGGTGTTGGTCCACCCATTGATCCACTCAATCTCAAGCCCTAAGAATTTCAACAGAGCTTTTTCTCCACCAAACGAAGCTACCTCATCAATCTCAAGCATCAGTGATCACCTCCGGTGAGGTATGGAATTTTTTGACCACTTAGATTGGGGGGTGTTGGTCCTTTATGAAAGAAATGTTAATGGCATGTGAAATCAGCCATTGGATATGTTGGTAATTATGCTTAGATGGTGTGGGTTGATTTTTGTATGATTCCATGCTAGATCGGGTTTGGATCTCCCCTTAGATCTTGGAAGGTCTCCATTGATCCTCAGGGAAGAACTTGGCTCATCTCAGCCATCCAACCGTGCATTTTAGATGGATAGTTGAGATTATTTAGCACATTAGAATTCATTTATCCTTTTAAAACTGTGGGTGAATTATCATTCTCATTGATCGGACACCGTGATATAAGCGAATTTCCCACCATCCATACCGTGAGTGAGTATTAAGTAGGGATTAGTTAATTACCTAATTAATTTCTAATTAATCCATAGAACTTCTAAAATTCATAATTTATCAAAGAAAAATCAAAAAAATATGAGGAAAAATTATATGGAAAGATAATTTCATCTTGAATATTTTAAAAATGGTTTCAATAGATTTTCAATTCCCCTTTTCTCTGAATTTGGGTTTCTTTACTAATCTTAATTGGTTAATTATCCATTAATTAGGTCATCAATAGATCTCAAATTTTTAGGATTCATTTTTGGGGATGACCTCTGCCTCCCCTAATTTTCTTGAGATTTATTGATGACTTAATTGGGGAAATTGCTATTTCATTTACATATAATTAAGAGTAATTAATGTGTGATTAGTGAATTTACCCTATGATTAAGTTTGATTAAGGTCAGATCCAGTGAGTAGGGGGTTTATGGAATAATTTTGGGGCATTCCCTTAAGTTATTCCCTAAACCCTTTTTTCTCTCTTTAATCTCTTTAATGGGTTAATCATTAATCACCCCTTTAATATTTTCAAAAATTCTAAAAAAAGTTCCAAAACTTAATTAATCTATCTTGGATAGATGCTTAGGTGTTTAATAGCCTAAGTTAATTAAGGAAATTAAAACCCTTTCATAAGTTTTGAAAGTACTGCTAAACCCTTAGCTTAATTAACTTTAATTGTGAGCAAATTACATTGTTTCTTTCATTAAGTGCATTACAAATTTAAATTCTTGGATTTTATGTCATCTCATTGGCTCATAATTACTTAGTTAATTTTTCTAAGGTGGTGTAGGTAATTAAGTCACTAATTCATACCTTAACCTAATCAATGCTTAAAAATGAATTTAATTATCTAAAAATCAAACAAAAAAAAATACAAAACACATGTGGGAATGGGTTAGGAATAACAAACTCATCTCACCTTTTTAAAATTAAATCAAACTTCAAATAAACAAAAGAAAAATCATTTTCAAATTCACTTTGATTTATTCTAAATTTTCTTATTCTATAAGAATGTCTTTAGGATTTAAGTGAAGTGAGTTTTTTTTACATGCTTTCATTGCTTTGGATCTTTCTCAACATGTTAAGTTGTATGCCATGTGATTCATGCATTCATAATTTCATATTTCAAATTTTAAAATAAAAATTGTTTACTTTATGTCAAATGTACATGTGTTGGCTAAAGCAAAATATGAGTGACTATTATCACTACTAAATCAAAATTATTTTCAAAACTCATAAATAAAATATCAAATCTGAAAGTGTGCTATTCGTATCTTAATTATAAGCTTGCATGTGAAGTATTATAAAGGTATGGTTAGTATAGGTTTTCTTTCTTTCTTATGAAAGTTTTGAATAGGAATTTTGGTGAGATATAAGGTTCATTTGAAAAGGACCTAATGATCATCTAATTTCATATTCTATTCATCCCTATGCTACCATCAAAGAAAGGTTACCTACACTTACATACATAAATCGCATAAACAAAACAAATCTATCAAACATCTTTTGCATATTCTTTTTCCATTTCATTTCTTTTATATGCATGTTGTATTAAGAAAGTGGTAATTACCTGACAACCTTGAGGTTGAGGCTTTAAGTAGCCCTAGATTGTACCTTACACCTCGTTAACAATGATGCTATACTCACTTATGCCTTCTTACTCTTTCATGTATGTACAAAAATTTTGAGAAGGAAAACCTTTTTCTACTTAAGAAAAATCATGCATATTCAACTTCTAAATTTTCTTAAATGGATTACTTAGCATGCATCATAAAGTGTGTTAACTACTCTCATTTGCATGTATAGATATGCCTAGGTCCATCCATATGCATGTTATATATGTTGGGAAATAAATGAAGTAATGTGTGTTATGTGAATTTTGATTCATTTTATTTAATCTTCAAAAGCCTTTCTTTTTGAATAGGTTTGTTTAGAGTTTATCTAAACATAGGATTAACTAAAAGATGTAATAAAAACATTCACCTAAATGAAATTAAAACATGAACATACTTTAGAAAATTACTTAAGGTTAGGGAAGGAAAGAGAAGTTCTCTTCTCTCTCTCTTCATAACTTAGTAATTAATTATAGGTTTCACTTAAAACAAATTAAAACATGAAATAAAATAAACCTAAAATACTTAAACAACTTAAATGAAACCCTCATCTAAGTTGAACATGCTCTTCACACATAGAAAATTTGAACCTAAAAGTCCTAAGCTAATCATACTACACAAGCTTTCAAAGCACACACATTAGCCTAAGTCACAACTTCTAGCTTTAGGTTAGGTTGGTGCATGATTTGATGTTATGTTTTTTTTTATGAATGTTTTAGACTGGATGTTAGGGTGTATGCTCATAGAATGAATGGTAGGATGTGTGCTTAGTCTAACTATTCTTTTATGCAGAGGATTATGCTTAAGGGGTGCTATCAGAAATAAAAATATAACCGCTTCTTGCTTGCAGGTGCTTATACCCCTTTGCATAATCCATATGCCAGGTGGACTTAGTCACCCATGTGTGGGGTGATAGTCCAATATACATGCTTGGGATTTATGTGGTGTGATTTAACCTTTGTTTTGTGTTAGTTAGATTTCTTTTTCCTTTCATGTAAAAAAAGTTGTATAATTAGGATTTTGGAATGATTTGTTATGAGGATTAGGATGAGCATTGGCCATAAGATCCTATCTTATGCACCATGTGAAGCCTTGGAGCATATACCATATAACCATCCAAAAGATGGAACCTAAGAAGAAAAGAAGAAAGAAGAAAGAAGAAGGAAAAATAAAGCTTGAAGACCCCCATAATAGTGAATTCCTTTGCTTAAATTGTAATTTAATTCATTTGTAATCTAGGTTGTATACGGGTAGAGCTCAGCTACCCATTTGATATTTTGGTTTGTGCATGGTGCCACCACAAACTACCATTTATTCTTTTGATTAGATTTATAAATTGATTTTTTATTTGTTTAGATTTTACATTAAGTGGCATGATTTTTATAGTTTCTTCCTTGCTTTATGTATGTTCTGGATGTGGATTAGGATCTTTAGGGAAAAATAAATCTTTTACCCAACTTAACAATTCAAATTAAAATTAAATAACTCATAACCTCACCTAAAGCTAGATTAAAATCAAGATAAAAGAATTAGCAACCCCTTAGTCGGATGAGTATTTCTTTATAATATCATGCACAAATGCATCTTATTTCACTCTTGATTGGAGAGTTCCACCTTTGTTGAGAAGACTTGACCTTTGAGGGTCGTGATGGAAACTCACCTCCTCCCTTCTTGCTGATTTTGGCATATAATCTAACTTCTCCTGCATTAGTCATAAAAATTCTATTAGCCAGAGTCAAAAATAATTATCCAAAAATGAAATAAAAATGAAATTTTAAATGCATTAGATTTAGGTCATTTGAAGCATGTCCCTTTACATGATCTAGTCTTTAGGGATTGAGTTTAAGGACTTAGTATCTTTCTAAATAATAACCGCCCAGCTATCTTACATAAGCATAAAAACTTGCCTACATGTATTTAAAATCATAGGAGTTAGTTGCTGCCACCTCAGTTATTGTAAGTCCAAGTTGTCGGGTGATTTATCCTCTCTTGTGAAGGCAAACCAATTACCCTTTTTTGCCTTAGATTTAGGTCGTGCTTCTGGCCCTCACCGAATATCCCTAGATTTAGGTTTCGTGGTTGCTTGTCCCCTTTGTGAGCCATAAACATAATTCCTCACCTCTTAGACATTTTTTTAATCTTGTGTTAAGGAATCTTAAGTCCTAAAATTCTAATAAAAAATGCAACTCAAATAAACTAAATCAATTTCTAAAATGTAAAGCCCAACTATAGGATAGTTTGAGATGCTCCTAGGTCTCCTAGCATTGTGGACATCTCCTACTTATCTTCCATTTTGTCTTTGATAATAATTTCCTCTTTTGATCAATCCCATTTGATCTTCAAACACAAAACCAATCGATTGATAATCCTTCCTATTGAAATCTTCAAAGATAATGATCATTTACTTAATCGAGAGTTTTCCCAAGGATCACCCAGATGTAATTAACTATGGGGCTTGCCCTCAGAGGGAACTTAAGGAACCTAATTTAAAATAAACCCTGTTTTACTTTTTCATGTAAAGTACGGGAAGAATCTTTGGTACATATGCAAACCTATCATCCTTAGGAGTCCTTATTGAGGTGATTGGTTCCATTAAAGGGTTGTGACTTCTATCTTTCGAGATATTACACTATACCTTGATGATGTATATGATCACCTGAATAAGTACATCTGTGGATCTATGGCATCTTACCAAGAAGGATTTCTATAAGGTCTCCTCTTTGTTTTCTCACCACAGATTTGAAAGGCAACTCCCTTATAGGAATTTTTCTCCACAATGCCATGGATGGAAAAAATGATTCCCACTAAGAAAGGATGCTGCTTGGGTTCTCTTACACCTAACTTAGTCATGCTAATCAAAATAGAATGCCTCTCAGGTTCTCTTACACCTATTCTAATAGCACTGGGAAATTGTGTTTGTGTTATGAAAGAGGGAAATGATGCCACTAGGGGACTCTTACACCTACCCTAGACACGTCATTGTGGATTCACAAGACAAGTAAATAATGCTTCGAAGAAAGAGAAGATTTGATGAATGGAATCAAATTTTTGTTCTTTTTATTAATAATTATTTTCAAACATGATTTATTTCATGGGTAATATTTTAGATAGCCCATTAATTGGAAGCATCTGTTCCCTTTATAATCAATAAGTTAATAAGATCCTCCTTGGTAGGCCTTCTCTATGATATAGGGCCTTCTGAGTGGGTTCAAACTTGCCTTTCATCTTGATGGGCAACAATTGGTAGACTAAAAATAAGTTCTCATCCTGAAAGACTGGTGACATTGTTATGAGTTTAAATCATTTTGTCATGCAACTCGAGGTTCTAGATGAGTGACTCTCCTCCAAACCTTCAAGCTCTTCTAACCACAACTGCATTATCCTTTGAGTGATCTTGCTACTAATGCTATCCTAATGAGAGTTGAACTTAAAGGTGAAATTCAAACCCATATACTAAGGAAAATGGGGTGACTAAGTTGAGTTTATGTGAGATCTGGCCAAACAACTCCTTCATCGTTTATTATCATCAAGAGTCTTCTTTAGTATATGGATGAGAGTTTTGATATGCTCTAAGCCATTTGCATTAGTAGTTCGTGAGTATCTCCAATATACCATGTTTTCTAGCAAGCTGTTGATCGTGCTTTTAAATGCAATACCACATCAATATAATTCATGAGGCACCTCACCTATATGGCTATAATGCACATGGTTCAAAAAATTGAAGCACATCAGTGACCTCAAGAGGGATGGCTTTGCCACTTGAGTAGTCTTTGCTAAAATGATCTAATGACCCATAGAAGAAAGAAGATCAATTAGACTCATAATGTCAATATGCCAACACTCGAATGGCCATGAGGCCAATGTAGGGTGTAAAATTTTGGGTGGTTGGTGGAGGATCCACTACGGTACGACATGGCATCTCCTAACTACATCCATGCAAAGAATCATGCGAATATCCTAGTCTCTGATCTTAATCTTCATCTAGATTGATGCTTCACATAGACCTGAATGTACCTGGATTATAATGCCATGGGCTTCATGTTTGTCTAAATAATGTAACCACATCTTGTCAAAAGACCATCAGTACAGAGTGCCATCAACGAGAGCATATGAGAGAATTCTCTATTTCACCTGATGAGCTTGTGACTTTTCTTGAGGTAGTTTGTCGGTGTTCAAATAGTCTATGAATGATTGCCTCCAATCTAGCTCCTTGTCCTTATAGGAAATGATATCCTCTCCTTCAAGAGAAAGTCTCTTGAAGAGTTCAACATTAATAAGGGAAAGAACTTGTCTATTTTGGATCCTTATTGAAATGGACTCATCTTCTGGACATGCTAATTCTTTGGCAAGTTTGGCCAAAGCATCTATTACCATGTTCTCTGCTCGGGGAACCTTGTAGATGGTGACTTCAGGGATTTGGGCCAATAGCTTCATGGTATACTCATGGTAATGATGAAGATTGGGTTTGAGAACCTTGTAGGACCCGATAATCTGGTTGATGACCAACTGAGAATCCCCAAAGATGTTGATGCTCTTGACATTGATAGTGATGGTAACTCAGACTAAAAATAAAATCCTCATACTTGGCTTCATTGTTGGTGCAGGAAAGATAGTATGAAAATTCATCACATCACAATCTAGAGTTAAGAGAACTATTCTACCTTTGAGAACATCATGGTGCTTCCCTTGAAAAAAATCGCACCATCAAAATGCATCTCATTGGTGGTTGCCTCAAGTTCATGATTTGTTCAGTGAGATCTCACTAAGCAAAGAATCCGAAGTGGGTGTTACTAAGAATCAAGGCTATCCTTACCGCATTTAGGGTATGAATGTGATATCAAACTACAAGAGAATCATGAACCATCATGCCAAACATCCTGATAGCATTGGCCACCGCAAGTATGCATGGATTTTTAGATCTTCTTCAGAAAGCAAGTAGTGCAAGCCGAGATGCAAAGATCAAAGCTGAAATGTTTCTCAATACATGGATAGTTTCAGAATCATAATCGATAGTAGAGAATTCTCCTTCCTTCATCATTAGCTTGGGCCAACAAAGCAGAGAGTCATCAACAACAAGCATCGATGAGTGGCCCATTTGCTAGAACCACGCTTCACTAAATACTACTTGATGTCTTTAAATACATGCTGACACTTATCATCCCACTTGAACTTGGCATCCTTTTTGACAAGTGCTAAAAATGGCTTGCATCTCCCCTATACGTTGGAGATAAAGCATCTTAGATATGCCAACCATCCTTGGAAGGATTTGAGTTAAGTTAAACTCTTAAGAGGTGGCATTTCTAAGATAACCTTGATCTTTTTTGGATTATTTGTATTCCCCAGTGTCAGACAACAAACCCAAGGAATATTCTTGAAGCTACTCCGAATGCACACTTTAGGGGATTCATTTTAAGGTTATAGTATCTTCACCATTTGAAAACTACTCTCAAGTCAAAGAGGTGGTCTTCCTTTCTCTATGACTACTAGACATCAACGCAACACTCAACCCAATGATGGATGAGTTCATTACATTTGAGTCATTAGAGCACTAGCCTTTTTAAGGCCGAAAGGAATGACTCCATAACAAAATATTCCAATCGAGATTCAAGAGATAGAAATAGAGGCTTCCACCTCTGGAATTGCCTCTATTTCTATCTCTCTGCTCGGTGGAGGTTGAGTCATCCTACCCACATGTACATATGATGGAATGAACTGTGGGTGGAATGTGATATGTGGATCTCTTTCTTCTTCAATTCCCCTTTCTTGTTCACTTGGTTTTCATTTTTCTTTTCATTTTCTTTTATCTTTTTTTTTCTTTAATTTTCTCTTTCTTTTGATTTTGAGTTTCATCCAAGTTCACAAGAAAGGGTGTTTTGAGAAAGATAGTAGGTTGCATCCTTATAAATCTCAACCTCTCTAACTGAATATGACTTTTCATCTCCATTGACATGGTATTCAATCCCATCTTTTTTGAACTTGATGCAATGATGGAGGGAGGATGAAATTATCTTATTCTGATGTATCCAAGGCCTATCGAGCAAAGTAGTGAAGGAAGTATTCGAATCAATGTGTAAAACTTAGCTTCAGTCTTCCAATCACCTATCTCTAAAGGTAACACTATGGAACCTAAAGCCCGCTCACCTTGTTCATTGAATCCTCTCAATATTATCCAATCTCCTCTGAGTGTGGAGATGTCGATCCTCAAATAGGCAAGGGTCTTTAGACTCATAATGTTCATCGATGCACCTAGATCCACGGGAACTCTGGAAAGTCTGAACCTGTCCATGTCAACTGTGATGTAGAGGGGATGGTTATGATCCTAGTCTCCTAGAAGAAGGTCTTCATCTGTGAAGGTGATCCGAGCTTCTATTATGTAATGTGCCTCCTCACCTATAGCAGTCAGTTGTGCTAAGCATATCTCAGGATCAAGGAGAGCATTGATTAATGATTACTTCATCTCTTTGGATAGATAAGGGCATCATATATGCTTAGCTTAGATGATAACTTTCTTAGATGAGAAAGGATGTTGTAGTCCACCTTGGGCTGATCCTCCACAAGTATAACAAAGGGTGGAGCATTCTGTAGAGGTGCTTCTTGATCCTCTGTACCAATGACTTGTTTCCCTCTATCTTGAGGTGCTGCCCTAGGATGTAGAACCTTGCCACTATGGAGATTGACTTCGGTGATCTCTTGTGGCAGGGTAATGGAAGGTTCTACCTACACATAAGGCTCACCTATAGCTTCTCCTATGGGACCCTCAGAATCGGATGATTCCAAGTCTATCTTAAGAGGCAAACCCATAGTATTCAGAGTAGAAAGTCCAACTCTGAATCAGAAAGAGGAAGATTGGAATTATTATAGTTATTTTGTTTTGAAGAGTTATAAATAGGAATAGAAGAAGACAACCCATCAGAAGCGACACAGATGTAATTCAAGCTAGCTTTATATTTCAATTTCTTGGATTTATTTGGAGGTACAAAGTAGAAATCAAGTAAAGTGAGTGGGGTAAGGGATTTGATGCCCTTATCTGTCGATAGAAGAGTTGTACTAGTAGTAGAAGAAGAACTAGCTGAAATAGAGGAAGTCACTAGTGTGAAAGTTGCAACTGTAGGCTAGAGGCTAGACTCGGTCAGTGGTTGTGCTACTGGGCCATCTCGGGCTGACACATGTTGCTGCTACTGAGCTCCTTTCCTCGAGTTGGCACTAGCAACTTGCAAACTTTCCTTGATGTTGAGGTTTGAGCTGACTCATGCACCTGCAAGAAAAGATTCTTGATCTTCTGGATGATCTTCTTAGAGGTTTTGGATAAAGAAATATTCCAACCTTCTTTAGTTTTAGAAGAATCACATGTATCCCCATGGATTACCCTAATGGAACTAGATGGTTGTTCCACAAGGTATTCCTTCGGGATAACTACAACACCAGTTTTGAAGCTATGTTCAAGCTAGTCCTTAAATGTGAAGCAATCCTCCAAAACATGGCCTAACATATGGTGATAGGGGAAAAAGTTAGGATCATGACTTTTGCCTACTTACTCCGGTCTCCTAAGCTCGGGTAGTTGAAAATCAGGCTTCTTTAAGAGATTCTTAAAGATCTTCCTGATTACCTCCCTCTTAAATGGGTTAAGGTTAGTTAAGCTTATCTAAAAGAGTAGGTGGACCATAACTACCTGACAACGGGTATGTGTGCCGCTACTACTGGTGGTATGGCTGAGGAGGCGGTGGTGTTGGCCATGGAGGCTGCTGTGGAGGCTGGTAGGGCTGCCTCGGTGGTGGAGGTGGATGCAAAGGCGGCTGAGGTCGTGGTCTCTCAGATTGATCTCTAGCTGGTTGCTTCCCCTTATCTACCACTCAATTTTGGTTTCTTCTCATAGACCTTCTGTGACTTTGCTTTAATTGGGCTTGAAAAGGCAACTATTTGGCCTCTCCTTGTAGACTAGCCACCTTGTTGATTAGCTTCTCAAATGTTTTGATAGTGAAGCCCTTAAGCATGAAGGCGATCAGGCCATGGATATTCTTTAGAAGAATATTAATGGGTTGCTGCTCAAATAGCTGTTGCTCACATTTCATACTTAGGTTACATTAGAGAATATAATCAACAAGGGACTCACCTGGGTGTTATTGTGCTACAACGAGATCACCTATAGTAACCATTTGCTGAGCTCCGACAAACCTCTTGATAAAGAGTTATTCCAACTCAACAAATGTCTTTACTGAACTATTGGGAAGTTCAGCATACCAATCAAAAGCAATCCCTGCTAGGCTACTAACGAAGCAGTGAAATAGCAAAGTGTCACTACCACCAGCATTGTAACAACTGGCCCTGAAGTGTGCTATATGCTGCCTCATGTTTTCATTGCCATCAAAGCTTTTGAAGGAAGGTGACACAAAACCCTTGGGATATTGGATTTCATCGAATTCCTCCGGGTAGGGTCTACCCTTTGGAACCGATGATCCTCCCCGAGCTTGAGCCAACACTTCCTTCACTTGCTGCTCAACCATGGATCTGATGTCTTTTCTTATATGGAGGTACTTTCCACTACCTTCCTATACATGCTAGTGCTACCTTGCTCAACGGGAGGTAAGGTCTTGGCTGGGTCCAAGACATGCACTAACTCTGGCATATTAAAATCAGCTATAGTAGGATGAACTACTAGGGCTTATTTCTAAAGCACTAAAACTTCTGCTAATAAGTCCTCAAGCTGCCTCGCCATCCTATCTATTTACCCATATTTCTGCTTTAGTTGATATTGGAGGTGTTAGGTTGATTGGGCTGTGTCTTCCCGATCAACCTCATTACCTTCCATGACGCTCCCGAGGAGATCCCCGTATCTACCATGCACTAGTTGAGTCTCCCAACAAATCATCTTCAGTGACCTTCTCCTTATCTGACCAATCATACCCTAGAATCTCCTTCTTCTCTATAAGATAATGTGCTTCTATCTCCTCGAGAGAATGATCAATCTGAATGGGAATAAATGATTTGCTAACTGTGATCACCATGCATCGAGAGGCATCGACACCGCCACCGGAGAGTCAATCCCATGTATCAGTACCGGAATAGACACTCTTAGCTATCACTAGATATGAAAGGGGTGACATTCCTAGGAGGTTCCACTATCATTGATGCAGCTGGACTATCATCTGCTACCTATACAATAGCTACTACCATCTCCATGTCCTGCTGAACTGGTGGAGTTGGTGAAGGGATGACCACTATGCTTCAGGGTTACCACTCCCTCCGCACCACCACTAGGGTGGAAGGTCAAGCAGGAGAACTCAGCTCACCATAATAGGCAATGTAGATGGAGTAGGATCCCTCGACCATAGCCGGATTACCAGCGGGGTATGCTTCTCCCCGGATACGGCCTTCATGGCCTTTGATAGAACTGGAGATGATGTGATGTGGATGGTGATAGGGATGAGGGTAGAAGGTGTGGTGGAAACACCACCGACTCAATGAATGGAGTATCCTCTGATGACCCAGTCCCAATAAGTAGGATGCTATCTGCATGGTCGACACTAGTAGTGCACCGAGCTAGAAAATTGATGAGTGCAGAAGTTGTGGACTGGCGATGGAACCTCCACCTCTCCCTACTGGTGATGTGAATGAATGTATGGGCCTCTCTAGCCCTCTCCTATCAAATATGTTTCCCCACACTACGAGGGATGATAGATCTCAGATCAAATTAAGCTCCTGACTCTAAACATATGTAAGCTCTCCCAACATGGTGTAAGGCTGATCGGAGGCCGACATACAACCTCCTACTCTGAGTAACTGAGGGCTGATGCTGATCCACTGGTGGAGGTGAAGTGGGTATCCTCCTAGCATTCTCTTTGTATGATTTAGAGATGGGATGAAACTGGTTCACTATAATCAGTGGGGTGATCAAAGTAAGTACCTCCTTTACTACTGACCACATAGCGACCTCCATCTCCCTAACAATCCTGGTGTGATACCGTTTGATCATGTGATTTTTATTTCTCCTTTGTGTCCCAGTAGGATGAGCAAAGTAAGAACTAGACCCAACCTCAAAGGATGGGGAGGAAATCTCTAGAATTAGAGGAGCCTTACGCTTAGAGGTGACAAAGAGTGGGCGCTATCCCTCACTAGGGCAGCACGGGAAACCATGGGGAGCGCAGGCACTGTCACTGTCATTGCTAAAGCTGGTGGAACTGCAACTGCTTTCCTCTTCAATGAGGAGACATCAGAATATGAAGGTATATTGATCTGGATGATCATCTGCTGCCCGGCCACCGCAGTCCTACTGACAGTTGTGAGGGGAATGCCCTCACATGTGATCCTTACTCCCTCAAATCCCATATTGAAATGGATAAGGTGGATATATGATCCAATCAGAGGAAATTGGCCTAGTCCAAGGTCAAGTCCATGCTGTGAGGAAAGTGAACACAAATTTCTGTGAGCTTGCCATTTCAAATCAACTGCAAAAATTGAAAGACTGAACTATAGCTATTGATGCTGAGAATCTGCAATATAGGAAATGAGCTTGGATTAGATTTCTATTTTTCTTGATTTTTGAATTTGAATTTGAATTTAGAATTTGAACCCACATCCAACATCTTGGAAGTGTTAATGTGGTTCAAATGGATTAAATAAGATTTAGAAATTTGATAGGAAAGATGAATTTTTGAATATGAATCCAACTTCAATAAATTTGGGTATGTTGAAAAGTGGATTCAAATATTTTTAGAAGGTTACTTCCATAGGTTCATGTTTGAAATTAAATTTTGATTTGAAGACCCTTTCCTTTAGCAAATTTGGGTATGTTAAAGTAAGGGTCAATTGGTTTTATTTTTGATTTGGTGTTTTTGGAATTTAACTTAGCAAATTTGGATATGCTAAGTGAAGTGTTTGAAAATAATTATTTCTTTTTGTGAATTGTTGTTTGATTTTGAAAATTGGAATTTCCATTTAGCAAATTTAGGTATGCTAAGTGAAGAACCCAAGTGTGTTTTGAAATATTTTTGAAAATAGGATTGTTAGCAAATTTGAGTATGCTAAGAAGATCCTAAAGTGTTTCATTTGTTTTGGATATTTTGATTTTGCAAAAGTAGGATCCTTAACAAATTTGGGTATGCTAAGGAAATCATAATATGTTTCATTTTTATTTTGATTTGTTTTTGATTGAAAGTGGAGACTTTACTTTAGCAAATATGGTATGCTAAAGATGAAGTCCCACTTAGTTTTGTGAAATGAAATTTCACATTGTAAATTTGAGTATGCTAAATGAGGTTCCAAAATATTTGTTTAAAAATTTTATGTTTTGGTATTATTTTGAAAATGTAAAGTTCTCTTTAGCAAATAGTATGATAAAGAATAAAGTTCCAAAGGCGATTGAAAATTTTTGGTTTTGAATTTGGAGACTTCACTTAGTTAAATGAGTTCCAAATATGTTTGAAAATTTTTTGGTTTTGAATTTGGAGACTTTAGTTAGCAAATTTGAGTATGCTAAATGAAGTTCCAAATATGTTTGAAAATATTTTGGTTATGAATTTTGGAAACTTCACTTAGCAAATTTGAGTATGTTAAATGAAGTTCCAAATGTGTTTGAGAGTTTTTGGTTTTGAATGTATAGGCTTAACTTAGGAAATTTGAGTATGCTAAATAGAGTTCCAAATATGTTCAAAAATTTTTGGTTTTGAATTTGGAGACTTCACTTAGCAAATTTGAGTATATTAAATGAAGTTCCAAGTGTGTTTAAATATTTTTGAAAATATGATTGTTAAGTTTTATTTTGAAAAGAAGACTCCCATTCAACAAATTTGGGTATGTAGGAATGGAAGTCAATCTTATTTTTGAAGTTTGAAAATTTTGTTTTAAGTGTGATTATTGCTTTTTTGAAAGGGGGAGTTCTAACTTAATCATATATGGAATATGTTTAAGTGGGATCTCCAAATGATGTTATTTTTATTTGGGAATGAAATCTTCATTCAATAAATTTGGGTATATTGAATGGAGATGTTCATATGTGCTTTTGAAAAATTTAGTCTTGTTTGAAAATGAAACTTCCATTCAATAGATGTGAGTGTATTGAATGAAAAGGTTCATATGTGCTTTTTGAAAATATTATTTTTGATTTTGACTTTGATTTTTGGAAAGATGATTGTTCATTTTATTTTTGAAAATGAAATCTTCATCAAAATGAATTGAAAGAAGATGTTCATTTGTGCTTTTGGAAAAGATTATTAGTTTTATTTTTGGAGATTCCTACATATAACAATTATGAGAATTGTTAGATGAGGGTGATTTAAGAAAATTTTGTGGAAAATATTTTATTATGTGCATTTTTGAAAGGGTGCTGTTTGAAAAGCAATATTCTTATGAAAAGTTTATTTTGTCTTTATTATTTTAGAATGAACCTTTCCTTATCATAAAAAAATGATAAGGAGAAAGTCTTTAAAATTTTTCTTTTATTTAAATCTTTTTATTTTTATCCATTGGAGAACCCAATGGGGGTTTTAAGACCAACATAGAGTGAGGTCCTAAAGCCTAAAGATGTTGGCTAGCTTAACTTAAGAATGAAGTATGCTAAGTGCCAACGGAATGAAAGATAATCTTAAATTCATACCAAAGTACAAACTTACTATCGATATTTGAAGGCAACAATCATTTACCAAAGATGGAGAGTGGAACCATCCTCAGCGGAGTCGCCAGAAAAATCTATGGTGAAAATTTTCATTTCCTTCTAAAAAATAAGATATATACTTCCATCTTCACTCTATGAAGGATAAAATGAGGATGAAAATATACATCTCTTTTCTCTTTCTATGCATTTTGACATCACATAGATCCAGATGTTCTTATTGAGAGTGATCAGGTATGACATTAAGGAGAGGTGTACTATCTCAAAAGATAGAAGTCACCACCCTACAATGGACCTAATCATCTCAACAAGGGCTCCTAAGGACAATGGGTCTGCATATGTACCAAAGATTCTTCCTCTATTTTACATGAAAAAGTAAATTAAGGTTTATTTTAAACCAAATTTGTTAAGTTCCCTACAAGGGCAAGCCCCCATAGTTAATTACATCATAAGGAATGAGATTCCTTAGGAATACTCTCGATTAAGGTAAATGATTATTGTCTCCAAAGATTTCAATAGGTAGGACTATTAATCGATTAGTTTATTTTGGAAGATCAAATGGGATTGATCAAAGAAAGGGAGTTATTATCGAAGATAAAGGAAGATAAGTAAGAGATGCTCGATGCTAGGAAACCTAGCGAGCATCTCAAACTATCCTATAGTTGGGCCTTACATTTTTTAGATTAATTTAATTTATTTGAGTTAAATTTTCATTATAAATTTAGGGCTTATGATTCCATAACACAAGCTTATGAAAATGCCTAAGATGTGAGGATTTATGCTTATGGACCATAAAAAGGGAGAAGCAACCTAAGAACCTAAATCTAGGGAGCTTAAGGGACAAAAGCATAACCTAAATCTAAGGCAAAAATGGGTATTTGGTTTGCCTCCATAAGAGAGGATGAACCACCCGACTGCTTGGACTTACAACCTCCTAGGGTGGCTTGCAACTAACTCCTCTTATGGTTTTAAATTCATGTAGGTAAGCCATATACTTTATGCAAGATAGCTAGGCTGTTATTTTTTTATAAAAAGACTAAGTCCTTAAACTCACTCCCTAAAGAGACTAGATCATGTAAGGGTATGCTTCAAATGAACTAAATCTAATGCAATTTAGATTTCATTCTATTTTCATTTTTGGACAATTATTTTGACTCAGGCTAATAGGATTCATATGCCTAATGCATGAGAAATGAGATTATTTGCCAAAATTAACAAGAAGGGAGGAGGTGTGTTTCAACCATGGCTCTCAAAGGTTAAGCCAAGTTTTTGTGGTGAAGGTGGACCCTCTAATCAAGAGTGAAAATAATATGCATTTGTGCATGATGTTATAAAAGAAGTACTCATCCAGCTAAGGGATTGCTAATTCTTTTATCTTGATTTTTAGCTAAAACTTTAGGTGAGGTTATGAGTTTTTTTATTTTTAGTTTTGAATTATTAAATTTGGAAAAAAGATTTATTTTTTTGAAGGGCCTAATCCACATCCAGGCCATACATAAAGCAAAGAAGAAACTTGGAAAAGGATGCCACTTAATACATAAGCTAAACAAATCATCAATCAATAAGAGGTGGTTTATGTGCATAAACCCAAAAACAAATTGGGTAGCTGAGCTCAACCCTTATATAACCCGAATTACAAATGAATTACATACAATTAAGCAAGGAACTCATTGTTATGGGGGTCTTCATGCTTCATTTCTTCATTCTTCTTTTCTTCTTTCCTCTTCTTTTCTTCTTTCTTCTTTGGTTCCTTCTTTTGGATGGTCAGAAGGTGGATGCTCCAAAGGCTTCACATGGTGCATAAGATGAGATCTTATCACCAATGTTCATCCTAATCCATAACAATCATTCCAAATTCCTAATTGCAAAATTTACATGAAAAAGAAAAGTAAATCTAGCTAACACCTACAAAATAAAGGTTAGCTAAACAAACCACCAAATCCTAAGCATGTATATTGGACTTATCACCCCACACATGGGTGACTAAGTCCACCTGGCCTATTGGATTATGCTTAGGGGTATAAGCACCTGCACAACAAAAAACATTTATATTTTTATTTATTACAACTCCCCTTAAGCACAATCCCCTACTGAAGACAACGGTTAGACTAAGATCATCCTACCATTCATTCTATGCACATACATCCTAACATTTAATAAAACATATATATTACAAAAGCAAGCATCAAACCATGCACTGCCCTATCCTAAAGATAAAAGTGGTGACTTAGCCTAATGTGTGTGCCTTAGAGGCTTGTGTGGTATGCTTAGCTATGGCTTTAAGTTAGAATTTTCTAAGTATGAAGAATATTCAATTTAGAGAAGAGTTTCATTTAAGTGATTTAATTATTTTGGGTTGATTTTATTTCATGTTTTGATTGGGTTCAAGTGAATCCTACAATTAATTACTAAGTTATAAAGAGTGAAAGAGAAGGGAACTTTTCTTTTTTTCCCTAACCTAAGTAATTTCTAAAGTAGATTCATATTTTTAGTTTTGTTTAGTGAATGTTTTGATTAAGTGTTTTAATTAATCCTAATTTTAGATGAACTATAAACAAACCTATTCTAAAAGAAAGGCATTTTAAGATTAAATAAAATGAACCAAATTCACAAAACATACATCACTTCATTTCTTTATGAACATGTATAACATGCATATGAATGTGTCTAACAATTTCTATATACACCAAAATGAGAATGTTTAACACACTTTATGATGCATGCTAAGTGATTCACTTAAGAAAATTTGGGTGTTTATGATGCTTGATTTTCATTATGTAGCAAAGGGATTTCTTATCCAACTTTCACATGCACATATGAATGTATGAAAAGCATAAGTGAGTATGATGCCATTGTTAACCAGAGGTGTAAGGTACAAGACCTACATAGGGCTACTTAAACTCTCGTAATGTCGGGGTTGTCCAGACTAATATACCACTTTCCTTAAATACAAGCATGTGTACAAAAGAAATGAATGAAAAGAAAGAATGCTAAAGTTGGTGTTGGTTGATTTATTTTTGTTTATGCAATTGATATGTGCAAGCATAGGAATCCTTATTAAGTGATAATATGGGAATGAATATGATATGGAATTAAGCAAGTGTTAGGTTCTTTTCAAATGAATCATACACCTTGCCAAATCCTATTCAAAACTATACTAAAAGAGAAGAGAAGGAAAACCTACACTAAGCACATCCTTATATTTTACTCACATGCAAACTTATAAGTAAGATATAAGTAACACACTTTTAGTTTTGATAATTGATTCACATATTTTAAAAATAATTTGAATTTAATAGTAATAATAGTCACTCATATTCTTACTTTAGCCAACACATGCAATTTGACATAAAGGAAACATTTTCATTTTAAATTTGACTTTTGAAAAGCATGGATGCATGAAACCATGTGACATATATATTTAGCATGTTGGGGAAGAACTAAAGCAATGAAAGCATGTAAACACATTCACTTTAATTAAATCCTAAAGACAATCTTATGAAATAAGAAAGCTTAAAGTAAACCAAAGTTTATTTAATATGATTTTTGTTTGATCTTGAGTTTGATTTAATTTGGAAGATGTGAATTGAGCTTGATGTTCCTAACCCATTCTCACATGTGTTTGATATTTTTATTCAATTTTTAGATGATTAGATTCATTTTATATTTTGATTAGGTTATGGTATGAATTAAACTTGTTAATTATCCCTTACCTACACCACCTTAGCATAGTTAACCAAATAATTATGAACTAATGAGATGACATAGAACCTCATAAGAAATTTAAATTTGCAATGGACCTAGGAAGAAAGGGGGCCTAATGCAATTTGGCTCATGATTAATGATTAATTAAGCAAAGGGGTTTAACTTAAGTAATTTCAAAACACCTTTCACCCATATGAGTTGAGTTTTGATTTCCTTAATTGAACTTAGGCTCTTGAACATCTAAGCATCTACCC
The DNA here is from genome assembly GCA_021442155.1 of Cymbidium sinense. Taxonomy (NCBI): domain Eukaryota; kingdom Viridiplantae; phylum Streptophyta; class Magnoliopsida; order Asparagales; family Orchidaceae; genus Cymbidium; species Cymbidium sinense. The sequence continues at coordinate 27,257,209 of CM038226.1, read as the reverse complement.
CAAGTAGATTAATTAAGTTCTGGAGAGTTTTATAATTTTAAAAATTAATTAAGAGGTAGTGAATAATTACTTAAGAGAGGATTAAGGAAGAAAAAGGGGCTTTAAGGAATAGCTTAAGTGAAATTCACCAAAATTATTCTCTAAACCTCATATTCATTGAAATAGACTTAATCAACTTCAACAAAGGATTAAACCACTAATCAAACCCTTAATTAACCATAATTACATAAAGGGGATAATTAGGAAATGCATTAGTAATTTCCCCAATTAAGCCACCAATAAATCCCAAGAAAATTAGGGGAGGCATAAGTCATCCCCCAAAATACTCTCAACAAGTTTGAGATTAATCAATGGACTAATTAGAAAATTAAGATTTCTAATAAAAGCCAAAATCAAAGAAAGGAAATATCAAAAATCCATTAAAACTAATTTTAGAATATTCTAGATTGAATTATCTTTTAATGGCAATTTACCTCATATTTTTCTGATTTTTATTTAGAGAGATATAAATTTTTGAAGTTTAAGTAATTACTTAGAATTAATTAAACCCTAATTAATCCCTTAATCCTACGGCATGACATGCAGACTTACCGTGCTTTACACATGGAAAGCCAGTGGCTACTTAAAGTCACATGCACCACGCGGCGCATGGTATGCGCTTTTGGTCTCCGCCGTTCGATCAAGGATTGAATGGTTAGGATTTAATCCATGATTTTAAAAGGATAAAGAGAATTATAGAATGTGATTTAATCTCGGCTGTCCATCCAAAATGTGCGGATGGATAGCTATAGATCATCCCTATTCTTCCTTATTAAATAATGGAGACCATCCACTTTCAAATGGAAGATCCGAGCTTGATCAAGCTCAGATTGGAATGAAATATTGCACACACCATCTAACCCTAATGGCAAGCACATCTAATAGTAAAAATTCCATGGGATCAAAATTTCTTTCACAAAGCTCCACACCACATTGAGTTTAGTGATCAAAAAATTTCATAGCTCACCGGTGCTCGATTCTTGGAGGAGCATCATCTGGTTGAGATGAAGCTTTGGTGAAAGTTTTAGCTCTTGAGGTTGAGTGGATAGCTCTATGGACCAACCCCTCCTCCTAGTGAGCTCGACTTTGATCTAGGTTAGCCTTCCTCTACCTTTGGAGCTTGGGAAAGGGCTTGGGCAAAAGCAACTTGATCCTCTGGTGGAGTGTGCAAAGTGAATTGACTTGGTTTGGTGTATGGAGAAAGTTGGCAAATCCTTGGAGCTCCCCTATTTTTGCTTAAGGGAAACCAAGAATGGCCAATTGAATTTCCTTATAGGAAGCTTAGGAACTCTTGTTAATGGCTCCTATGACTCTCCCTTACTCAATCGAATTAGTCTCTGTTGGAATTGAAGTGAATTAGGGGGAGTATATCTCCCCCTTAGGCAATCAGATGGTTGAAGCTTCACTTATCATTTTGATCTAATTAACCTTAGGCACTGGGTTGTTTGATCTGTTAGAGGTTTGTACATGGTCGATTTGGGTTAAGGAGTGGAGTGGTAACTTCCCATGTGCTCAAATTGAGTGGGAGCATGATTCCCATGTGACTAATTTGAGCAATGTGCTCAATTTTGGCCTTGGGTCAGGATGGGATGACCCAAACCCATTGGGTTAGGTGCACCACCCTTCATGGGGTTTACTTGACCTATTAGGAAAGTATCAAGTAGGTATGAAAAGGGTTTGACCAAAGTTCCCATGGATTTGACAAAAAAATGTTCTACGGCCTAGGGGTAGAATGATCATTTGGCTAATTTTTGAATTTAGATATGCTGGGTATGTTGTGAAAATAGGTTTGACCAAGTTTCATTGGATTTGGAGTTCATTTGGTATGGTTTGGCTCATGTTGACCCATTTAGGTCAAAATGGTCAACTTGGGTCAAGTTGACCAATTGGTCAAATTGAGTGAAACCAAGGGTTGGGTCAAGTTCATGTGACCATTTGAAATATTTGGTGGCTTTGGTTTGATTCAATTTGATTTAGGTTTGAATTTGGTTCATATGACTTCATTTATGTCAAATGGGTCAATTTGACCAATTTGACCTATTTGAGCTAGTTCATGGGTAGGTTTAGGTTTGGTTAGTCATATGAAGTGGATTGTTTCTTTTTTTTCCAATCAATTTTGATTAAGTTTGAATTTGGCTCAACATGACTCCTTAGGTCAAGTTAGGTTCAAGGTCAATTGGGCTAGGTTAGGTCTAGTTGACCAATTGAGGCTTTGGTCAAGTTCAACAAGTGATTTGGAATGAACTTGACCCATTGGTTTCAATCAATTTGGATTAGATCAAGTTTTGACACATTTTGACTTTTTAGGTCAAGTTGGGTCAACTTGGGTTAAGTGGCCAATTGGGTTAGGTTAGGCTCAAGTGTTGACTTGGTCAAGTTCAAACATTGGTCATGAATGAACTTAGATCATTGGTTTTAATCAATTTGGCCTATGGTGAATTTTGGCTATTTTAGGTTTCATTTTGGCTACATTAGGTTTCATTTTGGCTAAATGTTGACTTGGTCAACCCTTAGGTTTGACTTGGTTTGATCCAATTTGATTGATTGATCATCTCATGATGATTGTTGATCATGATGAGAGGCATAGATGAGTTTGATTCAATCCAATTTGGTTAGGATTAGAATTTGTCTTAGGTCACTTTGGGTCAAGTGAGCCTAAGTGGGTCAAATGGCTTGGTCAAAGCTTGATTTGAGTTTGATTGAACTTGTATATTGACTCATGATTGAAATATAAATCCATTTGCAAGTGGTTTGAAGTCAAATGGGTTTTGATTCATTTGAAAATTTCAAGTTCAAAGAAAATGAAATGGATTTTGGCTTGATCTTTGAATTGAGTTTGAATTGAAGTTTGTATTTATATTTGGATTCATGATTGAAGGATTGATTGAATCATGAAGGAAAATCAAGTTTGCTTGATTTGAAGTTGATTTGAAGTTCAAGATTTTGATTGAAGTTGATTTTGAATGGATTTGAGTTTGATTTGAATTGGTTTTATTTTGAATTTATATTTCATTTATATATATGTGAATTTGAGAATATAAATGGATTTGAATTTGATTTTGAAGTGATTTGATCATGTTATTTGAGATTGGACTTGAAATTTTGGATTTGTTGAATTTATATTTCATTTATATATGTGAATATAAATGAAAATATAAATGGATTATGAAAATTTGATGAATTTGAAGTGATTTGATCATGATATAAAGCTAAGTCCTTAAGAGAAATTAAGGACTTAGAAGGATTTTAAATTTGGAATTTAATTGGATGAATTTTGAGATAGAATGCAAAATGAGTATTTCAAAAAGTTGAAATTATGGTAGATAAGATTTAATATTAGATTACATAAAATGATGATATTAGATAGATGCATGAAATGTTAAGAAAGGATGAAAAAAAGACTTGGTTATGAAAAATGATCTAGTACACTTGAATTAAATGAGAGGACACTGGAGATGAAGGATGATTTAAAGTGGGATTTAATTTGTTTTTTGTTGTTTTGATTTGATTGATTTGTATTTATATTTCATTTATATATGTGAATATAAATGAGAATATAAATAAGTTATGAGAAAATATCATGAGTTTGAATTGATTTAGATTTAATTTTGGCTAAGTCCATGAAAGAAAATTTAAAGGATTTAGGAGATTTTATGAATTGATTTTGAAATTTGAGTTTAGTTTGGTTGGTTTGAATTTATAATTCATTTATATATGTTAATATAAATGAGAATATAAATGAATTATGAGAAAATCTCATGAGTTTGAATTGGTTTGAATATGATTTAGGATAAGTCCTTAAGAAAAAATTTAAAGGACTTAGGAAATTTTTGGAATTTGAAATTTCATTCATGGGTTTCAATCATGGATTTCAATCATATGGAGTTGATTTAATTTTGGATAAAATCAATTATGATTGAATTGATTTGAGTTTGATGTTGATATTATTTGGAGTTTGACTTGAAGGAAGGAAGGTGAGGAGTGGTTCAAGCTAAGGGTAGGAAAATTATCTTAACACCCATAAGGAATGACCTATTGCTATGTCTAACTCTTCTAAGTCTCTAGGGCTAGATTGAGTATTCACCTAATCACTAGATGTGTCTTAAGACTAAGGAACTCTTAAAGTCTAAGAGGAGTCCTATGTCTAAGATGGAGGGGTTGAGAGCTCATTCTAAAAATAAGGTCAACAGGTTTTAATCAATTTGGCCTATGGTGGATTTTGGCTAGGTTAGGTTTCATTTTGGCTAAGTGTTGACTTGGTCAACCCTTAAGTTTGACTTGGTTTGACCCACTTTGAGTGATTGATCATCTCATGATGATTGTTGCTCATAATGTGAGGCTTAGGTGATCTTAGTTCAATCTAATTTGGTTAGGATTATAATTTGGCTCATAAGGGTACTTTAGGTCACTTTGGGTCAAGTGAGCCTAAGTAGGTCAAATGGCTTGATCAAAGCTTGATTTGAATTTGATTGAACTAACATATAGACTTATGATTGAGATATAAATCCATTTGCAAGTGGATTGAAGTCCAATGGGTTTTGATGTTTTTTTGACAATTTCAAGTTCAAAAGGGTGAACATGAGTTTGACTTGTGTTTGATTTTTGAATCTTATTTTGGTTTGATGATTTGAGTTTATGTTTATATTTAGATTCATGATTGAATGATTGATTGAATCATGAAGAAAAATCAAGGTTTGGCTTGATTTGAGTTTGATTTGGCTAAGTTCAAGAATTTGACTTGCTTGAATTCTGATTGAATTTGAGTTTGAAGTGATTTTAGATATTTGAATTTATATTTCATTTATATTTGTGAATATAAATGAGAATGTAAATGGGTTATGAGAAAATTCCTTGAATTTGAATTGATTTATATTTGATTTAGGCTAAGTCCATATGATAGAATCAAAGTGTCTTAGGAAAGATTTTTTTGATTTGGATTTGAATTTTGAATTTGGTGTGATTGATTTAAATTTATATTTAATTTATATATGTGAATATAAATGGGTTGTAAAAAAATTCTTTAATTTGAATTGATTTATATTTGATTTGAGCTAAGTCCATGAGAGGGAATCAAAGGACTTAGGAAATATTTTGGAGTTTGGAATCCAATCATGGGCTTCAATCATAAGTTTCAATTATTTGAAATCGATTCATGATTTGAGAAAATCCATTGAATTGGTTCAAGGTTTGAGTTAGAGTTGGAGTTGATATGAGTTTGGAGTTTTTGGCTTGGACGAAGGAAGTGAGGATTTTGGTTCAAGCTATAGGGTAGGAAAATTTTCCTAACACCCCTAAGGCATGACCTAGTCCTATGGCTAACTCTTCTAAGTCTCTTGGGCTAGGTTGAGTGTTCACCTAAGCACTAGAAGTGTCTTAAGACTAAAGAGACTCTTAGTGTCTAAGAAAGTCCTATGTCTAAAATGGTGGGGTTGAGAGCTCATTCTAAAAATGAGGTCAACAGTCCATCATAGAGCTTTTTGAGTAGGTATGCTTGTTTTAGTTTTAAGGACACTAATTATTGCCCATCACAAAATGGGAGGAAGTTTGAACCCACTTGGGAAGGCCTTTTTATCATAGAGAAGGCCTACTAAGGAGGATCTTATCAGCGCATAAATCATAAGGGAGAGCGCCCGATGCTTCCAATCAATGAGCTCTACCTAAAGAAACATTATCCATAGATCTTATTTCAAATTATTTATCAATAAAAATTTCATCTCAAATTCCATCTCTTCAAATTTGAAAACATCTTTGCTTATGAATCTGCCACGATGTGTTTAGGGTTGGTGTAAGAAACTTGAGTGGCATGCTATCCTTTATGAAAATAATATAACACAAACTACACAAAATCATATAAAATAAACACATATCTTTTTTCTCAGGCTACTTCGAGTTGGGATAATGCCCCCAGAGGAACTCACTCAGTAGTTGCTCTAGGTCGGACTAACATGCTACCCAGCTAGTGTGTAACCCCAGTGGTTTCTTATTTAGAAGGATGTAAGTCTGCTATGACTTCTTCCTAACTTGACCATTGCACACTGACGAGTGCCTTGTTAGTTTGGTAGACTTTATTGTGCAGCCGATAAGCTACCTTATGTCAGCTTCATTTAAGAAGTTGTAAGTTTGCTATGCTTTCTTCTTGAACTAGCCATCATATACTGACTGGGTCGAGTATATTAGAGGTTTAAAATAAGTCTCCCAGTGGCTCCTTTTCTATTGACTAACTTCAAGTCTGGGTTTAGTCCTCTTGTGGGACTCCTCGCTTAGTAGTCGCCCTAGGTTGGATAGCATCTGTCTTGCCGATGACAAACTATCCTGGTGATCATTTCTGTCTGTGAAGAAGTAAGTCTACATGCATTCTTCTCAGATTGATCATTGCACATTGACGAACACCTTAGGTTGGTTGGTCCTCTCTATGCTGACAGCTACCCACCCAATGGATACACCACTCATGGCAAATGTAAGCACCTTCTTCTTTTGATTTTATATAGGCTTTCTTTTATAGGGTCCAGGATAATACCCTGTGGTATTTATTTTTGGATGTGGGACACCACACAGATCTTATGGGGTACTTATTGAAGTGATCAAGGGTATGCCATTAAGGAATGATGCATTATCTCGATATATAGAAATCATCACCATATAATGAACCAAATCACCTAATAAGGAATCATAAAGCATGATGGGTCTTTGAATGTACCAAAGATCTTTCCCCTACTTTACATGGAAAAGTAAAGTAGGTTTATATTAAGCTGGCTTCATTAAGTTTCCTATGTAGGCATGCCCTCATAGTTAATTACATCCTAAGGAATAGGAATTCTTCAAGAATACTCTCGATTAATGTAGAAAATTAGAGTCCCCAAAGATTTCAAGGCTAAGACTATCAAAGGATTGGCTATTTGAGAAAATAAAATTGGGATAGATCAAGGAGAAGACTTATTATCGAAGCCAAAGAGAATGAGTAGGAAATGCTCATGATACTAGGAAGCTTAGTGAGCATTCTAATCTATCCTATGGTTGGGTTTTATATGTTTGAAGTTGAAGAGATTAATTTTATTGAAGTTTACATTTTATTAGAAAGCTAAGACTTATAATCCACAACACAAGATTATGGAAATGCCTAAGAGGTGAGGATTTATGTTAGTAGCCTGAAGGAAATAACTACATCTGATTCTAAATCTAGGGAGAATTGGTATAAGCCAACGCATGACCTAAGGTTAAGCGAAGATGGGTATATGATTTACCTCCACAAGAGAGGATAAACCACCCAACTGCTAGACTTACAACTCTGGAGCGACAGCCAGCTAACACCTCCTATGCTTTAAATCCATGTAGGTAAGTCTCATGAAAGTGCAAGATAGTTGGGCTATTATTTATTTAGAAAGTGACTAAAGTTCTTAAACCCATTCCCTAAGAGACTAGAGTATGAGTGGTCTGAATAATGACTTAGTCAAATGCATAATCTTTTTAAATTTTATTCAAATTTTGACACTTCATTTGGACAAAGGCTTGGGAGTTTTATGTTTACATGCATGATGAAGTTGATTATGGGCTAATTCAGAAAAGTATATATTTTCCAACATAGAGAGACCCTCAAAGGTCAAGTCTATCATGCAAGGATGGAAGCCCTCTCTTAGCAAGAGTGAGATAATATGAATGCATGATGTTAAACATATAACATTCAACTAAGGGATTGCTAAATATTTTAATTATTTTGTTTAATGCCTAAGCTTTATGGTGAGGTTATGAGTTATTTAGAGCTTTAATTATGAGTTACAGTTGGGTAGAAAATTTAACTTTTCCCTAAGAGACTAATCACATCTAGACCACACATTCAAAAATCAAATATTAAGAAACTATGAAAAGCACGATCGGGTTCTAATGCACAATCTAAACATAACATCAAACAATTTTGTAGACTATCATAAAAGAATAAAGGTCAGTACGATCGGGTTCCACCGTACACCCTGATAAGAAAAAAAAAGATGAATCTACCCTTATTCAACTCAAATTACAAAAATAATAAGTGTTATGGGGTCTTCTTTTCTTCATTTCTTCATGTCCTCCTTCTCTTCCTTTTGATTTGATTTGCTCCAAAGGCATCACAGGGCATCCCAGGGACTAAGCCTTCTGGCCACTACTAATCCTAATCTCCCATAACACAAATCCTAATTCTTAATGCAAAATTACATTAAAAAGAGGAAAATCAAATCTAAACTTGCAAGATAAGTGTTAGTTAAACATACATACAACCCAAGTAGTTATATTTGAAATTTGGACTTAGCACCCTACACATGGAAAACCAAGCCCGCCTGTCATAACTTAGATTATGCTTAGGGGCATAAGCAGCCTACAAGCAAAACATTTATATTTATTTTTACAGCCCCTTAAGCACAATCCCCAGCATAAAATATGATTATGCTAATCACGAGCCTACCATCTAGTCTATGAAACATACACCCTAATATCCAGTCTAAAATAATACATCACAAAATAAAATATACATCACACCATGCACCGTCCTAATATAAAGCTAGAAGTGGCGACTTAATCTAATGTGTGTGTATTAAGGCTTATGTGGTATGTCCTAACTAGGCATTAAGGTTATGATTTTCCAAGTGTGAAATGATGTTTAATCATAAGAGGTTGATTTTATTTAAGTGGTTTAATTGATTTGAGAATTTTATTTAGTGTTTTATTTTGTTTCATATGACCTACACTTAGTTATGTTGTATTATGTAAAGCATGTTAAGAAAAGGGTTGCCATCTTTCATCTACCTTCTAACTACACTTTCTAAAGCATGTTAATTTGATTTACCTATTTTTAGTGAATGGCTTATTACACAATTTTAAATTAATCCTAAGTTTAGGTTAAATTTAAATGGTCCTATCCAACATGAAAGGCTTCTTAAGATTAATTTAGTTGAATTACTACCACATGACATATATTAAACCATTTCTTTCCATCACATGTAACATGCATATGATTTAATCCTAAGTATATCTATACATGCAACACATTTTAGCATACTTATATGATGAATGTTGACATGTATTTGAAGTTTATATTTCTATTTCTAATTGAATTATTTAATTATATTAATTTAAAGCTCTATCTAAATTCTTATACAAAAATACATAGGGATGAAATTAAATAGGTACATGTCATTGTTAACTAGGGAAGTGAGGTAATCAAATGACCTCCTTAGAGCAAACTAAAGCCTCGTATTCTAGGGATGTCCAACCTATATGCCCATTTGCATTCAAATATACGTAAATTTGCATACATGAACATAAGTAAGAGAGCTCCAAACCTCATGATCAATTAATTCAATGACTTAGCCAATCGTGAATGCATGTATTTTTTAATAAAAGAGGATTTCCATTCTTTAATCATACATACATACACATGTATAAAGACATAAACAAGTATGTATCATTGTTAACTAAGAAGTGAGGTAATCAAATGACCTCCTTGAGGCTAGCGAAAGCCTCGTATTCCTGGATGTCTAGAATATATACTTGCTTGCTTAGATACACATGAATGTATGCACAATTAAGAGAGTGAAAATCATGCAAATGTTGCATTTTCTTTACTCAAAGTATTCATGTATATGAATAAAGGCTTTATCTAAATCCTAATGTTGAAAATATAAGGATGAAATCAAATGGGTACGTTCCTTTATTAACCAGGGAAGTGAGGTTATCAAATGACCTCCTTGGGGCTAGTTAAAGCCTTGTATTCCCAAGATGTCCAGACTATATACCCATTAACATTCATACTTATAAAAATTAATATATGAATAAAGGAAATGAAGCTTCACTTTATACACTTAAGTTATAATCACACGCATTTCTTATGTATTTATAATTAGCATCATAACATACATTATTATTCATTTATAGTCTTTTAGAAAATACATTCAAATTTAGTAGCGATAATAGCCACAAATATATTAAATTAGATCAACAAAGGCAAGCTTGACATAATGGAAATCATTTCATTTAATTGATTTTTGAAAAATATGAATGAATGATTACAAGTGACATACAATATTTAATATGATTGGAAAGGAATAAGCAATATAAAACACATGACTTCATTAAACCAAATTAATTTTTAAGGATAATCATATCAAATACAATCATTTTAAATAAACCAAAGTTTTTTGTTATTATTAAGTTAGTTTTAGATGTTTGATTTGATTTAAAGAAGAGAGGAGATTCAATCATTTGCTGCTCCAAACTTATTCCCATGTTAGTTAATTAATCTAGTTCAATGAAAAGAAGTTGAGTTGATTTTATGAGTTAATTAGGTTATAACATGCATTAAGTGCATTAAGTTACCCTTTCCTATGCCACTTTAGTATAATTATCCAAGTAATTATGAGCCAACATGATACACATACTTAAAAAATAAAAGTAGCAATGATCCTATGAAAATAAAAGGGACCTAATGTAATTGTCTCACAATTATTGGTTAGTTAAGCTAAAGGGTTTAATTAAGTACTCTTATAACCCTCCCACACATGTAAGTTAATTATAATTTTTTTATAATTCTCTTAGGTTATTAAACACCTAAGAATCTACCCAAGACTTAAGTAATTAACTTCTGGAATGACTTGGACCTTAATTTCATTGATTAAGTAATTTAATAAATTAATTAAGACATAATTAACTTGATTAATCAAATGAGCTTGAAGGAATAGATTAAAAAAAAGTTCTCAATCTTATCCCATAGGCTCATTCATTATTGCTGAAAGGGTTAATTACTAAATTAATTGATTCATTTGCTATTCACATGATTAATTAATCATTACTTAGATTAGGAGAATAATTAAGGTTCAACTAATTAATTTCCATAATTAAGCAAGTAATAAATCCCATGAAAATTAGGGGAGGCATAGGTCATCCCTATAAACAATCTCAAAAGTTTAGGATTAATCACATGGTTAATTAAGAAGTAATTAAGTTAATTAAATTTGTAATTGAAAATATTTTTTATTCAAAAATAATTGAAAATATTTTTTATTAAATTCTCATCTAAAATCCTTCAAAATGAGCATTTATTTGCATTTTTTAGATTTTTCTATGATTTTTTTATGATTTTAGAAATTTTCAGCCATTAAGATGATTTTCATAAAGTCCATTAATTTATTTTATTAAAATAAACTATTTGAGCTTCAAAATTAAATATCTTCCACTCCAGAAGTCATTTTAACTTAAATTTTTTATGGTGTATTTTAAGTTCAGTTTCAATTCCTGAAAGTTTCAACTCAATCTAATTTATATTTTTAGAGTAATTGATATAAATTAATTTTTACTAAAACTCAAATTAAGCTCAAAGTATTCAATGAAATTTGATTTTGGGTTTGTTGGATTCTCCTTAAATAGACAAATCCAAGGAGCCCTTATTTGTAAATTTTTGTCAAGTATTTTTTTAAGAATTTTTGAAGTTTTAGGTGATTTAATTAATTTTTAAAAGCAAAAAATCCAAAATTTCTCACTTAACCTAGTTAGCGACATTTACTGCGCACCATGAGATTGGCTCGCTGATGCTGTGGTGCGCGTGCTCGATTGGCGCCATGATTTCATGAGCGAGAAAAGGAGGGGGAACAAGAATCGTGATGCGCAATCTGGATCGGACTGTCCGATCATGGATCGAACAGTTAGATCTGATTCGTGTGATCCAAATGCCAAAATCAAAGGATCTACCATGCATCTGGATCATCTAATCCCCTAAACATAGGATCGTACGACGGCCGCTGCTCTTCAAATGAAAAAAATGATTGATGAATAGTAAATTGATGGGATTTTAGGATTTTTGCAAAATTTGAACAAAATCTCATTAGAATCAGCTCATTTTTGTAGAGTTCTTCACCAAAAAACTTCCTAATTTATGTGGGGATGATATGAAATGAAAAATGTAAGGGTAATCTAAGAGAAATTCCTAAAATCATGCATACATTATCACAATCAAAGCTCCTTAAGGCAGGCTAAAGTTCGATGAAATTACCTCATCGAGGATAGTTTTTGACGATGGTAAAGATCCAAGCATGCTTTTGGGTGTGAGAAGAAGCCTTGGAATAAGTTTGAACCTTTGCTTTGCTTTGGAACATCATGATCACCAACCTTCACCACACCCTCGTCGAAATCTACTTAGCTTTGATATTTTTTAGTCCATATGTCTCAAAGGAAGTGGGGAAGGGATGTTCTTAGCTTAGGGAAGCTCTTGGGAGCTGAATAATGGCAGGAGGAAGAACTTGGAGGCTTCAATTTCTTATCTTTTTAGGATGGACAAAAATCACCATTAAAGGTGATGGGGAGATGGTTGAGAGGTGATGGCTTGATTGGGGACTTTGGATTTAGCTCCAAAGTCTTCCATTGGGGTTGTGGAGTCTGTCTCATTGAATGCAAGTGATGGGGAGGATTGAATGCAAGTGATGGAAGGATTGAATGAAATTGGGTGGAATCCTATGTGGGGGAGGATCCATGAGGGATTTGATTGGGTTAAGTTGATTTTTGGCTGATCCCAAGTGGGTTTGAGTTGGGTTTGATCAGCTCCCAAGATGCTATGGGTTGGTTTCAAAGGATTTAGTTCAATTTTGGCCATTTGGGTCACATTGGGTCATGTTGGATTAGGTTGACCAATTGGTCAAATTTAGTCAAAGTAAAGCTTAGGTTAGGTTCAAATGATGATTTAAAGAATTTTGGTATGATCAATTTTATTTAATTTGGCCTAGAATTAATTTTGGCTCATTTGAAATCAAATGGGCCAAATGGGTCAAGTTGACCAATTTGACCAAAAGTGGCCAAATTGGCTTGGGTTATGGGTTGATTCATGTTCAATTGACTAATTGAAGATGAATGTAGTCTTTGGTTTGAATCAAATTTGGATTTAATTTAGATTTAGGCTAAATTGACCCTTTTGGTCAATTTGGGCTAAGTGAGTCAATTGGGCTAAGTTGGCTTAGGTCTGGCTTAATTGATGGTCAAGTTATGTTCAAATATTGATCATGGGTTGATATGAATCAATTTCAACCAATTTTATGTAGGATGAGTTTTGACTAGTTTTGGTTCATTTGGGCTAAAGGGTTTCCTTGGTCAAATGACCAAGTTGACTTGGCTTGACCCAATTCATGGCTAATTGCTCATCCTAGGGTGATCAATGGCCATGGTATGAGGCTTGGATGAACTTGGTTAAATCCAATTTGGGTTGGATTAGAATTTGGCTCAAAAGGGTCTTTAGGTCACTTTTGGTCAAGTGAGCCTAAGTGGGTCAATTGGCTTGGTTTTGACTTGATTTAAGTTTAGTTGAACTTATATATGAGCCTAGATTGAAATATAAATTCAACTGCATTCAATTTAAAGTCCAATGGATTTTAGTTCATTTGAAATTTTAAGTCAAAAGGGCTAAGTTGGGTTTGGCTTGGGTTGACTTGAATTTGATTTGATGATTGTAAGTTTCATTTATACTTAGATTGGTGATCGAAGGAGTGATTGATTCAAGAGAAAATTCATTGGTTTTTTTTGACTTGATTTGGATAGGATTTGGCTAAGTCCAAAGAATTGATTCAAATGGCTTAGATTGAGTTTTTATTTGATTTTAGTTTTGGTTTTGGTCATTTTAATGTAGATTTCATTTATATTCGAGAAGATAATCAAAGGAACAATTGATTTATAAGAAAATCAATTGAGTTTGAAGTGATTTGAAGGCAAATTTGGCTATGTTCATGAAGGTAGGTTCAAAGGGCTTAAAAGGGATTTGATTTAGCTTGATTTAGTTTGATTTAGTTTTGATAATTTGAGTGTATATTTTATTTATATTTGGGAGGATGTTTAAAGATATGATTGATTTATAGAAAAATCAATCAAATTTGGGTTGAATTAGGTTAAGATTTAGCTTGGTTCATGGAACCAACTCAAATGACTTAAGAATAATTTTGGGGTTTGAGTTTCATCTTGGGCTTGAATCATTTAGAGCTGGATTTGAATTGGAATTTGATTGTTTGATTGAAGGATTGAATTAATATTTGAGAAAAGTAATTGAGTTTGGGTGGATTTGAATTTGGCTAAGGCTATGTCCATAAGATAAAATCATAGGGCTTTGGAAGGATTTTGAATTTAGATTTGGTTATAGATTTCAATCATTTAATTTGGAATTTGGATTTAGATTTAGAATTTGAATTTAAATTTGAGGTTTGGTTTAAGATTTATATTTTGATTAGATTTAAGAAGGTGCACATGAATTAGGTTTAGGCTATAGGATATGTGATTTTCTTTAGTCCTAAGGTATAACATAATCCTATGATTAACCCTTCTAAGTCTCCAAGCTTAGGTTAAGTGTTCACCTAATCACTAAAAGTGTCTTATGACTAAGGAGCTCTTAGTGTCTAGAAGAGTCCTAACTCTAAGAATAGGAGGTCAAGAGCTCACTCCAAAAGTGAGGTCAACACTCCTCTAAGAGCACCTCCCCATGAGCACTCTATTTGGATCACATCCTTTGCAACCCCATTTAGACACTACCCGAGTTACTCTTGGATTGGACAGTCCTAATTTCCCAATAGCCACCCCGTGGTTGGAGAATCCATCTTGTAGATATGTAGATTCTTCCTTGGTCTAGTAAGTTTGAGATAGGATAAGGCTGATATAGCCCCTTCTCAGTGTGGTCCCTCGCACACCAACAGGATCCACACAAACATATAAATAAAAAAATATATATTCACTTATGGATTAGGAGGACACCCCCAACGGTACCTTTTCCCAAGCAAGCATCCTATCTTTAGGATAGTGTCAGGAAAACTCTTTATAAAAATCACTTAACTACTCTTGAGTTGACATAAATCCCCCAGCGGCACTCACTCAATAGTCGCCCTAGGTCGGGTCTAATTTATTGTGCTACCAACAGATCACCCCAACAGTTTCTCCCCACTTTGGAAGATGTAAGTTTGCTACACTTTCTTTCTAGCTTAGCTGTTGCACACCAAAAGACAGCCTTTAGGTTGGTTAGCTTTATCCCACAGTTGGTAGACTATCCCTTTATATCTGTAAATTTGAGATAGGACAAGGTTGATATAGCCCCTTCTCAGTGGATCCATTGCACCGACAGGGTCCATCAAATTAAATTGATATTAATCTGATTATTTTTGAGTTGATATAAGTCCCCCAAGTGGAATTCACTCAGTAGTCATGCTAGGTTGGGTTTGATTTGTTATGCCACCAACAAGTCACCCCAGAGGTTGCTCCCCATTTTAAAAGATGTAAGTCTGCTATACTTTCTTCTTAGCAGCCATTGCACTCTAAAAGGCAACCTTTGGGTTGGATGGTCCTACCCCACGCATAGACTACCCCTTTGGATTTGTAAACCTGAGATAGGATAAGGTTGGTATAACCCCTTCTTAGTGGATCCATCACACACCGACAAGGTCCATAAATTAAATCCACCTTATCCCTAGAGGATCCAAGCTCATATCTCCAGCAGATATGCCCATAACCTCAAATTAAATTAAACCCAACCTGATTCTCCTTAGTGGAGCTAAATCACAACCTTTCCCTAGTGGAGCCAAATCATATACAAATAAAAAAAATAAATCAAATCATATCCTCATCCTCAGTGGAGCCATCACAATTTGAAACAAATTAAACCTGGTCTTGATCCCCAGTGGACTAAGGCCCATATCCCTAATGGATATGTACCATAAAATTGCATCTATCAAACCCAGTCTTGACCCCTAGCAGATTTAAGCTCATGTCCTTAGCAGATATGCCCATAAATTAAACATAAACCAAAATAAACAAATTAAATCAAACTCTCATCCCTAGTGGATGCTACCAAGCAAATCCAACTAAACCCCTATCCCCAGCAGATACATCCATGAAATCGAACCCATATAACTTGAACCTGCTTCCCTAGTGAAGGTTCATACACCCATCCCCAGTAGATTATAGATTCTAATCCTGGTGGATTCTCTTTCCATTAATCATATGATCAAATTCAAACCCTTATCCCTAATGGATAACCCAAACTTTGCTTCCCTATTAAAAGGTTCATAGTTCAATCCCTCAGCCAATCCCTCCTCCCTCTCTTACGCTCTTGGTATAAGTTGAGTTTCATTGCACTAAGATCATGATTTTGTTTACATCTTGGGTTTAAGTATAGATCATTTCTATTAGCACTTCCAAGCCTTTGGACAAAGTTCATCGTCTCGGTCAATGCCAATACATGCGGTGTGCCTTGTCAATACACCACAGCTATTGGGGGTCCTTTTATTGACCTCACTTTTAGAGTGAGTTCTCAACCTCCTCATTATAGACCTAAGACTCTTATAGACACTAAGAGCTCTTTAGTCTTAATACACTTCTAGTGATTAGGTGAACACTTAACCTAAGTTTAGAGACTTTGAAAGGTTAATCATAGGGGTAGGTTATGCCTTAGGGATTTAGGGAGACTTGCCTACCCTATAGCCTAAACCCAATCCATGTTCTCCTTCTAAAATCAAACCCTAAATTCAAATTCAAAATCAGATTTTAAAATTCAATAAAGCCCATGATCAAATCAAATTCAAGAATCCTTCCTAAGCCTAATGATTGAATTCCATGGCTTTGACCTTAGCCAAATTCAATTCAATTCAATTTCAATTCAATTATTCTCAAAGATTAATTTAATCCCTCAATAATTTATCAAATCCAAGTCAAAATTTGACTCAAAATGATTGAAAGCTAAAATCAAATTCAAGCTTCAAAGTCCTTCCTAAGCCATATGATCCACTTTCATAAGCTTAGCCTATGGTGTTTATTTCTGTGATGAGATTTTGTGTGTGTTTATGTGATGGGACACCACACAGATCTGTAGATTTACTCATTAGGGTGATCGAGTATGATATTAAGGAATAACATACTATCTCGAGAGATAGAAGTCACTATTCTATAATGGACCTAATCACCTAATGAAGACTCTTAAGGCATGATGGGTCTTCAAATGTACTAGAGATATTTCTACTTTACATGAAAATGTAAAGTAGGGTTTATTTTAATCCAAGTTTGTTAAGATTCCTATAAAGGTAAGCCCCCATAGTTAATTACATCTAAGGAATGAGATTTCTTAAAAATACTCTCGATTTAGGTAAATGATCATTGTCTCCAAAGATTTCAAAGATAGTACTATCAATCAATTTGTTATTTTTATAAAATCAAGTGGGATTGATCAAATGGAAAGAGTTATTATCAAAACCAAAGAGAGATGAGTAGGGGATGTTCATGATACTAGAAGCCTAGTGAACATCCCAAACTATCCTTTGGTTGGACTTTATATTTTTAAAATTGAGGAGAATTATATGTTTGAGTTGAATTTTTATTGGAAATCTAACACTTATAATTTCACAATACAAGATTATAGAAATGCTTAAGAGGTGAGGATTTATGCTTATAGCCTTAAAGGGAAATAGCAACCATAGATCCTAAATCTAGAGAGTTTTGGCGAGGGCTAAAGCATTACCTAAATCTAAGGCAAAAGTGTGTATTTGGTTTCCCTCTACAAGAGAGGATAAACCACCCGACTGTTGGACTTACAACCATTTGGGGGTGATGCCAACTAACTTCATCTATAATTATAAATACATATAGGCAAGTCATATGCTTTACAAGATGGTCAGGCTATTATTTACTTAGGATAGAAACTAAGTCCTTAAACTCATCCCTTAAGAGACAAGATCATGAAGGGCCTGAATAATGACCTTAATCTAATGTAAATTTTGTTGAGTTTTATTTTGATTTTTAGACATTTTCATTTGACAGGCTATGGGATTTTATATGCCTAATGCATGAGAAACTCAGTTGTGGGACAAAATTAGGAAGAAGGAGGTTTCTCAAAGTGTTTTTCTCTAGCAAATGATCCTTATGAGACAATATGATGCATGATATGAGATTGTTGACCTCATTTTTAGGATGAGCTCTCAACCCCTCCATCTTAGACATAAGACTTCTCTTAGACTTTAAGAGTTCCTTAGTATTAAGACACATCTAGTGATTAGGTGGACACTCAACCTAACCCTAGAGACTTAGAAATGTTAATGGAATAGGAGGAGGTGGCCCATAGAAAAATCCACTCAACCTCAGCTGCTCAAACTTTCACCAAAGCTTTATCTCGACCAGACGAAGCTTCTCCAAGGGAATCAAGCACTAGTGATCACCTCTAGTGAGGTTAGCCATTTTCCCACCATTAAACTCAATGTGGTGTGGAGATTTGTGAAAGAAATGTTAATGACATAGGAACTTGACTGTTAGATGTGATCTAGGATGCATGTTGATGGTGTGGGTTGTCTTTCATCTCAATCAAAGCTCAATCAAGCTCGGATCAAGGCCTAGAACATGGATGGTCTCCATGGCTCATAGGCATTTGTAGGGAAGGATCTCTGTCCGTCCATCCGTGCATTTTGGATGGACGATCGAGATTAAAACACGTATATATTTATTTTTATCCTCTCTAATCCATGACTTTAATCCCAGCCTTGATTGGACGACTGAGGGAAAAGCATGTAGCATCACCGCCACGCGGCGCTACGATGTGACATTTTAACTTACCAATCAGAGCGCGTTGTGTGTAAAGGGATGCAGTGTCAGCTGCATGTGGTGCCCGCAGGGATTAAGGATTTAATTAGGGTTTAAATAATTTTAATTAATTAACTAAGCTTCTAAAATTCATATCTCAACATAGAAAAATTTGAAAAATATGAAATAAATTGCATTAGAAAGGTAATTGAACATATAATATTCTAAAATTAATTTTGATTAATTTTGAATGGTTCTTTTATCTGAATTTGGTTTTATTAAGACTGTTAATTTACTAATTACTCCTTAATTAATCCACTAATCATTCCCAAACTTCTTGAGTATATTTTGGGGGATGACTTCTACCTCCACTAATTTGTTTTGGATTTATTGATGGCTTAATTGGGGAAATTGCTCATTCATATCCTAATTACTCTCTTAATGTAATTAAGGTTAATTAAGGGTTTGATTAGTGGTTTAATCCTTTATTGAAGTTGATTAAGGTATGTTTCAATGAATAGGAGGTTTAGGAAATAATTTTGGGGCATTTCCCCTAAGCTATTCCTTAAACCCCATTTTCTCCCTTAATCCCATCTTAATTAAAGGGTTAATTCACTAATTACACTCTTAATTAATTTCTTAAAATTCTAAAACTTTCTAGAACTCAATTAATTCTCCTAGGGTAGATGCTTAGGTGTTCAAGAGCCTAAGTACAACTAAGGAAATCAAGATTCAATTCATATGTGTGAGGGTTGTTTTGAAATTACTTAAGTTAAACCCCTTAGCTTAATTAATCATTAAATATTGCTTTAGGACCCTTTCTTCTTAAGTGCATTACAAATTTAAATTCTTAGTTTTATGTCATCTCATTGGCTCATAATTATTTGATTAACTATGCTAAGGTGGTATAGGTAAGGGGTAATTAAGATGATTAATTCATACCTTAACCTAATCAAAATATAAAATAAATCTAATCATCTAAAATTGAACAAAAATATCAAACACATGTGGGAATGGGTTAAAAATAGCAAACTCAATTCACATTTTCCAAATTAAATAAAATTGAAGATCAAATAAAAACCACATTAAACAAACTTTGATTTACTTTAAGCTTTCTTATTCCATAAGATTGCCTTTAGAAATTAATTAAGGTGAATGTGTTTACATGCTTTCATTACTTCAGTTCTTTCCCAATATGCTAAATATGTGTGTCATATGATTTCATGCATTCATGCTTTTCAAAAATCAAATTCAAAATGAAAATGTTTCCTTTATGTCAAATTGCATGTGTTGGCTAAAGTAAGAATATGAGTGGCTATTATCACTATTAAATCCAAATTATTTTTAAAATATATGAATCAATTATCAAAATTGAAAGTGTGTTACTTATATCTTACTTATGAGTTTCCATGTGAGTAAAATATAAGGATGTGCTTAGTGTAGGTTTTCCTCCTCCTCTCTTTTAGTATAGTTTTGAATAGTATTTGACAAAGTGTATAGTTCATTTGAAATGAACCTAACACTTGCCTAATTCCATATCCTATTCATTCTATGCTATTGTTTAATAAGGATACCTATACTTGTACATATAAATTCCATAAACAAAAATAAAGCAACCAACACGAACTTTTGCATTCTTTTTTTCCATTCATTTCTTTTGTACACATGCTTGTATTTAAGGAAAGTAGTATATTTGTCTGGACAACCCTGGGTTGCCAGGCTTTAAGCATCCCTAAGTAGGTCTTGTACCTTACACCCCTAGATAACAATGGTGTCGTACTCACTTATGCCTTTCATACATTCATATGTGCATGTGAAAATTGGATAAGAAACTCCTTTGCTACTTAATGAAAATCATGCATCATAAACATTCAAATTTTCTTAAATGAAATAGTTAGCATGCATCATAAAGTGTGCTAAACATTCCCATTTATATGTATAGATATGTTTATGACTCATTCATATGCGTGTTATACATGTTGAGAAAGAAATGAAGTGATGTATGTTTTGTGAATTTAGTTCATTTTACTTAATCTTAAAATGCCTTTATTTTTGAATAGGTTTGTTTAGAGTTCATCTAAACTTAGGATTAATTCAAACACATAATAAAATAATCACTAAACAAAACTAAAACATGAATCCACTTTAGAAATTACTTAGGTTTGGGAAGAAAAGAGAAGTTCTCTTCTCTTTCCCTCTCTTTATAACTTAATAATTAATTGTAGGATTCACTTGAATCCAATCAAAACATAAAATAAAAGCAACCCAAAGAAACTAAACCACTTAAATGAAATCCTCCTCTAAGTTGAACAATTTTCACACTTAGAAAATTCTAACTTAAACTCATAGCTAAGCATACCGCATAATCCTAAAAGCACACACATTAGGCTAAGTCACCACTTCTAGCTTTAGGTTAGGGCAGTGCATGGTTTGATGTTTGCTTTTGTTTTGTGATATATGTTTTAGTTTGGATTATTAGGATGTATATGCGTAGAATGAATGATATAATGATTTAGTCTAATCCTTATTTTCCACAGGGGATTGTGCTTAAGGGGCGCTATGATAAATAAAAATATAAATACTTTTGCTATGCTGGTGCTTATACCCCTAAGCATAATCTAATAGGCCAGGTGGACTTAGTCACCCATGTGTGGGGTGATAAATCTAATATACATGCTTGGGAGTTTTTGTGGTTTGTTTAGTTAATCTCTATTTTACAGGTGTTAGCTAGATTTACTTTTACTTTTCATGTATTTTTTATAATTAGGATATTAGAATGATTGTTATGGGGATTAGATGAGCATTGGTCATAAGATCTCATCTTATATATCATGTGAAGTATTTGAAGCAACCACCTTCCAACCATCATAAAGAAGGAACCAAAGAGGAAAGAAGAAAAGAAAAAAAAAAGAAGAATGAAGAAATGAAGCTTGAAGACCCCCATAAAAATGAGTACCTTGCTTAATTGTATTTAATTCATTTGTAATCCGGGTTGTATAAGGGTAGAGCTCAGCTATCCAATTTATTTTTGGGTTTGTATGGTGGTTCCCGACTACAAATGACCTCTTATTTTTTTGCAAACTTTATAAATTGATTGATGATTTGTTTAGCTTGTGCATTAAGATGACATCTTTTTTCTAATTTCTTGCTTGCTTTATGTATGACCTGGATGTGGATTAGGCTCTCAAGGAAAAATAAATATTCTATCAAAATTAATAATTCAAAATTAAAAATAAAGAACTCATAACCTCACCTAAAGCTTAGGCTAAAAATCAAGATAAAGAATTAGCAACCCCTTAGCTAGATGAGAACTTCTTTTATAACATCATGCACAAATGTATATTATTGTCACTCTTGATTGGAGGGCTTCCACCTTTGCCATAAAAACTTGGCTTGACCTTTGAGAGCCATAGTGGAAACACACCTCCTCTCTTTTCGCTGATTTTGGCCAATAATCTTATTTCTCATGCATTAGGCATATGAATATTATTAGCCTGAGTCAAATGATTGTCCAAAATTGAAAATAAAATGTAATATGAATTGCATTAGATTTAGGTCATTTGAAGCATACCCTTACATGATCTAGTCTCTTTAGCGAATGTGTTTAATGACTTAGACTCTTTCTAAATGAATAATAACCTAGCTATCTTGCAGAAAGTATATGACTTGCCTACATGAATTTAAAATTGTGGGAGGAGTTAGTTGGCTACCACCACCAGGCAGTTGTAAGTCCAAGCAGTCGGGTGGTTTATTCTCTCTTGTGGAGGCAAACCAAATACACATTTTGCCTTAGATTTAGGTTATGCTTTTGACCCTCGTTGAAGCTCCCTAGATTTAAGTTTTGAGGTTGCTTCTCCCCTTTGTGGGCCATAAGCATAAATCCTCACCTCTTAGGTATTTTCATAATCTTGTGTTATAGAATCATAGTCCCTAAACTTCTAATGAAAATTAAACACAAATAACTTAAATCAAATTCAAAAATGTAATGCCTAACCATAGGATAGTTTGAGATGTTCACTAGGTTTCCTAGCATCGTGAGTATCTCCTACTTATCTTCATTTAGCTTCGATAATAACTTCCTCTCTTTGATCAATCTCATTTGATCTTCTGAAATAAACTAATCGATTGATAGTCCTACCTATTGAAATCTTTGGAGATAATAATTATTTACTTTAATCGAGAGTATCCCTAAGGGATCTTATTCCTTAGGATGTAATTAACTATGGGAGATTGCCCATGTAGGGAACTTAATGAACCCGATTTAAAATAAACCCTACTTTACTTTTCCATGTAAAGCAAGGGAGGAATCTTTGGTACATATGCATACCCATTGTCCTTAGGAGTCCTTGTTGAGGTGATTAGGTCTATTGTAGGGTGGTGACTTCTATCTCTCAAGATATTACACCTCTCCTTAATGCCATGCCCAATCACTCTCAATAAGAACATCTACGGATCTACATGGTGTCAAAAATGCATAAAAAGAAGAAGATGTATATTTCCATCCTCATTTTATCCTACATAGAGTGAAGATGGAAGTATATATCTTATTATTTTAGAAATCTTATCTTGAAAATTTTCACCACAGATTTTTCTAGCTACTCCGCTGGGGATGGTTCCTCTCTCCATCTTTGGTAAATGATCATTATCTTCAAGTATCGATAGTGAGTTTGTACTTTGGTATGAATCTGAGACTATCTTGCATTCCGTTGGTATGTAGCTTATTTCATTCTTAAGTTAAGCTAGCCAACATCATTAGGTTTTAGGACCTCACCCCATGTTGGTCTTAAAACTCCCATTGGATTCTCCAATGGGTAAAAATAAAAAGAAACCATTTAAAGACTTTCTCATTATCATTTTTTATGATAAGGAAAGATTCATTCTAAAATAATAAAGACAAAATAAATTTTTCATAAAAATCTTGCTTTTCAAAAAGCACTCTTTCAAAAAATGTGCATAATAAAATGTTTTTCACAAAATTTTCTTAAATCACCCTCATCTAACAATTCTCATAATTATTACATGCAGGAATCTTCAAAAATAAAACTAACAATCTCTTCCAAAAGCACTAATGAACATCTTCTCTCAATTCATTTTGATGAAGATTTCATTTTCAAAAATAAAATGAACAATCATCTTACCAAAAATCAAAATCAAAATTAAAAATAAAATTTTTAAAAATCACATATGAACCTTTCCATTCAATATACCCATGCCTATTGAATGGAAATCTCATTTTCAAACAAAACTATATTTTTTTATAAAAAAAAGCATATATGAACATCTTCATTCAATATACCCAAATTTATTGAATGAAGATTTCATTCCCAAATAAAAATAATATCATTTGGAAATCCCACTTAAACCTATTCCATATATGATTAAGTTGGAATTACCCCTTTCAAAAAGAAATAATCACACACAAAACAAAATTTTTACACTTCAAAAATAAAATTGACTTCCATTCCTACATACCCAAATTTGTTGAATAGAAGTCTTCTTTTCAAAAATCAAAACTTAACAATCATATTTTCAAAATTCAAAACATATTTGGAAATTCATTTAGCATACTCAAATTTGCTAGGTGAAGTCTCCAAATTCAAAACCAAAATTTTGAACTTCATTTAAAACTCAAATTTGCTAAGTGAAGTCTCCAAATTCAAAACCAAAAATTTTCAAACACATTTGGAACTTCATTTAGCATACTCAAAATTGCTACTTGAAGTCTCCAAATTCATAACCAAAAATTTTCAAACACTTTTGGAACTTCACTCTTTAGCATACCAAATTTTCCAAAGATAAGTTTCCATTTTCAAAACAAAACCAAAACATAAAATTTTTAAATGCATCTTTTGGAATTTCATTTAGCATACTCAAATTTGAAATTTCCATTTCACAAAATTTACTGGAACTTCATCTTTAGCATACCATATTTATTAAAGTGAAGACTCCACATTCCATCAAAAATAAATCAAAACCAAAAGAAAACACATTAAGATTTCCTTAGCATACCCAAATTGGGTAAGGATCCTACTTTTGCAAAAAATCAAAATATCTAAAAAAATGAAACACTTTAGGAATTTCTTAGCATACTCAAATTTGCAAAGAATCCTATTTTCAAAAATCTTTCAAAACACACACACACACACACACACACACACACACACACACACACACATGGGTTCCTCACTTAGCTTTCCTAAGTTTGCTAAGTGGGAATTCCAATTTTCAAAATCAACAATAATTCACAAAAAGAAACAATTATTTTTAAACACTTCACTTATCATACCCAAATTTGCTAAGTGAGTGAATTCCAAAATTCCAAATCAAAAACAAAACCAATTGACCCTTACTTTAACATATCCAAATTTGTTAAAGGAAAGGGACCTCAAATCAAAATCTAATTTCAAACATGAACCTATGGAAGCATATTTCTAAAATATTTGAATCCTATTTTCAACATACCTAAATTTGTTGAAGTTGGATTCATATTTAAAAATTTCTCTTTTCAATCAAATCTCTAAGATCTTCTCTAAATCCATTTGAACCCCACTTAACACTTCCAAGATGTTAGATGTGGGTTCAAATTTTAAATTCAAATTCAAAAATCAACAAAAAAATAGAAATCGTCCAAGCTTTCCAACATTGCGATTCTCAAAGATCGTCACAATTCAGTTCTTCAATTTTTTTTCAAATGATTAGAAATGGCAAGCTCATAGAAGTTTGTGTTCACTTTCCCCTATGGCATGGAATTGGCCTTGGATCAGGCCAATCTCCCCCAAGTTGATCATACCCACCTTATCCATTTTGGCAGAGGTTTTGAAGGAGTGAGGATCACTTGTGAGGGCACTCACAACCCTCAAGACCATGGTGACCGGCAAAAGCCATCTAGATAGATTTACCCTTGGATTTTGACATCCCTTCATTAAAGAAGAAAGTAGTGGTGGCTCAATCGGCCAAGAAGTGATGATAGTGCCTGCATGCCTGGTTTCTCAGACCCAAAGGGGCTAACACCCACCCATGGCACCCTCTAAGGGTAAGGCTCCTTTGATCCCCGAGATTGCCTCCCAGCCTTTGAGGTTGGGTCTATTTCTTACTCTAGTCATCCTACCAGAACTCAGAGGAGAAATAAAAACCACATGATTAAGCAGTATCATACCAGGATTGCTAGGGAGATGGAGGCTACTATGTGGTCGCTAGAGGAGGTACCTACATCACCCCAAGTTATAGAACCGCCTTTCATCTCTCGGGTAAGATAGATAGGATGCTAGGAGGATCCATACTTCACATCCACTAGTGGTTCAGACGCCTAGTTACTGAGAGATCGATCCAGCCTCCATCAATTTTACGTCTGAGTTTATGGACGTTGAAGAGTCGCTCATTAAGATCTCTTTTCCCGCAATGTGGGGAAATATCTTCAATAGGAGAGGGCTAGAGAGGCCCATACATCTATTCGTATCACCAGTAGGGAGAGGTGGAGGTTCAGTCACCAGTAGCTTCTATATTTTTCGCTGCTACCCACGTCGACCATATATATAACATTTTACTTATAGGGATGACCCATCATAGGAAGAAGGTCCCTGTCCTGAGAGAGTTGGTGGTGTCTCCACCACATCGGTCTACCCCCCGGCCGCCATCATCTGCTCACATCAGAGCATCTCCAGTTCCACCGAAGGCCTGAATGCCATATTAGGGGAGAAGCATACTCCATTGGTGATCCGACTATAACTGAGGGATCCTATTCCATCTACACTGCCTACTATGGCAAGGTTGAGCTCTCATGCTTGACCTTCTGCCCTAGTGGTGGTGCGGAGGGAATGGCGACCCGAAGCATAGTGGTCGTACCTTCACCAACACCATCAGTTCAATAGGACATGGAGATGGTGGCAGCTGTTGCAGAGGTAGCAGAGGATAGCCCAGTTCCACTGATGATAGTAGAACCTCCTAGGAATGTCACCCCTTTCAGAGTTAGTGATAGTAGGGAGTGTGTCTCTTCTAGTGAGTATAGTCCACATACAATTGACTCTCAAGCAGTAGGAGAGGTCTAGTGCCTCTTAGACATGACAGTGATCACACCGGTTAGCCAAAATTTGTATATGCCCATTTAGATTGATCATTCTCTTGAGGAGATAGTAGCACATTATCTTGTAGAAGAAGGAAATCCTAGGGTATGACTGGTCATATGAGGAGAAGATCAGCTTTGATCCTAATGAAGATGATTTGTTGGGAGACTCAGCCGGGTTCAGTATGGTAGATACCAGGGGATCCCTCCTTAGAGAATAGCAAGCCATTGAAGGTGATGAGGTTGATCAGGAAGAAACTGCCCAATCAGCCCAACACCTTTGATATTAGTTAAAGCAGAAGGATGAGCAGATAGATAGGATGGTGAGGTAGCTTGAGGACTTGCTAGCAGCAGTCTCAATACTTCAAAAATAAGCTCCAATAGTTCATCCTACTAACTACATTAGTCAGCCAGAGTTAGTGCATGTCTTGTACCCAGCCAAGGCCTTACCTCCCATTGAGCAAGGTGGCACTAGCATGTATAGAAAGGTAGTGGAAAGTACCTCCATACAAAAGAAAGACATTAGATTCATGGTTGAGCAGTAAGTGAAGGAAGCGTTGGCTCAAGCCTGGGGAGGATCATTAGTTCCAAAGTGTAGACCCTACCCAAAGAAATTTAATGCAATCCAATATCCCAAGTGTTTCGTGCCACCTTCCTTCAAGAGCTTTGATGGGAAAGCAAGGAAGCATGCACACTCAAAATTATTGTGGGCCGATGCTTTACTATTCTACCTCTTGATTAGTAGCCTAGCAGGGATTGCTTTTGATTGGTATGCTAAACTTTCTATTGGTTTAGTAAAGATATTTGCTGAGTTGGAGCAACTCTTTATTAAGAGGTTTGCTGGAGCTCAGCAAAGGGTTACTATTGGTGATCTCATTATAGCACAACAACACCGAGGCAAGTCCCTTTTTGACTATGTTCTCAGATGGCATAACCTGAGTATGAAATGCGAGCCACAGCTATCTGAGCAGCATGCCATTGAGATTCTTCTAAAGAATATCCATGGCCCGGTCGCCTTCATGCTTAAGAGCTTCACTATCAAAACATTCAAGAAGCTAATTAACAAGGCGGCTAGTCTACTATAAGGAGAGGCTAAACAGTTACCTTTTTAAGACCAGTTGCCCAAACCAAAGCCATAGAAGGTCTATGAGAAGAAGCCAAGAACAGTGACAACAGTAGATAAGGGGAAGCAACTAGCTAGAGATCAATCGAGAGACCATGACCTCAACAGTCTTCTCTTTCACCTCCTTTACCACAACCGAGATAGCTCTACCACCTCCACAGTAGCCTCCATAGCCATACCACTAGAAGTAGTGGCACACATACCCGTCGCTAGGTAGCTATGGTCCACCTATTCTTTTAGATAAGCTTAACAAACCTTATTCATTTAAGAGGGAGGTAATTAGGAAGATATTTAAGAATCTCTTAAAGAAGCCTGATTTTTAGCTACCCAAACCTAGAAGATCGGAGGAAGTGGGAAAAAGTCATGATCCTAACTTTTGCCCCTACCACCATATGCTAGGTCATGTTTTAAAGGATTGCTTCACATTTAAGGACTAGCTTGAACATAGCTTCAAGACGTGTTATCCCAAAGGAATACCTTGTGGAACAACCATCAGTTCCATTAGTAATCCTTGGGGATACTGTGATCCTTCCAAAACCAAAGAAGGTTTTATCTCTTATCCAAAACCTCTAAAAAGATCTTCCATAAGATCAAAAAACTTTCCTTACAGGTGCTAAGTCAAACTCCAACATCAAGGTTTGCAAGTTTCTAGTGCCAACTTGGGAAAGGGGAGCTAGCAGATGTGCAAGATGTACCGGATAGCCCAAGAGCACCCACTACCACGATCTCCAGTTGCTACTTCCAGAACTTCCTCCACTTGCCTAGTTTCATCTTCTTTACTAGTAGAACTCTTATCAATGGATAAGGGCATCAAATCCCTTACCCCACTTACTTTACTTGATTTCTACTTTGTACCACCTATCAAATCCAAGAAATTAAAGAATAAATCTAGCTTGAATTACATTTGCATCACTTCTGATGGATTTTCTATTTCTATTCTTAATGATAACTTTTCAAGTCAAAATAATTATGACAATTTTGATCTTCCTCTTTCTGATTTAGAGTTGGACTTTCCTACTCTGAATACTATGGGTTTTCCTCTTGAGATAGACTTGGAATCATCTAATTTTGAGGGTCCCATAGGAGAAGTTAGTGAGCTGAGCGTGTGGAACCTTCCATTACCCCGCCATAAGAGATCACTAAAGTCAACCTCCAGAAGGTTCTACCTCCTAGGGACGCACTTCAAGATAGAGGGAAACAAGTCATTAGTATAAAGGATCGAGAAGCCCCTCCATAAGATGCTCCACCCTTGGATATGCTTATGGAGGATCAGCCTAAGGTGGGCTATAATGTCCTCTCTCATCTAAGAAAGTTGCCATCTAATCTAAGCATATATGATGCCCTTGTCTTATCCAAAGAAATGAAGGAATCACTAATCAAGGCTCTCCTTGATTCCGAGATATGCTTAGCTCATCGCTATAGGTGAGGAGGCATATTGCATAAAAGAAGCCCAGGGGATCACTTTCATGAAGACCTTCTTCTGGGGGACTTGGAGCACAACCGTCCCCTTTAATCACAATTGACATGGGAAGATTTAGACTTGCTAGAGTTCTCATTGATCCAGGTGCATCAGTGAACATTATGAGTCTAAAGATTCTTGCCTATTTGAGGATCGACATCTCCACACTCGAGGAGATCAGATGATGTTGAGAGGATTCAATGAACAAGGTGAGCGGGCTTTAGGTTCCATAGTGTTACACTTGGAGATAGGTAACTGGAAGACTAAAGTCAAGTTTTACATCATTGATTCAAATACTTCATTCATTACTTTGCTTGATAGGCCTTGGATATATCAGAATAAGATAATTCCATCCTCCCTCCATTAGCGCATCAAGTTCAGAAAGGATGGGATGGAATTCCATGTTAATAGAGATGAAAAGACATTTTTAGTTAGAGAGGTTAAGATTTATGAGGATGCGACCTACTATCTTCCTCAAAACACCCTTTCTCATGAACTTGGACAAAATTCAAATTCAAAAAAATGAAGAAATTGAAAAGACAAAAGAAAAGAGAAGAAAAATGGAAATCCAAGTGAACAAGAAAGGGGAATTGAAGAAGAAATAGATCCACATATCACATTCCTCCCAGTTCATTCCATCATATGGACATGTGGGCAGGATGACTCAAACTTCACTAGGCAGAGGCAAAGGTAGAAATGGAGGCAGTTCCAGAGGTGGAAGACCCTGTGGTTGGCCATCAGCCAATATAGGTCATGTTGCAGTTCATAGGAGTACCTCTACTATTCATATAGACTTGGAATCTAATTCGGAGGATGAGTCCAATATGATTAGTATAGCAGTCAACCCCTCTCAGCAGGTTCCATTGGAGGTGACTTTCAATCCAGAAAGAGATGAAGACTAGGCCTCCAGACAAAGCAAGTATTCAAATCAAGTTTATATGAAACTATTAGGCAGCAGCTGGGAACCTTAGCTCTAACCTCATTTACATCTCAAAAAGTTGAAGGTTTAGTAGTTAAGGAATTCCCTAAGTCTTCCAGTGATATGAAGCTGAAGAGATTCTTTTTGGGATCATCATCCTCAAGTCCTGAAGTTGATGTAGAACTTGAGGTGGATACATTTAAAGAATTAATGGAATTACCATTTGACTTTGACTAGCCTTGTGTTCATAATCTTATACAGAAAGGTTTAGTTCCTCATACATGGTCCAAACACAGGTCAGAGTACTTTGAAAAGCCATGGAACAATATAGGCAGGGAAGCACAATCAAGAGTAGGACTAAGATTCGATATAGTGGGTCCAGTCGATGATGATGATTACTACTTAGTTGTTACCAATCATTTGGAATCTAATAGGTTCTTTTCACACCCCCAACTCTTATGAGAATGTGTGTTTAGAAACCTCAGATGATCTCCAAATCAAAGATGCACTGCCAAAATTTGAAGAGGAGATCCATTCAATAATTGACAAGCTTAAATAAATCAACCTGAGAAGAAAATCCACAGACACATCAATTCATTTAATGAAGAAGAAAAAAATGACTTAGTTAGGGTATTGATTGAATTTAAAGACTGCTTTGCATGGAGTTATGAAGAGTTGCCTGGATTATCTTTTGATGTAGCAGTCCATAAGCTAGCAATAGAACCTAACACTACCCTTATTAAGAAAGCTTCTAGATGCATACAATTAGAAATCGAACAATAGGTCATTACTAAAGTTAAGAAACTGATCGATGCTGGTTTCATCAAGGAAGAAAAATATCCTACCTAGTTATCTAGTGTCATCCCAGTTAAGAAGAAGAATGGACAAATTTGCATTTGCATCAATTTTAGGGACTTAAATAATGTATGTCCTAAGGATGAGTTTCCTCTTCTTATTAGAATTAATGGTGGACATCGCCTCATCTATGCTTCTCTTTCATGGATGAATCATCGTACAACCAAATCAAGATGTCTCAAGATGAAAGAAACACGCTTTTGAACCCCATCAAAATCTTTTATTATAGGGTCATGCCTTCACCTTAAAATGCTGCTACATACCAATGCCATGACTCATCTTCAATGAACTCATCCATCATTAGGTTGAGTGCTATGTTGATGATCTAGTAGTCAAGAGTAGAGAAAAGGAAGACCATCTATTTGACTTGAGAGTAGTTTTCGAATGGTTAAGATAATATAACCTCAAAATGAATCCCTTGAGGTGTGCATTCGAGGTAGTTTTAGAAATTCCTTGGGTTTTATTATGTCAAATTGGGGAATAGAAATAGATCCTTAAAAGATCAAAGCTATCTTAGAAATGCCATCTCCTAAGAGTTTAACTCAACTTAGATCCTTCTAAGGAGGGCTGGCATATCTAAGATGTTTTATTTCCAACCTATCAGGAAGATGCAAGCCATTTTAAGCACTTGTAAAAAAGGATGCCAAGTTCAAGTGGGATGACAAGTGCTAGCATGCCTTTGAAGATATCAAGTAGTATTTGATGAAGCCGCCTAGTAGCCCCTATCGGGTGCCACTCATTCTCTACACTACATTGGACTCTCTTGCTCTATTGGCCCAAACCAATGATGAGGGAAAAGAGAATGCTCTCTACTACCTCAACCGTCATCTAATTCCTACTGAAGCAAACTATCCACCTATTAAGAAACATTACCTAGCTTTAATCATTGCTTCCTAAAATCTATGACATTATATGCTTTCTTATAAGGTGAACTTGATTCTAACAAATCCACGATCTCATGACACCAACACTATCGGATGTTTGGCGATGGTCCATGATTCTCTCATAGTTTGATATCACATTTGTACCCTCTCAGTGGTAAAAGGACAAGAAATTTCTTAGCAACACACCCACTTCTGATTCTCCGCTTAGTGATGATCTCCCTGATGAACAAATCATGAACTTAGGGGAGGTTGACAACCACCAGATCATGATGGGAGATGTATTTTGATGGTGCAACTTCTTTTCATAAAGGGGAAGCACCACGATCTATTCTCCCAAGAAAGGTAGGAGTAGGAATAGTTCTCCTAACTCCAGACCATGATGTGATGAGATTCTCATACTATCTTTCCAACCCCTGCACCAACAATGAAGCCAAGTATGAGGCTTTGATTGTCCGAGTTAGCCATCACTATCGTGTCAAGAGCATCAACATCTTTGGGATTCTTAGTTGGTCATCAACTGCATCGGGTCTACAAGGTTCTCAAACCAAGCTTCATCATTACCATGAGTATACCATGAAGTTGTTGGCCCAAATTCTAAAGTCACCATCTACAAGGTTCCCCGAAAATATAAGAGCAGTAGATGCTTTGGCCAAACTTGCCAAAGAATTGGCAGAAGATGAGTCCATTTCAATAAGGGTTCAAAATAGACAAGTCCTATCCCTTATTGATGCTAAACTCATCGAGAGACTTTCTCTTGAAGGGGAGGTTGTCATTGCCTATAAAGAAAAGGAGATGGATTGTAGGCAACCATTCATAGACTATTTGAACACCAAAACTACTACTCAAGAAAAGTCATAAGCCCATCGGTGAAATAGAGAGAGCTCTCTCATGCTATCATGATGGCACCGTACCACCGGTCCTTTGATCAAATATGGTTACGTTGTTTAGACAAATATGAAGCCTATGGAATTGTAACTAAAGTACATTCAGGTCTATATGGAGCGCATCAATTCAGTCCAAAGATGAAGACAAAGATCAAGAGATTAGGATACTACTAGCCTCGATGATTAGAGATCGCATGGATGTAGCTAGAGATGCCATTAGTGTCGTACACTGGTCCTCCACCAACCACACTAACATTCTCACCCTACATTGGCTCATGGCCATTTGAGTGTTGGGGTACCGACATTATGGGGTCCGATCGATCCTCCTTCTTCCAAGGGGCAATCTTAGCTACCACCCACTACTTTTCCAAGGAGGTGATCCCACGAGAGGTCAACTTAGCATGTGCTTCAATTTTTAGGAACCATATCGTATATAGGTTCAGGGTGCCTCGATGAATTATATCCGATAATGGTACTGCATTCAAAAGCACCAAGATCAACAGCTTTGCTAGAAGAGATGGTATAGATTGGAGATACTCCACCATCTACTACCCAGAAAAAATGACATAGTAGAAGCATTCAATAAAACTCTCATCCAGATATTGAAGAAGACTCTTGACGATAACAAATGATAGTGGAATGAGTAGTTGGTTGAAGCCTTGTAGGCCTACTGCACCACATACCGAAGTCCAACTCTCTATCCTATTTTCTTAGTATATGGGTTCGAAGTTGTTCTACCTTTAGAAGTTTAACTCCCATTACTAAGGATAACATTGGGTAGTAAGATCACTACAGAGCAGAATGCAAAGTTGAGGTTAGAAGAGCTAAAGGTTTGGAGGAAAGTCACCCAGGGGCATGTAACCTCGAGTTGTACAAGGATAAAATGATTCAAGCTCATAACAAGTTGGTCCGCCTAGGTCTTTGAGTAGGAGAACTTGTGTTAGTCTAAGGAGACCAATTATTGCCCGTCAAAAGATGGGAGGCAAGTTTGAACCCACTTGGGAAGGCCCCTATGTCATAGAGAAGGCCTACCAAGGAGGATCTTATCAGCTTATTGATTGTAAAGGGGAACACCTGATGCTTCCAATTAATGGGCTCTATCTAAAGACATGTTACCCATGAAATAAATCATGTTTGAAAGTAATCATTAATAAAAAGAACAAAATCAGATTCCATTCATCAAATCCTTTCTTCTTTCAAAGCATTGTTTGCTTATCTTGTGAATCCACCAAGACGTGTTTAGGGTAGGTATAAGAGTCCCCAGTGGCATCCTATCCCTCTTTCACAACACAAACATAATTTCTCAGTGCTATTAGAATAGGTGTGAGAGAACTCAAGAGGCATCCTATTTTGATTAGCATAACTAAGTTAGGTGTGAGAGAACCCAAGCGACATCCTTTCTTAGTGGGAAATCCCAGTTGACATCCATGGCACAATTTCATCAAACCCCCAAGTGTGTTTAAGGTAGGTATGAGAGTCCCCTAGAGACATCCTATTCCTTTTAACACATGCACAAAATAAATACAAATCTTTTATCTCGAGCTATTTTGATGTGGGAGCAAGCCCTCTGTGGCACTCACTCATTAGCTTCTCAAGGTCGGGTTTACATACTACCTCGCTAGTATGTCACCATAGTGGTCACTTATGTGGAAGATGTGAGTCCCCATGCTTTATTCCTAATTTGATCATTACAAACCAATGAGTGCTTTGTTAGTATGGTAGACTTCACTACCTAGCTGCTACTACCATGTTGATTTGTTTAAGAAGATGTGAGTCCCCGTGTTTTCTTGAACTAATTATCATGATCTAACTAGGTAGTATATTTGAGGTTTTGGATAAGTCCCAGGCTCTTTCCTCTTGACTACATTTGAGTTGATATAAGTCCCCAGTGACATTCAAGGTAGTCACCCTAGGATGGATGGCACCGTCGAGCCAAAGATAGACTATCCCAGCAATCGCTATAGGAGGATGTGAGTCCCCAGCTTTCTTCTAGTCGACATTGAAATGATGAGCACCTTAGTTGGTTGGTTTGTTCACATCGATAGCCACTCACTCTGGATACACCACTCTGGAAGATGTGAGTCCCACACTTTCTCTTGAGTTGGCCACCAAATATCTATTGGATATATGACTAGCCATGTCATCTTCTTTTTGATTAAGCCCTGACTCATCTCTGGGCATTCTATTTAGAACCTTTGACCCCATTTAGACACTACCCGTTACTTTTGGATTGGAGCTCCCCTTTCCTAGTAGCCACCCATGGTTGGAGAATTTGTTCAAATGGATGTGATTCTCTTAGTTCAAGAATTTGAGATAGTCAGTATATTCCTTCTTTGATCCCTCAAAATAACGGTCCATGATAAATAAACTAAATAAACAAATAAATTAATTGCATGGATTAGGAATCAAGCCCCCAAAGGACCCTTTTCCAAGCATATCTATCTTTAGGCGGTCGAACTCCCCATAGAAATTGCGACTACTGAGTTGAGATAAGTCCCTGCGGCATTCACCCCAGAGTCACCCAGAGTCAATCTATTTTGATTAAAAGAAGATTACCCCTACAGTCATTTCTTTGGAAGATATAAGACTATGACCCATTCTTTCTAGCATGATTGTCACAAACTGTCGGGCAGCCTAAGGTCGGGTTTGATTTGTTGCCCAAAGCAACTGATCACCCTAGTGGTCTTTTGTAGTGAAGATGTGAGTCCAAGCTTTCTTCAATTGATCATTGCAAATTGAAAGGCACTCCTTTGGTCAGATAGTTCTCCCATCGGCCGGGAAGCTACTCCCTTTGGTTTAGTAAACTTAAGATAGGTCTAGGCTGATATAAGCTCATTCTCAGTGTGATCCATCACAAATTAATAGAATCCATCAAAATAAATCTAAAAATGAAATTAATCTTGACTATCTTTGAGCTGATCTAAGTCCCCCAAAGGCATTCACTCAATAGTCAGCCCTAGGTTGGGTTCAATCTATTGTGCCAATAGATTACCCCAAAGAACGGTCCCTACTTTGGAGGATGTAAGTCTACTACTCTTTCCTAAGACAAATGCCGCATACTAAGGCATCCCTTTCATTGGCTAGTCCTACTATGTGTTTAGTAGACTATCCTTTTGGATTGGTAAATCTGAATTAGGTCTAGGCCTCCATGGCTCCTACTCAGTGCGATCCATCACAAACCAATTAGGGTCATCTCAAAATCCAAATCTAAAAATTGAAACAAATTCAACCCTCTTCTCAGTGGAACTTTCTCCTCAGCGAGACTTAAACCAAATCAAACCTCTCATCCCCTTGTGGATGACTTGAACCTACTTCCCTAGTGGAAGGTTCATACATCCTATTATTTCCTCTCTTATGTCTTGACATAAGTAGAGTCGCATTGCACTAAGCTCTGGATTCTTTCTACACCTTGGGTTAGGGATAGATTATTTCTATTAGTGCTTGTGATCTTCCGGTGTTGTTGATCATTTTAACACAATGTTCCTTGTCACCACACCACACCTATTGGGCTCCTCATTTTTAGATGAGCTCTCAACCCCTCCATCTTAGACATAAGACTTCTCTTAGACTTTAAGAGTTCCTTAGTCTTAAGACACATCTAGTGAATAGGTGGACACTCAACCTAACCCTAAAGACTTAGAAGAGTTAGCCATAGGAATAGGACACACCTTAAGGGCATTAGGAAAATTTGCCTACCATATGGCTTGAACCACATTCCTTACTTCCTTCCTTCAAGTCAAACTCCAAATCAAATCAACATCAAACCTAAATCAATTATAGCCTAATTTATTTTTCCTCCAAACTCAAATCAATGCCACATGATTGAAACACATGATCAAAATCCATGATTGAAATCCATGATTGAATTGCAAGTTCCAAATATTTCCTAAGTCCTTAATTTCCTCTCTTAAGGACTTAGCCTAAATCATGTTCAAATTAATTCAAACTCATGTGATTTTCTCATCTCATTTATATTCTCATTTTTATTCACATATATAAATGAGATATAAATTCAAATCAATCAAATCAAAATCCAAATTTAAACTCCTAATTCAAAATCTTTTCTAAGTAGCCTAAATCATCTTTAAATCAATTCAAATTCATGAAATTTTCTCATAAATAATTTATATTCACATATATAAATGAAATATAAATTCAAATCAATCAAACTAAACTCAAAAATCAAATCCAAACTCCAAATATTTCCTAAGTCCTTTAAATTTCCTCTTAAAGACTTAGCCTAGATCATGATCAAATCACTTCAAATCCTTGAAATTTTCTCATTTATATTCACATATATAAATGAAATATAAATTCAAACAATCAAAACCACTTCCAAAAATCAAACTCATTCAAAATCCAACCTAAGCCTTTCAAGTCAAAATCTTGAACTTAGCCAAATCAATTTTAAATCAAGCCAAACTCTTGATTTTACTTCATGATTCAATCAATCATTCAATAATGAATCCAAATATAAATACAAACTTCAATCACTTAACCAAAACTCAATTCAAAAATCAAGCCAAAATCCATTTCATGTTCACCCTTTGAACTTGAAATTGTCAAATGAATCAAAACCCATTTGACTTCAAACCACTTGCAAATGGATTTATATTTCAATCATAAGTCCATATGTATGTTCAATCAAACTCAAATCAAGCTTTGACCAAGCCATTTGACCCACTTAGGCTCACTTGACCCAAAGTGACCTAAAGTACCCTTATGAGCCAAATTCTAATTCTAACCAAATTGGATTGAATCAAACTCATCTAAGCCTCTCATCATGATCAACAATCATAATGACATGATCAATCACTCAAATTGGGTCAAATTAAGTCAAACCTAAGGGTCAAGTCAACACTTAGCCAAAATGAAACCTAACATAGCCAAAATCCACCATAGGTCAAATTGATTGAAACCATTGATCTAAGTTCATTCATGACCAATGTTTGAACTTGACCAAGTCAACATTTGAGTCTAACCTAGCTTAATTGGCCACTTGACCCAAGTTGACCCAACTTGACCTAAAAAGTCAAAATGTGTCAAAACTTGATCTAAGCCAAATTGATTGAAACCAATGGGTCAAGTTCATTCCAAATCACTTGTTGAACTTGACCAAAGCCTCAATTGGCCAAATAGACCTAACCTAGCCCAATTGACCTTGAACCCAACTTGACCTAAAGGGTCATGTTGAGCCAAATTCAAACTTAACCAAAATTGATTGAAAATAAAGATACCAATCTACTTCACATGACTAACCAAACCTAAACCTAATGATGACCTAGCTCAAATGGGTTAAATTGGTCAACTTGACCCATTTGACCTAAATGAAGTCATATGAACCAAATTCAAACCTAAACCAAATTGAATCAAACCAAAGCCACCAAACCATTTCAAATGGTAATATGAACTTGACCCAAGCCTTGGTTTGACCAAATTTGATACAAGTTGACCCATTTTGACCTAAATGGGTCAACATGAGCCAAACCATACCAAATGAACTCCAAATTCAATGAAACTTGGCCAAACATATTTTCTCAACATACCCTACATATCCAAATTCAAAAATCAGCTAAATGACCATTTTTACCCCTAGGCCATAGAGCAATTTTTGGCCAATTCCACTTAGAATTTGGCCAAACCCTCTTCATACCTACTTGATAGTCTCTAATAGATCAAGTGAAGACTAGGGAGGGTGGTGCACCCAACCCAATGGGTTTGGGTTAGCCCAACTTGACCCAATGGCCAAACCGACCACTCCCCTTGAAATGACCACTTGGGAATCATGCATCCACTTGTTTTGAGCATATGGGAAGTTCATATTCTCACTCCCTAGCCTAAATGAACTCAAGGACAATCCTAACAGCTCAAACAACCCTTTCAATCTTGGAAATTAGATCAAAATGGCAAGCTTATGCTGGTCATTGATTGCCAAAGGGGGAGACAAACTCCCCCTAATTCATTTGAATCTATACAGCCTGATGAGAGGAGTCAGGAGCTATTTGCAAGTGATCCTAAGCTTCCTAGAGGGAGATTCAATTTCCATCTTCTTGGTTTTTCTTAAGTAAAAATAGGGGAGATCCATTGAATTGCTAACTTTCTCCACACTCAAACTCCACTCAATTCCTTCTTAAGCTTTATCAGAGGATAAGTTGAGTGGATCCATACTCTTTCCCATCTTCAAAGGCAAAGGAGTGCCCTAGACTAAAATCGAGCTCAAGCTATGGAGAAGGTGACCCATAGGAAGATCCACCCAACCTCAGCCCCTCAAACTTTAACCAAAGCTTCATCTCAACTGACAAGCTTCTCCGAGAATCGAGCAGTGATCACCTGAGGTATCCATTTTCTGACCATTAAACTCAATGTTGTGTGGATCTTTGTGAAAGAA
Organism: Cymbidium sinense; assembly: GCA_021442155.1. Classification (NCBI taxonomy): domain Eukaryota; kingdom Viridiplantae; phylum Streptophyta; class Magnoliopsida; order Asparagales; family Orchidaceae; genus Cymbidium; species Cymbidium sinense. The sequence continues at coordinate 27,218,056 of CM038226.1, read as the reverse complement.
ATGTTAATGGCATAAGATCTTGACCGTTAGATGTGATCTAGGATGCATGTTGATGGTGTGGGTAGAGTTTCATCCTAATCCAAGCTCAATCGAGCTCGGATCAAGGCCTAGAACATGGGCGGTCTCCATGGCTCATAAGCATTTGCAGGGAAGGATCTCTGGCCGTCCATTTACGTGTTTTGGATGGACGACCAAGATTAAAACATGCTACTTATTTATTTTTTATCCCCACATGCTTTAATCTCAACCTCATCGATCGAAGGATCAAGGTAGGGAAAAGCACATAGTGCCACCGCCATGCGGCACTATGATGTGACATTTTAAATTACCAATCAGAGCACGTGTAAAGGGATGTTGTGTTAGCTGCATGCGTGGCGCCCGTAGGGATTAAGGATTTAATTAGGTCTAAATAATTATATTTAATTACAAGAACTTCTAAAATTTATATCTCAACATAGAAAAATTAGAAAAATATGAAGTAAATTGCGTTAGAGAGGTAATTGAACATAGAATATTATAAAATTGATTTTGATTAATTTTGAATGGTTCTTTTCTATAAATTTGGAGTTTATTGGGATTGTTAATTTACTAATTACTCCCTAATTAATCCACTAATCATTCCCAAACTTCTTGAGTATATTTTGAGGGATGAATTCTTCCTCCTCTAATTTTATTGGGATTTATTGGTAGCTTAATTAGGGAACCTGCTAATTCATATCCAAATTACTCTCTTAATGTATTTAAGTTTAATTAAGAGTTTGATTACTGGTTTAATCCTTTAGTGAAGTTGATTAAGGTCTGTTTCAATGAATAGAAGGTTTAGAGAATAATTTTTGATCATTTCCCCTACTGTATTCTTTAAACCCCCTTTTCTCCCTTAATCACCTCTTAATTAAAGGGTTAATTTACTAATTACCTCTTAATTAATTTCTTAAAATTATAAAACTTTCTAAAACTCAGTTAATTCTTTTGGGGTTGATGCTTAGGTGTTCAAGAGCCTAAGTATAATTAAGAAAATCAAGATTCAACTCATATGTATCAGGGGTATTTTGAAATTACTTAAGTTAAATCCCTTAGCTTAATTAATCATTAATTATGAACAAAATTGCATTAGGCCCCTTTCTTCCAAGGTGCATTGCAAATTTAAATTCCCTGTTAGATTTTATGTCATCTCATTGGCTCATAATTATTTGATTAAATATGCTAAGGTGGTATAGGTAAGGGGTAATTATCATGCTTAGTTCATACCATAACCTAATCAAAATATAAAATAAATCTAATCATCTAAAAATTAAAAAAAATATCAAACACATGTGGGATTGGGTTAAGAATAGCAAACTCAATTCACATTTTCCAAATTAAATCAAACTCAAGATCAATTAAAAATAACATTAAATAAATTTTGATTTACTTTAAGATTTCTTATTCCATAAGATTGCCTTTAGGAATTAATTAAGGTGAATGTGTTTACATGCTTTCATTACTTTAGTTTTTTCCAATATGCTAAATATGTGTGTCCTATGATTTCATGCATTCATGCTTTTCGAAAATCAAATTTAAAATGAAAATGTTTCCTTTATGTCAAAAATTGCATGTGTTGGCTAAAGTAAGAATATGAGTGGCTATTATCACTATTAAATTCAAATTATTTTCAAAATATATGACTCAATTATCAAAATTGAAAGAGTGTTGCTTTTATCTTACTTATGAGTTTGCATGTGAGTAAAATATAAGGATGTGCTTAGTGTAGGTTTTCCTCCTCTCTTTAGTTTTAGAATTTGGCAAAGTGTATAGTTCATTTGAAAAGAACTTAACACTTGCCTAATTCCATCTCCAATTCATTCATATGCTATTATTTAAGAAGAATACCTATACTTGTACATATAAATTGCATAAATAAATATAAATCAACCAACGCCAACTTTTGCATTCTTTCTTTTCCATTCATTTCTTTGGTACACATGCTTATATTTAAGGAAAGTGATATATTAGTCTGGTCAACCCGGATTGTGAGGCTTTAAGTAGCCCGAAGTAGGTCTTGTACCTTACACCCCTAGTTAACAATGGTGTCATACTCACTTATGCCTTTCATACATTCATATGTGCTTGTGAAAATTGAATAAGAAACCCCTTTGCTACTTAATGAAAATCATGCATCATAAACATTCAAATTTTCTTAAATGAATTACTTAGCATGCATCATAAAGTGTGCTAAACATTCCCATTTGTATGTATAGATATGTTTAGGACTCATTCACATGCATGTTATATATGTTGGGAAAGAAATGAAGTGATGTATGTTTTGTGAATTTAGTTCATTTTACTAAATCTTAAAATGCCTTTCTTTTTGAATAGATTTGTTTAGAGTTCATAAACTTAGGATTAATTAAATACATAATAAAATAATCACTAAACAAAACTAAAACATGAATCCACTTTAGAAATTACTTAGGTTAGGGAAGGAAAGAGAAGTTCTCTTCTCTTTCCCTCTCTTTATAACTTAGTAATTAATTATAGGGTTCACTTGAACCTAATCAAAACATAAAATAAAATGAACCCAAAAAACTAAATCACATAAATGAAACCCTCCTCTAAGTTGAACATTCTTTACACTTAGAAAATTCTAACTTAAAGCCATAGCTAAGCATTCCGTACAAACCTCTAAAGCACACACATTAGGCTAAGTAACCACTTCTAGCTTTAGGTTAGGGAGGTGCATGGTTTGATGTTTGCTTTTGTTTTATGATATATGTTTTATTCTGGATGATTAGGATGCATATGCCTAGAATGAATGATAGGATGATTTAGTCTAATCAATATTTTTCGCAGGGGATTATGCTTCAGGGGTGCTGTGATAAATAAATATATAAATGCTTTTGCTATATAGGTGCTTATTCTCCTAAGCATAATCCAATAGGCCAGGTGGACTTAGTCACCCATGTGTGGGGTGATAAGTCCAGTATACATGCTTGGTATTTTGTGTGGTTTGTTTAGCTAATCTCTATTTTGCAGGTGTCAGCTAGATTTTCTTTTCTTTTTCATGTAATTTTTATAATTAGAATTTTGGAATGATTGTTATGGGGATTAGGATGAGCATTGGTCATAAGATCTCATCTTATGTACCATGTGAAGCCTTTGAAGCAACCACCTTCCAACTATCCAAAAGAAGGAACCAAAGAAGAAAGAAGAAAAGAAGAAAAAAGAAGAAAAGAAGAAAAAAGAGGAAAAGAAGAATGAAGAAATGAAGCTTGAAGACCCCCATAACAATGAGTTCCTTGCTTAATTGTATTTAATTCATTTGTAATTTGGGTTGTATAAGGGTAGAGCTTAGCTACCTAATTTATTTTTGGGTTTGTGCGGTGGTGCCTGACCATAAATGGCCTCTTATTCTTTTGTGATTAGCTTTATAAATTGATTGATAATTTATTTAGCTTGTGCATTAAGATGTCATCTTTTTTTAGTTTCTTCTTTGCTTTATGTATGACCTAGATGTGGATTATACTTTTAGGAAAAAATAAATCTTCTATCAAATTTAATAATTTAAAATTAAAAATAAAGAACTCATAACCTCACCTAAAGCTTAGGCTAAAAATCAAGATAAAAGAATTAGCAACTCCTTAGCTAGATGAGTACTTCTATTATAATATCATGCACAAATGCATATTATTGTCACTCTTGATTGGAGGGCTTCCACCTTTGCTAGAGAAACTTGGCTTGATCTTTAAGAGCCATGGTGGAAACACACCTCCTCCTTCTCGTTGATTTTGGCCAATAATCTCATTTCTCATGCATTAGTCATATGAATCCTATTAGCCCGAGTCAAATGATTGTCCAAAAATAAAAATAAAATGTAATATGAATTTCTTTAGATTTAGTTCATTTGAAGCATACCCTTACATGATCTAGTCTCTTTAGGCAATGAGTTTAAGGGCTTAGTCTCTTTCTAAATAAATAACATCCTAGCTATCTTGCATAAAGCATATGACCTTCCTACATGAATTTAAAATCGTAGGAGAAGTTAGTTGGTGGCCACCCTCAGGTGGTTGTAAGTCCAAGCAGTTGGGTGGTTTGTTCTCTCTTGTGGTGGCAAACCAAATACCCATTTTTGCCTTAGATTTAGGTTGTACTTTTGGCCCTCATCGAAGGTCCCTATATTTAGGTTCTTAGGTTTCTTCTCCTCTTTGTGGGCCATAAGCATAAATCCTTACCTCTTAGGCATTTCCATTATCTTGTGTTATGGAATCATGAGCTCCAAATTTCTACTGAAAAATTCAACTCAAACAAATTAAATCAATTTCAAAAATATAAAGCCCAACTATAAGATAGTTTGAGATGTTTGCTAGGTTTCCTAGCATCGTGAGTATCTCCTACTTATCTTCATTTGGGTTTGATAATAACTCCCTCTCTTTGATCAATCCCATTTGATCTTCTAAAATAAATTAATTGATTAATAGTCCTACCTATTGAAATCTTTGGAGATAATGATCATGTACTTTAATCGAGAGTGTTCTTAAGGGATCTCATTCCTTAGGATGTAATTAACTATGGGGGATTGCCCTTGTAGAACTGAATGAACCCAATTTAAAATAAATCCTACATTACTTTTTCATGTAAATTAAGGGAAGAATCTTTTGTACATATGCATACCCATTGTCCTTAGGAGTCCTTGTTGAGGTGATTAGGCCCATTGTAGGGTGGTGACTTCTATCTTTCAAGATATTACACCTCTCCTCAATGTTGTACCCAATCACCCTCAATAAGAATATCTGCGGATCTACGTGGTATCAAAAATGCATAAAAAGAAGAAGATGTATATTTCCATCCTCATTTTATCCCGCATAGAGTGAAGATGGAAGTATAATCTTTTTCTTTTAGAAATCTCATCTTGAAAATTTTCACCATAGAGACATACAACATCCAGCTAAGGGGTTGCTAAATATTTTATTATCTTGATTTATGTCCCAGGCTTTAGGTGAGGTTATAAATTATTTAGTTTAATTTTGAATTGATTAATTGGATAGAAAATTTATCCCAAGATAGGCCATTCAACAATCATCAAACAATTAAGAAACTAGGAAAATCATGCCATCCTAATTGCACAATCATAAACATAACATCAATTAATTTATAAAATTAGCATAAAAGAATAAGAGGTCGATTGGGTTTCACCCACAAACCCAAAAGGGAAAATGGGTAAAGCTCTCTTATAAAACCTGGATTATAAATGAATAATTACAATTAAAAGGAATTCATGTTATGGGGGTCTTCATTCTTCATTCTTTGTTTCTTCATTTCTTCATTTTATATTTCTTCAATTTTATTTTCTTCTTTTCTTTCTTCTTTTTGGCTTGATTGGAATATGGTTGCTCTAAAGGCATCACATGGTACATAAGACTTGATCTTATTACCAATGTTCATCTTAATCCCCCATAACATTCATTCTAAATTCTAATTACAAAATTTACATCAAAATGGGAAAGGTAAATCTAACTAAACTTACAAAACAAAGGTTAGCTAAACATACCACACATGTTATATGAATATTCTGGACTTAGCACCCCACACATGGGTAACCACATCATTCCTAATTTAATGCTTAGGGCTCAAAGAACCCATAAAAAAGCATTTATATTCTTTTTTTTTATCACAGAACCCATTAAGAACATCCTATAGAAGACATGATTAGCTAAGATCATCCTATAGTACACATACACCCTAACATCCACAAAACATTACACTACAAAATAAAATTATGCATCAAACCATGACCGCCCTAACATAGAGCTAGGTGACTTAGCTAATGTGTGCCATTTAAGGCTTGTGTGTCATATCTTAGCTAGGCTTTAAGGTTGAAATTTCCTAAGTGTAAAAGATTCAATTTAGATGGTGGTTTCATTTCAAGTGATTTAGTTGACTTGTCAATTTTAGTTGGTGATTTGATTTGGTTTGAATGAACCTGCACTTAGTGACTAAATGTTATAAAAATTAAAAAGAAGAGAAGAGAGCTCTCTTTCATCCCTACCTAAAAGCATTTCTAAGATAGATTCATTAATTAAATTTCCCTTAGTGAGTGGTTTATTATGTGTTTTAGTTAACCCTAAGTTTAGAGTCACTCTAAATAGCCCTATTCAATAAGAAAGATATCTTAGGATTAGTTAGGGTGGATTACTATCACATAATACACACCCATTCATTTTTTTCATCATGTATACGATGGATATGAATGATCCTAAGCATACCTATACATGCAGTGCAAATCTTAACACACTTCGATGATGAATGCAAAGAGATGTGATTTAAAAAATTGGGTATTCTGTTTGTTAATTGGGTCATTAATGCATATCTTTATTATGTAGAAAAGAGAGATTTTTCATCCATTAGCTAAATGCACATCCGCATGTATAAAAGCTAAGAGTACATTATTTATACTGGGGTAAATAACAAGACCTACTTAGAGTTTTAAAGCCTCGGATGTCAATCGATATACCACTTTTCTTAGATACATGTAGATGTACAAAAACTACTAAATGGATAAAGAATCATGCAAGAGATTATATTTGATTTGGTTATATGATTTATCTGTGTAATATGAAGGTCCTTCCTAAGTCTTAATATAGAGATGCATAGAAATAGATTTAGGCAAGTGTTGCGTTCTTTTTAAATGAACTATACACTTGAAAATCCTATGTGAATCTATGTTAAGAGAAGGAAAGAGAACTTCATAATACATCTTATGCTATCATCACATGCAAGCTTATAAGTATTTATAACTAGCATCACTTCATTTATAACTTTAATTTATAGATTTTGAAAAAAACAATTTTGGTTTAATAGTGATAATAGCCACTCATATTCTTAAATTTAGTCAACACATGCAATTTGACTTAAAAGAAAACATTTTATTTAATTAATTTTCAAAAGAGATGAATGCATGATTTCATATGGAAAATAATATTTAGCATGATTGAAAAGAAATAAAGGGATGTAAGCACATGAATTCAATCACCCTAATTAATTTTTAAGGATAATCATATCAAATAAGATCATTTAAAATGAATCAAAATTCTTTAAGGAGATTTTTATTTTTGAATTTCATTTGACTTAGAAAATATGAGAAGGGTTTGTTAGTCCTAGCCCATTTCCCATGTGTGAATTGGTTTAGTTTAATTTTAGAATAATTAGGTTGATTTTATGTTTTATTTAGGTTAAGGTATAAATTAAATGGATTAATTATCCCTTACCTATATCACTTTAAGTTAATTAATTAATTAATTAATAATAAGCCAATATGATATGCAACCACATAAAAAATAAATTTGCAATTCTCCTAAGAAATGAAAGGGGCCTAATGCATTTGGCTTATGAATAATAGTTAATTAAACTTAAGGGATCTCACTTAACCACTCTTATGATTTTCTCACACATGTGAGCCAATCATAATTTCATTATCTCTCACCTTGGGTTATTGAACTCCAAGGAGCTACTACCAATTAAAGGTTATTTAGGTTGGGTGAATTGATTTTAATTTTTATTTCATTGGCCATTAAAGAATTGATTAAATGCTTTAGTTTGTTTTGATTTAAATGATAAAATTAACTGGGAAAGGATCAAGGGCAAGGCATCAAACCTAATCCCTAAATCATTCAATCATTGCTAGGTTTTAATTCCTTCATTTTGAAGATCTAACCACTTGATTAATCAATATCATTCCATTAACCATTAATTAATTTAATTTTAAAGGTAAAGGATACTTAGGAAATAAATTAGAAAAAAATGTCCCCAATCATATTCCCTAGGTGATCTTGTATTAACATGGATAATTATGTTCAAGTGATTAATCAAGCTAGCTCATCCTTTAATTACAATTAATTTGATTAAAAGAGTGATTAGGGTTTACTCAAATGATTTTTCTAATTAAGCAATCAATAAAATCCTAGAAAAAGGGGAGGTAAGTCATCTCCTTAACATCCACAAAATTTGAGATTAATGAGTGCTCACTAAAGGTATAATTAGCTAATTATTTTGATAAAGCCTTAAATAAGGTTACTATTCAAAATCAATTAATATAATTTTTCTAGATTCTCCTAAAATATCTTCAAAATGAGCATGGGTTTGCATTTTTTGGATTTGTCATAATTAGTTATGATTTTAGAAAGTTTTATCATTAAAATTGGATTAATTACCTAATTAAACTCAATCTTTGCCATGTATGGGTGGCGGACCGAGACAACGCTTTTCCATGCATGATGGGATAGGTTATTTAAGTTGTCACATTCGTTGGTCGAGTTAGTCAAATAACGCATCTTCTTGACCCTCATCTAAGATTAGATGACCTAGACTCATAGTTAAGGAAATTAGAGGGATCTAAAGCATGATCAAGATGATCCAATCATGGGGATGGATGAGGAATTCCTCCCAGCGAGAGGAATGTTGCCCGTCAATCATCGCTCAATCCAAGCTTGCCTCAGCTCGAATGGAGCTCAAATTCACCCCACACCTTTGGGGAAGCACAATAAATACATCTAATAGCATGAGATAATAATTTTCTTCATAAAGGACTAATCAAAATTTACTCTAAGGTCAGGTTTAATGGCATACCTCATCTGAGGCTATCATCGGTTAATGATGGAGGTAGCTTTGTCAGTAGAGATGCCTTGAAGAAATTTGATCTTGATTTGAAGTTGTTTGCTTAGTTGACCAAGCTCCTTCAATGGCAATATTGAACTCTAGCTCAGTCGTGGGGAAGCTTGGGATTGATTCATTTTGACTCACTTTGGTCCAAGGATGGTGTGAAGATTAATTTCACTTTGATTAAGAATTGAGTGAATTGAGTTTGAAATCACCTCCTATTTTGGATTTGAGTAAATCGAGAGGGAAGAAAAGGTGCTCTAATGGCTGGGAAGCTATGCTTGGCCTCCCCCTCCTTGGATCGAATGGTGGATGGTTGATTTACCATTTTGGCTCAATGGCTTAAATTTGCTGATCAGTTTGAGCTAAAAAACATCCCACATAGGTTATTTTGGGTGGAGGAGTAAGGGAGAGTGGCTGCCCATGTGATTGGCGAGTAAATTTGGTGAGTCAAGTGTCAAATGGTGATTGGGAGGTCTTGTTTGCCTTTGGGTCATGCTCATTAGGTCATGTTCACCACCCTCCTTGGAGCCCATGTGGACCAATAGATAGGTGTTAAGTGGCCTTAGGAAAGAAATGGCCAAATTTCAAGTGAATTTGGTCATGGGATACCCTTTAACCTAAGAGCAAAGTGGTCATTTGGCTATGATTTTTTGGACAGATTTGAAATAGTTTAAAAGTGGGTTGAGCCAAATTTTAAGTGATTTGGAGTTCATTTGATTTGATTTATCTTAATTTGACCCATTTAGAGTTGGGTCAAATTAGGTTAGTTGACCAATTGGACAAATTGGGTTAAACCATGGCTCAAGTTCAATGATCATTTGGAGCCTATGGGTATTGGTGGTTTAATTTGGTTTAGATTTGGTTTTGGTTCATTTAGTTCCTTTGGGTCAAATGTTGACCAATTTGACCCATTTGACCTAATTGTTAGTCATTGGTTGGTTTAGGCTTGGTTGATCATTTAAAATGTATTGTAAGCTTTGGTTTCAATCAATTTTGATTTGATTTGATTAAGTTGAGTTGACCTTTGGGTCAATTCATGTTCAATAGGCTAGGTTGGGTCTAATTGGTCAAAGCTTTAGTTAAGTTCAACAATCAATTTGGAATGAATTTGGCCCATTGGTTGCAATCAGTTTGGCTTAGATAAAGATTTGACTCATTTTGGAATTTTAGGTCAATTTGCATCAACTTAGGTCAAATGACCAATTGGGCTTGGTTTGGCTCAATTGGTGGTTCGATGTTCAATCATTGATTATGAATTGGTTTGAGTCAATGGTTTTGATCAATTTGGCATATGGTAGATTTTGGCTAATTTAGGTTTCATTTGGGTTAAATGTTGATTTAGTCAAAGACTAGGTTTGACTTGGTTTGACCCAATGTGAGTGATTGATCATTCTAGGATGATTATTAGTCACAATATGAGGCTTGGATGGGCTTAGTTCAATCTAATTTGGGTTGGATAAGAACTTGGCTCAAAAAGGTCTTTTAGGTCACTTTAGGTCAAGTGAGCCTAAATGGGTCAATTGACTTGATCAAGCTTGATTTAAGTTTGGTTGAACTCACACATGGACTTATGATGGAAATATAAATCAAGTAGTGGTTTGGAGTCAAATGAGTTTTGCTTCATTTTAATTTCAAGTCAAAAGGATGAACATGGGTTTGACTTGGGTTAATTTAATTTTGGCTTGGTGATTGTAGTTTATGTTTATATTTAGGCATGTGATTGAAGGAGTGATTGTTTGAAGAGAAAATCAAGGGTTTGGATTGATTTGAGAATGATTTGGCTAAATCCAAGAAATTAGCTTAAAGGATGTATATTGGGTTTGGATTTGAGTTTTAAATTTATATTAATTTGATTTTGGCCATTTGAATTTATATTTCATTTATATTTGTAGATATAAATGAGAATATAAATGATCCAAGGGAGAATCATGTGAATTAGAAGTGATTTGAATGTGAATTTGGCTAGGTAGGTCAAATGTTTGGAAAAGGGTTTTGATTTGATTTGATTTATATTCATTTGATTTGGATACATATTTCATTTATAGTTGTGAATATAAATGATGGAATAAGTGATTTGTAAAGAAATCACTTGGCTTTTTGATTTGAAGGGTACAAGCTTATGGATATGATTCATAAGGCTTAGGAAGGTTTTGGATTTGGAATTGATCATGGATTTGAATCATCTAGAATTGGAGTTGGATTTGGAATTGATTTTGGTTTTGAATCATTTAGGATTGGAATTGAATTTGGAGTTGATTCTGGATTTGAAAAACTCAATTGAGTTGGGATTTATTTGAGATTTGAGAAAATCAATTGAGTTGGAATTGATTTAAGACTTGATTTGGATTGGTTTGAAGGAGTGTTCATGGGCTAGCTTTGAACTATAGGGTAAGTGGTTGCCTTAAATACCTAATGCATAGCTAATCCTATGATAAACCCTTATAAGTCTCTAGGGTTAGAGTTTCACCTAATCAAAGTGTCTCAAGACTAAGAAACTCTTCTAGAGGAGTCCATGTCAAGATGGAGAAGTTGAGAACTCACTCCAAAAGTGAGGTCAACATAGCAAAAATCCCCTTTTAAAAAAATTAAACTCAATTGATTTTCTTATAAATAAAATATTCTATCAATTATCTTCCTAAATATAAATGAGATCCATATTCAAATGATCAAAACTAAATCAAACTAAATCAAGTCAAACTAAGATCCTTCCGCCACATGGACCTACCACCATGAGCTTAACCAAATCTTAACCAAAATCAACCCAAACTCAATTGATTTCTTATAAATCAATTATATATCCAATAATTCACAAATATAAATGAAACCCACATTCCAATGACCAAAATTAAATTAAACTAAAGCAAATTCTCCTAAGCACTTTAAGCCTCCATGAGCTTAGCAAATTCAAATCACTCCAAACTCAAGTGATTTTCTCATAAGTTGATTATATATTCAATTATCTTCCCAAATATAAATGAAATATAAATTAAAATAGCCAAAACCAAATCCAAAATCAAATCAACACTCAATTCAGGTCCTTTAAGCCAATTCTTTGGACTTAAGCAAAACCCACATAAATCAAGCCAAAATTAATGGATTTTCTTTGAATCAATCATTCCTTCCATCATCTATCCAAATATAAACAAAACCTACATTCCTCTAGCCAAATTAAAATCAAACCAAGTCAACTTGGTCATTTGACCAAGTCAACTCTTAGCCCATATGAAACCCAAATTAGCCAAAACTCATCATATACCAAATCAATTGAAACCATTAATTCACACCAACCCATAATCAATGATTGAACATGACTTGGGTATCAATTGAGCCAAACCAAACCCAATTGGCCTCCTGACCTAAGTTGACCCAAATTAGCCTAAAAGGCAAAAGTGGATCAAATCATGATCCAACCCAAATTTATTGCAACCAATAACTCAAGTTCATTCCAAATTGATTATTGAACTTGACCAAAGCCATAATTGAGCCCAATTTGGCCAATTAAACCTAATTGACCAACTTAGCCCAAATTGACCTAAATGGTCAAATTGGCCAAAATCCAAATTAAATCCAAATTGATTCAAACCAAAGCCTACAATCATTTTTAACCAATTGAACTTGAACCAACACCCAACCTAAGCCAATTTGGTCAAATGTCAACTTGCCCATTTGACCCATTTATCTTGAGCCTATTGACCTCATTTTAGATGAGCTCTCAACCTCTCCATCTTAGACATGGGACTCTTAAACACACTAAGAGTTTCCTTAGTTTTAATACACTTCTAGTGATTAGGTGAACACTTAACCAAACCCTAGACTTAGAAGAGTTAGCCATGAATAGGTCATGCCTTGGGTGTTAGGAAAATTTGCCTACCCTATAGCTTGAACCAAATCCTTTCTTCAAACTCAAATCAATTCAAAATAAACTCTAATTCAAACCAACTTCAAATCCAAATCTCAAACTCAAATCAATTCCAACCTAATTGATTTTCTCAAATCTAAATCAACTTCAAATCAATTCCAACTTAATTGATTTTCTCAAATCCAAATCAACTTCAAACTCAAACCAATTCCAAATCAAAACTCAAATAAATTCCAACTTAATTGATTTTCTCAAACCTTAAATCAATTCCAATGGATTTTCCCAAATCATGAATCAATTCCAAATGATTGAAACCCATGATTGAATTCCAAATTCAAAAAATCCTTCCTAAGTCACTTTGATTCCATCTTATGGACTTAGCTCAAATCAAATTCAAATCAATTCAAATTCAAAAGATTTTCTCATAACCCATTTATATTCTCATTTATTCACAAATATAAATAAAATATAAATTCAAATACCCAAGATCAATTCAAAACTCAAATCCAAATTCAACCAAAATTCAACCTAAGCCTTTCAAGTCAAATTCTTGAACTTAGCCAAATCAAACTCAAATCAAGCCAATCCCTTGATTTTCCTTCATGATTCAATCAATCCTTCAATCATGAAACCAAATATAATCATAAACTTTAATCATCAATCCAAAACTAAATTCAAAAATCAAACCCAAATCAAACTCATGTTCACCCTTTTAACTTAAAATTGTCAAGTGAATCAAAACCCATTTGACTCCAAATCACTTGTAAATGGATTTATATTTAAATCATAAGTCCATATGTGAGCTCAACCAAACATGATTCAAGCCTTGATCAAGTCAAGTCAATTGACCACTAGGCTCACTTGAAAAGTGACCTAAAGTACCCATTTTGAGCCAAATTCTAATCCTACCCAAATTGAATTGAACTAAGCAAACCTAAGCCTCACATTGTGAAAATCATCATGAGATGATCAATCACTCAAATTGGGTCAAACCAAGTCAAACCTAAGGGTTGACCAAGTCAACACTTAGCTAAAATGAAACCTAAACTAGCCAAAATCCACCATAGGACAAATTGATTGAAACCATTGATCTAGACCCATTCTAAATCAATTTTGAACTTGATCAAGTCATTATTTGAACCTAATAGCCAAATACTTGACCCAAGTTGACCTAAAAGTCAAAATGTGTCAAATATTGATCTAGGCCAAATTGATTGAAACCATTGATCTAGACCCATTCTAAATCAATGTTAGAACTTGACCGAAGTCATCATTTGCCTAACCCAGCTGGCCACTTGATCCAAGTTGACCCAATTTGACCTAAAAAGTCAAAATGTGTCAAATCTTGATCTAAGCCAAATTGATTGAAACCAATGGGTCAAGTTCATTCTAAATCACTTGTTGAACTTGACCAAAGCCTCAATTGGCCAACTAGACCCAACCTAGCCCAATTGACCATGAACCTAACTTGACCTAAAAGGTCAAATCAAGTCAAAATCAAATCAAACCAAAATTGATTGAAACCAAAGCTTGAAAAACATTTCAAATGACCAATGAAACCTAAATCAACCCATTACTAACCCAATTAGGTCAAATGGGTCAAATTGGTCAACAACTTGACCCATTTGACCTAAATAAATTTAAATGAACCAAAACCAAATACAAATCAAATTAAACCAAACAAATGATACCAAAAAATTTCAAATGGTCATATGAACTTGACCCAACCCTTGGTTTGATCTAATTTGACTAATTGTTCAACTTGACCCAAGTTGACCCATTTTGACCTAAATGGGTCAACATGAGCCAAATGACATCAAATCAACTCAAAATTCTTTGAAATTTGGACCAACCCAATTTCAAACTATTCTAAATCTGCCCAAAGTGAAATCAAAGTCAAATGACCATTTTACCCCTAGGTCAAGGGGTAACATATGGCCAATTCCACTTGGAATTTGGTCATATCCTTTTCATGGCCACTTGGCACCCTCTTAATGGACCAAGTGGACACTAATGAGTGTGGTGCACATGACCCAATGGGTTTGGGTGTCAGCCAAACCCAACCCAAGGCCAAAACTGACCACCCAAAAGAAAATTCTCCACATGGAATCACTTCCACTCTCATTTCAAGCACATGAAAGCTTCATCACTCCACTCCTCTGCCAAAACTGAATCATGTGAAGCTGAAAATGGCCTAACCAACTCACTCTATGGGATCAATTTGATCAAAATGGCAAAACACCTCTTGGCCATCCTATCCTTGTGGGGAAAGATATAGTCCCCCTAATTTGACATGAATCCAGATCATTCAGACTCGATTGAGCCTAAGGAACTCAGAGCAAGCTTCTCCAAGTTCCTCCAAGATTCCTCAAGCATTTTCCATTTCTCTATTCTCGATTTCTTTAAGTCAAAAATAGGGGAGGTAGGATGAAATTCCACTTAGCCAATTCACAACCAAATTCAAATTCCTTCTACAAGCACCATCAGAGGGCTCAATTGAGCTCACCTAAATCAAATTCTAAGTAATCAAGCCACGAGAAGAGGGGTCTAGATCAAAGTTGCAAGCCTAGGAGGAGGAGTTTGGCCAATTGGAAGATCTACTCAACCTCAAGCCCTCAAAACTTCTTGGCTTCATCTCCACTAGACCTAAGCTACATGAGAGCTGGTGATAGCCTGGGTGAAGTACTATTCAAACCGAGCTTGCATTGAATTTTCTTTGGTCCTTTTGAAGGAATTATAAGCCCAAGTGATTTCCATTGTTAGATCTTCATCTCCTTGCTTGTTGATGGTGTGTGATCAATCTAGCTCAATCCAAGCTTGATGAGGATCAAGCCCAAGGATGGATGGAGGTGGATGAATCATGGACCATCCACCCTGCATGTTTTGGATGGATGGCCCTGATTAAAACACGTGAGATCTTGTGATTAATCCTATTAGAACCATGTGTTTAATCATGACCATCCGATCTTTGATTGGACGGTCCAGGGAGAAATCATATAGCACCGCCGGCTGACGTGACATAAGATGTGATAAGTTAAGTGATGAATCCCATCGCACCAGGTGGAAATTGCGCGCCGCATCAGTGGTCTACATGTGGTCGATGGGATAAGTTATATAATTAGGGATTATTTAATTATCCTTAATCACTCAAATTTCAAAAATACACAACTAATTGTAAAAAAATTAGAAAAATACAATCTCAAATGTATTTTGAAGATATGGGGAATAATATAAAATTATGTTTAATTGATTTTGAATAGTAAGTTCCATGCAATTTGGGTTTTACTATTTCATAGAGCATTTATTTTATTTTGTATATCACATTAGCTAATAATTGTTTAATTAATTA